>JAWWLV010000121.1:59116869-59136782 GCA_035041135.1 Platyrinchus mystaceus | reverse complement strand
GCTATGTGCCATCCTCTTCGGTCAGTGCTGTTTCTGTCGGTGTGTCCTTCATTGCTTTCGATGTAGAAGCTTCTCTCAGCCCTCAGCCATGGAACTGAGTCCAGTTTACACTGTTCTAAGACCCTGTAGCCCCCAGCTGGGGCTGGTGGGGGGCCTGGCCCCCAGAGGGGCTCTGACCCCCAGCTTCTCGTGGCCTAAAACATGGCTACTCCTCCAACAAGACAAAACTGTAACTCTTCTCTTCTTTTCCGGTTTTGGGTAATATGTTTATATTTTGCCGGAGCGCTCATTGGATTAATTCTAATAGTCACCACCCCCTGGGGGTTTACCATTTTCTCACCTTCAGGGGGAAAACTGTTTTCCCCCACCACAACTCTCCACCCCCTCGCTCCGCAAAATGTAAACATATCACAACAACTTGAAAAACTCTAATCAACATGCAATCTTCGGCAAACTAAAATATAATCAAAGTCTTACTACTACACATTAATATAGCATTATCTTAAACTTAACTCTACTCTGAGTACTTATTTCACTATAGCTCTACTTTCTCTACAATGGTACAGTCTGTGTTTTGTCTGGAAACTTTTTTTGTTATAACAAGCATCATGCTTCTTATCTCGGTGGAACCTCCAAGAATGTCATGGTTTGAGAGGCCTAAAAATCCAGTTCCGAGTTCAGGCCTCCCTCCCCAGTTATAATCCGGTGTGAGATGGGTTTTTCAGACAAAACACGAGACTCAAAATAGGGGGGAAGGGAATATATTACAAGACTGTACAAACAAATGAATATCATAACACATTATATACACAATCTTAGGTTTTCTACCATGATAGGGATTCACAATGAGGAAGTCAAAGGTACCATATATTCTGCTCTCCTAAATGGTTTTGAAAGTTTAAACCAACTGCAAAACACTAGGAAAACATCCTGGAACCAATTAGTAGCCACTGCTAAGCTGCATATATTTCCATATTTCCATGCATAAAACCTACACATATTATGCAGCTCTTTAAAAATACTTGCACTTGAAAATAAGCTTTTAGATAACCTATACCCTAACAAAATGAACACAAACTTGGAAGCCATGGCAAGAGGCTATAGGCGACAGAAAGTAATTGAAGAGAGGATACTGGATAGGGAAGCTACTGAAGGAAGATGAGCACTAGATCAACTCCCTCTGGTCTTGCTTGTGTGTTTAATAATGTGTACACTGCTACTGAATCATAGTTTTTTATGGTTTTCTTAGCTAACTCATAGGTTCCACAAGTGTAGTAACAATTACCTTCATAGGTTTTTTGTGCATTTTTTTGTTGGTTTTTGTTTGGTGATGGTGGTGGTTGTTGTTTGTTTGGAGGTTTCGGTTTGTTTTTTTTTGTTTTGGTTTGGTTTCTGTTTGTTTTGGTTTTGTTTTTGTTTTTTTGTTATGGAAGGCATTAATATTAGTAAATTATTTCTAAATTTTCATGATGACTTCAGGAAATTTCCCATGATTCTTCACATTTACAAAGATAATCTAAAGCAAGCATATAACTGTAAGTCTCTATAGATAACAGGCTTTGCAGTGATATGTAGGATTGGTACTCAGAAAACACTTGAGTGATGTAAGTATCATAAAGCTTGTGCACAACTTTGAGGGAAAGCAGAGCTATTAATGGGTGACTTCTTTCACAGGAGAGAAAGCATTATCTCACAAAGATTTTGATGGGGATATTACTTACTTTTAAAATATGAAAGTCCAGGGTTTATACATGCTGCAAAGAATAAAAATTATTCTGACTTGTACTTCAGGTTTATTTCCTGAATTTGAAATCTCCTTTTTTTTGCTTACATATATTTATAAATATATGAGTAGTCCATCAACATCACGTTTGTGTTTGCAAAATCAGCATGTGTCTAATTTACCATTAGAAGTGAGTGACAGTCAAGCAAAAATGAGAATAATAAAACTAATGGCTGGTACTTTGTTAAAATGCATAATTTTTGAGTTCTAAATCTCTGACTTTAATATATGACTAGAGTATGGACACTTTTTCTGTATCTCGGAATTAGAAGATCTTATCAGAAAGTCTTGTTAACATAAATCTTTTTTTTTTTTTCCAGTTCAGTTACATATGAAGAGAGAATTTCAGGAATATTGAAATGGCTTGATAATACCAAATCTGAGAGGTAATACTTAGTAATGTCTAAGAGACTATGGCTTAGAAAGGTTTTAATGCTTAACAATTGACATTTCTGTAGGTGTTTGTGAAACATCACCATCTCGATAATTTGCAGAACTTGAACCTGTTCTATAAGAATAGCTAATAATTTTCAGGATCTGACTGTACATACAAAAAAATGAAAAAATGAACATATGTCTGAATGGGATGTACTGTTGTAAAAGTTTTATTTTATTGTTATTTTTTTTTCTTGATGTGTGGACTAGAGGAAACATGAAACATTCAGTTTCTAGTCTATGGATAAAAGATTTCATATGAAAGATATTGCACAACAAAGGTTAAATATCAGAAAGTAATTGCAGGAAGTAATTCAAGATGGAAATTAGATATCTGTACTGATTGTAGTGTTAATTTTGTGACATGTAAGCAAGAGAAATCATTTATATGATAATGTTTACAAAATCCTAATGTGCAGTTAGGAGATGCTCTTTAGAGCCTCACTGCTCAGTCAGGAAGAAATCTTTTAGATGGTAGTTCCATTTACATCTCAAAAAGAAACAGCTTGTTCTGGTGTCTGATGTTGAATATTTTCAGAGTGATTTCTGGATACCATTGAAGACACTAGATACTGTTTTAGAAATGGTAATAGCCTGTGTTGTTTAATTACAAAACTCAAAAGAAGTTGAATGATTATATTTGCTGACTTTTAAAGTTTAATTTAATATATATTTTTCAAGTAAAAGTGTTCTTTTCCAATGTTGCCACCAAATCCTCTTAATATGCTCTTCTTATTTATTTCTAACTTGAGGCCTGATTTCTACACTTTATACATTGAAGAACCAGATTCTTCTGGACATTCATTTGGACCAGTTAGTGGTGGTGTAAGTAGTTTATACTTTCCTTAGACTAAATTGCACTAAAAATGGTGTTGTACTATGAATTTAAAGAATTTATATACCTGGATAGTAGATCAAAAATTGCCATGACTGTTTTATGAATTTTTACTAAGAACTTTTACTTGTGGTTGAGCCCATTGTTTTGATTCCAACACTGTAGGTGAATCAAAAAAGCTGTATCCAAACAGACTGGCAGAAAATAATTTAGGATCATACTATTAGGAATAATATTAATGATTAAGTTTAGACTGAACTTTAATATATTGCCAAGTGATACTTGAAAGCATGTGGCCTGACAAATCCTTAGAATTGTCTTTTATTTATTCCTAACACTGTACTTCAATGTTTCCAAATTTGTTACCGAAAAATATTATATTTTTACTTGCATGCAGGCAAAAAGTTCAGCCTTTAAGGATCTTACAACTTAGGATATCAGCTCCTTCCTGGAATAGCCTTGTTTAATATATTTGAAAATGGTCTTCAGCAAAAGGCCATGTTATAGTGGACAAGGACAAACACTCAATTTTTGTAGGACATTTTTAGGCTCCCTGAATGGAAAGGCAACTCCATTATTTTTTTGTACATAAAGGGCTTATTGTACGTGTAATTGTATATGTGCACATTGTCCAGGCACACAAGACATTCAAGAGTGCAGCAGTCAGGGGAACAAGTAGGGAGCTCTCAGACTTAGCTGAGCATCATTCTTACTGTAGGACTTACAGAAGAAATGTAAGTCAGCTGCACCAAGCAGGCAGAGGCATCCTCTGTGAATGGCTGCAGCATGGGCTGTGCTGGATTTCTCTCCTTTTACTTCAGTGGGCATCAGTGGTTTTTTGTAGGAAGTTTAAAGGGACTGTATCCATGAGACAAAGGCACCATGCCTTCTTGGATGTTATACTGATCTTACAGATAATACACGTGTGTTAGTATCTTTGAAACACCACTTATTGTTAGTATGATGACATATTCATACTAGAACAAAAATAGTATTTAATGTTATAAATATGATATTTTTATATAAATTGGGGAGTGAGGAACAAATTTGATCTGAATGTGTTCTTTTATTTCTTTCAATAAACCTTTTAATGCTTAGTTTTTCTGGGGTAGTAGAAAAAATTATTTGTGAGTCTTTTAAAGTTGAATATTCTGTGGTAAAGTAGTGGAATTCTGCACATCTATACTCCAGTGGTGATGGAAAAACAAAAGAGAAAACAATATTAAGAACTAGAAAACTGACAGAAAAGCTCACTTTTTTAGACTTTGATGATTGCATTTAAGTGAGAACTTGAAATCAGAAAGAAAAATTCTAATGTAACTGGTTTATCTCACAGGTAATCAAAGCCCTACAGACAGCAGATCAAGCATTGGGGATGCTCATGGATGGACTTAAACAAAGAAACCTCCACAACTGTGTAAACCTCATTGTTTTAGCTGATCATGGTAATGTGTATACTTCTTTATTCAATCTGAATTTTACTGAGTAACTGTTTGCTTCCTCTGTGTAATATGTGTGCTTACTAGTTTTAATCTATTTTATAATTAACTTTATCTTCCTTGCCATATATTGAATATAAAAAATAACTCTTTCTATATTCTCCTTTAGGGATGGAGAAGACCTACTGCAAACAGTTAGAATATATGACTAATTACTTCAAACAGGTTGATTTCTACATGTATGCTGGGCCTGCAGCCCGCATTCGAGCACAAAATGTTCCAAAGGACTATTTTACTTGTAAGTGTGGATAAATCCTGGGATGGTGTTATCAGTATAGCAGGGAATAAATATATATAAATAAGGAAAATGGATAATCAGTAATAAACAGCAGAGTGAACTTAATCTGGCTCAAACATCCGTGGAAGTACTTTGGGTATTTTTTGCAAGAATGACCTCTTTAGATGAAATTGAAGGCTAAAAAAGCTTGTTTCAGACTCTATTTTGTATTTTTTAGCATGAAAAGATGAAGTAAAAGTAGTTTTATTGTTTTGAACCAGAATTTGAGTCTTTTGTAAGTGCATCACTCTTCACAGATTTCTTGTGCAACATTGGCAGAGTCAGTCTTTTTGAAGTAGTGAATATTTCTAACTGGGTGTACAAAGTTACAGAATCTGAACCTTAGCACAGTTGGTTGAGCCCTTTAGCTAGTATCACAGAAGAACAGAAAATTGAAACCATGTGAGCTGACTCTGACTTGAAATAGATACCATGCTACCAGACTGGAAAAAAACCAAACAAACAACCCTTTCTGTGTCAGGGAACAGAATGCAGGTAAAAATCATGGAAATGCTCTGTGTATAGACTTCATAGAATTTTTAAAGTATTCTTAGAGGCGTATTTCTTGCAGATCTCAAATAAGAGCTGGGACCCCATTGCAATTTTTATTTGTTTTTTTCTAATCGTATTTATATGTGTAGGCACAATATTTATACAACATAAAGCAGCCTTTTCTTGGTTTAAGTAGAAAGCAGTCTAAGTCAGACAGGAGCAGAGTAATGAGGGGAGGAGAAAATAATGTTTTTTATGTGTTCTATCTCAATATAATTGTTGACTTATTTCCTTTAACAGTCTTACTTTTCTGTAGGAATTTTCCTTCTGTAAAATGCTCAGATTTGTTTTTAGAAAGCTAATGTCAAATGGAGAAAGTCACTCTTTGAAAATGTGGAAGGTGAAAATACTAAGACAGACTGAAATTTTTTCTATGACTGTTGCTGGCAGTGGGCTACAAGATGAGTACTCCAGGTCCAGCTCAATGTAAAAAAGGTTATACTTCAAACAGAGGTTAAATAAGAAAAAACCTTGGGTCTGGTGATCTGTTAGCTTTAGGTGTTGGCAATAATGACCATGGCAGTTTTCTTCAGTCTGTCTTGATGTACCCAAAGTGCTAGGTACTTCCACAGGCACGCTCACTGGCAGTTACCCTTGGAAGTATAACATTCCTACCTTAGTGACAGTTACCCTCAGAAACATAACATTCCTACCTGTTATGTCTTCACAAACTAGTAAAGAAAATCAATTTTAGAAAACATGTTGGAATTTTTTTCTTGAGGCTTTGGACCTTCAGCTGTTTGAATGTATGTTAATTCATCTTTTCTTTTTAACAGTTGACTCCGAAGGAATTGTTAAAAACCTCACAGTGAGTAAATATTTTCATAACATTTCCTCATAGCTACTCTTAATTGGACTCTGATCAAAAAGGACAGTTTGTAAGAGAACGAGACTACAGTGCCAGTTTAAATAGTATACTGACTTCAGTGTACTGTAGGAGGCAGTTCTGGAAGTTGTTCAAAGATGATGCACAAAGGTTTGCCATGGGGGACCTCTGTTCAAAGCAAAAGATTTTTCTGTACTTCAATTTGAAAGAGAAGTGGTGGACTTTACACAGAGAAAGTAGGGTATATCTTCATTATAAAACACAATACAGCACAGAGATGCTTTACATAGCAGGCATGTCTTAGCACTGGACCACAATTGCTGCACTGAGGCTAGGTTAAAGTAACTTTTCCACACAACAAATAATGACATCACAGAGAACATTGCCACAGAGTGTTGTAGAGGCTGGAAATATAAATAGGAAAGGGCGATTTTAGACACATTAATACAGTACAGCCCTGTAAGGGCTTATCATGATCCACAAGGAACCTCTGTCTCCCAGTTGGGCATGTCTCTGATAAATCACCACTAGAGGTCTTCCTTTAACCTGTTGAACAGCTCAGTTATGCAATATTACACTTAGCTTTTGCCTGCCTTTGAAGTCCAAAGGGCAGTGAAACTTCCTGTTTAATTTTTTCTTGATTCTGAATGCCTAAGAGCATGTCCTTTATTTACCAGCATCCAAAGCAGATGTAGGAGTAGGATATCAATGGTTAGAAATAGCAGAAGGAGCTTTTCAGTGCTACATCCCCTACCTCACTGTAGGATGTGGAATCCGTCATATCAAAGAGCATTAGCGTGAGGGGAATATCACAATTTACATGTTCTCAACCTCAGTTGAAACTGTTACTGCTAATAGTTACAGAGATTTGATATCTCATGCCTTATGGGAATAGCCCGGTATCAGGATACCTTCTCTTTTCTGTTCACAAATGGTTGGTGTATTTTGTCCCTCTCAAGTTCTTAGAATGAGAGTTTTGGACAGAGAAGGGAGTTGTGTATGTAGTTGCTGATCAATAGACTTACAAGTCGTACGTTGATTTCCTCTATTTTTCCCTTTAGTTAAACCTCTTCTCCTGAGCTAGCAAACATTGAATCCTTATTTTTCATGTGCCTGCATTCCTCTGTGCTTCTTTGATGACTACTGAGGCACACTTACTTCACATGTTAATGTCATTCTGTGCAGACTATACAACTCAAGTACTTAGCAGCGAAGATGTCAGATCAGACTCTAAGCATGCTATAGTTTGTACAGCCTGTGTGGTGAAAGAGGTCCACTTCTGTGGCTTACCCAGCTTGCTAACAACACTTCCCCCAGCATTTTAGATGTTCCCTGTAGTCCTAGTGCTGGATTCCTTATCAGGAGCAACACTTCTGAAACTTTGCCATGATGCTTGCAGCCAGCTGGAATGGCTTCTAATGGCCATATATAGTTAAGTCTTTGCAGTATGTCATGTGGTTATCATTAGGCTCTCAATTCCAAGGTCATTTGTGACATGCCTGCTAACACAACACCTTTAAATTATATTAATACAGTAAATGTGGATGTAAAAGCTAAGACCTTTAGCTAACAGCTGAGCAATGGACATTTACATAGCATGAGAGTACATGTTCAGGCTTGCAGCTGAAACCCTAGATTTTGCTATGTTATGTATGCTTGGCTTGCTTTGTTATTTATTGAATGGTAAAGTAACAGATCATGGCAGAAATAAACTGCCAGGGAACTTTCTCTTGTAAAGTGCAATCTTACCAACTGTGCCAGTGACATTAGTATGGACAGATAGACTAAACAGTACTATTGAATGTCTTTCAGCCTTGGCTGACCTTTACCACAGTATTTGTGGACTTGGTATACATATTATATATGCTATATTTTCGAACAGTTCCAAAAAAGGACCACTTTTCCTTCCATTTCTTTCTGGGCCAAAAATGACATCTGCAGGTTATCTAAGAAGCTATCTGTGAATAATGGGCTCTGTGTTTACATTCATGTTGCTAAGATGTTTGTGATAATTTTGAATGATGGGTGGTTTTTTGAAACAGTGAAACTCATGACTGGACTCTTTGCTCTTGCACAGTGCAAAAGCTCCCCTCAGCACTTCAAGCCCTATCTGACACCCGACTTGCCAAAACGATTCCACTATGCTAACAACATTCGTATTGATAAAGTTCATCTTTTGGTGGATCGACAGTGGCTGGCTGTGAGGTAACATAATCTGTGTGACTGTTACCCTATTTTTTTCCATCCCATTCTCATCCTTTTTATTTCCTTCACAGATGCCTCATTTCCTTTAGGCTTGTTACATTTCCATGTTTGTTACATTTAAAATCTTTACTATGTGTAAAAAGGATACATGTCTTACACATAAAGCCAAGAATGTGCTATTAGTGTGATTCAAACCTCGTCTAATACAAGATTCACCATTACTCTAGATCAAATTTTTACATGTCCCCCCCCCAAAAAAAAAAAAAGAATTAAGTAAAAAGAAAGTAAGGAAATGAATACTACCTCACAGCAAAATTCTCAAAAATCACAGAATATGCTGGGTTGGAAATAACACAGTTAAAATTGCTATATAAAGAATTCTAGTATCTAGCCCTTTTCTTGACATTGCAGTCACCCCTCCACTGTCCTTCTGGGTTCTAAAGTTGATGGCTTCAGTCTGGTGCATGTGTGGATATGGCAAATTATAGTATTATGAGTCCATCACCAGAAGGAATGTGTCTAAGTTTCTTCCTCACTCTGTGATCCGAATGGGGTTCTTCCCATATGTGTGCTAACACTATAGTTTGCTCATTCTTCAATGGTCTGCAAGTTAACATTACATCTCAGTTCACTAGATATGGTGCATTCTACATGTGTCAGATGTACTTGTATTATCATGCAAAGATAGGCTGATAAGGTAACAAGTTAGACATAACCACCTGGTCATAACAAAAAGTTGCTGTAAGAGCGAAACATTAAAAAAATAGCTCTGAGCAAGTCAAGAGCAGTTCAGACAAGCCTTAGACCCAAGGCTTTGAAAAATCAATTCAAAATCTGTGGTGTTTGCAGCAATACTATATTTACTGAGTTACAGTATTGCAGCAGGAGAAGCATGATCCAACTTGGAATTTCAAGACTACTAAAAGAGAAGAAAATTCCTGATCTGAATGAATACATGACTTGATTGTTTTGATGCAACCAAATAATCGTCCTGGACATATAAATAGAAAAGTCCACTGAAAAATCTTATAATCACCCTTTTTTGAACTGTGCTTAAATGTTTTTTGGCCTTTGAAAAGGATGCACGTGCTTTGTGCATTGAATTAATATGGGGTGACTATCTCTTTATGTCTTTATCTCTTTCCATTTCTCTCAGCAACGGTTAAATTAAAATAAGTGTTAGTCACTATGTCAGACTATTCTGACATGTTATTAATTCTATAATCCAACCCCATACTTCCACATCTCACCTTCACCCTTCAGAATCCATGATAAAAATGCCTTCTCTTGTAAGGCAAAATCCCTTGCATTCTTATTTATATTATTCTGCAGAGGCTAATGTCCGAGTTCTCCCCTGATAAGTATTCTGTTAAAATGAGAACACCACAGAATGTAACTGAGGAATTCTTCCTAAGCTGATCCCACTTCCTAAGCAGAACTAAAAGTTCTGAAACTTGTAGCTAGGTGAAGTCCTCATTTCAAAAGTAGCCATTTTTTTCAATTTATTTCTAAAACATTGTTTCACTGTACACTTGGAGCACCTAGGATAATTTATTTCTGTCCACAGTAATTTCTGTTAAAGACATCTTCATAAAAGTGAACAATATAATGAGCAATAAGTACTGCAATATTATGACAGAGTCAGTTCTTAAGACATGATCCAGAGTCCAGTGAGTCACAATGACTGTTACTAACTGGTTCTATTTGTGCCATTTTTATTTACACTCTGTGGTGGTTTCTCCTTAGGGATGAAAGTTACACATTTTGTGATGGGGGTAACCATGGCTATAACAATGAATTTAAAAGTATGGAGGTAAGATGATTTCTATTCAAGTCTTCCACTTTATTAAATACAAATCATGATGTGCTAGGTAAATCACCAGAATACAGATTATATGATAGTTTTTGCAGTGTGCTTTTTCTTCTGTGTCAACTGTTAACACACATTCTAGGTCCACATATTTGTATTGCCTTCCATCGATGTGTACAAGACCTGCTTCATTGGAGTCCTGTAGTAAAACCTCTCTGGGCTTACCTTACCTGCCTGGAGCCAGGTAGACTACAGTAAATCAAATACACCATGTTTAGCTATGGGACACTGAATTCTTTTGTTATTTCATTCTTCTACTGAGACATTGACTGAAAAATCTCCATAGGCTCTGGATGTTCACCTAAGCATCTGAAAGCCTGTATACTCAAATAAGCCAAATCTCATTGTCTCTGCTTATCTTACAAGAGTTAATCATATCATCAGAACCAAAAAGTTAGTATAGTTTCATCTAATTTTCACTTCTGGTTACAATGAAAATATTTCGAGGTCTTAAGCTTTTGATTTTTCATGTACTTTCTGTGATGTAAACCTTTAAATAATATCAAGCATGCCACTACATGTCCCATATTCTGTGTCCAAGAATCAAATTCTTCCAGATCTTCACAACTTTATTAAAACCAAATGTCAGTATACTGATCAGAATGACGCTGAATGTTTGTATGGAAAGAAAAGGTAAATTCTGGTTACCCTGGAAACGTTAATATATAGAAAACCTTATGCTGGTGGCACAACGGCCAATGCAATTTTTTTTCTTTATGAGGGAGCAAATGTCATCTTTCTAAAATAAGTTAAAAATTTAGAACAGGTCATTGTCCTTTTTAGTCATGTTTCCTGTGTCTTACGGGAGAGAGCTCAGAAGGGTTATAAAGTAGTAGAAACTACTGTGAGATCATATATAGTGTCAGTGTTTTGCTACAATGCTTGCAGACTCCAGCAAGGGTCATCCAGCACTATGTTGTACCACTGGTGATACAGATGTAAGTCTTTGCTGAGCTTGGAATGGGTCTTCACAGTTCCCTGTTTACTGCCTTAGCCATGGCTATAGACTCTTGGTGTGACACAAAGACTTAAGAATGCAACGGGTATTAAAAAAAAGCCCCCAAAACCCAAACAAGAGTCATTATATAGTCCAAAGTATCTTGCTAAATGAATTTATGTTTTGCAATTTTCTTCAAATTACAAGCGATGGCCAAAATTTGCCTTCTTTACAAGAATAATCCTGTATTTTTAACTTTTATGACTGCAGAAAGACTATTTTGTTTCATTGTCCCAGTTTCCATATAATGCAACTGAATTGTTTTTGAATTTGGATTCCTTTAGATGACTTTTTTTTTTTTTTTAATAACAATCTAGGCTATATTCTTAGCATATGGCCCAAGCTTTAAAGAGAAAACAGAAGTGGATGCTTTTGAAAACATTGAGGTTTACAATCTTATGTGTGGTGAGTAGAAACCATCCAATACTTGAGATAATATACTGTTTTCAAATACCAGTGTTATAAGTGCTAAAAGAAGAGTAACTAAAAATTCAGCGAATTCATTCAGAAATTAGGTTTTCTCACAAAACACCAAAGAGATGCTCCTGTGCCTTCTGTACAGTGCTAAAATGTTAACTGCCAAAAAGTTGTTCTGCTTTGAAGGTTTTTCCTGTTTGCAGAAGAATTCCATTAAAGAATCAGAGAGAACAATACCTGCCATGTGGGCTTGCTGTTGAAATGATGCCTGGGGAATTGTGGGATAAGAATCTTGTAGCTCGTAACGTATGAGGGACTATTGCAGTCCTGGCAATGAGCAATTAGGAAGTATGTGCCTCAGGAAATATGGATTAAAGCAGCACAGGAAAATACAATAGGCTAGGACGCTTCACAATATAATGCAGCTGCAATCACATTTGTACTCTGCATTAAATCATCTAATCTTGTGAATGCTATGGAAATTTACAAAACTATACGAACAGTACTCAAGTCTATAATTACCAAATTTTGATGCAGTGGAAGATTGCTAAGAACCCCCCTACCTAGAAAATTGCAGGTTGATGGGAATAGTTACCATCATAGTTTAGATAATGGAATAAGCTATGTCTTCTACATTTAGAATGCATAGGAGGTGTGTAGAATTGGAAAGTGAGTGTCTTTTTTAAATGTCATTTTAGTCTTAAAATATGTTTACAAATTTCAAATGTTTCAACAGATTTGCTGCGTATAACACCAGCACCAAACAACGGAACGCATGGTAGCTTGAATCACCTCTTAAGAAAACCTTTTTACAGTCCTTCACATCCAAAAGAAGAGACATCTCCTTCTTCATGTCCAGTTTCCAGTTTGATTCCTGAAGATGCGCTGGGATGCCAATGCAAGCATGTAAATAGGGACTTCTGGTATCATTTTCAAGTGTGTTCTGCTTTGTTTTTTCTAAGTTGTGGATTAATTCTGAATTATTCTCTTATACTTTACAGATGCCAAATGTTTCAGAAGATAAACTAAATGAGAGGTTAAATCTCACTACAGAAGAAAGTAAGTAACAAAATTGAAAAGTACATCAGTATTTTTAAATCTATACTTGGTTTATATTTTATGTAATTGGTATCAGTGGGGATTTTTGCAACGTTAATTACAGTTAGAAGTGAAGTAGAAAAACCTAGTCAGAAGCATGTCTTTTTTTCCTTTTTCATTTGTGTTTCTTTTAAAAATGCTAATGGACACTGTTATAGCAACATGTATATAAGAATAGGATCTGAATTCTGTTAAAATCTTAGAAAAAATTATAAAGCTTCCGGTGGTCTTTGGAAAAAATCTGAGTACATCCAGGCTATATGTCGTAACTCTTGTTTCCTACCTTGTATCCATAACTTTGTCTTTCTCTAATCAAAAACTCCCATAGATATTTCTGTGTGCTTTTTTATGGGGTTTCTGGAAATTTTAGGAAACACTGTAATGCCTCCTAGCCAAATACAATGTAATTTTCACTGCACTTCAAGATAAGGTCAAAATATATATATTGGTATGAGATTTCAAAGAAACAAGAATTTAGAAATCTGATACATTGGCTTTTGTACATTAAACATAATAAGAAAACTATTTTCTACATTTTTTTATTCCACTCATAAACTAAAAGCTTAAAGAAACACAACTCCATGATTACTGTTTGTTTTATTTCTATTTATTAAAGTTTTAATTCAAATTCTTTTGTCTTCTCTCTTAAACCTTTGTGCCATCCAAAATGTTAGAGAAGAATAAATCAATAATTATTGTTTAAATTTTAGTAAAGAAGGCAAGCTCATATCATTTGCCATATGGGAGACCCAAAGTTCTTCAGAAGAAAAATGAGTACTGCCTTCTTTCCCATCATCAGTTTGTGAGTGGATACAGCTATGATATCTGGATGCCACTGTGGACTGCATACACTGTGAATAAGCCTGTAGGTTATCAAATATCTGTACTATTCTTAAATATATGATATAATGGGTTGAAAATGGGGTCCATTCATCAGGAATCCTGGTTAAGTACTGATGACCTAAAGCCCTTATGTGTGAAAAAGGAAAAGTGTCCTTGATATCGTTTAAATTTCAGCTACCTTAAAATGTAGTTTTAAAAAAGTGGGAATGGCCATTTGTTAGGGTCACAAAAGATATAGAAGAATAGAGCTGCAGGTAAGCTGGTTCCCTTTAGCTTGTTCTGTAAAAGGGATATGCTGTTGTCAACACAGTGCTCCAACTTGCCTGTCAGTTCCTGAGAAAAAGCAGACTGTGATTTCAAAAATCAGAAGCTTTTAAGCTTTCTTAAGACTATCGTGATCTTTTTCCTATTTGGAAAAAAATTCAGAAAAAATTTTTTATTTCTTTTTCCAAACTCTTGAAGACAGTTTGTACTACTGCATATTTCTGTATGGTCTGCTTATTTGCTCTCTGTTACATGATATAATTTCTGAAAAATGTAATTATAGTTGAATGAACCTCTCAGGGTTCAAGGATATGGGGCTCCAGATAAATTGTTTGAGTTTTCAGGGTCAGTAAACTAGTGGACATTCATGGGTTTATTTGCCCCTATAATTTGACCCTTTTACTAAGTTGTCTTGAGGAAATAACTTCTACATTGACTTTTCTGTCTGAAGAGATCTGTTACTGATGTCTATGAGATTTCTTATTTTATCAGCATAAATATGGAGAAATAAGAAATCATTAAAAAGTTAAAGATGTTGTTTAATATCACAGCTTAATTATTAAGTTTAAAATACTAGTCTCTTCCTGATCTTCCTGATCCGAATCCATTAAGCTGGCCTTACTGATTTGGACACTGTAAAGGACAAATTGCTCAAATGAATTGGATATCAGATTTGCACTTGGATTTACATTTGTTTGACAATGACATGTGATGTGCTCACATGGCAAAGACTTTTGTTCTTTATATTTTCGTTCATATGGTATATATGTTTTCCATTAGTATACAACCTGATCATAATATGAACATCTTCAAGAATTTTGACAAAAGAAAGTAAAATTAAATCCTGGAGTACAAAGAGGCACAAGAAGAACCTTCTATTTCTTTATTTTGACTTGGTTTTAACCAATCAAAATAAACACTCTACTGAAAATCAATTTAGATGTTTATTCTGTTTATAAAGGTACAAAACAAAAAAATGGAAATAAATTATATGCAATTTACATGTACAGGATGATGAAGAACATGCAGTTAAATACAGAAAATCATATTCAGAATATTTAGTTAATGCTATTGTAAAATTCTGAAAGAAAAGGTTGTAGAAAAGGTTATAGGAACAAAAGTTAAGGTTATAGAAACAATTACACACATCAGAGTCACTTTTGGCCAGATCTTAGATAGTGTTCATGTTAACATGTCTCAGTGAAGTTAGTGAAACTAGCCAGTAGAATGTACTAAATTTACTGTGAATTTCTTTAGATATAACTCTTCAGCAGCACAGATTCTTATGGAGACAGCATCCTCAGATGCTAAGATGAGGTGATATTGTCATTTTTATATACTAGCTGCTTTCCAGGAGGATGTGACATCAAGTTTGTGTTTCCAGAAATATGTAAAGGTGACAAATGAGTCAAACATGTCATCTGTTTTTGCCTAAGGTATAACCTTATTTTGCTACTACAATTTTACATGCTGCATAAGGATTTCCCTGAATTACCTAAAAACAGAAGTAGAGGAAAAACACTACCCAGAAAACATTAGTATCCCTTACTTGCAGTGACTTGATTCACTATGAAAATAGGAGAAGATTCAATGAAGTCCATTCTAGAAAATTAAAACCATACAAAGCATTGGCTTAGCCACAGCCGTGGGTGTAATACCTTTTTATTTTTTTCCTTTTCACAGGAAAACACATCTTCTCTTCCTCCCACTGTTTCAGACTGTCTGCGGGCTGATGTTAGAATCCCGGCTGCTCGGAGCCAAAATTGTTCCAACTACCCAGAAGGGCTGACCTTCACCCGCAGTTTCCTCTATCCTCCCAGTGAGCGTGGTTCTTTTTATAGCTAGACCTTAGAAAGTCTTAATCAGCTGGATGTGGGTTTATGTTTAAACATATACCCAAACACCAAAACAAACTTCTTTCGGATCAGCATGTTGGGCAGAAAAAGGTTTCAAGTGTTTGCAGACTGACCAAAAACAGGACAACTGCTACTTGTATCCAAATATTTTCAGTTTAGAACATTTAAGTTTTTCTTTAAAAAATGGAACAACTTGAATGCGATGAAAACTGGTTGGAAAGATGTAAAGGGTTTAGAAGGAAGGGCTGTCCCTTTTCCTCTGTGTAAATACTCATTTCCTATTCTCAAAGTTGGTAATTATTATTTATTGAACAGATTGTACAAACAAACGAGGAGAAATGTTTGCAGTAGGATCATACGCTCATGCTCAAATGTAAAATATCATTGAATTACATATACCTGCAATTCTTAGTGACATATTGTCTTTTTATAGTATTCCATTCACTTATACTTTGGTCTTTTTATACAGACTTCAATTCATCTGCTCTTGAACAGTATGATGCCTTACTTACCAGCAATATTGTTCCCATGTATAGAGCTTTCAGAGGTAGGTTGCAAGATTTTTATTACTTATTATTCTTTTACTGTAATTATTCTGGATTTGATAAAGCTATCACAAGGACTTAAAATCAATAATGGATGGCCTGCTGTATATCCAGATGTTGTGAAAATACATTTAAAACTTTGGAAAACTTTTGAAAAGTACATGTTTGAAATTTTGAAACACACTTACGTGAGGTGTTTTTTTTTTTCTGCGTATAATCCCGTCTGATCTCTGCTTAGGTGTACCTGTTCACTTTTGAATTTTCTCTTCATTTCCCAATATGGAATGATAGCTAGGAAACTCTCATGAAAATTGGGAAAACACCCAAGGTGAATGAAAATGGCACTTTTTCTATTTGCAAAGTCTCAAGAGAAGACAGAACACAATTTATAAACAGTGTCCTGATAAAGTGACTGTTACATCAAGCAGAAACTCAAACCAGATAATATTAATCTTGGAATATTATTTCTATAATAGATGTTTCAATTATACAAATGTAGTAAGCTACATTAACTTTTCTAATCAAGCCTGGCTCACATTTGTTCGTAATCACTGATAAGAAATTTTCTACAACTGCATATCATCCTGTTTTACTCTTAGGCATAGGCTCATTTTCTTAGAAAAAAGATAAAAAGAGGAATTGTGTAAGGAAAAAGCTGGAGCAAAAGCAATGATGTAACTACCTTTCTAATGCATTCAGACCTCATTTATTTGCTCACTCGTCATATAAAAAATGGAGATCCAGAAGACCTAAGTGTCTTTAATCTCCCAAGTAAATCAAAGACATTATGAAAATTTTTTCCAAGTAAAACTACAAGAAATTCTCTGACCATAAAGAAGAGGACAATTAGTAGGAGATGCCCTCAATCCTCAAAACACATTTGTTCTTTTTTGCCATGCTAGTTGTAAATATTTGAATAGCTTCACTAGCTTATATCCTGCAAATTGTGTTTTCTCTAATGACATCTGTGAAATAGGCCAAATTGTCTAGTGATATTTGATATGAGTTCTGTAGAGTTAAACTAACTCTCAGATGGTGAATATTTCTCTCACAAAACCATTATCTCAATTCCTACTAATTGGCATACTGCAGGTATTAACAAATAGACTAGAAATTAATGACCTCTCAGCTCTAGAACTGTAGCTCAACTTCAGATTGAATGCACTATTATCTCCAGTTGTGCAATTTACCTTGCAGAACTATAATAGCATTTACTGTGCCTCTTTCAATGGTGAGTGAGAGTATGTCCCTTCTGAAGAAATCCAAATTTTGTGTAACAAAGAACTGATTTTATAGGCAGTTTACTTCTGAACTTTTTGTTATTAATGTATAGCAAAAAGAGAAATATGTTATTTTTCTTTAGTGGTGAAATGACTTCAAATTTATATTAATTATGCTTTTGTTTTCTTTTAATGACAGACATATGGGACTATTTCCATGATGTGCTTCTTCAGAAGTATGCTAGAGAAAGGAATGGTGTAAATGTTATCAGTGGACCAGTGTTTGATTACAATTATGATGGCCATTTTGATAGTCTTGTTGAAATTAAGCAGTAAGTACATGGAAAAGCCAGAAGTCAAACTCTATATTATTTCCACCGTATTTCCACATAAGCAAGCTATTATATAAAAGGAACAATAAATATCATGATGTTATTTATATATATAATATATATGGAATATTCTCTTTATAATCCTACATTCACTATTACTCATACGATAGCAAATACTGTTGCAAACAGATACACTACTGTAGAATTTATTGTTCCAGTAAAGAGTAAAAAAGCTTTGCAGTTACATGTGTATCTGTACACAGGCACAGATAACAGACCAGTAATTAGTTTCCCTAGCTTTATGCCTTAGATTTTGGGCCTCTGTGACAGAAATACAAGGACAATATATGGCATTTAAATATGTAGAAGACATGCTTAAGCATAATTTTCTCACTTTCATGTTGTGTTTGCTCACGTGTTTGTTGTTTTTTTCCTTTGTATCCAACTGGTGTGTTTTATCAAAGATCAGATTTCTGTGTTTGCCTTCACTGAATTGTGTAACCAGGAATGCAAAATGTAACATTCCTGAGAGGTACTTTTGCATAGCTATGACTTACAAAGCTCACTTCAACATCTGACATGTTTGAGGTACACATAAAAGATAAAGACTGATTATTTATGTTAGTGAATAAGGACAAAAGGAAGAAAAAACAGAATTAGAACAACAACTTAGACTAAGGAAAATGCCTTGTGACAGTAAGAGCGTTTATGGAGTAGGAAGGTGCTGGGAATCTGCACAGCTGAATCTCTCACTGGAGATGTTTAATTCAAGGCTAGACTTAATACCACATCTGTTAAAAATGGTTTGAGAATGGGAAAATCAGCTTTGCCACGTAGTAGGAGGGTGGAAGGGAGGAGAAACTATAACTTCCTTCCAAGCAGAATGCTGTAATACCCAGCTGACCACATAATGTTTTCTACAGTTTGGAAGAAGCACGTTTTATTCAGCATGGTTAGTCAGTCATACAAAGCAGAATAATGATCTCAGTGATGGTGTTTTGTTGAATACTGAAGATATACAGAAAGCTTGGGAAGCATTCAGCTCCTCATCAGTTTACACACAAAAGCTACCATGTTCACAGAATAGTTAGAAAAGGGTGGCAAAGACATTTTCTGTTGGTTATCCTAAGCTGGTTTCGATAGCACGTAGCCACAAGTCATAACTCTGGCATTTCTTGATGGCAAGGAACCAGAAGTCAATTTTCTCGTCACTCTTCTCCAATTCATATGGTTGAAATTCTTAATGTAAAGAAGGGCAAATATGATGTTCTATCCTGCCTCTTCCAGATGTAGATATCTCTGGCTTTGTAAAAATTAGTATTGACCGTGTAAGCAGTCCTGTTGGTTTCAGTGAGACTGCTTGTAGCAAAAGGAATAATCCATGCATGCTTGCTGTTCATGAAATAGATAGTGAGGCTGCCTATCCAATCAGGTATTTTTTTCAATTTTAAAAGGAACTTAAGTCATATAGTATTGAAAGATCTATGCTGAGAAAAGGTCTGTACATTGCGAATGGCATCAGTGGTTTTAAACTTGATATCTCAATGAATCCCTTAATTAATGTTTATTTTGTAGGCATGTAAACGATACAGAAATCCCTGTCCCAACCCATTACTTTGTGGTTCTGACTAGCTGCAAGAACAAGTCCTATACTCCACTGAACTGTTCAGGGTCCTTGGATGCTTCATCTTTTATCATTCCTCATCGACCTGACAACACTGAAAGCTGTGCTGTAAGTATAGTTCCATGCTTCTGTGTGCCAATGAGCTCTGTGAACTGACTCCCATTGGAATCCAGTCATCTGGAGAATCTTTTTAATTAATGCATTCCCAATGGGTTGAAAGTGAGTTGAGAGTCAAAGAAATGACTGGAAGAGCAAGAAGCTCCAGTAGAGGTAGCCTGAAACAAATGAGCTGATAGGGAGAAGAAAGGTTTGATAAGAGGACTTGGAAATGCTTGGAAATGCTGTCACCTGGAACAGCTGAGAACAACAGTACAGGCAACAGGGTAATGATATAGAGGTATCAGAGGACTTCTATGTAGCTAGAAGAATTCCTTC
>JAWWLV010000121.1:59043451-59116769 GCA_035041135.1 Platyrinchus mystaceus | reverse complement strand
TGTCTATTCTGCAAACTCTGAATTGCAGAAGGTTCCTTAACTCAGTGTGTGTATTACAGAGGCTCCAGACTCAAAAATATAGCTGCATGGACTTGAACTGGCTCTCAAAGCCAGTTTTTAGTTTATTTATAACTTTGAACTCATAACTCCAGACAGGTGCAAGTTTGTGCTACTTGGAAACAACTTCTGTGTCTCCTCATTTGTGGTGTGGGTAATCCACAATTTACCAGTGATCCTTTTGGTAGTTAAGAGTTGACTAACTGTACAAAATAAATAATTAGAGTTAATTAGTTAGTCTTTATACTTTGGAAATTAACTGTTATTTCTAAAGTTTAGCAAACCCCCCCAAAATTGTTGCACTTCATATTCACTGTATCTTGCAGTAACATAAATTTAGTGAGCCATTTGTGTTAGAAGCAGATATTATTAATGGAAAAACAAATTACCATCTGTTTGCGAAAAACCCCCCTTTATTGTAAAAGAGCTGAACATTTTTGGTTGATTAGTGGTTACATTTCCATTGTTTTCCCCATCTAGCTAGCAACTATTATTGCTGTACAGCAATCAAGACAGCTGTTGTATGGACTTTGTTCGGGTTATCAGGTGCCTGTTGTTGGACTAGCCTGGGCACTGCAGCTGATTTATACTGTAACTAAAACTATCCTTACTTGTGTGTTTAAAACGTGACTCATATCTACTTAGTAGTTAAAGTCATACTTGCCCTTTCAGCATAATTCGCTTCTCTGTGGCTTTGAAAGTGGGGAGGTGGGAAGAGGAGACATCCATTTGATTCTGTTTAAATGAGATACTAAAAGCAAGGCTGCAAAGATGCCTAGGAAAACCCAAAAGAACTTTTACCAGCTGGAGGCCTTTAGCCTGTCAAACCAGTTCAAACACTGGTAATTGCCTAGCACCACCACCAAACAACAGAGTGCCTTTTATGTGTTTGAACATTGTTCTTGTTTGTTTTGACAGGAAAATAAGGCACTTTCCGAATGGGTCGAAGAAAGAATTCAGGCTCATTCTGCACGTGTTCGGGATGTGGAGTTTGTAACTGGGCTTGACTTTTACCAGGAAAGAAATCAGGAACCCATCTCTGAGATCTTAAAGCTGAAGACATTTTTGCCAATATTTGAGACTGAAAATGACTGAATACCTGTGAAAAAAGTGTCAGTACATGGAAGAAAGAAAATTTAAGTGATTTCACTTTTTTTCCTTGCTAAAGTATGTGGAAAACATGACTCCAGGTCTCCTATAGGAAAACACACTTAGTGGAACTAATTTCTTTTTTTAAATTCATGTTTTTTGGTCAAGAGTTTTGTGCCAGTAAAAATTGAATTAAAATTATGAATAAAAATTACCTAGAGTGAATTGAATCATCATTGTTGAGCCAGGCTTCCAAAATACAGATTGTATTTTTATTATGTAAAAATTAATATACAACATTATTATATAAAATATACAGTATAAAATATTAATATAGATATTTTATTAGTGGTGGTGAAAAACCCAAACCTGCAAAAGGAACATATTTTATAATAGAGAAACCCCAGAATTGTAAACTGTATAGAAAATATTTCTATAATGGAATTGGAAAATGAAACAGTTTGAAAGGAAGCCCTTCTGTTTATCAGAGAGATTACGGTTATCTAATACTAGCATTCCCTTAAATGTTCTGAATTTCTCTTTCTCACCTATTAATTCACATGAAAACATATTCAGAGTCACAAAAAGTTTGCATGTTGTGGAAATGTCTTCTATGACCATCCGCTGTGTTTTCCACTTGGGTTAATTCATTCTGCTGGTAATGTGAAGTTGGAGTAAATGAGCTGTACTCTGTACCTGTCAGAAATCTTAAAGCATTCTGAACATGAAGAGGTAAAAGAAATGCTCTAGCCAGAAGAATTTTGTCTGGATATTTACCTGTATTTTCGATAATTTCCAAATGTCTGATGACAAAATGCTTGAGTCTGTTTTTAAGTAGTTAAACCTCAGATTAGAGCACAAAATTAGTAGTAACATCCAAAAAAAAAAAAGTCCGTATTCCTTTCTGTTGAGACTGTACACAGAGACTCTGTAACTCACACTGTGCTGTACACAGATTATTACTGAGGGCAGGTAAGTAGGACAAGACAGTGGAAATTCCCAGACACTGCTATTATAAAAATGTCACCCATTAATAGAGGGTTGAGCTGATTTACTCCACTGAAAATGCTGCTAAACATAGGTATGAATAACAGCAGACAACTGATCACTTGTCTGATTTATAGGTACAGTGGGGGCATTTTAAAGAAACATGTCAAAGAGTGTTTCAGTCTGTAACTGTGTACTGGAGGAGGTATATCTGTTTAAAGAGGGAAACTTTAGAAGTCAGCACAAAAAATCCAAACCCACCCCAGGACATTTTTTTCCCCCCAGTCTTGATCAGTGTATGCACACATATTCCAAACATAGCTTAGCAATATTGATCTTAAATCATGATGTGGAACCAAGCTGAATGTAAAGATTTTTATCTTTCGTTAAGCCACTACACCGTCTCCTTGAACATGGAATTGTACTTCACCACCTTATAACACTGTGGCATCTAAGTCTGCCCATCTAAATCAGAGACTTTTGCTAAAATGCCCCAATTAAGAGTACAACTGATTTTTCACTGCATGGGAAATCACATCCTAACTCTAGTCAATAAATCAACACAAAACATACTTATTTAGGCATGTACATTGAGTAGTCTAAATCATAAAATGAATTTCAGAGATAAGAAAGAACAGGGTTTTTTTAAGAGTATAATATTTGGTATGTCTACGTTAGCAATCTGAACTAGCTTGAATGATGTGATATTCTTGTGACTTGATATGTTTAAATTTTAAATAACTGCTACATTACCAACCATGGCAGCAATACAAGCTTCAGGACAGTACTTTAGTTCAATTATGAAAGCAAACTTCTGGTGCAGATAAGCCTCTGTGAACAGTTATTTTTTAATTATGTATATCCGAGTGCCTGCATGATAAAATAGTATCTTTGAGTTTTGTGCAGACTTCTGAAAATTGATTTCATCCATGTTCTCACACATGACAGGTACTGCATTTAGCAACAAAATTCGTAGCAGCAAAATTCATTCATTGTTCTCCTTCACAAGATTCTTTTAATATTCTCATGTATCAAAATGCCTAGCTCTCCCCAAAAGCACCCTGTCCTGCTGATAAAAGTTGAGCTGCTATGTGTAAAGATCCCTGCCTATCAGGCTGATAAAAACTGTACTTATTTTCAGTGTTTGTGTAGCATCTAACACAAGAGGCTCTTGATCGCATATTTGGGTTTTACACAAACTTTTGTTGAAATGGTGTCCGAAACTGCAGTTGCTCTAACAAAGCAAATACGAAAGTGATTTTGCTGTAGTCATATTTATGTCCCCGTACTATTCATTCAGCTGTCATAATACCCAGTGTTCAAAAGTGAAGTGGTTCATTTACAGATAACAGTGTGGAGATTACACAGGAATATCCCACTGAAATTCTTCTATGAGGGAAGGACTTGGTTCTTAGCCGTTTATTCTTCCCTTGGCGCTGACGGCTGGGTACTCTCTTCATGTTGCAGAGTCTACAAGTGGCATTTCCCTATTCAGTATCATACAGCTTCTGTCATGTCCCATAACACAGACTGATATAAACTGCTTTGGGCCTCCTTAAGCCTCATGAATTTTTTTGTTACCGAGATGAACAATCATGGAAAATTTTCTTTCCCTCATCATTACTAAGTTCAACTAGGGTGTTGAGTCATTGACTGCTTTAGGACACATCTCAGTTTCTGACTGATTTGGTGGAAAACCATGGGCTAAGTTTTCTTGATTTCCCTTGTCTAGTTACATGAGCCAGTCCCTATGCTGGAGACTGGGAGAACTACTAGTAAAGTTAATAGAATGTTGGTTAAAGGAACAGACTTGGATCTGTGTACCATCTTTGCATCATATAATTAAAGCTGCTTGTGGGAGGAGCTCCTTTCCCAATCCCTGGAGATGTGTGCAAGCAAAATTCATTAGTGTTTGGGCTTTGGTGACCTTATCTAAAATTTTTAACAAGTTCATAGCCTTTAACAGTTTGTTTAAATGTGAACATAAATGTATCCATTTATAGAAATCAAAAAAATCTTTCCAGTTCATAAGGAAACATCCAATACTGTGTACATATGGTCACATTACCAGTAGAGATATAAGCCTGAAGCTTATGCAGTTCTCTAAGACATTTATATGGAACTTTTCCTTTTTTGAAATAGAGTAACTTCTGCAATTTGCATGGAGATAGAAATGAACGGCTGCCTCAAACAGAGTTCATGTTTGAGGCAAAGCTACAAACTACAGCACAGTCATTCTGAGAATCTAAAATAAATTATTTTATTCGAGTAACAATGACCTGGAACATTTCAGTCACTTATATTTCAAGATTCTCAACCAGTAGTCCTGGGTTGCATTTCAAAAGCAATGAATACTTATTCATTAAACTTATCAAATATATGGAAGTTCTGGTATGTAGAGGAGAATAGGAGGGGAATAACTTCTCTCTTGCATTTCAAAGGCAATAAAACTGTATGTGACACTGCAAGAAGTTTACTTGAGACACGTTCCTTACTACAGAAAAGTAGAACAAAAGAACAGTGGCTGAATGCATAAGGTGGATTGTTTTTTTAATCTGAAATGCTGAGAAATTCAAAAGTTAAAATAAAGAAATAACAAATAGACAATAACACATAACAACCCTACCATATTTGATTTAAAAACATACTCTTCCTTCCATAACCACTCTGCTTTATCCTGAGAAGTAAGAAATAATGCTGCTTCTGAAAGTTTCAAACTTCTGTTTGTGGGTATAGCTTCCTAAAATGGCAGTTTTGAAACCCCTGAAGCTGAAGTGGAATAGACTTAAATTAATCTACTGCCTGTAAAAGCAGATGTTGATGAGTCACAGCTCTCATAGCCACTCGATGTGTGAGAATTAAAAAAGTAAATTCTCTAAAATGTGATTTTCCATAGACCATTATTGAAGCTGAGACACTGAGCGCTCCTGAAGACATGGAAAATCTAAACTCTGGAGGACCTTGCTCTTTCCCTCTCTTATGCTTGGATCCTTTTGACTTTTAGAGTATTAGAACCAAACCTCTATATAGAAATTTGGCACTACCTATGTATAGTTTTTTCTCTGTAACAAGGCAGAATAATAACGAAAGAAAGCAGGCAAGGGAACCACAGCTTACCCTGGTCCAGAAAAGCCAAAGCAAGGAAAAGCTTAACTGATGTTTTTGTATTAAATGCTACTGTTTCTCTAACATCATGCCCTGGCTCTGTGAGACTGTCACCATATAAAACAAACTTTTTTTTTGTTTGCTTAATATTTATTATAGAGAATGCTGCCTTTTGTCAGTACCTCACTGACAGCTAGCTCAAAGCTGAGTGCAGACATTGAAGTAGCATGGAATACCCTTTACTCCTACCTTGGACATCCTCCCTTAAAGGAAAATATTATCAACGGACGTACATAGAAAGGCCTGGGTTTTTTAATTAACACCTGCACTGGTCCCACAATGTTTGTACATAGGAGATGGGATTTTTCATATGCAAAATGTACAATTGTGTACAGATGTATAAAAAGTACAGATTTTTTCTGTCCTAACTGTGCCATTTCTCTGCTGTGGGGAGTTTCCTACCTCTGGGTGAAAAGACGTCAGTAGGGAGGCAGGCAAATCTGCCATGTCTCTGGACTCAATGTGTTGGCAAAAGTTGAGGTTCAGAAGTGTCCTCTTAATCAAACAGCAATTCCCCATCCCATAACAATTACCCTGGGCAGGGGGAAGTGAAGACTACTGGAATGACTTCTTCTACCATAGTCTGAAAGCAGGAAATCCTTCCCAGACTCTGAAGCATGAATCAAAGAACAGGAGTGTCCTCTGAAGGATGAAAAGTCCAGGATCAAGACTTGGGACAGCTTTCAGCTTTGGGTTTGAGACAACCAGACGCTAAGTGGGAGAAGTGCCAAGGACACCAATTGCTTATATTAAGTATATTAAGGAGACCTGGCAACTGATGTGTCACATTGACCAACCTGCCCTCAGTCCAAGAAGCTCACCCACAGTGTGCTTTGCCTGTAATGGTTGGAAGTTGGAAGGAGAGAAAGTGCTTCCCAAGACTAGTTCCAAGGAAGTGCAGATCTCCAGTTCTTACTCCATGTGTGAGAAACATGGCTGGAGGGAAAAAGACATCAGTTTTCTAGAGGCTTTCCAAGGAAAGGCAAACTTGCAGAGCTTTGTTTGCTGTCTAGCTTGCCTCTTATCAGTGGGTCAAATTGCTGCCTAGCAGATGGAACAACTCCCTAAAGGCATGTGTGGTTTCGTGCAAGATTAGGGACTATATAGAGCCAAGAGGCAGGGCAGCCTCATCTGGGCAGATGGTGGGCACAGTCTTTCTTTTCTACCAAAGAAGAGCCTCAACTAATCTGATATTTGGCAGTAAGGATGACATTTCTCTGGCTGGTCATACCTCAGCAACAGAGCCCAGAATCACAGTTACAGTGACAGCAGGAGATTATTTAGAAACCACTCTCAGGAGAGCCCTGGCTGAACAAGTGAATTTTGACCACTTTGTGACTTCTGTGAGATCAACAGTTCGCAAACAGATTTGTCAACCATATCAACTCCAGCTGTGCTTGCAAGGCATACAAAAAAAGGCAACTGAGGGTTTTTTAATAATTTGCATAACTGCCTGTGGTGCAGGCTGAAAGAAAAATGAGCTATTGGTCTGCCTCCACACTTTGATGGGAGTGTAAGTCAAAGTTAAGTTCTGTCATTTCATTAAAACTCCCAGCTTTTTAAACCTTATTCTGTCCTTTAGTAACCTGTGTCCTTAGCCAGCTCCAGAAAGGATATCCTCAGTAATTCAGGAGGATCACAGGATGCCTACAAGGACCACTTATAGGGTAAGATGGAGGCAAAACCTGAAAAGACCTGTAAGGTTAGTCTAGATGCATTTTATAGATCATTGCAAACATAGTGAAAGAATTTTTTTCTTATGTTCAAGTTGAATCTCCTGTGTTTCAGTCTGTGCCCATTGCCTCTTGTTCTGTCACTGGGCACCACTGAAAATAGCCTGGCTCCATCCTTTTTGCACCCTCCCTTTAGGTATCTGTCCACAGTGATTAAGACACACCCTGGGCCTTCTCCAGGATGACCAGTCTCTCTCTCTCAGGGGCTCCCAGTCTCTTTCCTTGTAGAAAAGATAGTCCAGTCCCTTATTCACTGTAGTAGCCCTTCACTGGACTGTCTCTGGTATGTTTGTAGTGGGCTCCTGTAATGAGGAGCCCAGAACTGAATGCAGAACTCCAGATGCAGCATCACTAGTGCTGAGTAGAGATGAAGGATCACCTCTCTTGACCTGCTGGCAACACTCCTAGTGCAGCCTAGGGTGCCATTAGCCTTCTTTGCCCCAAGCGTGCGTGTTCAACTTAGTGCGCAAGAAGACCCAGGTCCTTTTCTGCCAGGCTGCTTTCCATCTGGATGTCCCCCAGCATATGCTGGTACCTGGAGTTGGTCCTACCCAGGCTCAGAACTTTGCACTTCCCCTTGTTGAACTTCTTGAGGTTCCTGTCAGCCCATTTCTCCAGCCTGTCGAGGTCCCTCTGTATGCTGCATGTAACTCCTCCCAGTTTAGTGTCATCAGCTAACTTGCTGAGGGTGTGCTCTGCCTCATCATCCAGATGTTGGACACTACCGGATACAGTATAGACCTCTAGTGACTACTCAGCAATCAAAATGCCTCAAAGGTTTCAAGATCTGTGCTTTTTCTGGAATGCTTTTTGAAGGCAGTGGTTTTATATATTGTGATGATTTTCTTCTCAAAGTTCCATATTTCAGATGTCAGACTTTTTTGTATGAGCAGCTTAACACTCATCAGCACAGATGGAAGCTGCGCCAGTCACCCGTAAATATAAAAGACTCAATTTGATCAACCAAAAAAAAATTTTCATTACAGCTGTGGGAACTAACAATCTTTCTGTCCTTCTCTTGTTATCAGAGACAGGTCATTCACAGAATTCTCTCTCGAATCTCAGAAGTAACCAGGTTTCCAGGGGAAAAAAAGAGGACTTACAGGGAATGACCAAGAAAAAGCATTTTGGAAAGAAATGCTCCTTTTGCTTTGCAGGCAAGCTAGTGAATGTAATTTCCATCTATTCAGTTGTACTGCTTTGGACTTTTTTCTCCATGGCTATTTGTTTTCAGGGGAAAGGATGATAGATTTGTGCCTAACTATCAAAACTGCAGCTGTGAATACCATTTCTATCATCTCTAGAGTATTTGGAGGATATTCCCGTCAGCCAAGAATGCAACACAGGATTCAGAAATGATAGTAGATTTTAATTTCTCCTCATGAATTTCTCCTTCATTTGAGGCAAATGGATGCCTTTTCTGTATCTGGGAGCACATTTTCATGTAGCAGAATATTCCAAAGATGTTATTTTGCAGCCTTCCTTTTCTCTCTTCCCCAAGGGGCATTGTCCACGTCTTTTCATCTCACCAGTTTCTATTCTTTCAAATTTTTTATTCAGATTACAGATGCTATGTATCTCCCTAGCAGCTTTAAGCTCTTCAGTTACAAGGAAGAAGAAGGGCAGAAAAAAAGCACTGTCTGAATGCAGAAAAAACCTGTTTTTGTTCCTTTATATTTTTAAGAGCTTAACTGTAGACCCATGGGCAAAGTGAGTTCAAGCTATTGCTTACTCTAATTCTTTCCATCGAATGAGAAATCTTGCCTCATTTCCTTTAATCAGTTATGAGTTAGACCGCATTTTATGTGGTATGCAACTTAATATTATGAGTAGTACACAGTTTTGGAAACAGTTTAGCTGCATAGGCTTAGAAAACATACATGATAGGAGCTCGTATTTGTTTCAGTAGATTTATATTGGTGAACATTTTCAACAACTTTCATGTGCTGTTTGGTGTATCAAACTTGCTTTTGGTGGTTTGGCAGCAAATAATTCCCTATAATCCTGGTTACTGAAGGCACTGTCATATGGAGTGACAGCAAACAGGATGCTGTCTGGTGGAAATACTGTGGAATGAGAAAAGAGGAGGAGATGGCAGTGAGGCATGTTTCTAAAAGTACTAGTAATATTTCCCTAGGAGACTGTGGGCTGTGGAGGGCACAAAGACTGCTCAGTGACCTCTCTTTGCAGTTGACCCACAACATTGGGTAGAAGAAGCAACCACACAAGTTTCTATTTTTTGTGTAATGTGTTACTGGCTGTATCTGCTGTCTAACATCCTCCAGCTTATCATTTCTCTTACTCCAGTGTGTCTTTTTCTCTTTCCAGCCTGTCATGTTTCTTCTCAGTGCTTGTGTCTCAATGTGATCTTCTCCAGCTGTTGCCACTTGTAAGGAAAGGAGTCTTTGTTCCTTTCTCCAACTTGGCCCTTAGCATTTGGCTCAACTGTTCACATGCTAATCATACTCCCTAAACTATTAATTTAGAATAAAGCCAGTATGTAAACTAGCTCCATGCTCAGTCTTTGGGACTGTGATCATTGCCACCCATGCTTTCTCACACCAAAAATCTTACTACTTCTGCAACTCAGGACTTTCAGAAAGTTTAGTATAAAAGTGATTAATTTAGTCATTAAAATCTGATGGCTTCTGCCAAAGGAATAGAATGAGCTATGGGAAGCCCAGAAACAAGCATTTTCAATCACAAAAACCTTTTAACATGTTATGATAACATGCATGTTATCATAACTGTTCTCTGAGCTACAGATTTAATTTAATGTAACCAACTGTTAACAAAAACGTGCATAAAAGAAACGTGAAAGCTTTATATAACTTTATATAGAAATAAAAATAGAATAAAAGTTTTTCATATTTTGCATAACAAGCAGTACATATTTCAAAGCAGCAGGGAGAAATTACTACCTGCTGTGAGTACGGTTATGGAAAGTTCCCTCTTTTCCATTATGAATAACCTAATACAACCATGGACATAATGCTGCAATATTGCTTGGAAAATTTGCTGATTAATTGCTGTAAAAATGGGACCTTGTGAAACACATTTGATGCATGACGTAAAGCCATAAGCGAAGCTGATTTCTGGAATAACTTACGAACTTTATGAAACTTGCTGTAACAAAGATTATATTTCATCATAGGAATTGATTTTCTATTTTCTATGATATGTTTCTGCACTGTGATTAATGCAGAATAACTGCACCATAAACCAGCACTGAACAAAGTTTATTCTGGATAAAGCTTCTGCTTTATGAATAACTGAATCCACAGTCTAATTCTTGTCCAACCAAGCTGCACAGCATTCTAGACAACTATAGTAAGGGATAATGACATATGGGACATGACACACCACTGTCTTGTTTATGCTCAAGGATTTTCCTGTGTGACATCTTGGCTTGTTTATGGAGGTTTGAGGTTAGACTGAAGAAAACTGTGATTTCCTCCTGGTCTCTCATAATCCATCTACTTTTTAACTGCTCAGTGTGATTTGTGAACTGCTGTCAACTTGTACCCATTGCTTTGGACACAAATGAGGTGTTCCATGTGTGTTGGTGTTTATATAGCCACAGGGACTGAGTAATAACTGCAGTGATGCCCTAATGGCCAAGGAGAGGAGGGGAAATAAAGAATGACATAATTTCTTCTTCCTATATTAATTCTGAGTGGTTTTACATATAGCTACTTTGAGGTTTGGCCAGCTCAGACTAGGTGGCACAGGGATTGTGCGTAGACCTGGAACGACCATCAGCGGCAGTGAAACTTTCGAGAAAGTGGTCTTAGTCATCCTAAAAACTGCAAAAAGTGCACCCAGGGCTTCAGAAGACTCTTACCTAACAAAAAACTTGCTTCAAAGCGAAGAAGGGTGTGACTACCACTGGTGACACCTCCTAGTCTTGGATTGCCAGTTGTCAATAGCTAAGTAGCTAGTCAAATAGTTGTCCACACGGTCTTCAGAGGTGAGTGTTGTAGGTAGAGACAGAGTAGAGCTAATGTAAGGCTGGCTAATGCACATTGATGATACATTTTTGTTGATCAGTACGTGAAAGGGGCTTCAAAACATAGGGGAACATTGTAATTCCAGTTACGGAGGAGGTGATTTGGACCCAGAGCAAAGGAAGGCTCTGATATGACATGGAAAATTAAATCCCTATATGCTTATCTACTTTAATCACTTCACAAACAGTAAGAGACTTTAAAATCTTGTTTTTGTTCAGCAGGGTAACCCCAAAACCTTAGAGGAGACAAACCACTCTTTCTAGCTGTATTGCTAGTAGTGATGGTAGTGATGACAGATTCTCATCAGCAAGCTTCTGGAAAAGCTACTCTATGAAAATTGCAAGGGATGAACAAAAATACTTTAAAGTAAAGAGCTTGGTCAACCTCTGAATGAGCCTGAATTACACAGTTACCCATGACAGCAGGCAACTGCCTTGATTATTTAAATGGATCTGTGTTCTTTGCCTCAATGAATAATGACAAAATTAAGAAAAAAAAGGTATTTTTCCTTTAGAAAGGTAATGCAAGATCTGTTTGATTGAGACAGTGCTCAGGGATGTTTAATGGAGATTAACAACTCAAGTCCTTACAACCAGAAACTTGAGAAAGTTGCCTGGGTTTATTGCAACTTAAATAAAAAGTATCTGTGTTGCCAGGATTTGTATGAGCACTACTCATGCTGCCATTTCACCAGTCCTATGTCCCGCTCTGCTTTGACTGCTGGTGAATCATCTTCCTGACTACGTCGATAGGAAAACTGTTTCCTACTTGCTTTACTTCCAGCTGTGTTTGTGAGGTTGGGAAGTATGTTTGTGGATGACTGACTAAAGGAAAAGGCAGTGGGGGGATGGAGGAGTCCTTTATTCCAAGGTTGGGGTTGTAATGCAATTCATCAATATGTCCTTCCTGTATTGACTTTACTGCACAGCATCCACAAAAATGTATGAGACAGCCTCTCTGGAATGACATCAGGAGATGTCGTGCTGAGCCAGAAAATATCTGTACAAAGTGCTGTTGACTAAGTAGAGGGAAAAAGGGCATGGATAGATTTGGTCAGAAAAAACTTAATAAAACTAAGTCAGGGTTTGGGTGAGTGTTTTGTTGTTTTGCTTTTTTTTTTTTGTATGAATTAGTCAGATCACTGAAATGAAATAATTTTGCAGAGTCTGAATTTGCTTTCAGTGGTGTCCCAACACAACCTTGTCAGCCAAACAATTTTCAGAACAAGGTTAGATGCCAACACATCCTCTCCATGACTTTTTCTTTCAGACTTCTCCTGAGCTGACAAACAACCTGAACTCATTGAATCCTGGCTGACAGCCATACTGCTCCACAGCCTGCTGAGCTGACAAAATCCATAGTTGGAGAAGCTTGAAGGCACAAGCTTGATGCCAGATTTTGTACAACTTGAATGAGTGTCTTAACAACCAATCTGCTACTTGTTTTGTTGTTTTTCTGTCTGATCTGTCTCCACACCTTAAAAAGATGGCTCTGACCTGGTGCAGAATGTGAGAGTTTTTGAGGTACTAAAAATTCCCTGAGGACAGGAAATTTTTTCCAGAACAGCATTTCTACCATGACTCTCCTCTTCAGCACATCCAAAACTCATGCTGCTGTTCTTGCTTCCTTTGCCAAAATCGTAATCCAGCTCCTCATAAGAAAAACATATATGAATTTTTGTTGGAACATATACAGAGGCTGAGGCAAGGCAGCCTGGCTAAAAGGAGACCAGACACATGACGGAGGATGTGGTCTGCTCAGAAGCTTCAATTTCAGAGAAGATGCCTTGCAGGTCATTTCCATTTATATCCACTGAAAGCAGTCAGTCAGAAGACGGAGAAGAAAGGCAAGAGACCAAATACAATGAAATGTATTAAATAACCTACATGTGAGAGATGATGTCTGACTATTATGCGAATATCATAATATCTGGGTCCCTGCATCTTTTGTTTTGGATGCAGGATGCAGTAGTTGATTGTTATTCTTCGGTACCATTATTTCATTAGGGACAGAAGACTATTCAGCAGGATGCTGGACAGTGAAAAGACCTGCCTGTTTTATCCTTTGCAGACTTCCAGAGTAGTTGAAAAAAAAAAATCTACCTTTCTGTTCACCTTTCAATTATCTAGGGGACACACAATGCACAAGATAAATACCAATGGCTGACAAGGAACTACAGAAAGAAAATCAGAGTGAAAGTTGTTTATATACTTGAGCCAATGCATGAGATAAACTGATAGACTGGAGCTTTGGATGTTCATACCATAAAGGAGAAGAATGAGCAAATTTACTGCCTTGTAGCTTTTAACCTTAAAAAGGTTACTCCAAATACCTTTCACACGAGCCTTGCAAGGATTAAGTATTTGTGTAGTTCATAAGGTACAATCAATGCTTACTTATCTCTGCTCTTCATATAAAACTTGTAAAAAGATCAATGTGTGGCATGTACTTTGAGACTTTAAACTCACATACAGAAAGAAGTGTAATAATATCTTCCTTGCATCCTCAAAACTCATTCCTTTAATATCTATCTTCCAATAATCAGTGGAGAATCTAGAAAATAATACTGGCTGGCATGGAGCCTTTTGTAGGCAAAGTACAGGCTGCATGAAGTACAAGGGCAGCAGCACTGATGGGACTGACCATCAGTTTGAGATTCATCCCACCTTATTACTGGTGCCAGCTGAATAGCTCTTTTTTTTTTTGAACTGGTAGTTGTGTAATAGACAGTGGGAGCGCCAGGGGTTGGTCACGTATAAGTCAGCCTCCCTATGAAATTGGTCTTCCTGATCGATCTAAGGGTTCTTGAGCTGGATTTCCTCATGTTAGAAAGATGAGAGACATGGAAAGTGAGAATGTTGCAGCTCCTGTATTATAAATTTTGCTAGTAAAGAGGGCTGTAAAAAAAGCCAGAGGAAATGTCTCTGTGAGGCATCAGGCAAAGAAACTATGGTTTGTCTACATGGAGAAATAGTCTGTGTTGTTTCTATGGAAAAGTTAATCTGCGTTTACAGAATCCTCTTAGACACTCCCATTGCTCTCTAAGAATGCCAGAAAGAACGTGGAACTATGCCCAGAGTTTTCCTGTTTCATAATTCTTTGTAAATGATCTGAAAACCTATGGGGCATGGTGGATTGCTAAACCAGAAAGAGTATGGGCAGTCACTTCTGACTCTCAAAGCACATTGTTACTTCATCTCAAGGAATTTGTTGCCCTACCCCTCTCCTCCATGGAGAGCAATTAAAAGTATACTCTTGACCTTTCTCTAAATAAGGTAGATTAAAAACATATTTTGAAGTTCAAAATATAAGATCTCATCTGGCTCTTTGATTAGTAGTTCTAATTGTGCATCACAGGGCATCACTATGAGTTGACTTGCTATCAATGAACACTATCATGATTATCAATACTAAACTTGTCTGAAGGGTAACTAAAAAAGAAATGCCTCAGCACAAATGTTTTGCCATCTTCAAAATGCCAGTTATCAGTACTGTTCATATGCTTCCTCTGCAAATTATCCTGCAATTCAGAAGACAAGAGTAACTACTAGGGTAACTAAGTTTAACTACCCCATGGTTAGTTAACACCCCAAAAGAGTTATAGAAAGATACCTTGCAGAGACAAGCAATTCTTCAGAGACAAACTGATTTACCAATAACTTGTAAACTTTGTTTACAAAATATCTGGTACATAGAGCTCTTGGAACTTCCGATGAAAAAGAAACCCCAGGCAAAAATAAACATTAACTAAAAATACACTAAATTTCTTTCTGGGGTAAGGATAAAATGACTTTTAAACACGACTAACATCCTGGTTGAGTAAATTCAACCTCCCTCAAGTCAAACACATAGTTTGGTTTAGTTGAACATATTAGTTTTTAAATGGTGACAGTCTAAAGAAGCATTCCTACAAAAGAGCTGATGATAAAATAGTTCTGCTTTTTTTTTCCTCGTATCTTCTTACAAAAATACAAAGAGAAAAAAATAACATAAAAATTAGCTGTCAAGGAATTATTTATCCGGTAAATTTCACACACGTGCATTTTGAGATATTTTCCTTATTTCCAGCTTCTAAGTCCTAGTAGGAAGAGCTCATATGAGAAGGCAACACTTGCACAGAGTCTGTATTACATGTGCTATAGTGAGTGATGCTTAGTCAAGATTTGCTCTCTCATAAGTGATGGACTACTGAGAAACTGAGGACAAGCAAGTTTTGGCCAGGGAAAAAAATATGGAATGAGCAAATCTGTCTGTGACATCTGGAGATAATCTGGTTGTGGCATGTCCACATAAGGATTTAGTTTAATGCAGATAACTTCAAAAAAAGTTTGTTAACAAAGTTGACATAAATGAATTGGGAATTTTATAAAGGATACTTAACTGTACTCCTCAGAAGATTCATTTGCAAATTAAGCTGGAACAAAGAGTGGTTTGAGTACTGAATGAGCTGAGATCTTAGTGCCTGAAATACCCAGTGCTCGCTTGCAGTCAGTGGAGGAGTGGCTGCTCTGTTTATTCTGGCTTTTGCTATTCTGCTTCCTCAATAGATGCAGGAGTATTGCCTTCCATTTCTCTTATGGCCTACGGGAAGGTATGAAAGGAGAATAGTAGAGACTGGAAGCCTCATGGTTTTAGTATTCCTTTATACTAATTGTGGAGTCAGTATTGACTAACTCACCCTGTGTCCCTTTAGGACTGGTTTACCATGTGTTCCCTAGATGGGGTCTGTGTGGCTTACCCGCAGACTTCAGTTCTCTTTGTCCACCATATCTTTGTCCACCAACAATATTATGACTCATAACAACATACTAAAATTCTGCTCTGGAAGTAAAGCAGTGGATTGAGTTTTGATGGCAAGAAGAATATGAGCAGTGACTTCTGACTCTTAGTTGAAACACATTGTGACTTCATCTTAAGGAAGGGGTTGCCTTACTCTCTCCTTTCTTGTGATCTTCTGGGCTTCTAAAGATCATGCCCATGTTACGTTGTGTAGACCTTGCTTCAAGCTTGGAAGAATGCACTTCCTGGTATGCTCCACAGTCAGAAACAGCTGTTCTTCCTGACATCTAGCTCTGGTGACTCTCTAGACAGTCTTTTGATGATGCCCAGGTCAGGCATAATATGCCCAGGCCATAAAATAGTAGGGATTCAGCAGTAGGCATCCTGCTAGAGACTTCATACTGGTTCTCCAAATATAACTACTGAAGTGTGCATTGTTTCCCTTTCTTGGTGAGCTTCTTGCCTGGGCCATGTCCCAGAAAATGGTTTAATTTTATCACTCTGGAGCAGCTTTGCTAGAAGCAATTGTGCATCTTGTTGTACTTTTATAAATATTTCTAAATACCTGCTTTCATAAATGCAAAGGAGGCAAGTAATGGAGCTCAAAAGAATACCATTAAAATATTCTCCCAGAGTTTCCCTGAGTAGCTCTCTGTTGTGAGAGTCTGAGAGGAAATGTCACAGGTTAGTTGGGTGACAAGGCAGAGTTGAAGACTCCAGCTTTGAGCAAGGACTGGTGAGCTCAGCTGCTGGCCACACTCACTCACACTGTCTGGAGATGAGAGTGTGAACATTTCCTGCCAGGAGACAGTGTTCCCCTGCTTGGTGATTTTTTTTTTTATGTGCATGTGTTGGTTTAAAGATAAACAGGCAGGAGAAATGAATCCAACTCAAAAGAGATTATGAGTCAGAATTACAATTTAATAAAAATAATACAATAAATACAATTATACAGATGAACAATTGGTTTTAACCCACAAGAATCCAGATGTATAACCCGGCACCCTGGGGCATGAACAGGATGGTGTTCGTTGGCCCCTGTGCTGAGCACCACGTGGTCCCCCTGAGTCCAAAAATAAAAGCAGAGGAAAAACCTGTTGGTGTGATTGATGGTCACAGTCTGGTGGAGAGTGGCAATTGCAGTCCAGTTGAGAGTGGTGGTCGCAGTCCGGTAGAGGTTCTGGTCCTCCTCTGGATCCCACAAGTGGTACCAGAAGTCCCAGGACCCCAGGATTATATACACTCAGGTTTGGGCAGGAATGCCCAGTAACTTTCCCAGGGCAGGGAGTTCCACAATGGGTGACTGCGAGTTGTGGGTGTGAGGACAGGAAAATCCTCCTATCTCACAGGCCTCTTAATGCCCAGCTTATAGCCTGAGGGGTCAGGTGTGCTCTGGGCAGCTGCTGCACATGGTCTATTGTTAAGCGTTTCTGGGAAATGACATAGAGGGTGTAGAATACACAGTTTGGGTTACACCCACACAGTGATGAACTGGTCCCAACTGTTCTAACTAGGACAGAGCATCAAGTCAGAAAAAGAACAGAAGTAGAACAGGTGAGCAAGAGATGTGTGCCAGCAAAGAACTCAGGCATAGGTTGACATGGCAGTGTAAGGACAGGCATTTACTTCTGACAGTGAGAACATATAAGACTCTAATTTAGATAGTTGTTTCCACTGGAAAAGTTAATCTCCCTGAGAAAGCACAATTCTAGTCAGCTTACTTAGCTATTATTAGCTCTAAAATTCATGGTTGATTTAAAATTTATAGACAGACGTTCTTAAACAGTGTTTTAGCTTTCAAAAGTGTTCATGCAGAGACCTCTCAGGATTACAAAACCAGATGTCCAGTGAAGGCTGTGATGGTCAAGATTCCAGAAACATGAAGTAACACCACTACTCAAATTACTTGGAGGCTTTATGGATGTCCCCCCCTATGGAGGGGAAATTTGATACAAACAACAAAATGTTTTCATTAGGTGTTTTGTTCTATTTAATTGGATCATCTCTTAAACTTACAGCACTTGCATACAGGGCACTAAAGTTCAGATGAATGAGAAACAGCATCTGTACCATTAAAAAACAAAGATAAAACTTCCCCTCTCCTTCCTTCCAGGTGCTCCTCGCCGCCTGTCCCTTCCTCTCTCCCTCCTGGAGATCTTTGAGTTTTATCTCTTGAGTTTTTCAGCTGGCCTTAACGTTATACTTTTCAAGTATAACATGAATGTCAATAATGTGAATATTAATGTTAAAGTCCTGTCCTTTACCTTCACTAGGTTGTTTTTTTCCTGAAAAAAACACATTTTTTCTCTCATTATCCCTGCATATAATATTCTAATTTTGCGTGCGTTTTACAGAGTAATTTCATATTTTACAATACCAGATGTTTCCTTAAATGTGAAACAGGTTCCTGGATCATTTGTTGTTTGTTGAAACACCGGAAAAAACAACTTGCATTGTGAAAATCACAAACTTTTTTTTCTCATGAAGACTCAGAGCAGCCCAACTTGAAGCATCATTTCAGGTACTTTTCTAAAAAGTAAAGATTTCTTCCAGAATCTTGTCTTGATGACATTTTAGTATGTTCATATAAAATAGGTGTTGTTCCAGCAGTGCAATACAAACCTGGCATTCCGTGCACTTGTTTCCAAGTCAAGTAAAAAAGTAGTGAATGTCAATGCCTGTAGCTGTTGGAAAGGAGACATGCTAATGCTACAAAACAGGACATAGGACTTCCTCAAATTACATTGACTTACATATTTTACATGAGGACAAAAAATACTAAAATTTAAAGAGGTATTTCTTCAGGCACCAAAAATTAAAATGCAAAATTTTCTACTGCACAATAAGGTAGATCCTATAAGTGTTCATGTGTTCAAAAAGTGGTTAGACAGGATGAAAAATTATCTCAAACAGTATTTAGCAGGAGACCTTCCCTTTGGCTCAAAAATCTTCTAGATGCAGACCTCTGACTGCTGTTTATCCTAATTTAATACAGCAGTTTTGTATTTCTAGGGGTGAAATAAAACTGGATTTCAAAACTGTTTATCCTAATTTAATACAGCTGTTGTTGTACTTCCAGAGGTGAAATAAAGTGGATTTCAAAACCGTTTATATGATGTAGGAATATAAATTTGTATGGAGCCGCAGTATGTACATTCCTAAATTCCTTATGCACTTTTTTCAAATCTCTGCCCTCAAGTGACTACCTACTTTGAAAGCCTTTTTTTTCCCTATGCTGCTTTTTGTTGAATCTTGTTTGAGTTCTCAAAAATCAATGAGATGTAAGGGGATAATTAGTTTAAATCATAACACAACATTTAACTTGTGAAAGAATGTTTTATCTTCTTTAAATCACCATCTAGCTGCTGTGCATGTTACAGTACCTACACTAGTGCTTGTTTCTGGACTCCCCTCAGATTAATAAGTACTGCTTTTAATCTCACTACAGACACCATGGAATTAACCTTTCAGGTCTTCAAGAAAACACTGGGGTACTTACTCAAATACAGTATTTCCCCCCCTTGTTTTTTTGGTTGATAAACATTCTACAATTTTTCACACAGGTACAAAAGTATTCTTCCTGATAAAAGGCTTGCTTGTGCAGACCTCTTAGAAATGGTTGGCAGATTAGGTATTAAAATTGTGTTTGCTAGAGAGATTACACTGATAACAGCATAATGAATTTCTGCTTGGGTAGCATTCAAGTATTCAAACATCTTATAATGTGCTTCCCAACAAATACTGCCAGTATGTTATCATGTCAGGATTTTATAGTTCAAAGGTGTATAGGCATTTTTTTGAAAATCAAATAAAGGCAATTTAATATAAGCTAGGAAGGCAGGCAATCACTGTCAAGCAATTATTTCCTGTTGTTAAAAGACTTTTCATATTTTGCTTGTACTGTTGCCAGCAATCTAACAACTGTTAGGTTAACAGTTATTAAATTTGTAATCCTATATGCCAAACTAAGACTGAAAGCAGGCTCAAGTATGCCATTTTTTAATGACAGGAAAAATATTAGGTGATGAGTTTATTATCCCTACTTTTTTTTCTTTTGGAGACCAGTAAAACAGCCAAAAAATGGGTAATTCTTTGCAAAAACAATTTTCTTTGTGTACTTATTAAAAGGGGTATGTTGAGGAGCAAAATAAACAGATTCTGAAATAAGTAGTTATAAAGTACTAAGTAGTTTTTCCTGACAAAAAGACATCATGATGGAAAGGTCAGAACCTGACACTTGCAATGTGTGTCTTAAAACTCTACCTTGCCCTTGTGTCTTGGATCTTTGCTCAGCTGTGTATCATCCCTTGATGCTGGTTTTACAGATGAAAATCTGAAAAACACAGTTCAGTCCACACAGTTTAATACGGCCATAAACGCCACGGGATTTCTGACTTCATCTTAGGCATTACTCCCAGACATAACAGTTTTGAGATACACCTCTAGCTTCAGTTATTCCTTTCATTAAGGATTCCTCGCATTTTTTAAAGTTTGAGACATACTTTGAGTGTTAAATAGAACTCCCCATAAGGATATTTCAGAAACTAAGATAATTACCAGTTTTTCAGTGATTTTTAGAGTAGTTGCTCTCATGCAACAATGCCAGAGAAGTCCTCATAGCAGGAGCTGAGAAACAGAGCTTCAAGTAGGTAAAGAGTCCAGTGTTAACACTAAGCAGCAATGGTCTTTAACAAGCATCGTCAGGCTTTAATGGGGCTCCTGGTCATTTTTATGGCTAGAGAAATTTTGCTGAGGATTACAGATAATGCAACATGAAATAATTCCCACAACCACTGGGAGAAGGTCAGTATTGCGGCTGAAGGGTCAAGACTCAGCCAGCCTGGAGCAGATTATCACAGGCAATCTTGCAGGATGGTACTCCTCTGCCTGCAAGCTCAGTCTGTGCCCCTGCTGGGACAGCAGCAAAGGTCTGCCCACTCCGTCTGGAGTGAGCGGATAAGTCCACTCCTGCAACGTGATGCAGTTTACAACCCCTGTCATTAGCCCATAGTTCCCATTTGGGCCGTAGGCACTTCACAAACTGGGGCCAGACAAGAGTACTTGGCATTTGCTCCAGTCTTTCTAAGAAACAGATATTCGGTGGAGATTTTGGAGAGGTAAAAAAATGCAAGTAGAAAGCATTACAGGCTCTGACATGCAGCAGCATGGAAAAATCCCTATGTTTACCTTTTTCTCCTACTACATCATTTACGTTCATTTGCCTTCACTGCAGCCACTAACAACAGAACAGAAAATTAAAATTGATAATCTCTGATGACCCCCTTTACAGATAAGGCCTGGAAACATGAAGCTGGGGTTACTTCTGTTCTCCCTTGACATTTGGTTAGGCAGCTTGATTCAGTCACAGCTGAAGCTGGCAGCTGTGCTGGCAGCAGCCCTGGCTTCCTCAAAAGCTTCTTCGGTCTCTGTTGAAATGGCCACAGCCAATTTTTCGGAATTTGGATTTGCAACCTCAGTAATCCCTGCAATTAATTCATTGCACAATGATGTCTTTTGTCACGGATTTCTTCAAATGGTATTGGACTGCTATTTAACAACCTCACCCCAAAGCAGCTGTGGATTTCTGAAGGTTTAACACTGGAAATGTTTTGTCTCTGCCCCCCGTATTCAATAGATTTCTTCAGATTGATTTGATATATTCAGCATCAATTATTCCTTTTTGGTTTTCCATTCTCTTCTTGTCTAGAGCACTTTGACACCCTGTCAGTCAGCGGAAATGAGCTTACTTCTCACCAGTAGGTTAATTATTTTCCATGCTGGTTAATTATTTTCCACGCCTAGCCTGAAGCACCTTAACTATTTCTATTGTCACAGAAAGAAATTACAAAATCAAGGGTGTTTCATGAACATTTGTACCCAGGAGAGTAACTGTTAATGAATGAACAACTCAGAAGTTAGCTCCAGCTGCAGAATATCCTTTCTTTCTATGGAAAAAAACATAGATTTTTGTCTACAATGTAGTTATACATAATTTCCATTGAATCATCAGTATACAACATGCACCATTCAAGTCTTTGAGTGGATGAGTTACACAAGACAAGAAAGAGTTTTATCTGACTTAATCAGAAAATATCTTTCTACATACAAAAACATGAAAATTAAAAATGAAGTTTTTGCTATTTGTATAAAAACATCTGTAAACTTCTAATTTTATCAGACTTTTTTTTGGAGGGGGAAGGCATTTTCTTTATTTTTATTAAGAATTTATATTTTTAATATTTTAACTTAAAACCACGTGACTGCAGTGTCTTTTCATTTTTATGAAGAAAAAAAAGTGAGGCTCTTACTGCCAGTTCTGCTAATTCTTATAGCCCCATTCACCAAAAAAAACTCCAAACCCAAACAATTTGGCTATCTCAGTTTTCATGAGAGTTTTAAAATTACTAAGCAATCAGTATTCAACTTACAATTTTTAAGAGTTCATATGTCAAAAGCCTTGAACACAAAATAAGTCAGCTGCTCAGTTGGACAGTTGTTCGAACTGCCACATCAACAGACTAAAAGAGATTCTTAATATAGACTCAAGAGCTCAATTCTCACAGTTTCTGTTGCTTTTTTCTTTCCTTTGCAACCAAGAGAAGTATTAGTGTAGAAATTCCCAAGACTACACCTATGAAACCTCATAAGATGTCAACAGGCATATGGAGGCAGCTGTGCAGTAATCTTCAACATGCTGTGAGCTGCAGTAGCACTCCAGGCTGGCAGTTATGTAAATGGATCTTTGCAATTATTTTTAAAGGAAACTTGTAGTGACAGCTTGATCTTGCAACTCAACTGAAATAGAAAACAGAGCAACAATATTGCAACAGGGATCAAAGTAATTTCCAAAGCCATTTCACTGTAGCCATTATTGAGAAAATATGAATTTTTGTCAAAAACTATGCAAGTGCCACTCTTTTCTGAGTACACTGACAGTTAAATCTCACACGGACTCTTTAAGCCCTAGGAAATCAAAACTACCATCACATTAGACATGAAAGACGAAGCCTAATGTCAATATACGTAATTGTATATAATAACTTATAGTATATTGAAAAATGAGATACTTTTAGCAATTTCGAGCTTAAGCATACTTTGCAAGTCTTGGTGCTGCTGAGTACTACTACATTTCTTAGAGGAAGGAAAAATAACACACCCCCGGAGCCAGCCCCTGCAGTCAGGGCTGCACCTATACACGTGGGGCGAACCGTCTTTCCCCACGGGCAGTCAGCGTGGGTACAAACGCCCGTGGCTCACCTTTCTCTTGCCAAACAAGTAGGGCTGAATGTAGTGGGAGTGAGTGGGAGGTAACACCCTGGAACCAGATGGTGCTTGAAGGGCACCCAAACATGAATTTCACCCCGACAACGCTGCCTCTCCGAGCACGGCCCGGCCTGGCCTGGGGGCGTTACGCCCAAGTCATCCCAAAGGAGAAGCAATATACCCTGGGCGGGCGATAAAGCCGCCTGCCGAGCTCGGCTCTGGTATGCCGGCACCCAACTGGCCTGATGCCCCGCCTGGGGGATTTCCGTGGGCGTCCCACGGGCACTTATGGATCGGAGGGGAAAACCTCCTCGGAAAAGGGTGACAACTGTAGGGAGGAAAGCACCGTCAGCTTGCGAAGCGGACCAGTAGCCAGCCGGCAGCGCTCTGGGTGCAAATGCGCACCGGAGGCTGGCTGCGTGCCTCCGGCAGCACCGGGAATGGGACTGGGAGCGGCGCCGGGAGCGGCACCCCCACCCCCGCGCACACCTGTGTCACCACGGCCGGGCAGCTGCGGGAAAAGCCGCGCCACTGCCTCCACCCACTGCCCGCGCCGGGGGTCGGGCAACGGAAACTCGCTTCGCCCTCCCTCGTAAACGCGGCCCAGCGCCCTCCCCCGGACGCTATTTCGGAGCAGCGGGATGTCCTCCGGTCCTGCACCGCCTCCCTGCCCTGCCCTGCCCTGCCCGCAGGGAGGGGCGGCCGCGGCCCGCCCTCACCTGCAGGGAGGGGGCGGAAAGCGGGAGGAGGCCGAGCCGGGGTGACCGAGCGGGGCGGGCAGGCAGGGAAGGAAGGAGGGGAGCATCCCGCTGCCTCCTCTGCGCCGCGGCCGGCGGAGGAGCGGGGGCCGCCGGCGGCCGTGCTCCCGGGCGGGGTGGGGCGGGACCGAGCCGCTATTAATAGCCGTGTCCGGGCGGGCGGAGAGCAGAGCTGCGGGGACCATGCAGGGGAACGGGCAGCAGGTGGGGAAGCGCCCCGAAGACCACCTGGGCGGGAACGGGGCGGCTGACGGCGGGCTGCAGGCTGCGGCTGTGCCCATGCTACCGGCCATGGAGGTGGCTGAGGAGCCGGACAGAGCTCCGGGCGGCAAGAGCAAGGACCCCAACACCTACAAAGTGCTCTCTCTGGTAGGGGCTGGGGCGCCGCGGGGCCGGGCGGGCGGGCGGGCGGCTGTGCCCGGTCTGACCACGCCGGCGGGTCCGTGAAGAGCGGCGCGGCTGGGCAGGTGTTTCGCCCCGCTCCGAGCTTCAGGAGTTGTCGGGGCCTTCAGAGCCTCCCGGCGGTGTCGCAAGAGGGAGACCGCCTTCGGCAGCACGGGCTCCTCGGGATGCCCCGGGCAGCAGTGCTGTGGGACGGTTCCTTTCCTCCCGCTTCGGGAGTCAGCCTCGGGCAGGAGCGTGGCACCTGCGTATAGACAGCGACCTACCTGAAAGAGGGATTCGTAACTCTTCACTTGATTTATTTTACTCCTTTGGCAGTGCTCAGCGTTGAATATTTCCGATTCTTTTGTGGTATTAATGGTTGTCCCGTCTTTCATCACGTGGTTTTCACTGTTTGCTGTAGGGGGGACGCCAGGGAAGACAAAATCAAGTTAAGATAGAAAAACATGGCTAGAAAAACTAAAAAGAGTTGAAGAGCCTAAAGGACGGAGGAAGGGTAAAAACTTGCCTTTCACCGAATTTGAGGTACTGTGGGTTGAAAGTTTGTCTCCAAATACTGCTTGGAGACACTTTTGGCCCTTGTTTGGAGGCCCCAGTCGCCAAAGCCATTGTTAGCAGGTAGGTCACTTTCCCGTTTTAGCCATGCTGCTGTATTATAATTATCTTCCCTGTAGAGATGTGAAAATAAAACCTTCCAGACTGGCTGGAGTGATCATTATGAGGTTAAAATCATTATCAATGTGAATGAACTGTGGTGTTCCTGGAAGGAAGCTTTAGTGGAACTTTGGCAGACCGATATGTAAAAACATATATATACCCATAAGTAGTCCTCTTTCAATACATTAAAGCATATGGATTAAGATGCCTTTCCAAATTTACCTATAGCTTTGTAATCTGGTTACTGTTTCAAATGAACCATCCACCCATATAATAGTGACTACATGTTGGTCATACTTCCTGACATAGTGGGTGGTAAGTCAGAATGTTATAAGAAAAATACAAAAATTCATGTAAAGGTCTATGGTACTTTCTATGCAGAAGTTTTTTTGGGAACTTTTCTGATGCAAAGTCCCCTTAAATAGAGCTTGTGATTTGTAGCTTGTTTCATTACTTCGTTGTCTTCTGGGCAGGTTAAGGTTGTGCCATAAAAGCCATTGTGGCTGGATGGTAAAAACAGGTCAGCTTTTTTCAGGCTTAGAAATAGATACTAATAGTGGAAAATAATGATATGCTATTCAAAATGTAATGTTATTGCTCTGAGCTTTTCAGTCTCTAATACAACAAAATGATTGGAGATACACAGCCACTTAAAGACTGGAGTTGAGCACAAGTTAAAACTTTGCTGGTACTTTTCTGAACTAAGTTCTTATTTTCCAAACTATAGTCATTGCCTGAGAACTGGCAAAAGATTCATCCTATGCTGATTAAAGTGTCAGAATGAAATATAGGTCACCTAATAAGAAATAATTTAAAACTTGTAAATGTAAATGACCATGCAGTATTCTTTTTGGTGACTGTGAACGCTGAGATAATGTAGACTATTCATGGCAGTGCTTAGTTGTTAACTGAATGGATGTTGGTTGAGGGAGGGTGTAGGTATGCAAGGAGGTGCTATAGAATCACTGTCACTTCTAGCAATGTTTGTTGTGGCAGGCATAACTTTAAGTTCAGTGACAGGTTTTCATACCATGCAGGTCACTCTTCTGTTGCATAGGGAGGATTTAGCGAATAGTGGGACAGGCCCGCAGGGATTTACTAGTCCATGGTGCTTCCCATAGCACCTGAAGCACACCTTTTCATATGCTATCTTGCCAATTCTTTGAGCTCAAACCTTCTTCCCTCAAAGTCCAATGAGCTATCTGCCTGTCTGTGGTCTCTCCAGACTTGGTCATTGCTGTTGTGTGATTGAGCAGCATGCTGCTGCCCAAGAGCAGCATAGCCTTTGCTTAGGTTTGAGGTTTTTCTATCCCCACTTGCCAGTAACTCTCAGGCATTGCATTTTGGTCTGATTCATTCATTCCATTAAAATAAAGTTTTCCATGCCTTTATAACAGCTGAAATGTTGAGAGGAAAGACAAGTAATAACATAGAGAACGTTTATTTTTTACGGTTTCAGACTTCGTTTGTCAGAACTGGAAAGCTCATTTAAACTGACACTGTGGTTAGAAAAATTCTTAAGGAGTTTTTGCAGCTTGAGAATTCCTGAGTAAAAAAAAAAATTACCCAAAAAAATTCAGGTGAGGTCCAGACTGAGACATAGAAAGTTACTCTGAAGAGTAACTCAAGCCTTTCAGAGTGCATAGAGATAATAAAATGTGAAGTTTTAAAAAATGCTGTGGGAATAAACTTAAAAATATTTTGTCAGTCTGTAAATTTTTTCTTTGTACTTTTTTCATTAAGGCAGTCCAGTCTTTTTTTTTTTCTTTCCTAAGGCTAGTGTTTTATGCATGTCCCAAACACTAAATAGTCTTCTGAAATCTTTTGTTGAACTGCTTTCTGCAATTTACTGAGAAGATAGCTAAACTTAGTATAATACCTGTGAATTAAAATGGTTTTATTTAACAGATTGAGAGAGCAATTCTTGGTGCCTACTCCCAAAAAGCTGCTATGTTTTATTGCTGATTGCAGAGGCAGTGAGAAGCAGTCCAGGATATGTGGCTCCACTCTTGTATGTTTAGTTTTTGTTTGGACAGCTAGCGAACCCTTTATCAGCCTGAAAATCAGACTAAAGCAATGGGTAAGACAAGGTCTTGTAATCATCTGCAAAGTGAAACCAGTGAAGCAAACCATGATACAGATAACATCCTTAGGAGGCTCTGCACTGATTTCAGTTATCTTTTTATCTGGCAGTGAAATTTAAGTTGCTGGGCTATATCCAAGGACTGGTAAGCCAAGAAAGTTTTTTCTTTCCCTATACTAATGCTTGTTAGATACCACATCACGTACTGTGTTCAGCCTGGGGTCTTTCACACAGGAAATACAGCAAAAATCAATTCAATGGGAGGAAATTTAGTGGATTGCCACCAAGGTGGTCGGGGGTTAGAGCTCATGTTATGTGAGGAGGAGGGGCTGATAGATCAGGGCTTATTCAGCCTGGGGAGGAGATGACTTGGGTAAGGACATCTAACAGCAGTTTTATTATACCTGTGAGGATATCATCAAGAAGATGGAACCAGGCTCTGTACTGATATGCACAGTGGGAGTATGGGATGATAGCAATAAATTGAAATGAGAGGTTCTTACAGGATATGGGGGAGGATGGCAAAAATCACTATGAAGACAATTAACCATTGGAACAGATTGCACAGAGGGGTTATGTTGTCTTTGTCCATGGAAGTTTTGAATGCTCAACAGCATAAAGCCCTGAGCAGCCAGGTCTGAATTCAGTTTTGACTCAACTTTGGGCAGGATATTGAACTGAAAACCTCTTATAATAGAATGATTTGGGTCTGAAGGAACTTAAAGATCATCTGGTTTCAACCCTTCTATCATGGGTAGGGACACCTTTACCAGACTAGGTTGCTCAAAGCCCCATCCAACCTGGCTTTTAATGCTGTCAGGGATAGGGCATCTGCAACTTCTCTGGGCAATCTGTTTAAGTGTCTTGTCACCCTCACAATAAAGAATTTCTTCTTACTATCTAATCTAAACATGCCCTCTTTCAGTTTAAAGCCATTCTATCACTACATGACCTTGTAGGAAGGGCATCTTTCTTGCAGGCCCCTTTAGGTACTGGAGGGCTGCTATAAGGTCTTCCTGGAGCCTTTTCTCCTCTAGAGTGAACAACCCCCAACTCCCTCCACCTGTCTCCATAGAAGAGGTGATCCAACTCTCTGATTATCTTTGTGGCTCTCCTCTGGACCTGCTACAGCAGGTCCATGCCCTTCTTATGTTGAGGACCCCACAACTGCATGCAGTGCTCCAGGTGGGATCTCACAAGAGTAGAATAGAGGGACGGAACTGCCTCCCTTGACCTGCTGGTCATACTTCTGTTGATACAGTTCAGGATGCGGTTTGCCTTCTGGGCTGCAGGTGCACACTGACAGCTCATGTCCAGCTTTTCATCTATGAAAACCCCCAAGTCCTTATTTGCAGACTGTTCTTAATGAGTCCTTCTCCCAGTCTGTACTCATCTCTGGGATTGTCCTTTCCCAGGTGTAGCACCTTGCACTTGTTGAACTTCATTGTGTTCTCTTTGGCCCCCTTCTCAGGCTTGTCTAGGTCTCCTTGGATGGCAACCCTTCCTTCTGTTGTGTCAACTGCACCAACTCAGCTTTGTGTCTTCTGCAGACTAGCTGAGGGTGCCAGGTCACTTTGAGCTTCTCATCCACTAACACCCCCAAGTCTTTCTTGTCAGGGCTTCTCTTGATCTGTTCTCTGTCCAGCCTGTACAGGCTCTGGGATTGTCCTGACCCATGTGCAGGACCTCAAAGTTGGCCTTTGTATGTGCCTACCTCTCAAGACTGTCCAGGTCCCTCTGGATGGCATCCCTTCCTTCAATGTGTTGACCTCATCACGCAGCTTGGTGTCCTTGGCAAACTTGCTGAGAGTGCACTCAGACCCACTGTCCATGTCACTGACAAAGATGTTAAACAGCACTGGTTCCAATACAGACCCTGCGGAAGGCCACTTCTCACTGGTCTCCACTTAGACATCAAACCCTGGAGCATAACTTATGAGTGTGACCATCCAGCCAATTCCTTATCCACTGACTGGTTCTTCTGTCAAATCCATGTCTCTCCAGTTTGGAGAGAAGGATGTCATGCAGAACACTGCCAAATACTTTGGACAAGTCCTGGTAGATGATATAAGTTGTTGTTCCCTCGTCCACCAGCGCTGTAACCCCATGGTAGAAGGCCATCATATTTGTCAAGCATGATTTGCCCTTAGTGAAGCCATGTTGGCTGTCACTTGTCATCTCTGTATTTTCCATGTACCTTAGCATAGTTTCCAGAAGTATCTGCTCCATGATTCTGTAAATCTGTTTTCAGTTGTCTATTGGTTGCTATATTAAGCCTAATGTGTAAGATCTGAATCATAAACCTTCATTTATCATAAATAAATAAGACAGTCTCTACTGTCTCATTTAATATCTACCTGCAGTCAGAGAGAGAGTCTGTGGTCAGGAGAGAGTCTTACTATAGAACAGAGATCCTGGATGTCGAGATATTCTATGTGAGTCCTGAAAGTTTTTCACCACTTTCTTCTATAGTAACCCATACCTGCTGACTTTCTGCTCATGCAGGGAAAGATGGCTCAGGATATCAGGACTTTAGAGACAGCTGTAGGTTTGATTTGTTTTTAATTCCTCCATAGAGTTGAAGGTGTGGAAACAACCTTTTTTTACATGGGTATCTGGAAGATTGCATGGCTCTTTGGTTGTTTTCATGTTGATGGTTTTTCTCTTAAATATGTTTGAAGATGCCCAAACTTTTGTATAGTCTGTATAGATTAGTACTTTTTTTTTTTTTTTTTAAATAATGCATTTCTGTATTCTTTCTCCAGAAAGAAAAATTGCAGAGTATGTATTATTTAATATACTGGACAAATTTATCTTGCTTTCTCTTCTATACCTGCTGGTGGAAAAGGAAAGATGGAGAACAGTTAGAGCAGGTGGGAAATTACTTGGGCTTGTTGAAGTAATGCATTGGCCCAGACTCTTCAAAAGCTTGTTCTGCTCTCAGGTTCAGGCTGCTGAGAAGGGTGTGATTACTAGGTGAACTATTGCCATTGCTGCTGTGTTGCGGCAATGTGGTCTTGATTTCTGGTGGAAGGACTGTGTAGAAAGTTGGTTCCAATTTCCCTTTTTTGCTTATCATTAAGGAATTATCACTAAGGAATTAATATAATTGATGTGAGGAGAGAAAAGAATGATAGGAAAGTGTTTTTGCCAAAACCTTGTGATTTGGAACATGGTTATTCGCTTCAGCCAACTTTAGTGTGGGTACTTTTATGGGTGTCAGTTCTTAAGCAGTGCATTGAAGGACTGATTGTTGTCTGAGTTTGGGAGACCTGGGTGCCGTGGTCAGTCTTTCCTCTAATCTTTTTTTGGCCCTCAGCAAATCATTCAATTTCAGCCTTTTTTGTATTGTTTTATTTTATGTGTCTTGTTTTTTATTTTCATTTTTCAATAGGGAAAAGTGGTCCTTGCTGAAATTTACTTGCTCCTGTGAGAGTGCTGGGTTGAGCTAAATGGGATTTGTGTGTTCCAAGAAAACACCATGCAGCTTAAAAGTAATATTAAAGTGACTGACTGTTAGGTGACTTAATTTTTTTTGGCATCAAGCATTCTTTGGTGAAATATGAAGTAAAAAATGACGGTGACAGGATGGCCATATTTTAAATAGACTTTGAGGTGCTTTCAGTTTAGAAATATTGAAACATTTCTTGGCTAATATCCAATATTTAAAATTTTGTAGGAAAGTATTCCAGTGTTTGGAAACGAGTATTTTACAGCTGTCTTCTGTCAATGTTACAGCTCTCTGGCTCCAGTGGTGACTTGGTTTTAAGTCTGAAGACACAGGAAAAACTGACATTTAACAAAACTTTTTTTATTGCGCTTGCTGTTGATTTTGCTTAAATGCATTATTTAGAATGCAATTGTAACTATAAAGCAGAAAGGCATTGTTATTCAATTTAAGCCATCAAAAGAAAGCTTGGGGTTTGGTGAATTTTAAAATCATTGTAACTTTTAATGTTTCTCTTCAGTCAACTCATTTTTCAAGGAAGACTTTGCGAATAATTCTCATTATACAAAGGTAACTGTAAACCCACAATTTCTTTATTGTTCTTCAAGTGGGTAACTTCATTCTGGGTAGTGAAGACAAAAATCATAATCTTGCTCTGATGCTTGCTTGCACAGAAAAAAATAAAGAAATATTTAGACATTTAACTCTGAAGGGCTTCCAGGGTTAATTTGTATTCTTGCTTTATTTACACTTTGCTTCACAGAGCTAATTGGTGTATCCTACCCTAGATGATAGAAACTGATATGAAGTAAAAAAGCCTTGTCCAAAGAAACACTTGCAAGAATTGAGCTTTTCTGTTTGATTGGGCTTTTTAAGTATAGAAAAAAAAACCCCAAACTAAAACAACAGCAAACCCAACCAAACAAAACCCAACCCCAACTGAACAACAACAAAAAAACCCATCTCACCCGAATTCCACTTTTATAAAAATCTTCACAAAGGGAGAGTAGAGACGACCTTTGTTTATGCCTGTACTTCAGAACTCAGTTTAAATTTTATTGCCAAACTAGGTTGAATTTGGGTGCACAAAGAGGTGATTGTGAATTTGCTAAGCACACCTCATCTCGCTTCAAGTTTAGGTATGACTTTCTGCAGACTAAACAGTGTGCAGTTTAGGTAAACCTCCTCTTGGAGTGCAGTGCATGTATGAATGCCTTTGGCTGCCTGGACTCCAGCTGGAGTGCAAAGCTTGCAACAGGCTGAAGTACAGCCAGATGGGTGATTGGTTCTTCTTTCAATGCTATTAGCTGGTTGCCTGCCTGAAAACAAGCACTTTGTGCCTAGGAATTTAATGTGGAATATCTGCTGATAGATCAGGCTGTAGTGTGCTAGGATCAGCCCTTTGGTCCATTCAGGCAAAACACGTGAGTGACTGGGGTTGTGACTGGTGTCACACTCAGTCTTACTGCTCCAGCATTAAAAGTTCTTACTCAATTCATGCCTTAGGGTTTCTGTTACCATTCTCTAATATTGCAGTAATAATCTTCATCTACCTGTCAGGCATCAGATTGAGGGCAGGTCACAGTGGAACAGAAGGAAAAACTGTATCCAGCAGTGACAACAAGGCACACACACTGTGGCCTCATTTTAGAGGGGCAGTCTCATTGTACTTGAGCAAGGTGAGCACAGCAGGTTTGGGGACACTAACCAGATTCAGCCAATGAGTATATAGTGATGAGACAGATTAAAGTAAAAGAAGGAAGGAAGGCCTGTGAATTAGGGTCAACAGAATGCTTGGCCAGGATGGACTTGACTGCTGTGTGGCTGTAACACAGTTCAGATGGGAACAGAGGTGCAACAGAGTAAAACAAGGGAGAATGACTCTTCTGAGGCTTCCTTTAGCTTTTTGTTGAAGAACTGTCTTCAAGGCTGGTTGGGGTTTCCCAAGCAGTTCTATCAATTGCTCAACCAGTGTTGGAGAACGGGCCCCAAGCACAGGCAGCCAAACTTCTAGGAGAAGGGAGTGTGCTTTTGTTCTAAACATACTTCCATGTACTTCTACAAGGCTCTTGGATACTAAAATAATAAGGAACATGTTAATAATTCAAGTGGATGGGCTTTCTCTAGGTTTAATTATTGACTTAAATTCAGAACAACTTAGTTACTGTCCTAAAACTTAAATTTCAGGTAAGACCAAAGATACAAGAATTATGCAAAGCTTCCTTTCAACTCCTGCTCTCCAAAAATTTTCCTTTGCATCCTTTCACTAATATCAGTAGAATTAGAGTGAATTGTTCTGATTCAACTTGCTGTGGAAGCTATGTTTCTGTTGCTTCCAGCTGAAAGAAGGAGCAGAGCAAAATAAAGGCTTTGAAAACGTGAAAGCTATAAGGAGTTTCTCATGTTGGAGACAGTATTAGAAATTATTAAGAAAAAAAATATTTGCATTTCTGAAGAAACTCAGGTGAGCATGAACCTTGACCCAGTTCTGCTGTTCAATGGCATATAGGCAAATCAATGTATATAAATTCTTTCTAATATGTGGTAGTATTTGGGTACAAGATTGTGTTAAAGGTTGTTTGTTTGTTTGTTGTTCATAGAATAACAAAAACTATAATGTTGTTATAAGCTGCTTCAACAAAAGTCAATAATCAAACCTGGCCATGCATATTTCATTGTGCCGTTTATCTCTGTTAAGTGGACCAGTTCTTGAATCCTCTTCTGGCTTAAATATGTTTCCATGTTGTGAAGCATCAAAATTTGATAGTCTGCCTTTTGTTTTTGAGGGACTGTATTCAAAGGGTGCAGAGATAAATAACAGCTTCTTTGTCAGCCCTGCTCTTCACTTCAGGAAAATTGCCAAAGGACTCAAGGCTGAAGATGTGTTTGTGACTGGTATCAGTGTGTTTAGTAAAAACCTGTTGTGAATAACTGAAACAGTAGAACTTAATGATGAACTTGATGATCTTAAAGGTTTTTTCCAACCCAAATGATTCTATTAAACCTAATTTGCCCCAACTTGTTCCCATACTGCTTTGTGGTTCTGCAATTTTTTGACGCTCCTTATATTCTTACAGTGTTTTACAGAATTTCTTTGCTTGCTCTTTAAGGCTGCTGTGTCTTTCTGTGGAGGTTAATGTTACTGTCATTATAACAGTAACAACAGTATGTGCCATGGAAAAATGGAGTTGAATATAGGTTTACTTGGTATATTTGGTGTTATTATCCATACCCAGTAGAAGCAGCTCCCTTTTTATACTGTTCTTGTTACAACTCTCATGACAATACTCTAAACTGAAGCAGCTTTAGCTTTATTCTTGAAAAGGGATTTTTGGAATAGGAAAGGCATGAAGATGGCTCAAGGCCATATTTTCATATTCAGTCTTGGTTTTATTCATGGGTCAAGTGCAACTTGTTCGGAAAACAGTTTTTAGTTGGCATAATTACCATCAGTTTCTTCCCTTTCTATGCAACCATGCATTCATATCTGGTTGCCACTATGCGATTCATATCACATCTGGATGACATGTGGTGGTCTTTGGTCTGTGTTCTTATTCTGCTGTGCTGAATAAAACAATCATATTTGAAAGTGCAATATTTACTTTCTTTACTTTCATAAGATCAGTTTTCAGTCCTGTTTATCCTTAGGTTTTTACAAAAATCTCTCTGGTGATTAAATAGCAGAGTCAGCTGCTGACTGTTTTCTGGGAATTGAATTCAAAGTTGTATTTCCCTTCCTTTTGGCTAGCATACAGTTGCATTTTAGTTTCTCTCTAAATTCTCCCATGATGTAAAATGCACTGAAAAACTTAACAGCTATGATAAAATGTGTGTGCTTTGATAGCGGCTCTTGTGCTAATGACTTCCAGGAGAATATGTATGTATACAGTTGAGCAAGTAGCAAAAAAGAAGTTTTCCATCTGCTGACAGATGCTAACTCTGTTCTGTCTTTTTGTATCTTTTTTTTCCTGCCCCAAAACCACATGCTTGAATAGTTTTGGAAGGTATTTAGAGAGCTATAGTATGGTGATGTCTTCTGTTCATAATTCCCTGCTGAGTGAAGAGTTACCACTCTTTGGTAAGCTCTGTGAAGGCTTTTTATAATATCTTACAGTGGCCTGATCTACCTTTAAAACACTTTTGTCCTTTGAATGACCTTAGGTTGCAGTAGTACATAATAACAGTCTTGAGAACATTAAATAGAAAGAATGAGAGTAGACCTTCTGTGTACTGATTTGAGAAGGAAAACAATAATGCCTATACATTTTTAGAGTAAATCTTTTTAGCTCTGAAAAGGTTTTGGGTGTAAGCTCTGGCTTTTTTGTCCACTGACTTCAGAATAATTTAGTCACTTTTAGTGTTTTAGGACAGCCAGGACCTTAGAGCCTCAGCAGCATTCCTCCTGCAGGCCTTTAGGTGTGGAATGTGGATAAACAGAAACAAGTCTTTGAAGATCACAAAAATATTTACAAATGTGGAAAGAAGATAGAAGTGATGCAAGAAGGAGGTGATCCACTTGGTTCAGTGCTGGTAACTTTTTTTTAGGTGATTTACTTAAGTATGTAACAGTGCTGGTTGAGTGAAGCATTCACCTCCTTTCAGTTTAGTGAACTTCATTAAGTATCCACGGCTTTTGAATAAAACCGAGCTGTTGGCAGGGGGGTTATGCTTGTTTAAAAATAATTTTTGCAAGCATGAGTAAGTGTTCCACTGTCCCTGGCAAATGTAGATAAGGGTTTTTTTTTCCTTTATACAGTATGCTTTCTGCATTTTTAACAGTGCTCTTTTAGAGACTTTTTTGCTTGAAATTAATTATTTGTTACCACATTCTTTACACTTTTGAATCTGCAATTCTTTCTCAAAGATATTTCAGTGTTAAGGTCCAGGTCCTTAGTCATCTATTCTAGGTGCACAAAACAGTGAAAATATAGTATGCTTTTTTACTGATCCCAGTGGTTTTGGAAAATTCCATGGGTTTTTGTAATTACTGGCATTACAGATCCAGTCTAGACATCCTCCCTTCATGGATAGATGTGACACAACTGTGAGAGCCAATCATGGAGATTAGACTTGAAAACCATTACTTTGCATTGTTGCTTTGATAATTGCATAGTTGTTAATTGGATGTGTGTTAAACCTTGGAGTGACAAGTATTGTTGGCCGTGGAATACCAGGCATGAAGAAAGGGAGATGGGAAGCAACTGAGCACATGGCAGGCAGAGTGAGAAGAATCAACACAGAAAGCAACTTAATTCAGAATGAGTATTCCAAATTAAAAGAAGTATCGATGTATTCTTTGCCAGAGAAAATACAGTATAGAAGAGGGGAGTGGGAGAGATGGACAGATCCAAGGAAGAGCAATGAGAAAGGAAGTAAAAAAGAGTAAAATACAGTAGCAAAGGAAAGGGGACAGTAGCTAAGGCTGCTGAGAGATCACTAAGACCTGTAGAGTGGATGGGTCTCGTTGGGATGTGGTGTATGCAGCCTGCATGCTTGCTGACTCTCTGGCCCTTCTGCCTGCACCCTGAAATCACTGCTGAGAAATTCTATTCAGCTGCAGTTCTAGAGATAAGTGATACAAATGATTCTCCTCTCTAACCATGTTATCATATTTCCATCTACCCAGCTCACAATAAAAGGCTTTTGAAATAAAAGGCTTTTAAAATGTTTTCAGGATTGCAGTTTTCCAGATGCTCAACCATCTATTCCCAACCACTATAATGTTTACAAAGCAAAGCTTTTATTGCTTCCTCCCACGTAAAGGAAGCAGTGATGGGACAGAGATTCATCCCTAGATGACAATGTTTTTGTGATTCCAAAACAAACTTTCTAAAAATTATTTTTAAAACAAAAAGGACACTTTCTTCTCTGCAGTTGTTACCGTGTTGTTTTAAAACCTTTACTCACATACTGTATTAAAACTGAATATGACATTTTGTCCTAGCAGTCTCTCAAGACACAGATCATAAAAAGTTCATTTTCTACTTTTGTGTATTACAACACCAGCTTCTTTAATTTTATTTGCCTTCCTACTAAATGTTGGATTCCTATATTCCTTCTTAATTGCACCTTTTTCTTGCTTTCTCTTTTGAGTGGAAGAATATGGATGAGAGAGAAAAAACAGGTAAGATTTTCTCCTTTTGTTGAAAAAAGACAGATTGAACCTTCAAGGCAGGTGTTAGGATGACAGTGTGGTAGTAGCTAGAGATTTGAATTTGGTGCTTGCAGCAGAATGCTGCAGGATGCTAAACCAGTTCTTGCAAACAAGAATGCATGCAGCTACTTCTCCTTCTGTATTTTGAAAAAATACGTAATCTTTACACAGCAGACTGCAGCATCCCAAACCTGAGTCACCTGTATGTAAAAGAGTTCAGGTAATATTGGTAACCTACCTGCTGCAGTGAGGTCCCATATAGAATCACAGAATGGTTTGGGTTGGAAGGGACCTCAAAGATCATCTAGTTCCAATCCCCCTGCTGTGGGCAGGGACTCCTTCCACTAGAACAGGTTGCTCAAAGGCCTGTCCAGCTTGGCCTGGAGCACTTCCAGGGATGGTAAAACCACAATTCTCTGGACAACAGAGATATGTTGCAACACTGAAAGAAATAAAGTAAATTAGTTTGGGCTGCAGCACTGAGGTGTTTTTCTGTATCTAGGCAACCTTTACAACTATTTTGAGTATTCCTCATCATCTGCAGAGCTTACAATAGGTCAACTACTAGTGTAACACCTCTTGCTGTGCCTAGTTAGGACTACTGCTGCTGTTGACCAGTATTAGCTGCTCCTCATTGTTCCAGCAGAACATTTGTCATTTGTGTGGATAATATCCATGTGACTGAAGTCATTCAGGCTCAAGATAAAGCTTCAATTCAAGGTCTTAAACACTAAGCTCCAATTGCATGGTATAGTCCACTGGATTAGAGTTGGCTGTCCTAGAACATTGTCAAATGCTTTACCTCTAAGCTTCCCATTTGTGTAAAACTTCCTCATTAAGCATTGAAGAAAGAAAGAAAAAAAGAAGGGGAAGCTTTAGTGTTTTGCAGTAAGATATCTTTAGGACTAAAATTTAAGATATTAGGGCTAATGTTAAAAAAAAAAAGGTTTTAATGTAGTGAGTCAATAGAGTTTCAAAATCTTCATTTATTATTGCATTTAGTATTGCATTTTGTAGCATTTCCTACCCAAAACAGCACTCATGTGCCTCAGTGAACATAATCCTTTTGTTTTTGCTTATTAGAATTATGTTCATAGAAGTGTAAAACTGCAAATCTGGAATACAACACAAAATTGTGATTTTGTAACATTTGGTGCCAAAATCTCAGGAATTGTTCATGAGAAATTGTGTGAGGTTTTACCAGTTTTATGTTGAGAAGTATTAATGCTATCACTTTGGAGTCAGCTTTATTTAGATTTTATTTTTACATTAATTTGATGTCGCTATTAAATTCCTGCATTAAATACACTGAAACTCCATAAGGGAATATTAATTGTCCGTTTAATGGCACTGCAATATGCTTACTATACCAGGATGCCTTAGGTGGCTTAAGTCCCATAGGTCATGCAGGTATTTGAGGATATGGGAATAAAGCTGTTACAGACAGAGCAGCTGTAGGTTTTTTTGTTTTAAAGCATGTCTGTGTTTATATGTCAGAGGACATTCTACTCCTTGATTTTAGTACCAGGTCCTGGTGGGAGCAGAGAAGCAATATATCATTACCCTGAAATAAAATGTTCTCAACTTGGCTTTTTAAAAACAAAATAATCAATTTGTAATTTCCAAATAACAACAACAACAATAATAATATATAAGTTAAAAGGACAATAACAGGCTTTGCTCACTCCTCTGATTTTTTGCTGGGCTTTGACAGCTTGCATTTGACATGTTATGTACCTAGCTGTGCACCTGCTTTTATCTATTTTGTATGGGAGATTTCAAAGGTCCAGAACAATGTGCTTTAAAGATAATGTTGTTGATTTTTGACTTAACAGAAAATGTCATTGATACTGCATGTGTTAGTATGCTGGTTTAAAAAAAAAAAAAAAAAAAAAAAAGAAAAAAAAGGCAAGTACAGAGCTCTGCAGTTGTTTTTGTTCTTGACATGAACAAACACGGAGACTTGCATCTTTCTTTAAGTTTTTGCATATCTGGCTGCACTGATAATGCTAGATTCCCCCCCCCCCCTTATTCTTTCATGATTTTCCTTCTTTTCCTTTCAATTCAAAGACAGATTTGAACTCAAAGTGTTTGTTTCTCTGCTATACATATTGTTGAATATGATTCCTAACTTGCCTGATTCAGAATTCTAGGCCAAAGCTTCATCTGGTCCAGTCTGTCATTGCATTTTTTTCATGAATGCTGTATATATAATATTGTTTATATTGATAATTTGGTTTATGATAATTTGTAGTTCAGAAATCCAGAATAATGTCTGAATTTCAGTGCTGCACATTCTGTGCTTTCTTACTGTCTTTATTAACTTCTTAGTGAACAAAATTGCCCAGTGAACTGTATAGTTTTTAAAAACAACACAAATAGTTTTTTAGTTACTGAAGTGCTTGTGGTATTTGAAAACATTAAGCTTGAGAAATAATTAGGTGCATTTTAAAATGGAATTAATTTTTGCCACATCACAGCATGATTCAGGCATCTTACTCAAAAGACTTGACTCAGCAGCTTTTACTGATGAGAAAGAAGGGAAAAAGGGAGAGACTTTGTGTAGGCATGCACGTAAAGTTATTGAGGTATTGCTTCAAAGCAATTTTTTCTCAGAAAAAAGTGACTGGAGAGGTGACATGTACATTCTACCCTACCCAAAGCTCCCCAAATACTTCTGTATAAGAAAGTCTGCATTATTATAGTGCCTTCTGTTTCATGACTTTGGGCAAACTAGCTTATTGCATTCTGCACTTGAATAGAATAGCCCTCATTACTGCATTGTTGGCTTCTCTTAAATTACTGTATATGCACTGATAGTAAATACACTTTTTCTAAAGAGTATATGGACCAAATCCAATACTTAATGAGGTTAAAAAAAAAAAATCTTTGTCTTTGAGTAGGTGTTAAATCTTGCCCTGAAATGCTGGACAAGGACAATGTGGTGCTTGTTTGATAACTTTAATGAATCCAGAAGCCAAAATGAACACAGCCATAGTTTCTGGACAGTGCAAGACACTGTGGTCAGCCTTAATGTGACATGCCACAGTTGCTTACCATGGTGTGGACCCACATCTAGTATGAACTGGATACTAGGAAGTGGGAAAGGTTTCCCTTTATTATAGGTATTACTTAAGGGCCATGACTTCTGTTTGTAATCTGTGGTTAATGGAAAAACTTTGCTTCACCTTGTTAGAACAAACAAGGAGAAAGGAAAGAGTGGAGCAAGAAAAGTTTTCTATAAAATGGATGTATGTGTAAGAAATATAGAAAGAAATATATCATCATGAAAGCATAATATAAAAGAAATCAAGAAAGAAATGAGAAAGAACTACATCATCATATCTGTGTTAAATGGCTTGATAAGTAATTATATACATAGGCCCAGTTGTGACAATATTCGTGTTCATGCAATTAGTAATTAATGGCAAATAACAACTACTTGTGGGAGTGAAAAGTTCTGGTGAAAACAGTGAAATCAGCCTCCTAATCTGCATGTTTATGAATTTCTGTACAATTGTATAGCATTATAGAGAAAATGAGAGATTTCAAAAACCATTCAATAGTAATTTAAGGTTACTTTCTTTTCCTTCCTCTTCCACAGGTACTCTGTGTCTGCATGTTAACAACAATCTTAGGATGTATATTTGGCCTGAAGCCTAGCTGTTCAAAAGATGGTAACTAATATGCCTTTTATTTAGTAATATTTGCCTTTTTTTTGTAAATTAATTTTCATATTACCAGAATGCCACCCTTTCTTGCTGCAGAAGAGGATTGGGTGCATTGCTTGAAGCCAGTATCAGTTAGAGGGGACTTAAAATACCAGAAAATAAACAGAAAATAAACCTCAGGTGTACTCAACACTTGTGTGTACTCACTTGAGAGGTAAACTGATCCTGGTACTCGGTGTCTGATCTGGCAGCTTCCATGTATCCCAGCTGTCACTGTGGTGGTGTCACATGGCTGGCTTTCCTCAGTTCACCATAAAAAAAACCCAACCAACCAAAAACTTCTATTTCATGTTGTCCTGGAACATTTGTTTTTCAACTTTTCCAGTCAATTATGGGTAGAAAAAAGTTTTGGTTTTTTTTTTTTTTTTTTTACTGGTTAGAATTGTAGCCTGAAAACATTCCTTGTGGAATTCCTCCGTCTGTTTTCTGTCCTGAAAAATATGTGGTTTTTTCTGATGGTGAAGTTTCTTCAGGTAGAAGGTTACGAAAGATATTTTTTTTTTTAAGAAATCAAGCTTCACTTTGTGAACAACTATCAAGAATAATTTCAAAGTTGATCTGTTGAACAATGATTTTTAACTAAAATTCAAATTATTGATTTTCCACTAGAATATATATAGTATTTTTCTCATTTTATTACAGCTTTGCAACATTAGCTGATTAGTATCTCATTTTCCTAATATCACACCTTAAGGTTCTTGAGGATACAGATGATGAAGAATTTACCTCGCTCCCTTCTGGTGATTGCACAGGATTAGACAGACTGGCTAACTACTTAAGTTTTGTTAATGCTTCACATCACCAGTTTCTGGTCTGGTGTTTCTTTTTTTTCTTTTTTTTTTAATTCCCCTGCCCCCAGCAACTCCAGTCTAGTGGAAGAATGCTATGTCTTTTTTCACATTAAAATGGGAGAAATAATAAACCAGTGAGCAACACACTCAAGTTTGTATCTCTTGTCTGCTTTGGAACAGCCGTTTTTGTTTCTTGAGATAGCACCTTCATGGTACAGTGTGATGTGGAACTGGGGCTTCTTCAGTTCCTCCTCCCCAGGGCCTGGGCATGGGAGAGTTGCAAGCATAGGCAATTCAGTCTAGATTCTAATTAATGTTTGATTGTTTATAATTGTCAGACATGCAAATGAAGATCAGTGTTCTGTGCAGAAGCATTTCATTGTCTAGGGCACCCACATTGAAAACATCCTCCAACAGATTCTCAATATTCTGAATAACTGTTGTCAAATATTCCGGTGATACAGAAAGACAAGGACAGTCACAACTGGAATTGTTTCATTTGTTTCTGTCAGTAATGAAGCACCATGTTCCTGCTAAAACAGAACAGAATCTTTGTTCAATATGGTGAAAAATATTTTTGTTTAGTAAGAGAAAATATTCAGTTGGGTCAAGACTTTCCTTTGGCTGTCACTGTTTTTGCAGCCATCTTGTAAGTTTGGAATGACCAACTGTGTCATTTCTCGAACTGACTGTATTAATTTCTTTTGCACGTTGACTGATTTGGGCGCAGCCACTGACATCTAACACTAACAATGTTACAGTGAAAACCTGCAAAGGTCGTTGCTTTGAAAGGACCTTTGGAAGCTGCCGTTGTGATAAAGATTGTGTCAAGCTTGGAAACTGCTGCTTAGATTACCAGGAAACATGTATACAACCAGGTAAGGATGAAAAGGTAGTCCAGGTTATGATTGTGGGAGCAGTCTCTCCTGTTCTGTGACAAGAGACAGCTTAGCATATGTGAATACTGCTGTGGTCAGGATTTCCTTCAGATGGGCAGTGAGTGCAGAGGAGGGGCTACTGAACAGCAGAGTGGTTCTGATGCCAGTGATCTCCCCCTCTTTGTGCTCCTTCCATTGCATTCCTGAGTGGAGTTGCAGTGGTGATAGGGGTACTGGGGACTCCTGTGGAAACATCAGGGCTTTGTACAACTGCTGTTTTACACAAACAAAGCCTGTTTTTCAGCCAGCTGGGCTACATAGGAGCCACTATAATGGCTTTTCCATAGCTGTCCTATGAGGAGAGAGGCTACAACAGACTGTGCTGCTGCCCTCCCCCTTGGAAAGAGGAGGAATAACTGCAACTCAAGGTCTCAGCCAGCTTTTTGTTCTTTGTCTGGTGGTGAGAGAACAGTGAGCTGCATTGTCCCTGGCATTAGGGACAACTCCTACATTCTCAAGCAAGCCCATAATAGAAGTGCATTCTGCATATTGTATTTTTCTGTCATTACCTGCGTGAAGAAGGAGAAGAACAGAGTAGCTCTGTAAAAGCTGTCATCTCTCCTTACCCAGGTATTCAGGCCCTTTGCCGTGTTACATCCCAGCTTGATTGTGAAGCAAGGGTCATAAGCATGAATCAAGGCAGGATGACAAAACAGATTGCACTGGTGGAGAAGGATTGTGAAATGAGTAGCAGTTGTCATAATTTGCCAGAAAGAAAAGGTCAGATAGGCAAAGGTGTGAAAAATATCTTGAAGAAATTTTGCAGGGGAAGCTATTAGTGCAGGTAGAACACTAAGGGCAAAACTTGACTGTTTTCTTTACTTTGATTTTGCCTTAATGCTTCAAATGCAGCATTCTTTTCAGATAACTGTTTTTCTTCTCACTCCTCTTTATGTGTATTTGATTAATTTCTGGGTGAGACAACAGTGATAAATTTAGAATTCCTATGTACTTTGAAAACCAAGTGATTAAACTAGGCACAAATCTGTGCTTCAACTGACTGCTATTGAGAGGTCATCTCATTTGCCTAAAGCTTTTTGTTTATATATATAAAGTTGCATATATAGTTGCATAGAGTTTGCTGTGTTTCATTACATCATTTTCCCTCGGTTAAAAAAATTCTTTAAAAACAAACTGGAGAGTCTGTCTTAGCACTAAGAATAGGAAAGAATTGATTTGTGTTGTTTTTTAAAAAATTAGCCTTAACATCAGTGGAGAATCAAATTCTATTTTCCCAGTGTAACTAGAACCATAATAGATTCTCCACCCTCTCTCACAAAAGTAAAGATCTATTGATATTAGTGGAGTTACTGAAGTTCAGTTTCCTGAAAGTGAGATTAACCTCTGACAATGCTTTTAGGGATTTCTAATTGCTAGTCATGTGTGAAAATCATTGAGTGTCCTCTGTTCCATGTTTCTGTTAAGAGCTTCACGTAAATATTCACTCAACTGGTAAATTCATTTGTGCTTATCCTCACTGAATGTAAAGGATCTGCTTGTGTTTACAACTGATAACAAAATCATAGTATCATAGAATATGCTGAACTGGAAGGGATCCATCAGGATCATTGAGTCCAACTCTGGGCCCTGCACAGGACACTCCAGTAATCACTCCACGTGCCTGAAAGCATTGGCCAAATGCTTCTTGAACTCAGGGTGTTTCTATTTTCCAAAGTGCCAAAGTTTGCAATGCTATGCATGAATGAGAACTCCAGACTGTTTTTCAGGGAGTAGACATTTGAGACATAACTTTACACTTGATTTATTAGTTCTGCACTTACAACATTGTGTAAGTCATTGTGTTGTCCTTCTCTCTCATCTGTTTTTTAGCCCACATATGGACCTGCAATAAATTCAGGTGTGGAGAAAAGAGGCGACCAGAATATCATTGTTCCTGTTCAGATGACTGTGTGGAAAATGAAGATTGCTGTGTCAATTATCAAGCTGTTTGTAAAGGTAAATATCACCAACAAATTCCTATAGTCTTTCATATGTACCTGTAGTTGTATGAAAGGAGTAAGGACTTTAAAAGCATCCAGTAAAATGAAAAAAATCTTACATTTATCAGTAAGAATGTACTGTCTTAAAAAATAAATTGCACTCATTTGTTTTAAGGAGAGGCAAGCTGGGTTGAAGAAGAGTGTGAGGACATTACTGAACCTCAGTGTCCGAAAGGGTGAGGAAATTGTATATTTGCATAGCTCCGCTCTTTGCTTGCGTTTCATTTTCGTGATTATTTTCCCTGCTGTGCCTTCCTGGGATCTGCTTGCCTTTCATACATACAGTAAGAGCAGCTGCCAGACAGAAGGACACCTGTTCAGCCAGCATTTGGTGTGCTTACTAACAGATCAAGTTGCTCTATCCCAGCAGCACTCGTGTATCCCAGCACTTGCTTGACTTGTAAGACGTGCCCGTTCCTCAACCCTGCTGTCTCTCACAGATGTGTGTGGTCTGGGCAACTTTGCTGTGTTGTCAACCTTATCATTGACCTACATGTGCTCCACTACCCACTATCCCAAATGTTTTGGGACTCATCCAGCAATCTCAGGCTCCTAAGACTGCCACCCTCCCTGGTCACTTTGAAAGACCTCTTCACTAGCTGGTGTTTAACAGCCCTCTGGAGCTCCAACATGTGCAAAGATCGCTGTTGCGGTTTCACCAGCAGTGGGACAGTGTTACTTGCAAGCTGTCTGAACTACTTTCTTTAGAAGGTGTAAAATGCCATGGGATCCTTGTATTCTCTGCTCCACACTGTGTCCTGTCCTGCAATTTATGTATAAACTGTGTGAGGAATGACATCAGCACTCAGGCTCAAATAGTACATCAAAACTCTCAGGCAGGAAAAAAACCCCTGTATTTCTTGTACTGCTTTTGCTGTAGGATCTTCAAATTAACTTAATAGCTAAAGTTGGCTATAAACTATGATTGTATGTCTAAGCTATTTATAAAAGTGACTTAAATGATCTTGATTGAAGTGTGCTCCACTGGTAAATAGTTGGTAGATATGTTGTGGGATAAGTTGAATTAAATTCTGTTCTTGACTGACAAGTATCAAGAAATCAGACCTATTTTCATTTTGAAATGATGGTGTGCTGGGGATATTTCTAGTAAAGTAAAAACATCTTATTTTGTTATGTAATTACTTTTTTGACTTAAGATCTTTAATTCATACTGTATTTATTCACTGGAATTATAATACTGTCAAAGTACATTTCCTTTTGAAATATTTTATACCAGTTGATATACTCTTCATTCTGATTCAGAGCAGTAACAAATGCTGACACTTTACAACCTTCACCAGGACAGAAAATGGAGCTTCTGTCCAGCTTGTAGTCCAAGTCCCCAATAACCCTTATATAGGGAGGTGATAGCCAGGTGATTCTTGAAGATTTTGTCATTAACTCTTGTTCTGAGCTCAGGAACCATTTGGGACTGTGTGCTGGGAGCTGACTCTAGGATGCTGATTTCCCTAATGCAAGGTTAGCAAGTCTTGCCCCTGAAACGTTGGTAAACAAGCAAGAGGCTTCTACAGGTCCACAGTCACAGTTAATGACGCAAATGCAATAGAGCAGCTCCTGTTGGTTTTTTTAGAATTTTTTGTTTTCTTTTTCTGTTCAGTGTATGAAAGAGTTACATAGTCACTCTACTAAAATTGTTTTAATCCTGGCAAACCCAAAATGTTGCAATAAGACCCAGCCCAGGAAAGGGCGATGTGTGGTCAAAATGTTGACTGAAGGCTCATCTCTAACTATTGGTGCACAAGCCTCTCCCAAAACTAACAACTCTGTAAACAATCCACTTCTTCCTATGGTGTGGTAGGTAGGAAGGCAGGTGACTTTAGTGTAGTGCTCATTTTGAGACCTCGGGATATCAATTCCGATTCTGTGCGTATTAATACAGCGTGTTTTGTGGGTTCAAATGGCTGGTTTTATTCTGCTTTCATTTTAGCTGGGCTTGTTCTTGTACGGCAGAATAGACAAAACGTGATGCAGTGTTCAATGAGGTGCTTAATCTGAGAAATCCCACTGACTTCAATGAGATTTGTCAACTGCTTAAAATAAGTACACAGCTAAGTCTTTCCAAGACGAGGTTCTACGTTATTTAATAGGGTTATAAACGTAATGAGCTGTGAGATCTCAGGAGCGATCTACTGCTTAAAATTAAGTACACACCTAAGTCTTTCCAAGAGCAGGTTCTATGTTATTTAATAGGGTTATAAAGTTAATGAGCTGTGAGATCTCAGGAGTGATCTATTCCTTCCCACTGTTCTAGGAGTAAAATAATACTCTGAGAATTCAAACCTATTTAAGCAGTTTAACGTAATGCTTAGCTAGGTGGCTTTACTGATAACTCTTCCTGTCTTTTTGTCCTTTGCTGTACATTAAGCCTATATCTGTTTGTTCTATCTTGACTGAGCTGGAAGAATAGCTGATTCCTTTCTTCTCTGCTGATCTCTCTGTATCTTAAGATTGATATTGGTGCCTCCTGTTGAGGCTTTATGTACATCTAGTGGAAAAGAAAGCTTTTCTTTCAATGCTTTATGGCCGTATATAGGCTGTAATGTATGACTATGTGTGTGGGATAGGAAGTTTTCTGTGTAGTATGCTAAGATTTTCGAGAGGACTTCCTTTATTTTTCTGTGGGTTGTGTTTTTTGTTGTTTTGTTTTAATTATGGCCTAACCTGCCTGCAATGAGGTAGGTCAGCTTGGCAAAGTGTTTGGTGGTTCTGGGCTCTTGATCATCCAGCCTTGTGGACCTACTAGACCACAGTAAACCTGTGTTGCCTGCATTATGTTTCCATAGAAGCAGGTTTATAGGAGGGGATAATTGCAACTGCATTTCCTTCAGTTCGGAGTCAGGATGTGACTGTGGTGTACCTATTTATCCAAGAGCTGTTAAACATGCTTGTCATACTATTTGGACACAGCCAGCATGAATCACTGGCAGGACCAAAACTTGAGCCTCCCAGGCTTGCTTGCTCATGGTAGCGCATTTCTGAAGTAGCAAGTGCAGTCTTGGCTAATGACAGGAAAAAGTCATGAAGATTGCTGATATACCTTGGAACTGAGCTCATATCAGTTTGTCTGGGCATTTTATTGGAGCTGTTCCAAAGAGTGCAGTTTATCATGGTCTGTCATGCTTTGCTTCTCTGAGCACCACGGAAATCACTAACTATATGAGTTTTGGCACATGTAGAGTATACAAGAAGTGAAATGGCAACCACCTCGTTGTGGCAGTGGTCTATTTTGCCAAATTTAATTTTACATGTGCAAAGGGGTCAGTAGCTAGATTTGCAGACAACCAAAACATGTATTTAACAGTTGGTTTACTTGTAAATGCCAAACCAGAAAGAGTTGCGTAAAGTCCCTTTCTAAGGAGTTGTTTTAAATTTGGTGGGGTTTTCTGTTTGGGCCTTTTTTTTTTTTTTTAAAGTTAGACTTGTTGGTAAGTAATACTGAATAGTCTTTGCCTCAAAGTTCATCTTCTATTGCAGGGAACTTTGTAGTGAAGATTTTTAGACCTCTGCATTTGAGTGAATCAATTTATTGAGCAAGAGGGGGCATGGAGAAGGTATTTGCAAAAGGTGGAGAGATCAGAATCTTTGGTGCAAAAAATACTTGTAGTATTGGGCAAACGTAGTACATAAAGTTTCCCTACTCTGTTTTGCCGAAGGGCTTTAGTCTTGGTCTGAGTATCATTTATTTCTTGTTCCCAACTAGTTGCCCCTACTAGATTTTCAAAAGATGATACTAAATGTGCCATATAAATTAAAAACCAGGATACAAACATACATCTTAGAAGTGCAACTAAATGTTTTGTTCTGTCTGGGGTGTAGGGTAGGCTGTGTAATGGTTCTGAGTAACGAAACCTTTTTGGCTGAACTGTTATCCAAATTGTTGATTAAAATTTTCTTAAGATAGACATGTTTTGGTTGCCTGACTAATCTTTAGCTTAATACAGTCACATTTGTTTAACAGACATAAGGCTTATAAATGTTTCACTTGTAAATGACTGCTTGGATTTTTTGTAGAGTACCATACTAAAGAAACTGTCAACACTTTATAAATAATATTTGTCTTCTATCATCACTGTTTTATTTTGGGAAACTAAAGTGCAATAAAGTTATTCATTTTACCAATTGCAAACATAAAAAGGAAACATGAGCTTGCAACTGACATGTAAAATATATTAAATTCTTTTATGGGAATCTGTATTTTCAGTAGTTATTGTTGCACTGCTGTGGTTTGTTTTTTTTTTTTTTTTTTTTTTTTTTTTTTTTTTTTGTTTTGTTTTTTTTTTTTTTTCCTCGTGTCCTCATATCTATAGGTCAAACCTAGGGTATGTTTTCTTCAAGGAAGAAGTTACTGATGACTATTCCTGTCTGTGATGCAATGTTTTAAGTACTTACAGTTGGAGAGAAATTGTTTGAACAGGGCTGAAGCTGGAAACAAGTCAAGACTGGAAAACATAGGTCCTGTGGAGACTGGAAAGGCAGATTTTATTTTAGCTTGTTCCAGTGAAATCAGTTTCTGAATTTATCTGTCAAGTTTCAGACAGAAATACTGTTACAGTGTTTCCAGTCACAGGGCCACGTTGAGTTTGGAGATTGGTAGTACTTCTGGTATAGTAAGCAAGTTCTTCTTGGTTGAATAATCTTTATAAGATGAAAGGAAAAATGTGTGTTATAATTGCTGATTTAACATACAGTGTACATTAGACTTGCTTACAGTTTTGTGTACTGTATATATATATATATATATATAAAAATCCTTTTTTTTTCAGCTGGATTACAAGTTGTTCAGGAGTAAAGTGCATAAAGGAAACTCATGGCTTCACACTGCCTTATTTCTTTCCCTGCTCTTAACTTGGGGTGGGAAAGTGGGGTTGGAGGGGCTGAGTGTTGCTCCAGTGGGACTGATTTCAAGATAAGGAATATCAAACCCACCAGATGGATTACCTGAGCATCTCATGTTATGGGTGTGTTTGAAATCAGACCTTGTCATGACTTTTCTGTACATGCCCTACTGCATTCCTCAGTGTCTTTGGGTAAGGCTGCTATGTCAGCCTGCAAGCAGAGGGACCGGACAGCTTGTGTGGTCACCACTGTGCCAGCCTGCAAACCTTTCTGCTTAGGACAACTTGCTTCCTTGGCCTGGCTTATAGCCCCATAATGAACATTCCAACTACTTGGGGGAAACTTTCTTGCAATAAGTGATAGGAAATTATTTCTCAGAGTCTGTCTTTTAATATTCAATTTCTGTTTGTTCAGATTTACCAAGTCTCCACTGTTATTATTTTCATTGGATGGCTTCAGAGCAGAATATTTGCAGACTTGGGGTGGACTTCTACCTGTTATTAGCAAATTACGTGAGTAGTTTATTTGTCTAAGAAATATTATGATGTCTTACCTGAAAAATCCATAGATGCAGCTATGCTTACTCTTTAAAATCTTCGCTCTTCTTCCATGAATATGGAAGTAGTTGCCCTAAATAACCATGCACAGAGGACTTGAGGTGTGGGAGAGTGTAAGGGCAGAAAGAGAGAGAGCATGAGGAAAAGGCCCTTTGGATTTTTGGTGAAATCTTATAAATTTATATTAGGTAGCCCTGTTATATTTAGGAGGTTGCTGTTTTTTGCTGTGAGCTTACTTTATTTCTTCAAAATAGAAATAGACCCTTTTTACTCTGTAATGTATATCATCTCATATTTAGGTGGAATGGCTTGGAAAATGGAAAGCAAGGAAGAAAGCATTTGATTATATTTGAAAAAGAAGACAGAGAAGGAAGAGATTAAGAGCAGATGATATAGAAGGCCTAGTAGTGATGAATCCAAGAAAAACTTAATTTAACAAACATTTCCAGAAGAAATGAGAGCCTCACCAGTACATGTTTATTCCCTAACTTTTGTAGTGTCTTAGTTTTGTAGGCCTAAGTAACTTTAGTTACTTTTCCTGTTTCTGTTTTGGCTGTGGTCTGTAAAGAACTGATGGTATTTCTTGTCTGAAAAATATGCCAATTTTCTTGACTTCATAAATTACTACCTGGGGTGCCTGGTTTCAGTTTGACTAAAAATAAATCAGTAAAAATACTTGCTCTTTTATACAGTGGTTGTCACAACTTGATATGTTCCAGTGGATAACAATTCACAGATGTATTTGAGGGTGGTTGTTTTTTCCTCATTTTGTTCCATGTTAGCATAAAATAAGGCATTTGAAAAGTTTTCATTAGATGCAGTTATAAAAAAATTAAATTGGAGAAGCCTTCTTGGGCATTGCTAGGAGAAGCTGGTTATTACAAATTATTATAGCTCTGCCCAAGATACAAGATAGAAGTGCCACTGTGGGACTTCCACTCTGTGATATCCACTTCTTTGTGTAAAGTTTCTTCATTCTTTGGTCTGGATAGGCTAGAGTGCAACTTCTCTCATTGACTTCTGTAATAATCTTTTATTTTTCTTTGCACTGAATCCATGATAAATTCTGAGCACTAAAAAATACAAACATCTTACTATCTTCATCAAAGTCACTTCACTTGTCCAAAACTATAGAGTTTTTGATTATTTTTAAAGGATTCTAATATTAGAATGCCTAATAATACATGTTTTAGACACAATAAAGTTAGGAATAGTCTGGGAGGAACTATTTCTGCATTATGTTTACAGTTCTAAATTACTCTGCAGCATTTTTTGGCAATATGCTAGAAGGCTTTTACGATAGAGTATACTACAGGATCTTCAGCTTTTTCCTTTTTCCCCTCATTGTAAAGTGGTGGATGAAATGCTCAGATAAGGCAAATATTCTTTAGTTAGACAAAAATAGTCTCATGAATGAAAATTGGTGTCACTGAGGTGTGAACCCAGGCATAGCCTTACTGTGTCATACGGTGTTCAGAGAAGATATTTTCACATGCTTCTATGTGATATTGCCGGTTTGAGATAAATCATCCTTTTGTCTTAAATTGTCTTTAACTAAGGCAACAAGCCAAACAGAGTAAAGATAACTCTTATGGAAAATCCCAGCAAAAACCCCCTAGGATTTTTGGCAAAAATTTTCTAAGTGTGTTTTTCTCTTACTTTTAAAAAAGACGGAAAAAAAAAATCAACCTCTCCACCCACCCCCTCCAAAAAACTACAATTTTGGAAAACAACATCTAGAACAGACTTGGAAATGGTTGAAATGTGTTAAGTGTATTGCAGTAATAAAGCTACAAGTGATTATTTGTTACTACACAACGCAAATGTGGGAGGGGATGTCTATGTGACTTGAAAAGATTTATTTTTCTGGGTTGTCTTCTTTCTATCTTGATTAGCTCAAATTGATTATTTCAACTGAAATGTAATCAAAGCCCCGATTCAATGAGTTCAAAGTGCCTTATGCTATTAAGCCTTTCATTTCTATTTTATTTATATTATATGTAATTACCCATAGTCATAATGAAGATGATGGTCCAGTGGTGTTCTTCCTACAGGCTCATTACTTTTGGTTCTTTAGCTTCTATTGAAGCAGTTTGGGTTATCGCATGGCATTTTTTAAGTTGTTAATGAAGATTTTTTCTTTTTCTTTCTGAAAACTGGGGCCCATATTTTTATGCCCCTTAAATAAGGTTTTCTCAATTGTTTTGGCCTGGCTAATGACTATTCATACTAGCAAATACAGTACACTAATCTCTTTTAAACCATGTGGTTTTATATCAAGATAAAGAAAGCTTTGAATTTCATTCTAGAATAAGAGCTTATTTTTATATTTTAAAAGCCCCACAAAAAAAATGAGACTACAAAATAAATAGTGATTTGACAGGTGACTGAGAGAGCTAGGGCACCACTGTACCAGTGGCCACTTAATCTCTGGGAGCATCCAGGGTGAAGTAGCTAGTTGGTCTCAAGCTGCAGACTGTACTTACTGAGTACCAGGGCAGCTTTGGAGGGTGTGATTTCCTTGATTATTCATTCTTATCTATGCATGCTTTTCACAAAGACTGTAGGTTTTTCTCATGTGACCATTGCAGTCAGTGATTAGGAATATATAAAATTCGTGTTAATAGCTATTTAGTCAGCTTGTAAATGGGCAGGGGAAGAAAAATTAAGACCACAATTTTGAAGAATGAAAACTTTCTGGAAATATGTGTTTGGGCATTTATTTATTTATTAAATAGAACTATGTATTCATGAGAGAAACTTGCAAGATTTTTATTTCTGTAATTTTGCTGATTTTCTTTCTTTCTCCCTCTAGAGAAATGTGGAACATACGCTTCCAGTATGAGACCAGTGTACCCTTCCAAAACCTTTCCCAACCATTACTCCATTGTCACAGTAAGAATTCCTGTATATTATATGTTTCCACATTGAAGAGATGATTCACTATCAAGTTGTCTCCAAGGGAATAGTATATTTTTGATGGATTATTAAAATAATATTTCCCTTCAGAATAGGAAAATATATGTATTCTTTATATAATTTAGATTAAGTCATTATATAACACTACAGCTAAGTGATCAGATCTAACGTAATAAATCCAATCCTTCCAAGGGTAGCTGTGAGAATTCCCATACAGTGGAACATCACATGACTTTATAACTCCTCATTTACGTAAATATTTTCATTAAATTGCAGCTCACTCTCTTGGAGTGGGAGCAGCCTGACTCCTTTATATTGCCAGCCTTATTCCACTTCTTTAAGGTAGCTTGGCATGATGCAAAGTAGAGTATGAAATGAGAGATTTGAGCATCATACTGATGTTGACTCTGTGATGGACTGTACACAAGACTGCATGGAAATGTCACAGAGCTGATCTTGCAAATTTATCACCTCCTGCATATGGAAAGAAAAAGAAAAATGGAGGTATTTAACACCAAACGCGGGGTTGGAATCGAGGAGATCCTTTTTAATTTCATCATGCCAGAACTAAAATTCAGTCAAATACTAGAATCTGCACCTCCTGTTCTTATCTCTCTAGTTTGTCAGGACATTTGCTAAGTGAGGAGCACAGGTTCAGGAATGAAATGCTTAATTGTGCAGTCCTCAAAAATCTCCATGACTGAATATGCAACTAAGAGGCATGCCCTGCACCCGTGTGAGATGTACCGTACAGAGCTTTGTCTCAACTACTCTTTCTTGTGAAAAGTAGCAGGGTCCTAATGGTGGTGGTGTTTTATCCTTTATAAATGTAAAAAAGAGCTAGTCTGCTTAAAGGCAGAGCACAAGGTCTCTTAAAACTACCCAAGAACTGGTGCCCATGAGCACTTCTTCCCTGCTCATGTAATGGGTAACCCAGCCAGAGCTTTTGCTCACATGATGGAGGTCCAGCATAGGTAATTGCTTTGTCTTTGGTACTAAAGATACAACAAATCTGTGAACTCATAAGGTGTCTTTCAGTTTGTTCCCAGAAGAAATTGTTGGCCTATTTTTTTTTTTCATCTCACTCAGAAACAATTAAAAATTGGATGGTAGGGCTTGCAAGCCGTGGCACATGATGCTGTAAAATTTGGGTCTTGAGGTACTAGTGGAGTAGAAGCCACATATAGAGTACTCTGTGGATTTACTTGTCTAAAAGACATGTTTGTGCAGCTAGAAGGTTTTTTATAACATTGCAACACGATATACTCTCAATTACAGGGGCTGTATCCTGAATCTCATGGTATAATTGATAACAAGATGTATGACCCCAAAAGAAATGCATCCTTCACCCTTAGAAGTGAGGAGAAGTTTAATCCTCAGTGGTACCAAGGGCAGCCTGTAAGTATTCATACTCTTCTGAGAATGTACATCAGCCTGTTATGTTACTTAATATCACTTGAATGCATAGTGATGTTGAAAGAGTACAAAGGGTACTTCTAAGTCAGCCAAGAAGTGTTACTCAGCATAATTACGATTGCCATAGGAGAGCTGCAAAATAACAAATGAAACAAAATGTAACAGATTTTGTTGAACTTAAATGGACTTCCCTAAGGAGAATGATGGCTTAAAATAACTAATAGAGATACCAGATCTTGTCCTGTTTTTAATATGAGTGGGCTTGCACTTAACTTCTCTGAGGAAATTGACACACCGGTTAGTTTTAGTAATAAGAATCATTAACAAAGGTTTATGCTCTGAATAATTACTACTAAGTCTAAAGATGTGATTTTAAAAGAAATTGTCTCAGTTCTATCATGCACCTATGCAAAACTGCTGAGACTGCCGTCAAAATGAAGTGGCATGGAAAAGTTTGGGTGAGTGCTAGCCTGAAGAATAGAAAGGGACCAGATGGAGCTGTTTACTAATGCGGGAAAACTAGGTTGTTTGTGGTTGGTGGTGGGGTTTTTTTTTGGGTTTGTTTTTTTTTTTTTTGGACTCTTGAGTTAAAAACACATTGGTGTAGACTTTGCAGGCTACTGAGAAGAGAGTGATATGAGTCAGGCAGAAAATACGTGGAAGACATAAATCTGCAAATCGTGGGATCAGCAGTAAAACCAGAAGAACTGACCAAAGCGTTGCTTCCAGAGTATGTGGGATGTAGGTCTTTGGAATATTCCCAGCCCTTCTTGTGTCACTGTTCTTGAGACATTTCCCCTCCCTGGTGTTCAGCCATGGGCCTACCATTGCATTTCTGCTAATGGTTCCTACTCCTGTCCTGGCTCCCCCCGGTGTAGCAGCAGAAGGGATGTGACTGTCTACAACAAGGAATCAGCCTACAAGGTATATCTGGGCTGCAGATAGTGGTGACCTGCAAGACTGACTGGAGTATTGCACTTAAAGTTTTAGTTTTTGGTCTTGCTGAAGGATGCAGAGTTGGTGAGCAGTGGATCTGTCAGCTACTCTGCACTAATGACAGCGAATGTTCTCCTGCAGATTTGGCTGACAGCTGTGTACCAGGGTCTGAAAGCAGGTACCTTCTTTTGGCCTGGGTCAGATGTAGCAGTTAATGGAACATTTCCAAGCCTGTATAAAATATATAATAGGTATGTAAACGCCTGTGTCTCAGATGAATATTTGATTGTAACTATTATGGGACGGATGCCAGAGAAAGTATAAATGTTTTTCCTGGTTTCTAAAGTTGTGTGCAACATGGAAAAAAAAGCTAGAATCCAATTAACTTTGTTTCAGTATAATGTAGAGTCTTTGTCTAATAATCTTTTCATTCCTCAGCAAATGTTTTAAAGGTATTTATAAAAACCTTTTGTGGATGTGTAGAGTATTTCAGTCCAAGCTGTTCATACAGTGAATGGATCAGTTCTTGATGTCACACTATCCATGAACACTGAGTTTTTACTGTTGACTGTGATAAACTATTCCAATTTAAAATTATTTTAATTGCAAATTTTGAAAATATTGCACATTAAGGCAGTCATATTTTCGTCAGTGATTGCTCTTCACTGCAATTAAACGTTTTCTGCTTAATGAAAAGGTTTATCACCGTTTATTTAATAATCTCAAATCTTGCCCGAGAATCAGACTTTTTATTTCTATCTTCCTATGATCACTTTCTCTTCCTACACCCTTCATATAGGGTGGAAATTTTGTTTCTTGTCTTGCTACCTACATTTTTTCCCTAGGAACTGGTACATTGTTACTTGAATTTGTGTTAAGTAGCTGAATACTAGTTTTGTGGATGCCTCACATTGTTAAAGGTCTACTTTAGTAATTGATGTAGAAGATCTACTTTGTGACATAGTATGAGAACTTGTCTTCAACCTGTTTAAACTTAAAAAAAACCCTAACCCCACCCTTAAACCAAAGCTTTATAATAACACAATACAGAAATGAAAACCTGCATGTGACTTTTCCCCTTGAAGCCAATTATTCACTTTGTATAATAAACACAAGCAGTACTGAGAGCTTTACTCTAATCGTATTGCAATCAATGGGGACTATATTCAGTGGAGCTTTAGATCAGGCCATAAACTCTTACAGTCACAGGCAATCAGCATAGATAAAATTCCACCCTGCTAAATAGCCCTTAATAAATTAGTTTTTTTTTTTCTCTGCTAAACTACATTGACTCTTTGTAATGTATGACTGAAAGTTTTTAGCTATTGGAAATACATGGTTGGTTGATATTGTATTATTTTGATACAGCTCAATCTCCTTTGAAGAAAGAGTGGTAACTGTCCTTCGCTGGCTGCAGTTACCTGAAGATGAAAGGTAGGTATACAATTACAAGTGTAAGTTCCTGTTAGATTGGAATGTCTTATCCATTATTCTTATAATGTAAAAATATTATTTAATGTCTGTTTCTATGACTGAAAGCTTTTTCTATGAAGTTGCATTTCTCTGTTTCCCTTTAATGTGTTTTTCCTCTGAATGACAGTGTTCTTTCCAATATTTTATCTCCATTGTTGAAATATAATCTCTTCAAACTGTCTCAACATGTATGTAAAATATTACATTTTTGGTACTGTTTGATATAGACCACACTTTTACACTCTGTATTTAGAAGAACCAGATTCTTCGGGCCATAAGTTTGGACCAGTAAGCAGTGGAGTAAGTAGTTTTGTAGTTTCTTAATTTTTTTTTTAATTTGAAGCTTTTCTCTGACTCTATAATTTCCATACTTCAGGTTAGGTTAACCAAGATTATATGAAGTATGCTTATTAGGAAAAAAAATGATGAATACACAGCCCATCCATAATTAACATTGATATAAAGTGCTTAATAAACAGGCTGTTTAGTAAGTCTAATTTTATTTTTTGTTTATTTTGATAACTTTTAAATTACCAAAGCATGTTTGGGTATGTCTTGTATGTTGTTTTATATGCTCCTACTAATGGTTTATGTTGATTTTTGGTGGGAGGGAGGACTGGGGACATAAAACTTGTATATTTTCAACTTAGCAAGAACTGCGGTTTTCATAGCAATGTCTGTGTTTTGATGGTTCAGTATTTATGTTGTAATTGTCATTCACTTTCCCCCAGTCTCTGTGCTAAGGTTTAGATGAACATTGGTCTTATCTCCCTGCAGTTATATTTTATGCCTTTTCTGAAAGAGGCAGATAAAAGGAACATTCACCCCATCACAGTTTGCGAGTCTTTGGGACTGCTACTGTTTTCAAAAATATTAAATAGCTTTACTTTTTAACAAACCAAAGTGAAAAACGCAAAGAAAAAAAACTCTTGGAAATTCAGGAACTTTGTAAAATTCTCTCATCTTGAATGGTCAGCAAGTTTGGGCATCATAACTAGGTATTTATCTTCAGTGGTGACAAGAGTAAGAAGCTCTTGCCAATTTCTCTTGAGCTGTGAGTGGTTACTCTTCATGTAAGAAAGTAGCAGACATAATTGGAATTGCAGTACAGGGAACATGTTAAAATTGGCTATCTTTTTCTTTGGTTAATTAGGGGATTTAAAGTTCTGTATGTCAGGAATGCTCTGGAGAGGTAAAACTCTGAGGGTTTGTATATAATCTCTACAAGAACATCTCATCTTTGTTCACACAGAGCAAGACAGTTTATACAAGTAGTTCAATGAGGTAACAGAATTACCTCATTTTAAAATATTTTTTTTTTTGGACTTAGCAAATATTCAAAAGTAACTCCAGTGCTGTGTCTTTGCAAGTGAGCTTGGACACCAGGCACCTGGCCACAAACAGTGCTACACTGATAGCTCTTTCTTTGGCTTTTTCAGTTTCTTTAAACTAGTTTGAAAAGATATTAATGTTGGAGCACAATTTCAAGGACAGTTTGCTCCAAGGTCTCTCTCAACAGGCATTTTGAGAAAGAGTTCTGCAGGCTTGGCTTTCTCAGTTCTATTCAGCACATCAGTATCTCTACCCTTAAGTGTTCCCTGTTGTCCTTGGTTGTACCCCTTGTAATGCAACAAACATCCTCAATTTCATACTGTAAAACCACCATCGCTGGTTGGTTTGTTTTTTTGGATTTTTTCTGTTTTTTTTTGTTTTTTTTTTTTTTAAGCATCTGCAACTGAAATAACACATAAAAATGTGTAGCTGTGTCATAGTACAGTGTGGGGTGCACGAAAAAATTGGATTAAGAGCTGTATAGTGTAGATATAGCCAGTCTTCTGTAGATGGAGGCAGCTCTGAACAATGCAGGTGATAGGCAGTCTGCAGGCTCTCACTTTTATTTAGCTCTATTTAACAGTATTTTTAACACTTATTTTACATTCCTGTTTTTGTTCTGCAGGTCATTATGGCATTACAGAGAGTGGACAACATAGTAGGGATGCTGATGGATGGTCTAAAGCAAATGAACTTGCATAAATGCCTGAATATTATTTTTGTATCAGATCATGGTAAATTTGATTTTATGAAATATATCAGAACTTTTGAAGAACTGTTTTTATAAAGTAATATTCTGAGTTTATATTTGTATGTTTCTGACAAGATTAAAAAAGCAACTAATACTTACAAAATATGTTTTATATTATCAAGATGGTATAAGAGATAGCCAGTGTAAGTGAAAATCAGACTGTTTTATGAGGGAGTGAAGAAGTGGAGAATATAGGAGGTGATTAAATAGTTTTCATATTTTATTTCTAATTCTTTTTGTGACCATTAGCAGATGATAAAAGAAATAGAATTTAAAAAGTGAACTGTAAAAAGTAGATTTCATTTTATTCTGTCTTATAACTACATTACACAGCAACAGTTTGCAAATTGCTGAAGAACCAAAAGTATAAGCCATATCTTCCTTTCAGTTATCAGTTCCCTCATCCATTATTAGAAGGCTGTGAATACAAAACTTTGATTTATTTCTGCAGTAGCTTTTCTGTATATCTGGAATTATTTCTATAAGCTATGTATTTTACCATTTTTTTTCTTCTACTTTTCCTGACAAACAAAATATAAGCACACTTTCATGCAGCACAAAACTGACTTGCAAAACTCATTACCACAGGGAATGATCCAAGCCAAATATCTATACAGCTTTAAGAAATATTTATGAAATTAATGGAAGGTAAACCTGTCAAAAATTATTAAAAATAAGAGTTCAAATTCAGTATGCAATTTGAAGTCCCTTTGGCTTCTGGAAACTGATAAAGGGCACTGGGAGAAAGACCAGTCCGTAATGCTGTGCTTATTGGGTATTTCTCTAGACATGTTACTGAACACTATTAGGTTGGATACTTGGCTAAATTAATATTTGTCTGACCCTTGCTACTGTTCTTACGCTTGTAAGATTTCTTTTCCCTTCAGAGAAGAAAAATTGTCTATTTATTCAATTGGAGAGTCTTTCTCAGCTGAGAAAATAATTGATTGTGTTTGTCTGTGTGTAGTTTTTTTTCTTCTATACACATCTTGGGTCAGATGTCTTGGGATTGCTGATAAAGAGACCAGAGAAATTACATTTCTGACTTCTTCAACCAAAGTTACCTGTCTCCATAGCAAGGCTACTCTACACTGATATTCCCATTTTAAAATAAAATTTATTTCCTTTTACAGGGATGGAAGCAGGGAGTTGCAGAAAAACAGCATATCTGAACAGCTATCTGGACAATGTTCAAGATTTCATAGTTGTACCTGGTCCTGCAGCTCGCCTAAGACCTAATAATGTTCCAGATGAGTATTTCTCTTGTATGTAGTTGCTAAACTAACTTTTGTTATTTGGTTATATGTTTTTTTACTTTATAAATACAAACTTAAGCTCCACATATTCCACAAGTAAACGTGAGTGAAATGCCAGCTAGGGACAACCTGGGTAACGATGAAGAAGAAATACTGAGTAGTGCACCTGTGTTTTTTAAAGACCATTTGACTTTTCAAGTGTGAAAGTGTATTTGGATCCTATAGGTTGGTTTTATGAGCTGCCTCAGAGTGACCAATTGCAAGTACCTCCTGCCTTGTGAATGCCATTCCTTTGAATAAGATCATTGGTGCTCAAGACCGTCCAAAAATCCTCCCCTCATGTCTCACCTCATTTCCTGCTTTGCTAGTGTGTGTATAAATTTGCAATGTTTCTGTCATAAAGGAATATTAGATTGTTACCATAATTTACATAGTATTTTGAGTATTATAATATGTTTCATAGTTATAAAAAAAAATGGCCTAATGGCCTGACAGCAGTTGAGTAAACTGCAAATAAACATAAATGAGGTAATAAAACTGAGTGAAAATCAATGAATGCTTACAAATTTTAAACTTCAGTTAGTTAAGCAATCTCATTTTAGATAACTATTTAATGCCTGCAATTTTTGGTACTTACAAATTTTGATTGCAAGCTTCCTTTATGGTTTTTTTGAGTGTTTCTTTTTTTTCTGTCTGGATTATTGTTCCGTGTCCTCTTTAAAACTTGTAGGCCTCAACCCCAGTGATTTTTAAGTCCTGTTTACTTCACTGCTTGATGCTACTCTAAACTGCTTTAAATGTTTAATCAGAGAATGTGGGAATCAAATGCTTACCTCCTGCTTTTGACATGTGCACTGTTTTAATGAAGTAGGATAGCTGTCTTTTTAGCACTGCATATGTCTGTGCAGGAATTACAAATGGTTCTCTTGCCACGGTAATCCTTTATGTACTTTAGTCAAGTATTGGGTATCAGACTCAGGACAGGGTAACTGTGCGAAATGTAATGGGCCTGTGTTATACAAAATGTCAAACTACATGATGGAATGGTCTCTTTTGGCTTGAGTCTAAGCATCTGAATCTTAGCCAGCTTGCACTTGGCTGTCTTTCTAAGGATGCTTGCCAAATGAAACTGCTGTCCTGATAGTTGCATTTGTTTCTTTATAAATTTATTAGCAAGTAGAAAAAACCCCTTCTTGATTAAAACAGTATTTAATTGCCTCTTTTGTACAAACTTACTAAGATTATTCTTCTAGTATTCTGTGGCTAATATAGTTTAACTATAGTTTAACATATAGTTTAACATGTAACTGATAGTATTAACTAAAGTTTAACTAATATAGTTTAACATTTGAAGCTGTAAATAAGTAAGCAAAGAGAAGAGAGACTGTGAACTAAAATTTCATAAAAGCAATACTTTGACAATTTAGTGATTATTTTGCTCTATATGGTTTTCATTCTGAAAAAAATAGGTTTTTATGCCCAGGAATCTTTTGAAATTAAGCCAATTATATTATGTAGTGGGAATGCTTTCATTTTACATCTGATTTTTTTTGACTCAGGTGACTAATACTTACATATGATTCTTCCAGTTAATTATGAAGGCATTGTCAGAAACCTCACGGTAGGTGTTGTCTTATCTGTTGTTCTAGCTTAATTTCTACTGATATTTACAGGTATTTTGTAGTGTCAGCTCTTTTCTGGGCTACTTACATAGCATCTGGACTTTGAATCAATGACAGGACGAGAGGACATAGTCTTAAGCTGCACCAGGGAAAGTTTCATTTGGACATTTGGAAGAATTTCTTCACAGAAGGGGTGATTAGACATGGGATGGACTGCACAGGGACGTGGTGAAGTCACTGTCCCTGGAGATATTTAAGGAAAGACAGGACATGGCACTTAGTGCCATGGTCTAATTGACGTGGTGTTCGGTCATAGGTTGGACTCAATGACCTCAGAGATCTTTTCCAACCTAATTGATTCTGTGTGTGATTCTGTGTGTGTGACCTTCCATTACAACAACAGCAGAAGTAGTTCCAAATGTGGAAAGATCAAAATTGACTAAGGTGACGTTGCTCTTGGATTGTGCATTAACTAAGGCTTTGTGTTAATTTCTTTTCACTAACTGTATCAAGTTGCTCTTCAAACTGGAAAAATTGTGTATCTGGGCCATACTACTTGATGGCCAAGTCAGGGTAAAGTTCAGCTCTATTGTTAGGACATGCATAAGATTTTCTTGCTCACATCTTTTTGATAAACAGCTTTGAGATAGGATATTGAATTTTGTCACTTACAGCTTAGTGAATTTGCTTTTCTACTCTGTCCCTGCTGTTGTTGAGAGCTATGCTGTTTGTATAGACGACTTCACTGTTCAAAAATTCCAGTGTTACAGTAGAGGTTTTGTTTTGGTTTTGTGTTGTGTGTGGTTTTGGTGTTTGTTTGTTTTTTTTAATTGTATTTTTTTATATCATTAATGCATCTTAGTTCATGGAAAAATCTTTTTGTCCCTGAGTGACTTGTCCTTTGCAGGGCTAAGAGTTGGATGATCCTTGTGGGTCCCTTGTAACTCAGCATATTCTGTGAATCTAAAAACCATTTGAATGTTTATTACCTTCTCTAGTACAGAGGTGTAGAATTAGGGCACTGGCTTGTCTCCTACTACTTGTGAAAATATCATGATGTTAATATAATTCGTTATTAATTCTAAACACTACTGTTTAGTTCTGTACAATTATAGGCTGTAAGAAAAAAATAGTAAGTTATTATTTCTTCTGATTTCTTCTAATACCTGTCGAATCCAAAACCAGTCAGGATTTAAGTATTCATTCATATTTATGTTGCAGACAGTATGACTCCAAACCTAATGGGGTCATACTGTTCTTAGTGCAAGTTATTGCAGACCCTTTGCAATTGATGTGCTGTATAAGAACTGTGCATGACATAAGTAAATTTTGGTGAAATTTACATTTTATGTTTTAATGTGAACATTTCAGTGCATAGAACCAAATCAGCCTTTCAAAGCTTATATGAAAAAACTGCTACCCAAGCGTTTCCATTATTCCTATAATGACCGGATTGAGCCGCTGCACTTCTATTTAGACTCCCAATGGCAGCTTGCTCGGTAAGTTACAGTTTTCATTATACAACAAATAACTTCTTGTTTTCTCATAGCTTTGTTCTCCCAGATGCTGAGAGTTCAATGATATCTATTGGAGTGTGATATCCTTGTTTCTCACAGCAGAGGGATATTGCAAAGAAACAGTGCATGCTTTTCTCTACAGGTTTTGCTGGCCTGTGAAGGCTTAATTCTAAACTGGCAGCTACAGGTGTTCTCCCTACTGAGTATGGAGGTAGTGGCAGGTTAGAAACTAAGATGTGCTCAAGTATCGTTGTCAGATACTTGAGCACATCTTGCTATGCTTTAAGAATTTCCAGAGTGAGTCCATGAAATCAAAGCATGTAAGTAATTACTTGGTTGTATTGGTTTTGTCAGTCGTTGAACTTACTGACTCCACTGTTGTTAATTACCTTACATGTTTTGATGAAAGAATTTACAACTCCCAGAATAGTGGTATCTGCTGTAATAATATAATTTTGAACACCTCTGTGATGATTCAGGGCTTTCATCATGGAAGAATTTTTCAGTCCATGTCTTCAGTAAGACCTGTTGTATAGCACTGTAGATGTGTGCAAGTTGTGCAAGTGAGGTTTGGGTTACTAGAACTGTATGTGTTTAAATAATATATATGGACCTAACATAGGTTGGAAGTTTGTTTTTATTAGACTGTAAGATGCCCAGCTGAATGGTCTAAATTACATTAGAGATTTTATTAAAAAAAACTATTAAGAATCACTTATATAAAGTAGTGTAAAGTTCTGTTACCCAAATGACTGTGAAAATCTATTATTCTGAGAACAAATATTCAAATACTTTGTTCTAAGTCATGTGCTATTTGACTTTAAATGACTGTGATGGACACATGAGAATTCCAAAGGGATAACATTTTCAGAGAAAACTACCATTCTGATTTTAAAGGCATTGTCTTCCAGACCTTTAAAGACTTCTTATTCTCTATGAACAATCCTCTAAAAATCTTTAAATAGAGAAGTAAACAAGTCATCACTTAATGTGTTTTAGACCAATGTGATTTATAAAGTGTGGATTACATAAACTGTGTATTTTTAATAGAAAACCACTTGAGATTAAAAGCTGCACAGGTGGATTCCATGGCTCAGACAATCGCTTCCCCAATATGCAGGTGAGATTTAAATTTGTGTTAGCTCTCTTTTTTTTTTTTGCTCCTATTTCCAAGCGTTGTGTTTGCTGGGTGTTGGGATTATTTTTTTGAAGATCTGTGATGGTAGTCCATATGTATTTAAAGAAATCAAGCAATTATAGGATTGATGTTGCTAGGTAACCTACACAGGGTGGGATTCCATTGTTGTAAGAATTGGTGAAAAACCCAGCAGGATTTACTGCAGAGATCTTGCTGTGCCAGTAAGAGTATAAAGGTATGACAAGTTGTTTTGTTGTAACATTAAAAGCAGGAAAAGAGAACTTATCAAATCATCAAATACAATAATTCTAGTTCTTAAAAGAATTCAGATTGTAAGGGAGCTCAGGAGGTCTCTAGTCCCACCTCCAACTCAAAACAGAGTCAGCTCTGAGATCAGACCAGGTTCCTCAGGGCTTTATGAAGCTGTGTCTTTGAAGTTACCAAGGGCAGAGGCTCCACAGCTTCTAACCAACACATTCCACTGCCTAACTGTCCTCCTGGTGTAAATGTGTTTAGTTATAGCCATCTAGAACCTCTCTTGTTTCAGTTTGCCTGTTGTCTCTCTGCCCCTTACTGAGTGGCACTGAAGAGCACGGCTCTATCTCCTCGATGGCCTTGTTGTATGTACAGGAGGACTGCTGTTGGCTCTGCCTGAAGCAGTGTCTTCTCTGTGCTGAACAAACCCTGTTCCTCTTTGCAAGGCAAGGACTTCAGCCCCCAGCCACCTTGGGGTTCTTCCCCTGAATTTACGATGATTGTTGATGTCATTCTTACGTTGAAGGTGCAGTGTCCTGATGTAGTCTAAAGAAATGCTGAGTAGAAAGGGATAATCCCTTCCCTCAACTTGCTGGCTGAGCTTCTGTTTGTACAGTGCAGGATGCTCTGCTGCCAAAGTGTGCTGCTGGCTCAGATTTGCCTTGCTGTCCACTCTGTCACCCAGGCCCTTGCAAGAGAAGCTGTTGCTTAGCCAGCCAGTTTCTTGGTCTGTAAACCTAGTTCATTTGACTTCTGGGTTTCCTAAGAACAGAAGTAACAGGCTTAAACTGCAGTAAAGAAGACCTGATTTGGTTATTAGAAAACTTTCTTTTAAACCATTAATGAGTACATTAGTTTGCCCTGGAAGTCTGTGGAACTTTCATGACACTACCTAAAAACTGGTCAGACAAGCATCTTTCAGAAATAACATAATTACTTTTAATTTTGGCTTTTAAAAAGTTCACTAAATTATCTTCCAACTCTGTAATTCTACTCTGTCATGATAGATTATGTATTACTATTTTGAGGTAGTCTGTTAATGGAGAAAGCATGTCAGTCATGTATAAAATAAGGGAAGTCCTGAAATTCTTCTCTTTAATGAGAAGTGGGAAGAGTTCATAGGAAAATGTGAAATTGGATTCTTAGTTTCGTCAGATTTGGGGAAGTCACTTAACATATCCCTGCTTTAGTTTCTGCTATCAGTAAAGTGAAAGGCAATACTCTTGATTTCAGAAAGCTATTTTAAGGATAGAATTCACAAACAACTGTGAGGTACTTGAAATTATTACAGTGAATATGTGTAAACACATCTATAAAGAGGAAAAAATTGCTAAAAACAGGTTTTATGAAAAGACCTACATAGTCCATGTAACCCTGAGATTTCTCTTAAAAACCTTTTTTTCTCATGTTGTAAATGATGTGGTGTTGGCATCAAACTGTTTTTAAAAAACAGCCATAAAACATATTAGTCAAAATGTGTGTTAATTTTGTATCTGTTTACCCTTCCAGGCCGATTCTTCTTCCCTGATTTGACAATGGAAAACCTGTTGATAGTGTATCTATCTAGTAATGGGTTTCAACCAGCAAGGCCGTGTGATGCCAAATGACAGTTTAGCATATTGTCTCTCTCTGATACAGTTTAACTGTGTAAATTTTTTCAGTTTGTTTATTCGAACATTTTGCCACACTTGGGATTGTCAGTTCATAGCATCCCTAAAAGGTCTTAAAACACGTATAATTTATTCTTATTGTGGCTAACATTATAGCGGCAGAGATTTAATTAAATAATAATTAATTATTTAATTAAACTCTTTAATTACCAAAATCAAGAGAAAGGAGGTAGCATGTCCCTGCCTCATTTGCTTCAAATTAGGCTTGTTGAGTTAATTATTAGCCTACAGATTTTAGTATCAATAGTTGTGGAATGACACCCTGCATTATGCTTTAATATCGAAAAAAGCTGGTAGAGTTGAGTTTTTAACTTCTGTGAAATCTGGGACAATTGCATTTTTTGCAAAAAGCTTGGAGATCTTACCCAGAGAGATGCTATAGAGTGTAAAACATCCATTGCTCATTCAGTATCTTGATACCACTGATGGGTACAATCTGTTTCATTTCATTAAAAAATAAGCTGAATATCTCAGGATAAGTTCTAAAACAATATTTTTGGCAGCAGTTGAGTTTAAGCATTTGTTGCCCTTCCCTCCTTGTTCTTATTTATGCAGCAAACCCTGCTGTTTGCTGGCGTAAGATTTGCATGGCTGCAGCATCAAGTAGGTTGGGGAATTGAACCAGAAGGAAAAGAGCCAGCAGGAGAAAAAACAGAAAAGTTTTTGAGCTGGCTGTGTTGCTGGATCAGGTCCAGTACAGCTCAGGAAGTGGTGCAAGAAGAATGAACAGCTGCAAACCAGGCATAGAAGCCTATGACCTTTTCATTGCTTAAACCACTTAAAACATTGGTACCAACAGATGTTTTTATAGCCTTAAGTTAAAAGCTTCCAAATTGTTTACAGGACATGAAATGTGATGGTTATTTTGGATCAACATTTCCATTAAATCTCTTAAAGCATTTAAGAAAATTACTAACTTCTTCAAAAGCAGAGAGGAGCAAGGGACTTCATAAATGGCTAAAGGCAATGAGACAGAATATGATTTCCTAATACTCTTTTACTACTTTTAAAAATTATTCTTACACATCTACTTTTTAAAAAAGAAAGACTCATGCTTTTGACTTGATCCAGCCTATGTTGGTAAAGTTAAGATTAAGTTCTTGGAAGAAAATGCTTTCTGAGTATGAAGATACTTTCAATTTCAACTTGTCTTCAACTGAATTCCACTATACTTTTCTCTGTAAATCCTAGGCTTTCTTTATTGGTTTTGGACCAGGATTCAAGTTTGGTACTCAAGTTGATCCATTTGAAAACATTGAAGTATATAATTTATTGTGTGGTAAGTACAGTTTGACAAGGGTCATTTTTGTTCTGTAAAATGTGATACCTTTTGGGCATTGTAGATCTTTTACTAACAGATTTGTAAGTGTCCTTAGAAACTTGTCCTTAAGACTTACTGCTGATTTTCACAAATAAAAAGCTGTTGTTTTTCTGAGAAAGGTCGATCTCTAAATGACTAACAGCAGTTTAGAATCTCCTAGTCAGGCCACCTTGTATGTCTCTTTTCCACTGATCTGTGGATCTGCTGGCTGCTGCAGATCTCTGGCTGCTCCAGAGCTGACACTTTGACTCACTGCTACTGAAACTGGCTACTTTGCAATCTCTCTACCGTCAAGAAGAAGGGATATTTCTCATATCTAATTAGAGACTTTATCAGATTAATCACTCAGGTGACCTTATTCAGGCAAAACAATAAATAATAAGCAAAGTAATGGGTGTGGGTGCAGCTGCCAGGCAGCTCACTTCCAGAAAGCCTGTGTCAGTCACACCCTCTTCTTTTTATGCAGGTTCATTGTATTTTGTCATGTGTTTTATTCTTTTTTACTTTACCATATTTTTAATTTTAGTTCCTTAATTTAAACAGGTTTTTAATTCAGGTAAAATTTAGATTGTTTTCTTTTTGTTTACTTGTTTCATATAAAAAAACCCTCTCAAATGCCTCATTTATTTGTCACTTGTTTAATTTCTGTAGTGTGTTTTTTAATACTAGCTTTGAATGTTTTCCTGTCAATTCTCATTGTCTAATACAACAGGTGTTTCAAATATGTGAGGTTTTCAGTCTTCTGATGGACTGCAACTGTTTTGTTAGTCTGTAGTCCCATTGCCTTGGAGTCTTGCTCTGGAGCTACTTGTCTCTGCAGTACTCAGGTTTCCAGTTTCTCCGCTCTCTATGGTGTCACTTTAGAATTCATGATCAGTTGCTGTTCCATACAGTCTATTTGAGACTGTTTGGGGATCCTCTATTTGAGGATCTCAGACTGTCTGCTCCCTATACAGATGTTCTTCATTTTCTAACACTGTGCAGACCACTCTGCACCAGAGAAGTGGTGTTTTTTTCCTGAAAATTAGATGTCATGGCCCCCTTTTCTTCTCTCTAACAGTAGCAATGTTACTGTTACTCCTTATTGCTTTGTCCATTCCTCATTATGTTTCTCCAAAAGTCTGTCACTAGATCTACCACTTTCTGTTCATTTATTCCCCTTGAGGTTTTTGCCTGTTTTCCACTATTTCCTGTCTACTTCCCTCTCTTGTTAGAACCTGTGCTGCATCTGTGAGAGACACAGTATTACCAAAGGGTTTGATCCAGAAAATACTTAATGGGAGCATTGGCAAATGCTTGAGATCAGTGGCAATATTCAAGCATACCGTATTTAAACCATGTGCTTAAATTGTTTGCTGGAATAGGAAACAAGCATGTCTCTCAGCCTTGTATGCTTTTCTGTCTTCTCATATCATGGTTGTTATTGCAATATCTTCTTGTGCCCCCCTGAGCTGTTCTCTGTATGCTGTATGGAAGGGGTAGAGTACTTACAGTGAAGTGAGTTCAGTGACAGATCAGATGTTTTAAGTGCACTTATTGATGTCTAAATTTCCTCCATTCTGTACAGAAAGCATTAGAAGAATAGGATGTATAAAAGCCCGCATGTTAACTTTGTGATATAATGATTTCTGATATAATGATTGAGGGAACTTACTCAACCTTATAAGCAGACTAATACTGTCCTGAACCCTAATTAAAAACATGTGTGGTCCCTTTTAAAGAGGTTACAGTGCTTTCCTTGTTGGGTGTTACGAGCAGCAAGCAGTGCAGCTTTATTGACTCATCCATACTTTTAAGCACAATACAATCAGCTGTTACAATCTTTCTCCTTCTGTTAATATCACTTGAATTCTTTCATAGATTTGCTTGATTTGAAACCAGCCCCAAACAATGGAACTCATGGACGCCTAAACCATCTATTAAGGAACCCTGTTTATGCCCCCCACCATCCCAAAGAAACAAGCCATCCTTCTGAATGCTCTGTTGTGGGACAAAGAGCCTTTTCAGTGAGCCTTGGCTGCTCCTGCAGGACAGCAGTAAGTACTGAAATGGTTAAAGTCGTGGAGGGAGAAGTCTGTGTTGTATTCAAAGAGTGAAGCTCTGCATTCTCCAGATACATTTCACAGTCCCTTACTATTCATTTCAAAATCAAATCTTGCTTGGAGTTAGTGGGTGCTAGCCTGTATTTGTGTATTAATTTTTGCAGTTTGTTTATGTAAAGTCACATTCACCTCTGAAGAGCGTGGAAAAATGTCACAGAATCTTGATGGGGAAGCCATTCAGTTCTTGCTCACTTCACTTAGTTATGTTGAAATTTCTGTTCTATGTTTGGGCTGTGGTTTTCAAGTCTGTAGATTTGTGGCAAACCCCATTTGTTTTTGCAAATTCCCTGTAGCTCCTCTGCAAGTACATGTCAGTGAGTTCTGTATGCATATGACTTGCAAGACAGAACTTAAATGCAGTACTGTAAGTGTAGTACCAACTCAAGATATGCTTCGTAGAATACTTTGTAGAATCTCACTGCTTTTGCTTTATGATTATAGGGCTTGCCAATAAGGGATTTTAATCAGCGTTTAAATCTCTCTGAAGCAGAAGGTAAGAACTTCAGATGAAGATAAGTTAAAAATTTAACAAAAAATTTGTTATGCATCAAATATCTTGTATTTTTAAACTTCTAAACAACTCTCATATAAATGATGTAAAAATTCTTTGAAATACCCATTGGATCTATAGTCCTGCCTGGAGAATTTGTGGATGCCCCATCCCTGGAAGTGTTCAAGCCCAGGCTGAATGAGTCTTTGAACAACCTGGTCTAGTGAAGGGTGTCTCTGCCCTTGACAGCAGGGGTGGAACTAAATGACCTTTATGGTCTCTTCCAAATTAAATCATTCTGTGGTTCCAAGATTTTTGAATACAGTCCTGCTGAACAATTTGTTCTCAGATAAATGTGTGTCCTTATACATGTGTCTTTATGGCATATGTATAATCTGATACTTTTGACTTTTCCAGCGCTGAAGTAATGAGCATTCCAGAATGGGAAGCTAAAGTGGTGTAAGTGGAAATACCTGATAAGAAATCAATGCAAATACTGACATCATAGTGGCAGCATACTTCTAATGAAAATACATTTGAAAATCCAGCCAGTGCTTCACTGTATTGTTTATTTAGATCACTGTATTTCTTAGTCCTTTAAATGTCAATTTTACATACGACTTTATGGTTTCTACTACAATTGTTAATTTCAAATCACAAGAATTGGGTTTTTTCCCATCTAAATGTTACATAGAAGCAGATCCCACATAATATATTTAAATTGAAACAGAAAGTCAACAAAGACTTTAACTTTGCAACTTAGATTAACCTGTTTTAGATGGCAAAATGTTTTAGTTTAAATATAAGCTTTATTTGTGCAGTGTAAGTTTAAATGATTGCTTTAAATACTGGCTTTGTCACTTTTGCCTTGGCATAGAAACTGTGCCTTTGATATAAGATGAAAGTTTTTTGTTCCGTTACTGTGACTTCTCTGTTTGGAAATTTAAAATTAAAGCAACCCGAGGTGTATAAAAGAGGAAGATACTTAACAACCAGTATTAATTGAAAAGTAATAAGCACTATTTTGGTTGCAGTTAAGAAAACAGAGAAATTTACTTTACCCTACGGACGGCCCAGGGTTCTGCAGAAAAGACATAATTACTGCCTCCTTTACCATTCCCGCTATGTGAGTGGATACAGCAAGGACTACAGGATGCCTCTGTGGAGTGCGTACACTGTTAGCAAAGATGTAAGTATGTGAAGAAAGGTTAGTAGCAACCTTGAGAACTAAAATGTGAGGTACTCCCGAATGCTCCTTAGATCCGTGTGTGCTGAGTCACCATGGTGGTGGAGTCACCATCCCTGGAGGTGGTCAAGAAATGACTGGATGTGCCACTTAGCGCTGTGGTGTGGTTGACAAGGTGGTGATTGGTCAAAAGTTGGTCTTGATGATTCTAGAGGTGTTTTCCAACCTCAGTGATTCTGTAATATTACCTCCCAGGGAACTAAGTCAAACCACATATGATATAAAGAGGAACTTTGTGAGAGTTTTTCTTCATCTCACTATGCTGATAAGGATTGGCTTTGACTCTTTTTCATTTATTAGAGTGTAGAAGTTTTGCCTCCAGAGTGAGCAGATCCACCAGGAAGTGAGGAGACCATTGGCATTGATACAGAACCCCTGTGGATCTGCACTGGCTTACTGCTTGGCAACATAGGACTGCTATAGCAGTCTGTCAGTGTGATCCTCAAACTCTGGTCTCAATATGGGTTTCATGGTCTTAGTCTTTGTAATGTGGCAGGATCCTTTTGAAAAATAATCTCTGAACTATCTTGAACTGTTCATGCCCTGATATGATCCTTCTCTCAGAATATAATCCTGATTGTGGAAAAAAAGAGGTTGGTAGAAATAAATCAGGTCTTTGCTGTCCTGAAACCTATGCTAAGATCCACCTGTTCATGCAGAGCACTGATTTGGTGAATGGAAGTTTTTTCAAGTAGGCCTTTCCTATTCAGAGGAAATTTAGAAGACACATCATGCTTAGAAGGAATTAGGATTCTAGCCTGAATGAACCACTACATTTGCTGTAAATCAGGTTATCTTTAATGGACACCTCTAGATTCTCTTTTGGAAGATGTTATTCTTAATTTGACTAAAATGTTGCAGTTATGTTCACTTTATTTCCAAGATATATGAAGTGGATGGAAGGGCTTGTTTTCCACTGACAAAAGAGGAAAAATTCTTGCATCTTGCTCAAGTCCCTTCACACCATTAAAGGCAGTTGCAGCTAAATATTTAGAGTTCCGCAGTCCCTCATACCAAGAGAATTATTGTAAGTCAGCTTTTAACAATGATATTTTCTTCTTGTTCAATAGGACAAATGGGTTTCTGCTACAGAAGATACCTTCAGCTGTTTACACAAAGATGTTCGTATTTCACAGAACCATAACCAGACATGTTTGTTTTACAACAGTCATCCTCGCCTCACTTATGGTTTTCTTACTCCTCCAAGTAAGTAGCTTGCCTTCATTATATAGCATATCTCATTTAAATAATTTGTAGTGTAGCAGATATAGTGTTTTGTAGATGTTCTTGATAACTAATCAGAGTATGAAGCAGTAGTTGCTGAATTGTTGCAGTTCACTTCAGCATATGAGAAAGAAGAACATTTTAAGCACTTAAGCATCTGATGGGTTGTCCAAGGTCACTTAATACTTCCCAGAAGTTTTGAAACTTGTCGGGTTTCCAAACTGGCATCTCGTAGAAGAAACTGGGAGGAACATGTAAAGATCAGGTAAAGTCTAGCAAGCCAGTAAATTGCAAATTCACTTTGTATGACAGGTGTTAGTTAGAACTACCCAAAGTAAAATTTAGAGATGTTTCATTAAGTAAAAAACGGCCTTGATAAGTTTATTTTCTATTTGAAATATACTGTTGTGTGCCATATATGGTCTTTAGTGTAGAAATTCAGCATTGGTATGAAGAAAATAATTCTGATTCTCAAATATATTACAAAATACTTAGCTCTTTATAAGTGGATAAATTGTTTGTCAACTGTTGCTGATCTGATTTGGAAGCCTTTTATCTTTACTGTGTAGAGTACCAAGTAGTAGGTTATTTAAACATCTGCATCAAACATAATTTGCAAAGTTCCAGTAGGGGTCCTATCTTTAGGCATAGATTCTGCAGTCAGGGCAGTTGGTCTGACAATCATGAATTTTATTCCCTTCCCCACAATTCAGAAGCTTATTCTGATATTTTTAAATCTCACAAAAATTCACTAATTGTATATCTTGGAAGTGCAATTGCTGCTGCTGCTACTAAGATTATTTATTTTAGATGGAATCCAGTATGTACTGAAGTTAGCACTTAGACCCACCTCAGGTTTGGAAAGTGAAGTTAAGTCAGCTCCACCTTAGTGTTATTACACCGATCATTAAAGCATGAGAATATAAGTGTCAAGTAACAAAGCCAAGTAATTAATTGCCTTTTTTTGTTTCAGATTTTATTGCAGATGCAAAGAGCCCTCACTATGATGCTTTGCTTACCAGCAACATTGTGCCAATGTATCCTGCATTTAAAGGTATTTTATTTGTACGCATATTTTATGTGCACAGTTGAATATAAGAAAGATTGCTGATTTTGGCAATTGGCACTCGCTGTTCCTCAACCTTCAACAATCCCACAGCAGAAGGGTTCTCTGAGAGGCCAGGTAGTGAA
>JAWWLV010000121.1:59033046-59043394 GCA_035041135.1 Platyrinchus mystaceus | reverse complement strand
GAGGGCCATCAACTAGGAATGTGGTCTTACCAGCCACTTCTTTTGTGTTACTTAACTGCCTAAGCCACAGTCCATCTGCCCATTCAACATCCCTGTCACACAGCGGACAGGGGGAAGGAAAAAATTCCTGCTTAGTTTCCCAAGAGCCAGCAAAACCATGACAATATGTCAGTTTATACTCCACTGAATACTCTGCAGACTTTTATTGGCAGCTTCTATCTTGGAGATTATTTCACTCTTCCCATACTGTGTTTCAGTGTTATGGAAGTACTTCCATCAATACCTGCTACCTGAACATGCTGCAGCCAGGAATGGTGTCAATGTAGTCAGTGGTCCTGTGTTTGATTATGACTCTGATGGGCTCTATGATACCCCAGAAAAGCTGAAAAGGTGAGAACCTTTCCCATTCTAATCCTATGTTTCTTTCTTCCACTAGTGGTCTAAAAGTATCAAAAGTGGTCTAACAAGTATCCCTGTTATGAAGGAAATCTTGTGGAGATGGGCCCTTGGCACGTTATTTCAGTTCAGAGAGACAGACAAAGGGCTCTAAGCAGATGCAGAAAACTAAAGAAAGAAGCAACAAGTACAGAAAGAAAATGCACCTCTAAAGTGTGTCATTCTAAAACCTGAAGGTGAATTGTAAGAGAAGCTGTTGCATGTGGAAGAATGTCCACTAGCCTGAAAACTTAGGACATTGCCCCTAGGAGAGCACAAGGCAAGGACTTATCCCTAGTGGCGTGGTAGACACTTCCTGAGCTGGCAGTGTTCCACTACAAGTTGTGAGTTATGCTAGTTAGCAAAATTGGTTCAAGCCAGCAGGCAGATGGGCTTGGGCTGAACTCTTCATCAACTCTTCAGTTTTATGCATTTTTATAACAAATCAATTTGTTGTTATACCTCATCAAACTTGTTACTTAAATCAGCCTACAAGACAAACTTGATTTGAAGAATAGTAATCTGAAGTTTTCCTTCCAGACCTAATCTTTCTTTGGAAAAAATAGGTGAATTGCTAAAATTGATACGCCAGAATACAGCTGATTGCTGTCATTTGTTCTCTGTGTAAGTATGATTTGGTGGATTTACAGAAAGATCTTTTGTATTTCAGATACCCTGGTAATTCAGAAGTTCTAGTTCCAACCCACTTCTTCATTGTGCTGACTAGCTGTAAAAATACTTCTGAAACTCCTCTGGAGTGTGAAGGGTCTCTAGATGCCTTGTCTTTCATTGTACCTCACAGAGAAGACAACAGTGAAAGCTGTGCAGTAAGTAGTCTCTTCAGTCCTCATGAACATCTGAAGTCAGGATTGAGCTTGTTTTACTTGGATATGATGATTAACTACTTAAAGCCTGTAAGAACAGTACAGACTATCACGATCATCTTGAGAGAGAGGACAATATTTTTGTAAACAGAATGACGTTAAAGTCTGTATATATGCTCAGATGTGAAAATAAAAGTTCCCTGTTCAACAAGCAAAACTTGGAGCTAGCAGGGTATACTAGTCAGAGTATACCAAGACCATCAATGTGATACATACATAGACTTCTGTAATTCAATTATCCAGTCAACAGCTGAAAAGGATGAAGAGCTTCTAGGAGGGGTCAGTGCTAAAGTGAAAGGTCAGTGCTAAGGCATATGCATTCCCAGAAGAAAACACAAATGTTCCTGAAGAGTATTGGTTGCTTCTAGTTGAGGTACCTTGGTATTGTGATGGGAATGCACATAGCTCCACTCCATATACACCAGAAAAGAAGTGTGGGAAGTGTATACACCTATCCTGCAGCAGAAGGATAGAAGTCACAGTGACAGAAGTGACAGAAGTCACTACTCAAGTCAGGCACAGCTCTCAGAAATAGTTTTATCAAAGAGATGGTGGATAGGTCTGATGTTTTATATACTTCAGGAAGTAACAGCAAGTACTGAGTTCAGACAAGCTTCTAAATTTTTTATAATCCTGCACACTCTGTTTGTTAGAGTTTTGCCAACAGTTACTGCTTTCTGTCTTTATAAAACATAAAAATTTCTTTTGTCAGTAGTTTAAATGTATATCAGGGAAAAATTTTTACAAACCCCCCCTTTTTTTTTTCTCCCCTCCTTTGTCCCAATAGGATGGCAAGTCTGAGTCCATGTGGGTTGAAGAGAGAATGAAATTTCATACAGCTCGGATCAGAGATATAGAATTAATTACGGGACTCAGCTTCTATCAAGACAGAAACCAGCCAGTATCTGAGATTTTACAGTTAAAAACATATTTACCAACTTTTGAGTCGGTCTGATTTTTCCTATGGAATGTTATTATCCATTTCACAACTGCTTTGTAAATAGACTGTTTTTAATTAATGAAAACTTTTTTAAATAAGCTGGAACATTTATTGAGAACTCTTGACCAAAATGCCAGTAGGGAGGAGAGTGGGTGCCATATTTGTATCTCAGGGACTCCTGATGGACTATGCTTGTGACACAGGATGGCAGCTCCTGTCATTCCCACTTGAATGTGGTAGAGCCTTGTCCTTTTATGCTAACAGCATTTGGTCATCATAGTCTGAGACACGAACACAAATGTTATCTTTGATATGCACTGGAGAGGGAGAAGTTTATAAAGCATGGGTTATGATCAATATGCTGCTTTAAAAATACAGATAATTAGCAAATACAGTTCTGGTAAAGAACTACATTTTTTGTGACCGTTGAAATCTGAACAACAGCACTTCTCACTGCAATTTTCCTTGAAGCGTGAATTACATTCTGAGTTTTGGATCTCACAAAATAATGCAGCTTTACAGTGCAAGAAGCTATAGTTCGGTTAGTAAGACCAGTAACTGAAACTTCCCCGGCACGGAAAAGACTCCTGGCTACAGGAATGCCGTGGGCTGGGAAGCCTTGGCGTGTTGGTGCCCCCTGGTGGCTCCAACACCGGCGGAGAATTTGATGCACGATTTGCATGCTGTACGTGCGTACTCTGAACGAGCGGTATAGGATGCATCAAGGCACCTGTAAATGAAAAGAAATTGATTCAGGGATATCTCTGAGCTCCTAGAAATAATTATCTTATTTCAAACTAAACTTGAATTTGATTAAAAGATTTCGCTTTATTGAAGCAAAGATGTGTTTCTTAGTTTGGTACATGACTTTATCAGCTGTGGTTTTAAAATCCCATTTTTGAATGCAGAGATGATGTCAGAGATGCAAACTCTGAAGAAGCATGTAATGAGCTTTCTTGGAAACTTTCAGGCTACACAAACAGCTGCTACAGGCACTCAGGAGTGTAGGAATTCCCTCCTTTTCCAGTACACAAGCTATTACCTTTGTAATTCTCCCACTTTCTAAATGACCCAACACTGGCTCCGTTATATATGAAATTTGGCGTAGTCAATTACACATTTACGTTGTTCTCACTTAAAAAGAAAATACATCACGCACAAGTATGTCAGAAGAATGAGGAGCCCGTGACTGAGCAGAAAGACATTTTACCTTACAGCTTGGTCAGGGCACGTTGAAGGCTGGATTCAGAGCCTGCTGAAGTCAGAGGAAGCTTTTCCATTAACTTCAGTTTGAGTGTGCCAAAATTCTGGGACCATTTTTCTTTTAACCAAATGTATTTTCTTGATCTTATGTTACGAGTATGATTTTCTTTTTCCTAAAATAGTTTCACTGTGTGAAATCCAAATGTGTTGTAGCAACCTCACATTATGATAGGACTGTGACAGCATTATTCAGTGTAACTGCTTTGTAACATTGCCTGTGACCAATAAAACCCTTGGAAGTAGTATGCTGTTTGTGACCCTTTCTGTACCAAATGCTACTGACTGGTGCAGATATAGAGCATTATTTCACATTATTTTTTGTGTATGGAAAGGAGGTTGCTTCAATCCTTCCTCTGTGATTTGTGGATAACTTCTCCAGCTGCAATGTTAGTTACATTCATTATTGGAAAGGGAAGGTAGGAAGAAAGATTGCAAATATTAATCTCTTTTTTTTTTTTTTTTTTTTTTTTCTTTTAGAACTAGTATCGTCTCCTGAATGCAAATAGAGGAGATGTTGACATTTTGAGAAAGTGAAGTGATGGCAGTTTCAATTAAAAGGCAGGGCTAGCCTAGCTCCTGGGTAAAAAGGGAACAGGGTAGGCTTCAAGCAGATGACTGCTAATTTGACCTAGGGAGGATTTTGGAATGAAAAGCAGTTGGGAAGGCTACTGTGGTCATCAAGAGAGGGTAGTAGCTAAGAGAGGTTTGTGATGTGGCTTTGTCAGAAATGGACAAGTCAACTTGACAAGGAAGAGAGTTACCCTGATTTAATCGTAGGGTAAGTAGTTTTGTTCATTTAATTTCTTCATCTTTGATTTTTAAAAACATTTATAAGGTTGGTGTCAGAGCATATGAATAAATGCTAGTGCTAGTCCCTGTATCTAGTGACTGGCGATACCCCAGGATGGCAGATACTAGGTTGTGTTTTTGAAGGCCAATGGGCCTTAAGGAGCAATGGTACAGCCACCATCAAACTCAGTTCTGAAAAAACCTATAGCTTTGCCCATCTGGATGTAAAATGTTTCCTGTTTCAGCTGATACATTGCATCAGAGCTCCGGTAAGACTTCTCAGTAGGTGAAGGTGGAAGGTGTCATAGCAACAGTGTTGTGACTTGACTGTCAGTGTTATTCAATGTAACTGCCTCTTTGCTGTGTAGCTTAGCCTTCTTGCAGGTGAAAAAGACAGTGAAGGGGCAGGTCATCTGTCTGGATGTGCCTAGCAGTGTCATGTGTCACCAGACTTTCTCAGGGATGGCAGCAGGAGCTGCTTGTAGGCTGCAGCTGGTGCCCACTGATAGTAGGAAAGGTGCTGGTCTGTCTCCATCTCCTAAGCAATGATGTTTTCTTAGGAAAAGGCAAAGATGTCTGAGGAGAGGGTGGTAGGAGCCTTCACAGATGTTAAAGATTGTTCCAAGGTAGAGAGAGCTACTCTGGTCCTTGTGACATTATGCTCAGGGAGAAAGGGAAAATGGCTTGAAGTTACAATACGGAACATCTGTTGTAGGTATGGGCTGTCTAACTGTGGGATAACTTAAGCAGTGAGGTGGACTAGTTAGGGAATGAAATGGGTCATGAAATGCAGGCAAGCAAGCCTTAATGTACCTGAGAAGCTGATGGCTCTGGGATGGTGAGGTAGGAATGAGCTGTGGGGAAGAGGACACCTCAGGATGTTTTTGCTGCTGAAAAAAAAAGCATGTGGAGTTGTGCCTTCAGAAGTATTCAGGTGGTACAGATTTATATTATTGGTTGCTGCCATCATAACTGTGAGGTAATTTGCTTTACTAATGTGTTATGGGTTTCTTGCTCTTATTTGCCTCAAGATCCAACATGTTTTAATAAAATGAAGTAATATCTAACTGCCTGTGTTTCAGACAGGCCTGTTCTGGTAAATCTCTTCTTAACACAGCTGGCATCCACTAAACCACAGTGTGCAGCCCAGTACACAACAGGCATCTGCTAACAGCACCTGCCAGAGGCTGCCCTGTGTCATCCAGTGAGTGGGTGGCCTGGGCTCCTGCTTTTCCTGAGTCTAAGGAGATTTGAAGTACAAAATTATCCCTTTAAATACAAGGTTATAAACCATACTTGGCAAGCTGGGAGAAGCTAGCTCTCTGCTGCATGGGAGGACACCCACTTTTCCAGGAAAATGAGATTCATGGGGACCAGAAGACAAAAAGGAATATAAAGGAAAGCCTAAATCTGTGACTATGGTTAGGATGCTCATCTAGGAGGAAAGACTGTATTTCTGACCTCCCTTCTTCCAAAATTGGCTGCAAATCTCAAGCCTGTTGCTGAGGACGTATGTGTGCCAGGATGAGTTGCCCATTGTACTACTCCAGAGTGGATGCTCAGTAGTAAGAGCACTGTGAGGAACTTCTGCTGCAGGTTGCAGGGCAGCTGCTGTAACACTGTGCCCACAGTGGCACCACTAATGAGTTCAGGAAACCAGCCCAGGGCTCATGGCAGGGTCTATATTCAGTGCTTTTACTACTGTGCTGTGGTAAACTGTTTTTACTTTTCTGAGGAGTAGAGGGACAGAGTCAGTATGAGTTCAGAAACTTACTAAAGCAGAAGTTTCCAAAGAATTTTGTTTGTTTGCCAGCAGCAGCAACATCTCTTGCTTACCCTTGTATACCCTGTGGCACTGTCTGGGAGGTTTTGGAGCACCATGCTGAGGTGGCTTGTGTACCATGAGTGTTATGTCTGCCATAGCTTGGGAACCTCTATATTACAGGAAACCAATCCAGGTTTGGCATCCTGTGACTCAGACTCCTTTGGAAATAAGTCGAGTCCTTCAGTGAACCACTGTGAGTCATCATACTGGCCTCAAGCCTCAGGAAAGGCTGCTATGGAGACCATGGACAAACTTGGACTAATTATGGAAGCCTGGCAACAGATTTTGGAGGATACCGTTGCAAATTATTGTATTTCTCCTCAGCCACAACACGTGTTATGTTTGTGTTGCCATTTATTGCAGGTTTAGTCCTTCCTATTTTTAGTTTACTGAAATAAAACAAATACAGGGGAATGGAAGTATTTTAAGTCACCCCAAATGTCTGCACTGATCTGCCCCTGATCAGAAGACAGCAGAAATGCCATTTGGTCATGTCCATAAGACACATATGCATGGCTGAAAGTCATAGAATTATAGAATTATTCAGGTTGGAAAAGACCTCTATAATCTAAGACCATTAAACCAATACTGCCATATCACCATGAAACCATGTCACTAAGTGCCACATGCACGTCTTCTAAATAGCTCCAAGGATGGTGATTAAACCACTTCCCTGGGCAGCCTGTTCTGATGCTTGACAACCCTTTCAGTGAAGAAATTTTTCCAATATCCAAACTAAACTTCCCCTGGTACAACTTGAGGATGTTTTCCTCTCATTCTGTCACTTGTTACTTAGGAGAAGAGACCAACACCCACCTGGCTACAGCCTCCTTTGAGGTAGTTAGGTGTAGAGAGCAATAAGGTCACCCCTGAGCCTCCTTTTCTTCAGGCTAAACAACTCCAGCTCCCTTAGATGCTCCTTATAAGACCTGTGCTCCAGAACCATCACCAGCTTTGTTGCCCTTCTCTGGACACACTTCAGCAACTCGATGTCTGTCTTGTAGTGAGGGACCCAGAACTGGACACAGGATTCAAGATGTGACCTCACCAGTGCTGAGTACAGGGGGACAATCACTGTCCTGGTCCTGCTGGCCACACTACTGCTGATACAGGCTAGGATGCCCTTGGCCTTCTTGTCTGCCTCATGAACTGCTGGCTCATGTTCAGCCACTGTTGATCAGCACCCTCAGGTCCTTTTCCATCAGGCAACTTTCCAGCCACTCTGCCCTAAGACTGGAGGATTACATGGGGTTGTTGTGACCTAAGTGCAGGACCCAGCACTTCACTTTATTAAACTTCATACAGTTGGCCTTGGCCCATCAAATCCAGCCTGTCCAAATCCCTCTGCAGAGACTTCCTGCACTCTTGCAGATCAACACTCCTGCTCAGCCTGGTGTCATCTGGGAACTGACTGAGGGTCCTTCCATCTTCTTGTGCATGTCATCAATGAAAATGTTTAACTGGACTGGTCCCAAATGGAGTCCTAGGAAACCCCACTCATGACTGGCTGCCAGCTGGGTGTAACTCCATTCCCCACTACTCTCTGGGCTTAGCTGTCCAGCCAGTTTTTCACCCAGTGAACACTACACCTGTCCAAGCTATGAGCAGCCAGTTTCTCCAAGAGAATGCTGTGGAAAATGGTGTCAAAAGTTTTACTGAAGTTTAGGTAGACTGCATCCACAGGCTTTCCCTCCTCCACTGGGCAGGTTCCTTTGTCATAAAAGGCCAGGTTGGTGAAGCAGGATCTGCCTTTCATAAACCTGTGCTAACTGGGCCTGATCTTCTGGTTGTTCTGTATATGCCATCATCACTCAAGATGATCTGCTCCATGACCTTCCCTGGCACTAGGATCAGGCTGACAGGCATGTAGATCCCTGAATCCTCCTTCCAGCCCTTCTTGTAGATGCGTGTCACATTTGCTAACCTCCAATCTAGTTGGTAGGAGTCTCTGCATTCATGGCACCCAGGCAAAACTGCACTTAAGCACCCGCCTATCTCTGTCGCTTGACAGAGAATTTATGTCTCTTCAAATCCCTGTGCTGGATGCCTTAACTTTGCCATCCTGCATCTGTGACAGAGATTAGACTTTCTGTGTGGCAAAAAGCATGCTTCTTAAGGACAGTGAATTAATTTTTAAATTTTGCACCTTCTGGCTACAGAAGATGGCAGAGCCCACTATAAAAAATTAATAATGCTCTTTGTTACAGTGCTGTAACCAGGTCTAAAATTGCAGTTAGCCTTTTTACACCAGAGAAAGGAATGATGTACACTTGCTTCTCCTGTTCAAAATAAATTGCTTATGGAAATGCAAACTTTGATAATCACGTATGGATACATTTTACTTTGAAAAAATAGTGAAAAAAGCTGCATTTACTGGTGATATCTGGCCCTCTTCTGGCCTGATCTGGGATAACTGGTTAACGATCTGTTTTGTTCAGTGGACATTTTCTAATGAAATATGTCCCCAGGACAGTAGAAATCCAGGCAAACCATGTGAAAAATGATGGGCTTTCCTAGGCTTCTTATGAAGTACTTCCCACTCTTGTAATTAGCTAACCCACTCTTGTAATTAGCTAACCCATACTTGTAATTAGTACAGCTTTTAGAGATGAGATCATGGGGAAGCCTGAATTAATGAGGTGCAATGAATCAAAATAACTTTCCTGCAAGGGAAAGTTATGCTATGACTTTCTATCACTGAGGAATTTTTTCTTATAAATTACTGTATATCCTGTGTATCAAACATGCCACTAGAACTAATTACACTACAGATGGTAGCACTTTCTTGTGCAAGTGATCTAAACTCACATAAAATGCGCATTGCTAACTTTCACTGCTGGCTTCAACAGAGCAGAAATGCAGTGTGACTCTTTATCAACCACTTAATCACTGGGGAAAATAATTGTTCTTGGGATGTCTTGCAGAAATGGATGTAATCTTGGAGCTTACTTAATATAAGCCCGATTGTCCATAGCTTTCTGCAAAAAAAAAAAAAAAAAAAAGAAAACCAAAACCAATAAAAGCATGACCCCAGACTCCCTGCCCCCTTATGCTGCAAGATCAGAACATATTGCAGCCAAAATAGCCTGATACAAATGGCAGAGATGGGTTGGTGTTATGACAGTGAATGCTTACAACTTCAGAGGAAAGTCAGCTAATAGGTTGGGTGGTAAAGACAGTTTTCATTAAGCCAACAAAATTGGCCACAGATCTCAAATTCCAGAGAACAGGACTTTGATATGCTGTTCACATGGAATAGAGAGAAGTTCAAACTTGGGAAAATCAGAAAACACCTTGAGGAAGAAGGCACCAAATTTTAAACACGCCCACTAGCTGGATCTACACCTTTGTCAGGAGTTAGAATGCCTTGCAGACTCCATAGCTTTGACATCTGAGGCCATAGAGAGCTGTAGTTCTGGGAGAACAGTTGATGACATCTGTTCAGATTCAGCACTTGGTTTCATGTAGCTTCTTGACCTGTAGCTCCTCGAATACAGGAAGTGTGGAGATTCCTGCAACATCCACAATGAATCGTTTGCCAATGAATGACAATTTGCCAAAGAATCATCCATGCCAGAATAAAGTTTTTGAAAGACCAACATTTTTGTTATCAAGAACATGATGGTGAACCCAAAGCACTAGAAGCAAAAGTCACGTGGAGCTTAGTATTAGACTCCACAGAAATTACAGAGCTGTAGATATTTCATCAAGAATGCAAATGTTCTATTAGTGAAAGAACATCAAAAAATGGGCAGTGCTTTGGGAGTTGGGGGAAATAGATCTGTCAGTTGCAAAAAAAAAAAAAACAAACCACATGGCTTCTTAAAAGAGAAAAAGCCAATAATCAAAAAGCTGTTTTGGCCCAAAGGACTTGGATAAATGTGTAAAAAGGAAACAATTCCCACTGTTAGAGAAATTTTGAGGACTTGGTAAATGGCAAAACAGTTTCCTAAAGTCCCATCTTAAAAAACAGACCGTGCATTGATTTTAGCTCTCTCATTGGAAGATGGTTTTCTCAGACATGTACTATATAGCGGGGACCCCTGGTGGTCTAGCGGTTAAGATGCTGCGCTCTCAGCGCCAAGGTCGCAGGTTTGATTCCCAGTCCTGCTTCAGGGTCCCCCGGGTAGATGGAGCTCGTCAGCCCCTAAGGCCATCCATCTAAGAGATGGTCACTCTAAACAAACCTACGTCCTGAGGACCTCACTGCCA
>JAWWLV010000121.1:58968883-59032946 GCA_035041135.1 Platyrinchus mystaceus | reverse complement strand
TCCATTGCGCAGGCTTGAAAGGTAAAAACACCTTTCCCAGATCTTCGTTCGCGAAGACTGGCCACACACACACACTATATAGCAGATATTGATGGTATAAGAGGTGACACTTTATGTAGATCATGGTTTTGTTAGGGTGTGTGTACGATAAGAATTTCAAAGCCATCCTGAAAACAGCTAGAACATCAGTGTTAAGGCTACATCACAATGCAAAATACATAGGGGGTATCGTGCTCAGGAGAGAAGTTAACCTGAGCATGTTTTTAGACCTGTTTGACTGAGCCACTACCCTTAACATCAAAAAAGGGAGCAGAAGAATTTCCATGTAAAGAAAATGATGTAAGGAGATGTTTGCTAACCTGGATTCTCAAACCAGCAACATGAGAGCAATACTTGTGCACTAGTAGTTACAGGATGTAACTCCTGGTAGAGATTTAGAATCTGAAGAAATTGCTCAGTTAGGACCAGGCTGATGGTGAGCTCAAAGTTGTGCTATCCACAAGACATCTTCCTTTCCAAGAAGGGGGGTTGATATTAGGAGAGTGAAGATATTTTTCTGACACCTGCCTGACCGAGTGGTACTGGTATCTCAAGGCCTCAGAGTCCTGTGCCAGGTCTGAGACTTACTGAGCATTTCCAGCCAGGTTAGTTAAGAAGACATTGCCAAAGGTCTGAAGTTCTGTGAAGACCCCTTGTTAAAAGTTGTTCACCTGGAAAAGGTTATCTGATGAAATGTATCTCTAGAAAGCCTCTGTTGTTTGCTCATGCAGATGAGTTACAAAGTGCTGTTAAGGAGCAGAGTAAGGAAAACAAATCTCAGGTGAATCTCTGGTTCTGAGTGGCTAAGAATGGCCAGTCCATCCTTGCTAATATTGAATAAAGGTGTTATTCAAATGATTTGTAGAAAACGACTTTATTTATGAAGCAAATGTATGCACCTAACAAACATACAGCATTTCTTATCACTTTTTTGAGTCTAAGTAGTGTAGCTGTCCATGTACCAGGCTCTGCTCCACAGTTTGGTTGGGGGGTCAACTGCAGCAGAAAACATGCAAGAACAAGGCACAGCAGCCTTCTGGCCCATTTGTATGTCCAAACCCATTACACACTAAGTGGGTCTCAAGTAAGGAGACGGATCAGAATTTTTTTGCAGTAGGTTTGGGTTAGATCCAGAGCATCAGATCCAAAGACCTATTTCACAGACCAAATCTGCACAAAATGGACGTAACTCATTGTCTATGCATGTTGAAGAAGTCAGGAAGGAAATTGTCCCTTTCAACAATTTGACTTTAAAGCTTATTGTAACATAATTTTTCAAATGTTACAAAAAAAAAAAAAAAAAAGATGTGTGTGTAAGATAATATCATGGATTTCTGACAGATCCCAATGCCTATGTGAGAATCTGTACCCAGAGGAGGAGAAGCAAGTTCTGCTCATCCTAAAACTCGAACCTTGGAGCATTGATTAGTTTTTAAGAAGCATGCAGGATTAAAAGGAAGACAAAATATACTCTTCTTTATTATTGTCTTTAATAAATAAAGCCTCCTTATGGATTATTTAACAGGTACCTGATGGTAACAATTATTGTGATGTATTGTGTCATATTATAGTGATCTATTCCTCCAGGATAGGTGCTATTGGGAAGTCAGAGGCTGCTGAGGGAGGGTTTGCAATGGCTCCTGTTCTGCTGCCTGCTGCCAGTTCAAAGCATGGCAACAGCCCAAAGAGAAAGGAGATCAGTGAGGCCTCAGCCTGTGACTTGCAAGCTGGTTCCAGAGGAATTTTAACCACACGCTTGGGTTTTATTTTCTGCATCGTTAATACAGGTAACAATGATGCGTGAAGTGTATTTCATATATCTAAGTAATCCATGGTGCTCAGGCAGAGCTGTGTGGTTTAATACACTCTGAGAAAATAAGAAAGATTCCCTATATTCCAAACAAATCTACGCTTAACTCACACGAATTGTTTCAAGTGAGAAATTAAATACCTACCACGAAAAAGAGCATAATGAGCTTGTTTAGTTTCATCCTACGGAGGCAGTTTGTACCCAGAGGGAAAGGCGGCTGCAGCTGCCGCCACTGCGGAGCAGCCACACGGTGTCAGTGTGATGCAGAGAAAGAGCCCGGTCTCATTCCCGTGATCCGACTTTAAGTCTGGCAGAGCCCTGCGCCAACTGGGACCCCACAGGGTCTTTGTAGTACCCAGCATAGTCTGTATTTGCTGTTTCAGGAGCTGGTAGTCTGATACTGGTTCAGGTGGTGTATTAAGTGCTAGATAGGTTAAATATGAGAATATATTGCTGTACTTCCTACACCATCTATTAATGGCATCATCTAACAGAAATTATATACTCCAAAATTGGTTCATCAATAAAGTCCTTTTTATCTACATGAACTCATGAAATAAAATGACAGACCAACTTTTGCATCCTCCTTGTTTTGGAAAAGTAGACAGACAAAATGCAGATGTCAGTGCATAATTCTTTATTTTCTGTCTAAAAGACAGGATGTTTCTTTGCAATCCTACTAGCCCACAAATTGTCCTGGTATGGATATACAGAGCAAAAAAAATATTAAAAGACTGGTTTAATGAAGTCTAATAAATAATCTTAGAGAGGTCTAACTGTTAGCTGTTTGGAAGAAGAATCTGCTGCCTCTCACAATCAGCAGTCACCACGCAGCACAAAGTGATTTTATCAGCCAGCATCACAGTTGCACGTTTGGCTCTGATATGTGTTGAGAGGGCCATCGTATATGTCTGTGTGTGGTTACTAGTGAATATACATGTTGTTTTTAAAGAGCTTTGTGATAAGGTCTATGGAGAATGCCATGCAGGATGCATGCCAAAGAAAATATCACATAAATCGCCTCTAATTTGCTTTTTGACTGTATGAAATTAAAACACTTTTAAGGAAAGAAGAGTCTTGCTGTATTTCTGCATGTAGAAAATCTACTCTTTCTTCATACAGAAATCAAGTTTTTACCCAGATAGTCCTTGTATTCTTAAGGCTGGCTGTACTTCAAAGATTTGCCATGCTCCTTATATTCTTGCAAAAATCAGGAGAGCCAGAACTAAAAATCCCTGTTGCATGTAGTTATACAAAGGGTAAGATAAGCATATTCACATTTGTAGAGTGGAATATTGTATAAGATGACACATTGATATTGTAACTGCATCCTCATGAGAATAACTAGACAATACAGAAAGCTACAGTAAGTATGTGTGTGTGTGTGTGTGTGTGTGTGTGTGTTTAAGGTTAGACTTCCTAGGATATCCTACACTAGATGTATCCCATGCTGACTAGCTCTAACTCAGGCATTCTGACTGCTAAGTGAAGTGGGATAGCATTGCCAATTCTTCTCTAACAGCATTTCCTGGTGTGTGTAATCAAATAACTGTAAATAAAATGGCACTTCTAGAGTGCTCTTTAGTACTGCTATGGATCATAAGGATGAGCAGCTGAACCTATAACAAAGCAAGCAAAACCGAATGTTGCCTTCCCTTGAAATGCTGATCCCAGGTGGCTTCCCATAGGCATTAGCCATGCCAGGATCCAGTCAAGGTCACTGACTGGAGCATATCCTGATCTGTGTAGCTCTTTCCAAAGTGACTACTTATTGGCTATGGAGTTATGGCTGGAAGGATCAATGGAAGGAAAGAAACATTTCAATTCTATGCTATCTTATAGAAATCTTCGGAGTTACAGGTGAAGAAAAACCTCAGCTAGGCAGATTCCCCGAGGTGGGCTACTGTAGCTATCATACTGACGGGAAAACCCACTGAGAGACACTCATGGAAGTTATCAAGATGAGCTGGCCTTCTTTACTTACTCCGACCATGTTAGATTTCAGAAGCTTGATCAGCTTATTGATCTTGGACTTTTTGATTTCACAACAAGCCTATCATTAGAACAATATGTATAAATGGAAAAGGCCAAATATGATTTTTACTTATTTCCATTGCTCGGTATGTTTGCTCTCTTGTAAACGTGGTGTTCATAAGCATTAAGTCAAAACAAATGCTCTTTTCCATTGAGATCAATGACCTTTAGCACTGACCTCCTTTAGGTGGCAGAATTTGGAAAGTTGTGAAAGTAAGTATTGTCTCAGCAAGACTGCATACTTTTACTCTCTGGTTTTACAGCGTGTAGTGGTCCTCAAATGTTCTCATGCTTTTCATCAAATACACTTGATCTCTTACTTTTGATCCATGGATAAAAAGGTGCAAATTTTGCACAATAATATCTGTTTTGCTCTTGTTGGCTGTGAAGATGGACCCCAGAGGGACAGTTATCTGTTTAGCTGATCTGTTTTCTGTCATTTTACCATCCCTCTTCTGCCAGGCTCTCCATCTGAGAATGGAACTGTGTGATAGCAGAGCATTACAGATGTTGGCTGTACCTGTTCTTGGATGAGTGAATGGCTCAGTGCATGTGATGCAACCAAAATCTGAGAGTTAGGGCACAGTAAGATCCTCCAGAGCATAGTATGCTAAATTAGAAAGTTCATGATGAGATGAACCTCATAAGATGACATTAAATGTCTTCTTTGGTTAAGAATAAAGACTTGGGTATTTTTTAAATGCATGATTTTAAAAAATGTGATTAAGAAAGTATACTTCACACCATATCACAGTGTATTAAGATTAGATCTAATACTTTCCCAGATGTTACAGTATAAAGTTTGAATAATATTTCAGATTGATTTTGAATTTTTGCCCATCACCAGATACACCAGTTTATCACTTCCCTAATAGGTTGTATTTGGTTGTACCTTTAGATGTTTAAAGAATACTTTCTTGTGCAATTTGTGCTCCTGCCTGTGCTTATTGCCCAGCAAATGCCACAAGAGCCAGCCTGTGTCCTCTCAGGAGCCCTTCCAAGCACACAGCCCCATGCAGTTTCCCTAAAATCGTACAGCCTCAGGATTTGGGGTCACAGATGGTTTAAACCAGTCTGACTGCAGTTATGTCAATTAGCTAGGCAGACCTAAGCCTTGAAAACTGGCTGAAAAGCTGGTTCTTAGCATTTAGCTCAGGAACAGGAAAACATATTTCATAGCTGCTGAGAGCTGTTAAATACCTGCTTTAAATAGGACTAATTTGAACCAGCAAACATTTATTTGGATTGTGCATTTCTTTCAGTGGCTCAATTAATGGGGCTGAGTAATGAATGGAGGCACCACTGGATTGTGTTAACATTGCAGTACCACGTTAGCAACCTTTTGGTCCTGCTCAGAAGGCTGTAAAATGCTTTGTTCCTCACAACATAAACACTATTATACTACTATCAGGGTGAATTTGCTTACCATTAAGCAAATGTAAATAGTCCGGCATTTGGCACTGCCCCAGTAACAGGCAGGAGCTTAGGAATGCTGCCACAAATACACTACCAGATGTTTTAGGGGGAGGGCATTTCAGAATCAGCCCAAATTCACTGCTCTGGGGATGTGGGCTTGGACCAGCACAGAAAAGAGCTGAAAAAGCCAGGGCTAGTACTAATGACTGCAAGCAGTTGTTCTCTGATGAGGGAGCAACACTGGATCATGCAGTGGAGATGGGACCTTAGTCATGCTTCTAAACTCTGTTCAAACGCTAAATGTGTTGAAGGCTTTAGTACAGTTTGGAAACAGGTTCCTTGAAGAAATTCCTGGTATTTCCTGGTTCTAGGCAGGCTGAAAAACACTGTGAGAATGTAGTGGCTTTTGGTATGTCCATTTATGGACATGAATCAAAGGAACTGCAGGGAGGAAAAAAAGTGGAAAATGAGAGGAAAAATAAGTTAACTGAACTACTTCCTCTCTCGGATTCTTCTTGGGTTTTGGGCAAAGCCTTACACTGGTATTTCATCCCAACTTCTCCTTGCTAACTACTTCCATATGTAGGCATAATATAACATCAGTTAAAGCTGTGTTTAAGCACTGTTTTCAAAGAACTTAGGTTTTTGGTGGTAGGATGCAAAGTCAGGATGGTTGAATTATTATATATTTAGATAAGAATATTACTGTTCCTTCTTACATTTAATGTCCTTTTTAGTGTAATAGTATGAGGGTTTTCTTCAAGTGTGATGTCTGAAAAAGCTATGCTACATGAAAAAAATACAAATTATCTACTTAAGAGTATGCTATTTCTAGCTGTGTCCAAAAGCCAGTTTTTTCAGCTGAGTCCCTGTCTTTGTGAGACAAACAACTGGATACTGTTCAAAGACTTATTTGTTCCTGTGTGGTTACGGATCATTAAAAGTGGCTCATTCTTGAAGAGTTTCTTAACTAGTGTCTTTTGGACGTTTCTTAGCTCTGAGGAATCTGACAAATTTCCATCTGGAGAGTAGAGCCTATTTCATATGAAAGGGCTATAATCCGTGTCTGTTGTTCACATCTGTATTGTGTTAGAAAGCTAAGCAGCAAATCCATGCAAAAGTGTTATGGTACAAAAATCTGAAATACGATGGCTTAGTTATTTTGAAGTATTTGATACTCTGGTCTCCAGCCACCTTGAATTCCTGTTTAATGTTTAATTGAATATCTTTTATTAAATGAGTATTGACTTTACAGTGGTCCTTTACCAACTATATTATTAATATGGCTGGAGATCCATTTTAAGGAGCTAGTAATTTGAATGAATATACTTTCATATATGAATAAAATATTTTAAAAGTACAGTAGCAAACCTGCACAATAGGATTTTCTGAGGATGAAAACAACCAAAACCAAACTTCTAAACTAATGTATTTTGGAAGGAATGTGAACCAGTGTTCTCCCACATGTAAGTGACTTAGGACTTTTGAGCTCAAGTTTTTATTCTTCCATCTATGCATCTTAAGCACAAAGAATGAAATCAGGAAACTTCTTTATGGTTGAAAGGCCCACATTGTAACCATCATTTAAGATGCCATAAATTCCACACAAGGGCTCCTTTTTCCTGGGATACCTTTGAAAGTCTTACAAACAGTATGATGCCTACCTACACCTCTAGGAGACCTTAAAACAAAATATTGCTTTACCTTCAGAGATAAAACCATCAGAGGTCTAACATCCATGTAACGGTGTAAAATGTATGCTTCTGTCAGAAGACTACACAAGTTCCTGGAAAAAAAGGATTGCAATTCATTATAATGCAGTGATATCTGAGATTTATGATGCCTGATACACTCAGGGGAGAGCAACAATTTGCTAAACAGATTCGCATATGCAGCATACTTCCTTATTTTAATTCACAGTGGCAACAGCAAACCACAATTAAAATATTCTGACAGGCTTCTTCTGTCCTCCGCTGACCTGTAAAACAGTGCAATAATTTGTCAGATGGCAGGCAAGGCAGTTTCATCATTGCATTACCAGGGAGAGGATAGATAGTGGTCCTGAGCTGTTTTGGGGGAGCCCCTTTGTAGGTGTCTAACTACAGACAGCCCTTCCTACACTAGAGCCCTGCTGCTGCGTGCTGGCCCTCCAGCCTCATATGCCAGGAACAGCTGGTAGAGAGTGCCAGGAGAGGCCACAGCATTGTGTGCCTTAGGTGTTGGATTATACAGCCCACACTGCAAAGGACTGGGAGAAGAACCTGAGGGAATCTTATGAGCTGGTTGTGAGGCTCATGAGGCTGATGTTAGAAGGAAAGGCCATTCATTATAATATCTGACACCAATCTGTAAAAGACTGCAGGTCAGAGTTGTTCATCAACAGGCTTAAGCAGTGTCGTAAACACCCGATGTCTTATTGCCAGGCACATTGTGCTTCTTTTTGTTCTTGTGATCCTGAGAGCTTCTACAGTGATGGCTATGAATGAAGTCCGCGTACATCCTGTCTTTGCTGGAACTAGAAATGACAGTTTTCTTGTTATTTGGGGGTGGAGCCACAGTAGCAGTCAGGCAACCATTCCTTGGTGTTGTATGACTGTTTGAAGTGTTTCCAGGGTGAACTGAATGGCTGCATCATATTCATAACCTGAAAAAAAAAAAAAAACATAAAAAATACTGGAGGGTCTCAGGGAGTTTAAGAGCCAGAGGCTACCCAGAACTATTTCATATGGGACAGAGAAAGCCACTTCCTCATGCCAGGAAAATTCCTCGTATTTTTCAGAGGAAGGGAAAATGCTTCTGTGGCCTTGAGCAAAGCCTGGTGAGGCCATTGGCAAAACTCCCATTGACTTGCCATTAGTTTAGGGCTCTGTTGTCCATCATTAGTCAAAGCTGGTGTTACACTGATTTGCTGCTAATGCTAGCTGAAATCAATGGGATTGGAAGGTGCTCAGGAAGGATGGACATTTTTGTAAGCTAACACTCTTTCAGCACCAGGAAATTCCAGATTGAACTTGTTTGCCTGAAAAGGATTCTTGTTGGAGAGCATGTGTTTTTTTCTGAAAAAAGAACTAATGCTTCTAGTGCAAAGGTTAATTTTGAATTCAAAGAATCTCCTTATCTTAATAAAGGGACAAAAAAGTCTGTTATTAATGTAGAATCTAGCACAGGACTGAAGCTTTTCTTTAGCTTTAGGGGGATGCTTATCTAAGAATGTTTGGACCATTATCAAAATGTGTAGCTCTTACAATGCTTTTCGTCTGTGAGCTTGGAAGAGTTTGAATCAATGGACACTTTACACAGAACTGTCATGTAAAACTATTTGCCCAGTCATCAAGCAGGAAGATAATACAGGTAACTACCATTTGAGATAAGTGCTCTGTCTACCATACCATACCATACCATACCTAGGTGTTAATTTCAGTAAAACTACATCTAAATTAGCCCTACTCTGCATGAAGGTTAAATTGGAACATTTTCAGAGGCCCCTGTATTATTCTGTGATTTTTATGTACGACTCATTAGCTCTTCCCTGAGAATTGTACCAAATGTCAGACTTCTGGAGTTGACTCTAGAGTCAAGACCCACTTCAATTCTTTCAATAACTAAAAATACTTTCCTTACCTTAGTTGAAAACAAATCTTAACCAGTGAAATCAAGCACGTGTCATGGTGTATTACAGCAGCAGTCCATCACCACGGTGACAAGGTGGCTCCCTTCAAAGCATCATGATGCATGACAGACCTGCTGTTCTTTCTAATGCCATACTGGGCTTGGCAAAGCAAGCCTGTCCCCTCCCTCCATTCAGAAGAGTAACAAACTACAGTTGGTTCACTAGTAACAGAGTAAGTAACTGTAAATCATTAGCTTATTCCTAAGTGTATGTGCTTCTGGACAAAGAACCCACCACACATTACTTGATTTTCATCTACTGCAAAGTCAAGCCCTTTTAGGAATATGTAAAGGAACAGTGAAGACTAAAGGCAAATGAAATACCAAGCCATTTATATATTTATATAAAAAATATAAATACTTTATTTTCAACTAAAAAGGTGCAAACATGTAACTTTTGGTCACACTTCTCAACAAATAAACTGTCCAAAAAGAGCCATAGTCAAAGAAAGAAACAAATGCTCGAGTGGAAAGACTGAAGAGCTACAGAAGAGCCATCTTTCTTAAAGCCACTTGTCCTATAAAGTGTGAGTAAACATATTTTGCCAGATGAATGCTTTGTAACACTACAGGCACCTCAACTTCATCTTGACCTCAACTCACCATTTGGCCCTATCTGAGCAATTTCCACTAGAGCATCTATTTCAAGCTTTGAATGCATTGTCAAACAAGCTTTAAATCTTACCTATCTTGTTCCAAAAAAGAAGGCTATCATTGAACTTTCAAAGCATTAAACAAAAGCACAAAACTTTAAATTAATTTAGATAACTGTACAAAGATATATACACACAGTATTTACAATATTAATAAAAAGTAGCTTGTTACAGGTAAATTAACTGCTACAAGCTGTCCAGTCTAATAGACTTGATTCTGATTCTTGTTGACCAAGCCATCTGAATCAGAGTGTCAGAGCTGAAACATTACTGTCCTGACTAACAGAACACCTTCTACTTATCATTTTGCTGGGTGTTTGCATTCCAGCTGTTGCTGTCACTAAACCAGTGCCAGCAAACATGCCAATGGTCTGCTTCTCAATTGCACTACTAGATGAAGCACACTGTACCACATTAAGGGAACATTTGCTTGAATCTGCTTTTCCTGCCTATTTCCCTTAACCTTGTCCCACCACCTCAGGAACAACGTGTTCTGAAGCTGTGTCTTGCTGTGGTCCCACTGTCCATTTTACCTTCTTCTTCAAACCACCATTTGGGGTCAGTAGAAAAATTGTCTTAAGTCACATGGAGCAGTTTGTTGAAATTGAAAAAAAAAAACTGATTTAAATACCTTGTGCTATTGAATCATGTTTTACAAAATGAGATGCAAATCAGTTCAAGTTGAGAATCTAGTCAGCGTCTCCTTCTGGCTTTATGCCATGTCTCCATACATCTTTCTGTAGTACAGAGACTCAAAGATGTCATTGTCTCCAGGGCAGTTGTAGTGGCACGCGCAGGTCTTGATGAACATCATTTTCCTTTTCATGATCTCCCCATCAGGGCACTTGAACTCCACAGGGAGGGTGGCTGTTCTGTGGGGTGTGCAGCAGCGCCCGTCAGTGCAGACACCACAGAACTTGGCTCTGTAGGTCTTCACGCTGGTGCAGCCAGACAGCTCGAACTTCACAGGCTTGGAGATTTTGGGGGTGCGAATGCACTTTTTGCCTTTCTGTTAGGATGTAAGTAAATACAAGATGTTTAGAAGGTAGGATCTCACACAGCACTTAAACTTGCAAGTTAAGGGTGAGCAGACATGCAAATCCTTACTATATTATCATTAGGCAAGACTGTCGTACACTGTGCCGTAATACAGTATGAGAGAAAATTAAGGATATTTAACTGTAAACTTTCACCACTAGGTTAAAACTCAAATTTCAAGGTAAACCACTTGAAACTGACTACTTGTCTGAACTGCACTTTTGGTCACTGGCCTTTTGCTAGTGGATGGAAGCATCCTAGAAGATCATACATAAAGCTAATCATATTTACCTTGATGTTCTCCTCCAGGTCTGCTTCACAAGGTCTGACCATGCAGAGTCTACTCTGTTTCTCCAGTCTGCAGAAGGCATTATCATTGGTGACTCTGGTAGAGATGCCCATGCCACAGGTCTTGGAGCAAGCACTCCATTCTGTGGTCTGCACCAGGCAGTTGGCACGCATCATAGTTGGATCTGGACCATAAGTGTCTTCCAGTCTGTAAGCTGCAGGACACAGAAAACCAAAATGACACCACTGCCTCACTTCATGTCCTGCTAAAGGCTCCTTTTCCTGACATATTCAGGCAGCCACACTTATCTGTGGGGTGATTCCACTTACTGCATAATCCATCTGCTGGGGTGCCCTGTGTCAGCCCATCCCACAGCCTTCAACTCCCATGACCCTTTCCCCTGGCTGCCGTCCACAGAGAGATCCCCACTCACCAGCAAGAGCAGGTCCCACGGCAGTCTGCTCTTTGGTCTCATCGCAGACCCACTCCTCGCAGCACTTTCCAGGGAGCTTCACCCGGCGCGGGTAGGGGCAGTCGGGGCTGGGCAGGCGGACGTCCATGCTGCAGAGGGGCACGCAGCCCACCGCCCCATCCAGGCAGGTGCACTGGTACTTGCAGCTGCTCTGGAAGGACTCTCCGCTCCGGTACACCATGCCGCTAAAGACGCACGGGGCACCGTCCCGAGCTGCGAGGGGCAGAAGGCCGAGGGTGAGGCAGGCGGGTGGTTCAGGGATTCCCTCTTCCCTCGCCCCCTTGCCCGTCGGGACCCTGTCCCCGTTCCCGTGCCCGGCGGCAGCCCCGGCCCCCACTCACCGGTGCAGACGCCGATCCTGCGGTTGGCGGGGGATCCGAAGTCGCAGAAGAGCCCCTTGTGGTGGTCGCAGGGGTCGCGCTCGGTGCAGAGCTCGCCCAGCTGCTTGGCGCAGACGCGGCAGCAGCCGCAGCCGTCGAGCACCAGGGAGACGCCGGCGGGGCAGGTGGGACTGGGCCCCGCGGCGCACTGGCACTGCCCGCTGCACTCCTGGCCGTGCGCCTCCTGCGAGTGCCGGGGGAGAGAGAAAAGACGGGGCCGTCAGGGCTGTCGCCGGGACCGCCCGGACGGGGCAGGGGCGGCGGCGCCGCGGGCGGCAGCACTTACCGGGCTGAGGAGGGCGAGGAGTAGGGCTGCGGCGAAGGGGGCGAAGGCGGCGGGGACCATCCTGCAGCGGTCGGCGGCTTGTGGGAGGCGCGGCGGCGGCGGCGTCGGGCAGGCAGCAGCGTCGGGCTGCCCGGCGGAGGTGAGCCGAGGTGAGCTGGGAGCTTCTTGCGGCGCGGTTCTCCTCGGCGGCGCGGACGGCGCTGCGGCGGGCGCTGTGCCGACGAGTGGCTGCTCAGTGCTACGGGGCTCCGCTCTCCTCCGCTCCGTCCGAGTGCGGCGAGAGAGTGGCTGTGTGACTGCGGAGTGCCGGGACGGGCGCCCCTTTATAGGCGGCGGCGGCGCGGCCTCGCCAATGGGCTGAATGGGGCCGCGGACAAACAGCGACATTCCGCGCATTCCTGCGCGCCGCGCCGCGCCGCCCGCCCCGCCCCGCGCCGCCGCCGCCGCCCCGGAGCGGCCCTGACCCCTGACTCCAGCATTCCTCCGGCTGCGCCCCCCCCCAGCGCACACCCCCACCTCCCTCCCCCCCGGTTTTTTATTTTTCGTGCCGATGTGTTTTAAATGTGAGTCACCGCCGCTGCCAGCGCTCCCGGCCGCCTCCGGCAGCGCGTTCTTCCGAAGCGGGCGGCGGGTTCGGCGGGAAGGGGCGAGGGGGGCGGCGGCGCGGTTGCCAGGGGCGGCCGGGGGAATCCGCTATTTCCCTTCCCCTGTGCTCCCCGCGCGGCCCTCGTCCCTCCCCCGGGCAGGGAGGACAGCAGGCGGGTGGACCGGGGGACCCGGTGCCCGGCGGCAAACGGTCCCGAAGCTTTGGTACCACCAAAAAAAGGTATAATTACGCTACCGGGTATAAATTGACTCTGTGTACCACTGAATCATACTGGATATTTGTAATGTGTTCCTTCCCTAATACATGCTCTCTATGAATAGAGAGAGAGTGCCTATTTACTCTGAAATACTTGGCACAGCCAGTGGAGTCTGAAGCATGGAAGAAGTGGCTATTATTTTCCCACTGCCTGTGTGCAGCTGTCATTTTTGAGCAACACGTTCCTTGCACAGCCCTGCCTCCCGACCTTGTTAATGGTCCACCCCAGGATTACAAGAAGAAGAGACTGGCATGCCACCGCACTTAGCCAAAACCTTAACACTGTAGTTTGTATTTGACTGAACCCAAGACGTAAGCGTTATGGCTTGTATTAAGTCATTGTAGATAACTGTTTTGGTTTGTTTTGTTTTAACCTGAAGGATGATTCTTCCCCCACCTCCTGTCATTTGAATATTCAGTGATGTCACGTTGTTTGACCTCCACTTTAACAGAAGGAATGCCAATGTTTTGGCTTTTGACCTGTAGAAGTATGTTAGCATTTAGTAAGAGAGACTGGCTTAATGCATCATCGTATTAAGCAAACTGAAATCTGATAGTTATCTTAAAAGATGCCATCTTTTGTATGCAGGCTTTCTCCTGCTGCCATACCACCCCTCTCCCCTACTTCTTTCCATCCCTGTAGGCATACTTCCATGCTATGATGTAGCAATATATATGCACAGGATTCATGAGGGGAAAAAAGTTCTTCATGTAATGCCCCAGTAGGACTATTGTACCATAAAACTGTTATTTATATTCTGCCAGCATTGTGCTCTGTCTGGTAAAGTAATTTGGATATAATTTCCTCTACTTGAAATTCTCTGTTAAAAGAAATGAGACTGGCTCTGAGAGAAAAAAATAAATCCCAGAGGAACAGTTACGGTAAATAATACATGTTCCCAAACTCATGAGGCCTCCCAAAATCTGTATTTACTTGAAGGACTCCAGTGGCCTCGGTGCTGGGTAAATACTATGTGTACCAAACTATGTATGACATGCATACCAAAATGCAAATGTAACCAGGTAAACAGAATGCCTTTTTTAAATGCCTAAATATGGTAAGGAGAACATCTGAGAGAGAGAGAGAGGCTCTAGACATGTTTTATAACTTTCCATGTAAGAGGTTTTTTCAGAGATACAATTTTATTAAACAAAACCTAAGAATCTCACTGACAGAAAAAGTATGTTTAAAAGTAACAAACCACCAGAAAGCCAGGAAATCCAAAATTAAAGGATAAATCTGTACTAAGTCTTCCCACTGCATGCCAAGTACAGCAAGCCCCATACACTTGCTGCCCTGAGAAAAACGACTTAAATAGGTATTTGGACTTCAGAAGTAATTCTGGTCTTGCACCACTGTGAATTGGGCATTAGCCCACTAAATCACAAGTTCTACCAGCCCACAAGGGTGGGTAAGGATCGGAGTCCTTAGGAGTGCCTTTTTCTCATTTTGATTTCTGTGCTGTTAGATGTGTCGGAATGGGTACCTCATTTGTGCTGTATGTGTATGTACCAGGGCAAAGGGAACCTGGAAGCAAAGGCAGTTCTTTCAGAGTCCAATCAGTCTTCAGTGTATTCTTTTTGATGATAATATCACAGAATCATCAAGGCTGGAAGAGACCTTCAAGATCATTTAGTCCAACCTGACACCACCATAATCACGCCTAAACCATATCCCCGAATGCCACATCCAGGTGCCTCTTGAATATGCCACTGGTTGGAGAAGTACATATTGGCATTGATGAATAAAATGGTTAAAATGCACTAATTTTGACTTCCATGCAGGTGTTTATACAGCACATGCTTTTAAGATAGTATATTTTTTCTGCTGAAACTAGGAATTCACTACACTGGTCTTGCAGACTTGTTTACACAGCTATATACGGTATGTGTGTGTCTACATCAGCTTCAGTTGATGAAGTCTTGTAAAATGTACAGGTGTGGATTGCTACATTCCTCTCTCGTGTTTTTCCTTCTTTTTTTTTTTTTTTCTGCTTCCCCCCAAAAAGTCACTTGATCAGGTATCAGACATAGTGAAAACCTGGCAAGACTACAGGAAAGTGGCTAGACTTGGAGTGTTTGTGTACTTAAAGAAAGAATCTTGCACATTTTCAACTTTCAGTCACAGATATTTTTTTATAAGAGCAATTGGAGGTCTGAGCCAGCCCTCAAAGCGGAAATCAAAAGGTCCCAGAGAAACATAGCCGAGGAATGTGAATCTGATCCAACAACCATACGCAATGAACATACAGTACTGTCAGTCTTATAGGAAGTCTTTCCATATATGGACATCTGGACCCTGAGCTGTTTATCATCACGATAGGCTTGTAGCTGGCTTCAGACATTTCTGGCTTGCCTCAGGTTTAGTACGCCAATTAGTTCCTTTCCCAAAATGCTAACTAGGATATTTCTTAAAAATTGTAATAAATATATCTCAAAATTCAGAGAGGTCTGGTTAAAGTTACGTTAGCAGGCTTTTGCTTAAAATGCAGATTCCAAGGAAGACTTACTCTGCTAGCTCAGAAATAGACAGAGAATAAAAATAAAGAGGTTTATTCAATCATGAATGTGTTTGCCTGGTATTTCTCTTTCTTAGAAGTCATCTGGTAGCTAATTCTGTGCATCTGTAGGTATAGAAAGGGTTCTGAAGTAGACTGCTTGCTGTACTTTTACTCATCCTTTTCTGGAGAGATGAGTGAGCTCATGCATCAACAAAGGCAAAGCAAAAACTGCATTCCCAGGATCTGTCAAGCAAGTTATCCATGTTGTGCAATTTGTATTGCTTTGTTAGAGTGCTACAAAGCCTTTCCCTTTGGAGCCGCGACAGTTCACGTCAGCTCATCTTACCAATGAGAGACATTAGCTTTTCTCCAAAGTAAACCAGAATAAGAATTCCGGGAGGGGCAGTAGATGGCATAGGGCCTATGGAAATGTTCACTGCCAAACTGGTGGACCCTAGTCCAAGTTCCTTGAGATACTAGTTCAGATTCTCTGCTAGTATTAGTTGGGCAGATCACTAAATGCATTGTTAGCCATTAAAATACTTGGACTTGAGAAGTCCAAGTCCATCAAAGCTGCTCAGCAGTATGAGCAATGCAAACTCAATACATGCAATTCCCATTAGCAAACCTGAGTTTTGTTGTTTTCTGTAACTATTAATTAAACTTAACATTCTTTATGTTTTAACATGCAATATTTTGTTACTTCTAGAATCACTGAGAGTTGCTGCTTTAAGCACTTGGCTTTATTTTTAAAAAAGAGCTGGAGTTTTGGTTACTGCGTGTGGTCTTAAACCAGCAAAGTAATAACTGGAAGTAGAATAATCTAAATGAGTATTCAAAGCACATGCAAAACTATTTGTACAAAAGTGAGATTATAAGTACCCTGAATCCAAATGTCATTTACCTACTGAGCCACCGATTCAGTTTGTCTGATTTTATTCTGAAAAATTTGCCATAGATCTTATAAGCACTATAGGAGCAGCATTCGCTACACCTGTGAGGAGGCTGGCTGTGTCCTGGGTTTTTGTGGGAAAGTGCAGAGTCCTCCCACAGCTCTCAAAGGTGAATAAGGAGGGAAGAGACATTCAGTTGTTTATTTCTCAGATTTGATTGAGGTTCTCAACCTCTTGCCATAGTAAGTCAACTAGTGTAGGACTGCAGTGAGTCACTAACCACTCATTTGACAATTGTTCCATAAATAGTTAACAATTCTTAAAAAGTTAGTGTCGCTGGCTGGAGAGGAAATGTGGCCAGGGACTAACTCAGAACATGCACCAGAAATCCTTTTGAGATTCTCAGAGGAACCACGTGGAAAACAGCTGGAGGAACACTTCCTCCCACTCTGTCATGGATTATGTGGGCAGGAGTGAATCAGATCTGCTTAGTCTAAAATGTTGTTTTCAGTCTTTCAACCTGCTTCTCTCAGGAGCTGTCAATGTAAAATTTGAAGTTTCGTGGCTTTTTTTCTCCCTCAAGCTGAGAGACATCGATGTTTAATTAAGACATCACCAGATTAGAGACTTCCCTTAACAAATGCAGTTTGCTCTGCTGTGAACTGTAGGGTCTCTTAATTTATATTTTAGCTGTTGTAGAGAAGTAGAGGCCTGTGGAGAATCCTGTGAGATACAACTGTCAATGTTGTCTGATAAGATAGGGTCAATACTTGTATATGTGGGGATGACAGAGTGTTTTCTTGGTGGACAAAAGGAGAGAGAGAACTGTCTGTAAAATTTGCCCCATTTGTGATGCAACCTGAATTACTGACCTTGGTATAGTGGACTTGTCTGTTTACACAGTCCTTCCTGAGAAAATGGAAGAGTAGGCTTATTGTATAGGTCTGTAATACCTCTGGAGGACTTGAAAAGCACACTGCATCATCTGACCTGCAAAGGAACGTAATGTCCTCAATGTATTAATGTCGGGTTTTAGAGATTGTATGATTATTCAGGAAAATGGCTCCCCGTGGTTCAGCTGCCAGCTTGGCTGGCTGTTTTTCCGCAAGTGATGTGTGGTATGTGACTTGTGTGAATACATCTGTATGAGTGACGCAGGCAGGGAAACTAGGATGTAACCTACAACAGCCAAGGTGGCTTCCTTATTGACCCACAGATGTTTGTGAAATTTAGCAACTACCGGGGCAGGTCTGAAAACCGTCTTAAAATGCTAATCCCTATGGTGTTGGTGGGAAATTCTCTGTCAGACCATTTTTCACATGGAGGCGAGAAAAACAGATACTCCAAGAAATGTGCATTGTTAGGGAAGTGGGAACATGTCTAAGATATTTTGATTTCCTGTGGAAACTAATTGAGGAAACCTAGTTGTTTTAAACGGCAATGGTCTCAGGTCTAGAGTTTACAGCGATGTTGCTACAGATGTCTTAGTGATGAGTGGCTTTTAAGTCATAAGCATGATGTTGGAAAAGTGGTAAGGACTCTCAGTAACAGCAAATATTTCTGAGCATATTACTCCATTTATAACCATTTTATTAAAGGGTTTTAAATAGAAATCAAGGTTAGGTTTTTACAGTACCTAGGTGTTTGTTTTGATCATTTTGGACAATGGGGTCTTTATGAAGGTTGAGCCTAAGAAGTTATTTGTGGTGCATTTCTTGCAAGGAAGTTACCCGTGATGGATCTTGCGGAAAAGTCTAACCTTAATAGCATGGTAGATCTGTATGATTATTTAAGATTCAGTTACAACATGGGATGAAAAGACAGTTCAGCAATTGCCTTTTTTCATTGCCTAAGATTTGTAAGGTGTTTGAAAGTCTTAAAACTGTGCTAAGCAGTGTTCCTCTGTGAGTTGCAAACTTTGTAATACAAAAATTTCAGGTGAGTTTTAAAAGCATATATGAACTAGCAACATCTTTTTCCTTCTCCTTATGTCACTCACAAGATACAGAGCGTTGATTTTCAAATTCCCTGGAAACAGCTTTCTTATCTTACCATCTTAAAATCAGTGAGACCTCGCCTGGGCTTTCATATTTTTTTTTTTCTTGATAAATGGTTTGCAAAGAGTGACGGTGCAGTGCATGACTTGGGAAGCATGCCTTCTGTTTCTTTTTTTGCCATCAAACTGCCACAGGGGGGAGTAAAAGTTTGGAAAGGACTGTGCTGCCTAGGAAGGAACCGAGGCAAGTGTTGTATTCTACGTGTATACCCTGACCAGTTAGTCCCTCGCGGGAGAAGAGCAGGAGCAGAAGAGTGGATGTGCTAGGAATGTAAGGATTGGTTGGAGAAAGGAGCTGGAAGGTTTTTGCAGCTGGGACAAGCTGAATGGTTCACTGCATCGCAAAACCACGCTGTTTTTCTTATTCATTCCTATCAGCTTTTCTGTCCAGATGTAAGGGGAATGTGACTGAATTGTTTTCCTGCCTCAGGAGGGAAGATGACATGTGGGAGTTGTAAAGTACTTGCAAAATCCCTGTCGTTCTGACAAAAGGCTTTTCCCACGTTAGGGCTATTGACTAATGAAGAAAAAATGCAGAGGCAGAGGCAAAGCAGAGGACACAGCAAGGAAAGTTTTGCCAACTTGATAGAAAAGGGTTGTTCCTGTGAGACTGTTAGTGTTGCTGAAATCCACTTTGTCTTCTTAATGCAGGAGTTACTGGACTCTCCGGGTCCTATGCAGCCAGGATGGGGAACCCTACGCCCTGGTCTTGGCTGTAGGGTTGCTCTCTCGTCCCGTGTGTGGCCACAGCTGCTCTTGCAATGCATAGTCTGCAGTAGCAGCGTGGCTGTCAGCCACCATCTTGCCCTGCTGGGGGGTTTGGTGCAATTTTGCAGAGGAGGGATGTGGGCAGAGATGGGGATGTAAGAGTAGGAGTTGGCAGACTATGTTGGGATTTTGGAGTAGTGCAGTATAAGAAGGTGGAAAGGGGCTTATCCCTCCTGTTAGCTTTGCATCCATGTGCCGAATTTGAGCATATACCCAGAGACAACCAGCCATGATGCTGAGTGGGAAAGGCTAAAAAGGGCTGAAGAGAGAGGTGCACATAATGTGTTTGTGTGGAAAGGATTGCAGGGGAGGGGGGATGGACAGGAGGGAGGGGAGAAAATGGTGTGTGAGGAGAGTGCTGTAAATGAACAGCCAAGGATGAGGTGGGCTTGGTAGCTTCCTTCCCATTGCCTTCACAGCATTTTACCACCAAGAAACAGTGCTCAGGTCAGTTCAAATGAGTTCAACTCATTTGCCAGACGAAGAAAGATGTGTCTGCAACAAAGTCTGGATGCTCCTGTTCTCCACAACTTCAGATGCCAGTCTCTCTTATCTCTTGCCCCACTGCACTCAGGAACAACCTGCATTGAGGGGCACAGTGGAGTGACTACGTTTCTTGCTTTGTGGGTCTGTGTTAGGGAGTTTTATCACTGCACAACCTAGTCAACAATTTTGGGGAAAGAAAATAATTTTCAGGAACTAGTTAACGATCAGGAAAGCAACCAAAAGGAGTGAATCAGGCACATTTTCTTTTATAAAATCCTCCAGATCTGAGTGCACAATATAAAAACCTATACCCTGAGATTTGTAATGAGGTAGAGTGAGGAAAAAGGAAGAATTAAAGGAGAAAGGCATTATGTTTCTGTAACCTATCATTAGAAATAACAATGCTGTGTATTACTTGCTAAATGTGTTATTTTTGAATGCAGAGGGAAATATGGCAAGCAGGTCTTTGCTTTTGTTTTTAATGACGAAAATAGGATGGGAAGGAAAACAATTCTTTGGGTAACATTTTTTTTGTGCATTTTGTATGTCTGTGATTCTTGGACTTTTGAACAATGATCAAAAGGGAGCCTGGGAGAGATCCCCATTCTTTGTGTTTAGTGTATTGATGAATTCAATGGCTGCTCAACAACCTTATGCCTAACTAACACACAAAAAAAAGAGAATTAATGGCCCAGTTTCCAAATAAGACATAAGGAATTTTTTTATGCTTTTGGGAGGTAATGTGTGTAGGTTTGAGTGGAACTTATTTTAAGTATAATGAAATTCTCAAGGAATGCAAGGCTGGTTTTGCTCAAGAATAAACATCTAAGATAACAAGAATATATATATATATATATATTTTCCAAACCTGTGCCTAAACCTCAGGTTTCTTGTTTTTAATTAGGGTGATTGTTGCAAATTCAGGAAGTTAACCAGACATAAAAATGCAAACAGAAGAAGATAAAATTAAGTAAATTTAGAGCATCTTTTATTTTTCCCCTTTATTCCAATGATGCATGAATTATTAAAGTCAGAAGCATACTGAAGGTTGTACGACAGTTTACTGCACTCACTCTTCCAGTAATAAAACCATGGAGAACGCTGACCTGAGTCAGTGTCACAATGTCACATAAATCCATTTTAAAGATACCTACACTTCTGTCCCAATTTTCCTAAAGCACTTTCAGCTTGGTTTGTCAGAGCTTTTTTTTCCCCTAGAATATATGCTGAGGAAATTGGCAAAGAAGTGTGAGTATGTACATCATGGCTAGGCTTCGCGAACGAAGATTTGGGGAGTATGTACAAGAAGAGAATGAAAAGGCTAGCATCTAACAATATAAAAACCTAGACCCTGAGTAGAGTCAGTGTCAAGTACAGTGTCAAGATATTAATTCTGAACGTGGTGTGTGTTTTGTAACATTTGAAAAAATTGATACGTGTGCAAAGACAAAACCAAGAGTAAAACAGCATATGCGGTTTCTAACTCCAGTTTCTACAGGTTTTCCATTTTCACCACTTTAAAGAAAAAAGATAAAGGAACGTAAGTTTTAAGGAAATTACAGCAATCCTTTTTGAGTGTTTAAGACATGACGTGTTTTTGACTAGATGCGTTAGGTCTTCTGTTTCTACTTTTCATCACAGTTTAGGATGAATGGACAGCATAGTTACTGTAGTGTAATTGAATTATTCTTCTAGTTGGAAGGGTATAGATGTGTATTTCTAGTGCTAGAGGTCACAGGTTTGTTCATGCGGAAATATAATTTTGCATTATGTCCAGAGCTGATTCCTTGTATGCTTTTGACATTTTATTATGATATAATTACAGCAAGAAAACCACACATGCTGTATTTCAAGTCAAATTAGCTGATGAATGGATGAGGTGTCTAATTTTTGTTTCTTGAAGGCCATCAGAGCAAATCTTTCCAAAGTTATGTTTTTATTCAAAATTCCTTCACTTTTCCTGCTTTTGTTTCCGGCCAACACGGAGCAGTACATTCTCATCATTTAATCAGAAAAACAATAATAATATGAAACAGAAAAACCCCACCAAGGTAACAAGAAGTTCTGTCCAATAGATATTTACCAAGCAAGCTAAGCAGGAACATAGTTGCAGGACTTGGAGCGTATTTGATAATTCTAGACTAAGTGAACCAACATATTAGAGTTTTGGGGAGAACTAAGATGGGAATAACAGGGAAGGCGGAGAGAAAAAAAAAACTCCAAAGGTTAAGAGACTAGAGCGCCCATGATTTGTGTGATAAGAGCCCACAGAATTGATGCTGGGAGACTTCTGATGAAAATTGACCCAGGGTTTGTGATCCTCTTGCTTGATGACTGCTCTTGCTTGGAACGAAGTTTGGTTAAGTGTAGGGGATGCGATAATTGTTAGACATAATACAATACCCAGCTGTAGATAGCTTCAGATTGACCATGGGGCAGTGTTGATACTCCGCCTGACCAACGGAGTCATCACCAGAGCATGAGGGGTAAAGCTTTCTTCCCCGCGTGCTTCTGCCCTATGTATCTGTTGCAACCCACCCCAGAAGGGGAGGGTAACCCAAGTTCTTTTTAATAAATCCCTTGGGGTGGATTAGAGTGGGATGACACTGAATAATCGGTTTTTGTAAACATACATACATACATACATATATATAGTGTTTATTTCAGAACAATTTTGTTTCAAAGGTAAATAGATGTGTTGCAGTTTTGAGTGTTGTCATCTATAGCAATACAGCAATACTGAAGCATCTATAGCAATAAAGCAACATTAGAGCACAGCAATATAACACTATTAAAGCATAGCAATATTAAAGCGTAACAATATAGCACTATTAAAGCATAAAGATAAGACTTAAGAAAATGCATAAGTGAGAGAAAGGGAAAGAAAGGATAATGGTGGAAAGGTGTGTATAGTCACCACTCATGGGATCCAGCGATGAAACTTGGTAGTTGCAGCTTCCATGTCTGTTGGTTGAAGTGGTGGTCTTGATCCATTGGGCCTGGGGGAAGCCCACCCCAAAACTCAAAGAAGTTATGAGTTATTATACACTTCCAGCTCAGGTGGAAACACCTTGTACCTTACCAGGGCGGGAAGTTTTGCAATGGATAGTGTCACGAACCTGTCACTGAGTCTCTGACATCTCCTAAAACAGCTGCAGCATCCTATTGTGTCGGCATCAATCCTGGTCCATTGTGATCCCAGGCTAGATGCGCAGTTATCATGTAAAGAGAGGACATTGGCATGATAAAAGGGGTTTCTCCCACCTTGCAGGATTTGCCTCTTCTTAGCCTCTTCCCTTATCTGGAAATCCAGTATATAGCTTCAGATATGCATCTGCACCCAGGATCCTTGGACAATGGCACCCACTTACCAGATCTGAAAGTCCTTTGGCAGTATTCAAGGAGTGGTGGTGGGCTTTTCTGGTTGAGCAGCTGCTTCTTTTCAGTTTGCAAAAGTCTTTTGGTGATCTTAGAATGTGTAAGTCATTAACCGTCTCAGTGTCTGATGCATCTTGCAAAGTATGCACTTAGTTTTGCATCATTTGTGCATCAAATCCCTGGTCATTTTAGAAGCTTTCTACTTTTCCTGACCATCATTTTCCCAGACTGAGTCTCACTGCCTTTTCACCACCTTTTCTCATTTCACTTGTGTCTTAAGTGAGCTGCCTCCTTTCAAGCAGAGATGAAGCTGGCTGTTGCTCCTCACCGCCTTCGGCTGGGGTTCCCATTGGCCTCCTTTTCTGTCTTCAGATCAATGCTCCCCTCTTCAGTAGGTGACTCCTTGATCTGCTTCTGAGTATGAGCTTCTAGTTAAGACTGCCTTTACTAGCCTAGGTGAGAAGTTTTTATGAAACAGTGTATAGGTGAATGTGGGAGTTTTTTTGGGAAGGCCGTTGAGGGGTCTTACAGATTTGTTTAGCCTGTACCATAGCTTTAAGGATGTGTTTAAAACATTTCTGCTCTCCAAGCTGGAAAGGTCACTGTGTTTCTTTAGAATATTTTTGGAGATGTTTCTCTGGTTTGTCAGATCTAAAAATAAACCATGATCAACACACTTTAAAATTATGACAGTTTTTTTTTTTTTTTCCAAGAGTATATAAGGCAGTTAGATATTTGTTTTCCACTTAGGGAACCAGCCAGACCTACAGACAGGCTATGAAAATCTTCTTCAGAACTCCAGGACTATTTTTTTAGTGTGTGTTCAAAGTTGGGAGCATCTACCTGCCTATCTGTTCATCTGTCTTATGCAGTTTATAGAGCATATCATTTTCTCAACTGAGAGAAGAAGACATTTGTAGTCTTTTCTCCTTAAATTTCTAGGGCAACTGGGGAGCTTTGATCTAAGTTTGTTTTCATTAGAAAGAAGAATCCTGTGAAATAGACCCTGTGCATCACTTGTGTTAATTTCCAGCAAAATGAAGCCCAGAAAAAACTTGGAATTCTTTTGTTCTTAAACATGTCAGTGTTTTGGTTTTATTTTGGAAGGGAGAAATGTTGGGGGAGTTTATTTCAAATCCACTTTGTGTCAATGACCTACTGGTCTTGATTGGCCTGAAAAACACTTTTAAAATTTTCACTTTGAGTGACATTTTTTTAATGTCTGTCACTGTAAGTAGGGCTGAAGAGATGTTTGGAAACCCGGTATTCTTCAAGGAGCAGAAAATCCATTTTCTGGCCCACATCAAGGAACACTTAAAAATATTCTATGATTTATTTAGAGTCATTAAAACCTATTGTGTAAAAGCAAATTTGGTAACGCAGTTTTACTGTTTTCTGTTGCTGTAGTTGTTCCTAAACCAAATCCCATTGTTGTGAGTGTTTGCAGTACAGAGCCTTGGGCTGGGTAGTTCAAAATGTCAGCGTTGGGTACAGCCCACTGAGTTCAACAGGTAGAGACTGATCACTGATGACTTCTTTGGAGACCTTTGGCCGTCATTCTGTATCTTCTGTGTTTTCACTTGAGTTCTGTTCTTGAGTGCGCATTAAAGTAGGCAGCATGGGCTAAAGCTTTGCTGCCTGGAGAGAAACGGTAGTTGTTTGTCATGCTTTTTCATTACTGGGTTGGCAGGGGGAGTTTCTGAGACACGGCAGTAGGGATTGACTCTAGTGAGAGCTTCCTTGGAGACCCAAAGGTACTAATCTGTTCTCTGATGGCGCTCACACACAAGGGCCTCACCTCCCCTCAGAGCTGCTTCAGGACTGCTCTGTGTTTGTTGAGTTTCATTTAAGTGTTCTAACACTGAACAGGTCTCCAAAGTAGTAGTAGTTGGGTTTCTGCCATAACCCCTCAAGCATATCGCAGAGGGGTGATGTGCCAGGGATGTTTTCAGAGGACTCAAGTGTGGGCTGTGTTGCCAGTGCCAGCAGGGCAAAGGGTTGCTGCAGATTATTCCTTCAGGGGTCTTCTGCCTTTTGTAGTGAAGGGCAGTAATGTTCAGCACTTGTCAGCTTTACCAGCACCTGCCCTGTCCCACTCTGCTTTGCAGAGTGTGATGGGCAAGAGCTGAGGAGAGAGCCTTATCTACCTGGTCTACCATCTCTAGAGTACACAGGTTAGAAGAGTCACCCTTGCATTTAAAAAAAGCAGCATGACCTCTCTTTCTGTGCGCTGATTTAAAACCCATCCTATTTTAAACACCATCTTTGACAGTCTTATCTAACACTGGCAGAAAAATAGAGGATGTTGCTTCCAATCAGGACAGAGCCTGCATTTAGCTTTCTTTCAAGTGGCGCAATAAAATATGGGAATAAACTTCAGCTTCCCATGTTTTAATTCTTCTTTTTTAATCCCTGTTTTCATTTTCGAAACTATTTGGATACTTGAAGACATTTTTTTCTCTTTCCACTTCTGATTTGTTTGTTGGAGCACTGCCTGCTCACCCTATTCGGATGTCAAGAGACTCTCTATTTTTCCATTTCTGGAATAGTCATTCACGACTCAGTGGCTCTTGAGCAAACTCTCAGAATTTACAGTGTGTTTATTGGTCTCTCACCAACTGCAGTTTCTGTCTTGTAGTATTTTGTTTCAATGTTTCTCTCAGATACTGTTATATAGATTTTCTTCGCAAAATAATTCTGTTGTAAGCCTAGGAGTTTAAGTGACAATCTTCCTAAAGGATCTAGCTAATTAGCTAAATAAAATATAAGGGTTTTACGTAATTTGTTGAACTAGTAGATTTAAGACATAATTGATGGGTTAATACATTTTTAATAGTAAACTAGTGTGCAAAGGATACCAGTTGAGTGCAGCATTGCAGGAATGCACAGTAAAACACAGCTTCTGTGTTGAAGAGACCATGCTCAGGTCCAGATTTTTCCAATTGTGCTGCACAGATTAAGAGCAGGTTTGTATAAAAGAGCTTGTAAAATAGCGGAGAACCAATAAACTGGGATGGATATTTCCTCAGAGTGCAGGTAAGGTGGCTTGACTTTAGAGGTGTTGCTGTTGAAAGGAAGAGTGAGGACGAAGAGGTGTGTGGCATAAACTGGAGCAGAAATAGCAAGAAAGGAAAATGCTGAGGGGGAAGTTCAGCAAACTGTAAAGCAGAAAAACATATGGAGGAATGACTGAAAGATTAGTCTTTGGAAGGTTTTGCATCAGGACCCATTGCTGTTCTGCCCAACACCTAATTAGCCTAATTAGGTACAGGGAAACATTAATGGACTTCAAAATAGACTTTTTTTCATTTTTACAGCTATGTAAGTTGAAGTATGGAAGGAAGCTGTAGAAGCGAATAGAAAGCTGGAATGTGCTATATGTGCATGAGAGTGGCCAGGGCCACTGAACAATGCAATGAGACAGGAGCAGTGGATGGGAACCAGTATACTCAGTCCATTAAATGAAATATCTGCCAAATCAGACCTGTCCTATGACTGCATTTCTCATTTTACTTCCTTTCTTTCTTCCATTAAAGTGTACAGCTTTCAGGTAGGCACTTTTGGGAGACTAGCTCAAAAAGAAAACTGCATCTATTGTTTGGTTTGAGTGCTACTCTTTAAGCCTAAAGAATTGGTACATTAAATTAGTGTAACAATTGTGCTTTAGAAATAGCCTAGTTTTAAGCCTGGGCATGAAATAATTCTTTTCTAGAAACCAAGACTGTTTGTGAATCTTTCTTTTCCTGCGTGGTCCTTTCTGGCTTTTGTCCAGTCTGTCCTTGGAAATGTGACCTCCAGATATATCACGAGACAGTCTGTGTTATGTTGGAGGACAGGGCTAAATGTGCATGTGGACTTTTGGATGTTGATCAGCACCAATTGCAAACATCCTATTCAGTTGCTGGTCACTGATTAGCACTGTAAAGCATCACAAACAAGGTAGATAGCTTTAACCACTAAAAATTGATTCCTCTTCCACTCTCATGGTCTTTCTAGACAAGAATTTTCTAAACAGCCAGATACAAATTTGTTTCCAGGGATCTCACAAACCAGATTTTGGTCCCAACTAGTTATTTCAGGCCTATTTAGACTACTGAAAGATGGATTTATAAGGAAAATGTTGACAGATCCTGGCCTCTTGTATCACTGGTGGGAGCCACAGTAATAACGACTTCCCTTAATAGTCTTCCATCAAATTTTCAAAGCAGTGGTTTTTCCTTCGGTGCAAAAAAAAAAAAAAAAAAAGTGGACAATTTTTTTTTCCTAAACTTGGACAACATCTGCGTTTTCACCATTTCTGTGAGAATGCAGTACACCCTTTCCCAATTTTGTTAAAAACCACCTTTTTGGCTAAGGTGTGTGACATCACAAACACTTTAATTCTGTCTCATGCATCTTGTTCTACGAAGCTGGAGTCTTTGTATTTTATTTCTCCAGGACTTTTTTCCTTTGAGAAGTATAGATGAGAACTGTGTTTTTCCTCTCAGAATGCCTTCAAATTGGTTGCCTTCCTAACGTAGACATTATAAGTGTTTCCAATAGTTAAATGACTGTCAGTGATAGTAATGTTTTACTGATACTTATGTTGCTCATTGACTCAAACCAAAATCTATGATAATTACAGTGAGCTCTGACATCTGGAAAAAGTTGTAGTGAATCCCAGCTGCAGTTTAGTTCTTTACGTCTTGGGAAAAGCCTCTTGCATTTGATCTGGGTTGGAAATCTTGAAATCAGCTTTGGATGTGCATGTGGAAAGAAGGATATAAGAGACAATGCAGAAGGATCACAGTGTTTCCATTGTTGTACTTTTTGAATTTTTCCCAGTAAGGAAAGCACCCATCTAATATCAACGTAAAGGCTTGTCAGTGCAAGGCAAAAGTTGCATGTTAAAATGTATATCTATGTTCTATAGACTGTTTATAAAGCAGTCTTCAGTGCCTGACAGGAAGACTGAAGAAAGATTTGTGCTGGTTTATGGTATCCCACGCAGAGCAATAAAGTGCTTTCCAGAGAAAGGACTAGCTTTTCTCTGAGCCATAGAAGGGTAAAACTTAAACTCTTCTCAAAGTTTTACTTAAGAGTTTGTGAAAGGGATTGGCCTTGCCTACATGCCTCTCATCACAAATGAAAATAGGCAGCCCATCTGAGGGACTGGCCTTACTTACATGGAAACTGTTTTACGTAAGAAGAGGAGGCTGGTCCAGCAAAGGTGTGGTTTTATTTACATCCATGCCCTTCCCTTATGACTGGAGTGTGTTTGGAAGGTGTGGTCTCATTTACATCCCGCCTCAACTGCCTTTGGCTTCCCTGAATTCAGCCCTTGCCTGTGGCTGGAAAAGGAACTCCTGCAAGCAGAATAAAACGGCTGTTTGAAAAACATGACTGTTTTCTGCCTCTGTTTCTTCAGTGTATGTGTTCCTGCTGGTATGTACCTGAAAAGGGAAGGCCTGGGGAGAGAGTTTTGGGTCTGCGTAGGTATGTGTACGTATGTGTTTGAAATAACAAGGTGAACGTACCAGGTTTTGTGCTATCCTAGGTGTTGGAGGGAGCTAGAGCTGCTTCTGAAGAAAGGTAAGAAAAAGAAGTTCTTCAAAATAGCTCCTTTTTTTTTTTTTTTTTTTTTTAAGGTGCATGTAGAGCTTTTCAAAGGTGCTGCTGACAGTTCTGGAAGAAGGCCTATCTTTGGTGGGGGGGTGCGTATGTGTATGCGTGACATTTCATGTAGTCACTTGCATCAAAGTGAAACCAGTGTAAACATGGTAGCAGCATCTTACACAATCTCTGAACCAGGAGAGAAGGCTACAGCAAAGAATATGCAGGGCATTCAGGAACTGGCTATACTACCAGTTTCCATTTAATATTCAGTCCCTTCCTCAACATTTATATGGTGTATATTCAACCGTAGGGCCACTGTTGCTTATTTCAGGAAGCAATTCAGTTGTTACTGGCCTCTGTCTGTATTAACATTGGAATGCAGATACATTTTTAGCAGAAAGTGGACTGGAGGAACTCCTTGCATGTGGATTGTGAGGAATCCAGAAAACCTTCAAGTTGCTGTTGACTTGCTTGAATTGAACTTACTGGGATTACTCTAGTCCTTTACTATTTTTCTTCTTCCATCCATGGCTGATCAGGCACCATCTTGGTTAATTCTAGTCATTAAGAAAGGCAGAAGAGATAGTTTACTGATTTATCTTTTCCTTTTTTTTTCTGAAAAGGAAATTGAAGTATCATGAATCTACAATACTGGGATTATTGATCCAGATGCATGTTCATGAGCATCAGTGTTATTTTCACTGAGAACAGAGCTATGGTGTTGCTTTCATTGTAGGTGGAAAGTGAACAGAGAGTCCCTTTGATGTGAAGCCCTGATGTATGACTGTGTCCAGAAGCACCGAGTACTGAAGGAACTGTGACCAATGCACTGGAACTGGCTGCTTCTGCTATAGCTGGGATTACTTTGCTGTGACATGCCGTTGCTCAGCACAAGAACAAGGCACTTCCTAGAAGCGAGCCTTGTGCAGATCATAGTGGTGTTCTCTAATTCTTCCCACTGTTGCCTCTGCTGCCTCTGGTTATACTCCTGTAACTCATGGCAAAAATCTAGGCATGACAGCCTAAAGATACTAACATTTTCAAGTCAGAACTCTTTCAGTTTTAGATACTTCTGAATGTCTTTATAGACAGCTGGCAATGAGCCATTTCTCCTTTGCCCGCAAAAACTTGATGAAACTGGAAGTTTAGCTATCTGCCACACTCTGGTTTAGGAGACGAAAGGTAATAAAATATTTCCTCTTTTTTCTGTAACCAAGGCAAGCTGAGGTGCACAAAAATAATTGCATGCCAGTCCACCGAAAGAGGAAAAGTGTCTGGCATTGTGTCCCTGGATTGGAGACAGGTAGGAGAGCCAGAATGTTTGTCGTCAGGATCCCTTGCACGTACTCCGGAGCTGCAGCTGAACTTTTTAAGTTACAAATAGATATTGCACCATCTGTAAAGACACATCCTCCAGGTGATGTAAACTGAGTGATGCACACTGAGGACACCATTGTACATAGGCATTTTTGCACCCGAGGCAGTGACTGGTCCAAACTGCCATGGCAGAAGCTGTGTAAGCTAGCCTGGACTGTGTGCTATGCTATTCTGCTTCTCTGGAGCCAAACTAGGATGTTTAAATAAGGCTTTTGAATCTCTACACTGCCTTGCATTCATGGCTTAGACTGCACTAATAGACATATGCCTCATTTTTAAAATTGGCATAGGTTCCAAAACACAAGGGTGCTTTATAACATTTTCTGGCTTCTTGATCTTCCTCTTCTCCTTGAACTTTCTTCCTCAGACTTAGCTTCCCTCCTTCGTCCCCAGCATTGCGCCTGAGCAAACACTCTGGTTACATCTCTGTGGGCGAGTGAAGGTGTCTGTCCCCAATGGCAGCTCTCTGGTGAACATCCAGCAGCTGTTCCCTGTGTCCTGACCAAAATAGATTGTTCTGTCAGAGGAAAAGATAGCAAGCTTGTAACTTAAGGAAAAGGGATCCAATGGGAGATAAGAGTGTAAGAGACATTACTGCAGTTCTGTATTTGGAATCGGTTACGTATATGTGTGGTAACCCAAATGATGGGTGGACTGTACTTTCTCATTACCATAATTACATTTCCTTTCATAGCTAGGGTTGGGGACGCATCCAGACATTGCAGAACACATCAGTAGATTTAGTGTGGCTTACTCAGTCTCCATTTATCAGACTATGTCCCAATTATGTTACATTTAGGAAACAGAATAATTTTCTGGTTATAGCACATGGAATTTGTGGCATTCTAATCCTAGTCATCCTGCTGTATGACCTTGGAGAAGTTGTTTTACTTCTCTTTGATGGTAAAAAATTAACTTGCCCCATGGATAGATTTTAATACTGTGCCAAGTTTAAAAAAAATCTTCAGCTAAAGTTAGCCTTCTAAATCCCTATTTAGGGGCTAAATGGGGTCACTTGTTTCCGCAATCCTTAGCACCCAGTAACTGTCTCCCATTGAGGCCAGCTAGAGATTTTGGGTGTTCAGCAGTCTGAACATGAAGTAAAAGAAGAGTGAAAGCAGCTGCTTGTGTGCATACGAAGAGGAACTCACTGATGTGGTGTGGTGAGACAGGGACAGCAGTCTGTCTTTCCTGAATGGTTGTCACAGTCACAGCAGTGGGGAAATGTAGGTGGGATTAAGCTCACTAATTTTGCTGTCTAAAAGTAGAATGTCTGCCTTAGGCTGGGTGTTCAACATCTCTTTAGTGGATCCCTTGGTTCAGTGGATCCAGAGCAGCTCTCAGTTGGGACAGATGAGCATCCCCTGATGTGTCATCCTGCCCACCTATCTGGATGTGGGATGAGTTGTTCTCTGGAGACACTCGGCTCTGTTTGTGAAGTAAAGACCTTCCTAAACACTTAGACAGCATGCTCAGGCTCTGCTGATTGTAAAGTCAGTGGGTGACTTAACAGTGCATTAGGTAAGTCCAAGAGCATGTTAGAGATGCTCATAGCTGCATATCACAGGACTAAGGTGTTTGGTCATGAAAATTATGAACAAGGGAAAGCAGGGAGAAATAATTGAGCCTTGCAAGGAAAAGGAAATATAAACTTGACTGTAGTCATTGAAAACCTTTTCTACATTGATGGCATGGTTTGTTTCCACTGGAGAGCTTTGTTCTGTGTTTGAGGAGGAAGATTAATTTTCCCACGGGAGAAATAAGCTTTGAATAAGTCAGCTAAAAGGGATTGTTCTTATGGGCACCGCACATCTATAGGACAAACAGAAGACATTTACATGCTCCCTGAGGAGGAACCATGACAAGCAGACAATTAACCAATTCCCCCGAATCCCCAGATTTAAAGAACCACGTAATGGCTTAATTGAGTTGAGTTGCTGAGAGTGCAGCACTGCACTGAGATTCGTGCTGTGAAGTGTGCGATTCCCAGAGGCATCCATCAGGTTTTAAAGAATTGACTTTCCATGCTAATTGACCCAAATGTTCTTGATTTTACCTCACATTCTCCACTTCATTCAATTACTGTTAAAGAGAAGGGAATGAGAAAAAAGGGGACTCCATTTGTCTCGTTTACTATATTAAAAAGGAGTTTTCCTAAAGAAACATTTTGCAGTGCTGAACAAATTGTTCAACTTGAATTGGATCAGCATTTATTTCACTTTTTTTTTCCCCTGAATGACTGAGCATGTATTTTGTAGAGAGCAGAGAATATTAGATAAGCCACTCTGCTCAGCAAAGGAAGAGCAGACATCGTCACCAGAAGAATGAGAGCAGTACAGATGGATGGATGGTGTCTGACCTGTCTGACTAGGCAGGGCTGAGCAGCACAGCATGAGGGCTCAGGGCTCTTGGCTCTCATGCCTTGGTGCAGTGCTGGTCCACCTGAACAATCCAAAAATGAAGAAGGAAAATCATGGTTTAAGTACTTTTGTCTTCTAGAAGGCAAGGTGCCAAGTTTGAGGAATAGGCTTTGCAATGTGAATCAGCAGCTGAACTCTTCCATGTACCAGGCCAGTGGGCACCTCATTTTGGCAAGCTATGGTTATCTTTATGTGTATGTGTAAACAACCCTGGAGCACAATTAGTCTAAGACTGATGTTCCCAGTGCATTCTGCCTGTGTGCAGCACATGGGTTTTGTTTCTTCTCAATTCACAAAGCTTAATTAATTTACAAATCTAGTATCTCTGTGTGGTAGGGAATGAGTCCACCTCTGTAGCTACATTCCTGAATACCACTGGAGGCTTTTTTCTGTAAGGATGCTGCTCTCTACCTCGTTAATGGTTTCAAGTTTACCTCAAATGTCACCAACAAAGACATGTTGAGGAGCTTCTGTACATTCATATTGAAACGGGCTGAAAAGTTGAAAGTGGTGGAGTTCATCTGAGTTTACACAGTTGTTAGGGAAGCAGAATTTAGCCTGATGCTTGTGATAAGCCATACCATATTTTGTATCAGCTAGTCAAGTTATGGAACTCTGCTGTGAAGTGAAAGAGTTAAAAGAGTTTACTTTGCTAAGAGTTGTATGCCATATATGGTCAGTTGAGGCTTTTTTTGCTGCTGTTTTTTTTTTTCCTTAAGAAGGCTCGCCTCCAAACTGCTGAATCATATTGCAGCCATAGACCTGGTGATTTTTCAGAATTTGAGTCATACTTGAACTCTCTGGATATCAAGCTGTGAAGCCACACGTGGGCTCAGCAGTTTGGCAACTCCCAAGTACAGCTATGGCAATATCATATGCAGAGTCCAGATGTTGGGTGGTTTCAGCCACAGCATACAGCATATTAGAAGAGAGAAACAATATGACTCAAAATTGCTGTTTACTCAATTTAAATACCATGGTTTTTACTGTCCTCGATGATCAGCCTGGATATTAAGAACCAGACTGCTTTAGATCTGTGTCCTGTCCCAGAAGAAAGTCTTATGTAACAACCCCACATGAAACGAGAAATCTTTTTTAGCATGTTTTGCTCTTGCATTCTTCCTTACCAAGGTCTTCTGCGAGAAACTGTCCCAGTTAGGCCCATTTCTGAAGACAGTTATAGATATATCAGGATTATCCAAAAGCAGCAAGATGCTGTGAAACCAGAAATTAAAAAGTCAGGGTAGTACCTGAGATTTGTAAATGTAATATGGTCATGTTTTGACTTAATGTTCTGCTTTTCCCTTACAAGCTGCAGCGATTAATTCCTTAGCAATAATTAGATAAGATAGAGGTAGTGTCTATTAAAACAGGCTTCTCCTTCAAAGCTTCTGCAGACTTAGTAAGTTGAGCTCCTTCTTGCATGCAATTCATTTTAAATAACGTTCTGTACTTAAAGGAGGTGTTTGGAACTTATTGAAGTTTCATGCACATGATAAAAGAAACTGCAGAGGGTCTTGGCAATTTGGTTGCTGTATCAGTATTTCTTTAGATGTAGAGAATTTAGCCTGTGAAAAGAGTTACTGTTGTTTTGTAGAGCACTTAAAACAAAGAGCTTTCTTTTTTCACAGTGAACACTAAATCTGAAAAGGAGCAAACAATGAATCACCTAGTCCAAATTACTTTCTTATGTCTGCAGAAAACACATTGACAAAACTTTGTGGGTTTTGTTTAGTTTTTGGGGGTTTTTTGAGAATGTTGGACACATAGTAGCAAATTGTTCATTAGTTTGACCTAATTTATTTCAAATTAGAGACCTAAATTTGAGACCTAGAAAGCCATGAAAATAGGGAACATGTTTAAAAAATACTTACAAAATGCAAGAATGTTCCTGTGAAAATGTGACTGTTGAAGTTTCATCCTTCAGGCAGAACTGATGATTCCCCTGAACCTGTTGTGCTGCAACTGGACCCTGAAGGTAATATGTCTGGTAATATACCAAGGTATTTTTCTGGCTGAAGCATTAAACTGAGCATTTTTGTGGGAAGACATAATTCTAGAGCTGAGTAGGACTTGTGCTGGAGCAGGAGATACTGCATAGGTGAGCAGGAGGCAACTTTTGCGTGCCAGTCTCAGTGCTGAGCAGACAGACAGGAGGCTCAAAGGGGAATATTGTACAGAAAGAAAGAAGGGATTTAGGGACATGAAGAAGGGGTTTTGGAAGCAAAAGGGCTTCTTGGGTCTGTGACATGGAAAAGAGAATACTTTAGTTGTTTTTATGTGGAGGAAGAGTCTTGGAGAGAAAATGAGGAGAACGGCATGAAAATATCAAGGAACCAAGACAACTTTTTGTTTGCTTTGATTTGTATTTCTGCAGCTGGGGTAAAACTGAGTTCCTCAGAGGAGAACATTAATGGAGCAAAGCAGCACAGGCCCTTGAAACAGAACAAAAAGGCTGGAAGGAGAAAAGACCCAGGCAAATAATATCTCTAGAGAGTTCAGTAACAGCAAATTGAACTGGCCAGGGAACCTGGAAATTTTACAACATATTTTTTTTTTCCAAAGGAATAGGTATGTATAGTATCTATCTAAATAAGGGAGTAAGTTTTTGCACTGTTCTATGTGTTCTCCATTTTTCCACTACAGTCAGCTGCCTGAAAGCTCATTTATTGAGAAGAACAGAAAGGGTCTGAATAGAGCTTTCCATGAACACTTTATTGTAAGAGATGAGATCTACAGGAGGAATTAAGGAAATTTTTACCAGTTCAGGCCTTGCCTCACTGATTCATGAAGATTCTTCAGTCTTCAAATGGGAGAAAGCAGGCTCAGATAAGATGGCTAAGTTCAAGTCAGAAAACATCACCCTGAGTGGGTCTAACTGTCAAAGCTATTAAAGCAGCTTTTGTGATGTGTGTTAATTATGTTTTATGTCTTATCCAGGAGCTCAGGAAAGAATGAATGAATGGAATCCCTGATGATGTGCTCAGTAGTGGGGATGTACATTATTGTGATCCTGTTTATGACAGCAGAAGGTCAGATGAGAGATTAACTGGTATGTTGACAGTTTATTTTAGTACTGTGACAAATATTTTGCTTTTGCACAGTCAAAAATAATGCTCCCAGGAAGAAGTTGCAGAAAAATGTATATGATATTTCTATGCAAATGAAATATATTCCACAAGTTTTATTAAAATATTTGAAAAGAAACTAGAGGAAGCTTTTAAAACCATAGTGGTTTTTTTTCTTAGGAGCCAGAATCACTGTAATGGAAGCAGATGTTTTCATGGCATACAGGATTTATCACTTAAAATGTCCAAACAACAATGTAGCAAAAGGCTTGCTGTGTTCCTGGAATTATGAGATGCACATGAAATGCTTAAATTAGTCAAAGACTTAGTCATACTTAGAGCAAAGGAATCTGTGCGCTACTTCATCTCTGCTTAGATTCTGAGCTATTAAGTGTCTTAGATACTGTTAATCCTATTCTGCATTTTATTTTTACAGCATACCCTCGCTTTCTCTCTGAACAGTAACTGAGGATATTGCACCAGGTGCAACACAGGATTTACCAAGAAACTTTATTGTCTAAGTAATAACTCCCAAGTACTAGCCAGATACCTCAATTTAAATGCCTTTTGAATGGAAAAGCAAATCCTAGAATAATTTCTTGTCTTTACTACAAATTCCAAATCCAGCAGTATATTTATTTGGAAGAAAACCAAACATGGGTAAGGGATCAACAATTACAAAGAAGCCCTGAAGCCTTACTCCACTCCCCCTGAATTAACAACCAAATTAACAAATTGGTTTTGTTACCTCGAGACACTGAGTGCTCAACTGCAGAGTGGAATTGAAATGCCACAGAGATTTTCCTCCTGTCGGGGGAAAACTAGTACAAAGTTGGAAGGGGATAATTAAAACTCTTCAGTCCATTGTGTAATATGTGAAGAAGAAAATATTTCTTAGAGAATATACCATACCACTGGTAATTATACATACTTACGTATCATAGAATCATAGAATGTTTTGGGTTAGAAGGGACCTTAACAATCATCTAGTTCTAACCCCCCTGCTATGCATGGGCAGGGGTAACTTTCACTAGACCTGGTTGCTCAGAGCCCCACCCAACCTGACATTGAACACTTACATGGATGGGGCATCCACAGCTTCTCTGGGCAACCTGCTCCAGTGCCTTACCACCCTCTTAGTAAGGAATTTCTTCCTAATATCTAAACTAAATTTTTCCTAATTCAGTTTAAAGCCATTGCCCCTTGTTGTGTCACTGCAAACCCCTTGTAAAAGGACTCTCTCCAGTCCTCTTGGAGGACCCCTTTGGTACTAGGAGGCTGCTATAAGGTCTCCTTGGAGCCTTCTCTTCTGTAGGGTGAACAACCTCAACTCTCTCAGCCTCTCTGATCATCTTTATGGCCCTCCTGTGGACTCACTCCAAGAGATCCACATTCTTCTTAAGCTGAGGGCCCCATAGCTGGATGCAGTACTCCAGGTGGGGTCTCATCAGAGTAGAGTAGAGGGGAAGTATCACTTCCCTTGACCTGCTGGTCATGCTTCTTCTAATACAGCTCAGATTGCGGTTGGCCTTCTGGGCTGTGAGCGCACATTGCTGGCTCATGTCCAGTTTTTCATCCACTAGAACCCCCAAGTCCTTCTTCCCAGGACTGCTCTCAAACCATTCTCTGCCCAGTCTGTATTTGTGCTTGGGATTGTTCTGACCTTTCTGCAGGACCTTACACTCGGCCTTTGCATGAACACACCTCTCAAGCTGGTCCAGGTCCCTCTGGATGGCATCCCTTCCCTCCAGCATATTAACTGCACCACGCATCTTGGTGTCATTGGCAAACTTGCTGAGGGTGCATTTGATCTCACTGCCCATGTTGCTGACAAAGATGTCAAACAGTGCCGGTCCTAGTATTGACCCTGAGGAATACCAGTCATCACTGGTCTCCACTGGGATATTGAGCCATTGACCACAACTCCCATAGTGTGACCATCCAGCCAATTCTTTATCCACTGAGTGGTTCATCTGCCAAATTCTTATCTCTAGTTTAGAGGCAAGAATGCTGTGCGAGACAGTGTCAAATGTATAAGTAGATGGTGTCAGTCGCTCTTCCCTAAGATACAGTTTTTGAAATGGGATAGTGGTTTTCTCACTGCTAGGATATTGTACAGAAAAACTATTCACTTATTTACTCCAGGATAGTTGGGATCTTACTAATTTCTTGGTTTCATTTGTGTTTTATAAGAACAAAATCTAAAGTAATCTGTGTGGGTTGCTTTATGAGAGCTCCAGTTTCACTGATTTTTCCCTTCCATTACCCGAACAATAAGAAGTACCTTTTTTTCTTAATTGTCCCAACCCCTCACAATCACACAGTGAGACCTTGTCAAGCGCTGTGGTTTTTTTTTCCTTGATTCTTCAACTCACTTGAAGGTTTTCAATAACAGCTTCACACATTTCTTCCAGAAATAAAGAAATCCAGGAGTGAAAAATTTGGATTGAGATCAGAGTCACTATAGGACATTGTGGGAAAATGGTTGCTAGGAAGGTAAGGAGAGGACCAAGAAAGGTTAAAGAAGTTGTGAGAAACAGGAAATAACTTTTCTAATCCACTGAGAATGATGAGTGTATTTCCTGGATCTATGTTGCTTTACCCATATAGCTAGAAAATGACCTTTACAGATCAGTTTCTAGGAGCATAGAATTCTTTTCAAAGAACATTATTATCTGGAAAATAGATTCTCTTTTTCAAAGTACACATTCTGGCTGTACTTGACCTAAAGAACTTGTCTGGCAAGCACATGATTTTCTTTTACATCGGTATTGCAAGAATTAGTTCAAAAACTTTTCTTTTTGGTACTAGTTCTGTCTGTAGGCCCTGTAGGAAAATAGTGGTTGACTGGTTTCCAGTATATTAATGGCAAAATAACCTTTTCAAGAAATGGAAATCAAGAGCTTTCTCCTTGCTCCTTGGTAGAATACTTGTCTTAAAGAAGATATAACTTAAAAGGAAAATGAAATGCCTGATTGTAAGTAAATAATGAAATCACAGGTAAAACTGTAGATGCTATAGCTCTTTGCTTAGCCTCTTCATCTCCTTGCACAAGCAGTGGTTTTGTCTATATTGTGACTACTCAGTGGAAAACAGTAGTAATTGTATTCTCTATTCTAGTTTAATGTCAGTTGGCAATCACCTTCAGGACAGCATTCATAAATTAGTCTATGTGCTTTAGAGCAGCAATTCTTTTTTCCATACAAAATACACTGTATGTTGTATTGCTGGATCACCTGAAAGTTGTTTTTGCAGATAGTATCTGTGAAAGTTCTGAATCATAAGTACAAATGAATCAAGCAACACCACAAAGAAGGGAAGTAGCATAAAATCTATTTCTATTGAGAGTAGTCATTTATCTAGTGCTGACTGTATCCTCACTGTGCATGTGTAGTATGCAGGGAGTATCCCTGTCATGCATGGGTTAGTGTTGCCATCATGCTTTCTAGGCACGGATTTACTCTAGGGTCAGGAACCTGTGGCCCATTTCCCCTCCCTTCTCCCTGTACTGCTGCCACAGGAACACTGGCTGCTCAGATCATGTGAGGCTTGCACTGTTCTCCTACCTAATGCTCCTTGCAGCCGCATGCAGCCTTTCATGTCTACTTCAGTTTGGGGTTGTGGGTCTGCTGGGAAGGAAATCAAACCACGAGACATTTTAAGTAGTGGTTTGATCTTTGTCAATGAGATCGACTCAGTTTAGACATGTACCAGTGAGAGGTCAAATCTGGACTGGAATATGTTAAGGGCTGTCAGAACATTGTAAGGGGAAAGGCAGAATTGCAGCCACCAAGGGTTTGATTCCAGCAGAGAGTCTTGTAAATAGGGATGTTTAATAGACCGTGGACAAGTTAAAAGGAAGGATTAGACAACTGGTGGGGTCAAGTGCACTTAAGTAATCATAAATGCATAGGGTAGTGCTGTAATTAAAAATGCTCCTGCACTCACTCAGTTGGCTTTGGCATCAGAGCCATGCCTAGTACAGGCATAGTTTCTGTTCTGAGGGGCTTCTGTAGTTGGTCCAAATCATATGAAAGCTTTAAAACTCACACATAGGGTTAAACTTAAAAAGATAGAGTGGGAGAAAATACAGCAATGATTCAGACTCTTGAATAAACAATTTAACCACACTGGACTCTGAAGTGAAAGTGTTTGTGATAGCTGTTGGGAAAGAAAAAATTTTTGCAAACAAAAAAGTTTTAATTCACATTTTGTCGTGCTAAAAAGAAATTATTTTTAATGAGTATTTTTGTTAAACATGGTACCTGAAGAGCCTTGATAAATGTTCGTCAGATGCACTTTGATACTAAATGTCTGTAAAAAGCATAAGAAACTTTTTAAAAATAAAACAGCATTTTTTATTGGAAAAGAGTTTCTTTGCTATTTTTACTATCTTTAGAAGACGCATAAGAGTTATGCAACACCCTTAGATGCTTAGAATAATATTTCCAATGCACACTTGGCTTGTTAAGTTAAAAGAGTATTTTCTTACGCACCAGGCCAGAATCACATGATGAAATTCAAACTGATTGCTTTAGGCTTTCATTCTCTTTGATTACTTATTTGGGTCAGACATTTAGAAAGAAGATAAATATAATTTAAAAAATATTGACCTTTTCCTTGAAAACACATTTTTATACTACTACAAGAGTTGCTGCTCTGTGCTTTGTGATGTACTTCTTGGTAAGTTCAAGTTCAGATTTACTTATATTTTTTAAGAGACAGGAAGCTGACAAATGCCCTTCTCACTGCAGTGATGGAAATGTATGAGCCTGAGGTAAATGCTGGCAAGAAAGATGAGGCAGGAAAGGGCAGGCTGCTAATAAAAGGATTATTCAGAATATGATACTTATGCGAACTACAATAATATTTCTGTTTCTCTCATATTATATTTCTTGTAGCTGGCATATGAAAATTCAGCTGTGACCCTGACTTCTTAAAAACCATTTTTGCATGAAAAGTGACCTTTCCTCCTTAAATGTACTAGCCTCTCTTGGTTCTTATACCAATTTCAGCCATATGGAATGGAAGAAACTGGCTTATCCTGTCATTCTAATGATGGTTTTCAGGAAACTGAAGCAAGGACTGCGTCTGGAATTCATGTGAAAACTGATGGAGCTACACTGGAGCCTGTTTAGCAGCAATTAAACTGATGAAGATTGATAAAATTGTACTGCTAAAAATGTTTTTATACATTTTCTTAAAATACCTTTTAATATTATAGGCAAAAGTCAAAATCACTAATACAGAGATTGCCTTAGAATACCAGTGAAATGCCTCACAAGAGCAGCAGGGGCTGGGAAGTATTTCAGAGGAAGTGGTGGAGTTGCCCTCCCAAAGTCTTTGCAGTAAGCATCTTCAGGTGTTCTGGACAAACAGCTGTTAGGCCATCAGTCCGGAGAGAAAGAGCAGGTGAAGGTTTGATAACACTTGAAAACTCTTTTGCCAGATGTTAGTAGTGACATTGCAGGTGTTTTGGCATGAAGCTCTCAGGTGATTAATGAAAATCCAGAATCCTCCTTTTCTTCATGAATAAAGAAGACCTGCATTTCTTGCAAGCATAATGGCAGAAAGTGTTTATTCCTTTATTCTGTCCCTGAAGGTGATACATTATCTTAGTACCATACATTTTGAGATTGAACAAACCATGAAAGCAAAATCATGAGGAGCTGTATTTCTGCCTGGTACTTTTTAAGATAACAGGGAGTCTTGCAGGGGATAAACGTAAGTTGCTTTGTTACTTATTTTCTTAACATTAATTTTCATGTTTTGCCCATTCTGAAGGGTGCAGGCAGGGAAACAGAAAACTGCCTTTCCTCTTCAGTTATTTTGTGTGCCAGGAACAGCACATTCCCCTGTGCCTTTCCAGTCCTACAGACACTTCTGAGTTTGTATAGCTCCTAGCACAACAAGGACTTGCACCAAGATGATAATTTCAGGCAAATCATTCACAGTAGTGATTTTTTATGCAAAAGCAGATCCATTCTCCAGCAGTGATGTCCTGTTCCCTGCTGAGAGGAAGCTGTGGAGTTGCTCTGTGCCCAGAGGACATGGCGGGGGTGACTCTGTGCAAGGACACTCCAGTCAGAGCCTGGGTCTGAACCCTTCTTACAGACATATCATAGAACCACAGAATATGCTGAGTTGTAAGGGACCTACAAGGGTCATTAATTCCAGCCATTAGCCCTGCAAAGGACCATCCCCAAGAATTACACCATGTGCCTGAGAGTATTATCGAAATGCTTGAACTCTGTCAGGGTTAGCACTGTGATCACTTCCCTGGGGAGCCTGTTCCAGTGCCCAACCACCCTCTGGGTGAAGAACCTTTTACTAATATCCAGCCTAAACCTCCCCTGACACAACCTTTGGGTCCTGTCACTGGTCACCACAGAGAAGAGATCAGTGCCTGCCCCTCCTCTTCCCCTCACAAGGAAGTTGTAGGTCTCCCCTCAGTCTCCTCTTCTCCAGGCTGAAAAGACCAAGTGGTCTCAGCTGTTCCTCAGATGGCTTCCCCTCAAGGCCCTTCACCCTCTTCGCTGCCCTCCTTTGGACACTCTCTAAGAGCTGAGTATCTTTTTTATATTGTGGTGCCCAAAACTGCACACAGTATTCAAGGTGAGCAGAGTGGGACAATCACCCCCCTTGTCCGGCTGGCAATGCTTTGCCTGATGCCCCCAGGACACGGTTGGCCCTCCTGGCTGCCAGGGCACTGCTGACTCATTTACTACCAAAGACACCTGGTCTGGGCAGTGGGAAGGCTGAAGTTGCCAGTCTCACCAGCAACTTCGTGTTGGTTGTGAACCCTTTCCTCACAAGAAGCAAAGCTGCTGCTTCGTCCCAGGCACTGCTGGATCATGGGTGCTGGTCCCACTGCAGAGTCATGCCAGGCTGCAAGCACTGGCAGCTGGAGGGAATCTGCTGGGGAAAGACTGCATCATGAGGCCTCAAGGCAAGTGTTCAAGCAAAGGTTAAAGTAGCTGGACAGCTTGCCCACTAGAAAACAGGGTTTTTTTCCATAGTCACTTCCCAGTCTTGGATATACTGTCTCTAGTTACTGGAGGGATTCAAAACTGGCACAGGCACCCTCTTAAGTATGAGGCTGCCCCTGTATGCTTGGCACCAAATTCAGACAATTTTGAGAACAGATCTTCTGGAGGGTGTTTTTTCATTTTTTGTTTGTTTGTTTGTTTTTTTTGGATTGAGGTTTTCTTTTGTATTTCTTTCCATAAGAAAGCAGTTCTATTTTTAGTACTTGGCCCAAATTGTTGAACCCAGCGGTTTTACTGTTGTTGTTTTTCCTCTCTTCAATCAAAATGAAGTGGTTCTGGCTGATCTGACAAGCAGTGCTGCTGCATCTCTTAAAGTTACACTTGAGGAGCTTTTGTGATTGCACGACTGCGTATGTCTGCATGGAAAGTTTCTCTCAATTTCCTGGAATAAAAGGAGTCTTGGCTTCTTCCAAATCTATACTCCGTGCTTGTAAATGTCTCTATTAAGACTGGTTTTGTGGAACATTATGAAAGAAGGCTGGCCTAAAACATGATATATTATTGAAGTGAATTTTGTATTTGAAGTTTGTCTCCCCAGTCTCTTCTGTTTTGTTTCTTGCTGCAGCTGTTTCATATAATTGTCTGCAGCCCACATAGATACCAGAATACCCCATTTTTAGCACCTATGGAAAATCAGACAACATTACAAAGTAATGACCAGAGCAATGACTGAAGCAGTGATAAGTATCCCTATCACCTCCCTCTTTGGCTTTAGCACATATGTAGACCCTGCTCACCCAAGTTAGCTTTCAGATGAAAGGAAATATTGCTTCCTCTGCATGGTGCTATGCTTCAACTAATTAGCTTTTTCATCTATGCTGCTTCCAGAGCCCAGGGGATTAAGATTAATGTGAAAAGCTACCCCTTTTCGTCCTCTATGCACAGTGTTTAAGTTGATGCTTGCTCTCACTTTGAGACCATGTCCTGTTGCAGAGGATGCCTGAGCAGGCAAGAGGGCACATGCCTGTTACTGACTGGTTTGGGAACCTTCCAAATACATAGGATTTCTCCCAGTTCCGAAGGACCAAAGTGAGTAGAGGTTAGCCACTTTCCATGGAACTGCAAATGTCAATCAGGACATTGTAGACTGTCCTGAGGTCATTTTCTCAAAGCCTGGCTGAACACCTCTGCTTTGTGTTATAACATAGGCAGTTTTCCTACAGGCTGAGACATTGGTTTGAAGAAAGGAAGGCACCTTCTGATAACTCTGAGTAGAACACATGGGCCCTTGAGGATAGAGTTAAAAACCTGTGCCTGTCCTCAGGGTTTCCCTGTGTGCTAGGTGGAGAGGTTCTCTGTTACTCTCAGCACTACAGAAAGTGGATTCCCTGTAGCCATCCCCTGCAAAGTGCCTGGTAGGGGCCCAGCATCACCAGGCTTTGCTGACTTTCTAAATACTTCTCTCCAGTGCCACTTTTGAATTGCTTTCTGGATGCACACTTTTGTTCTTACTAATGAGTACAGACTTCAGACCTTCCTTCCAGGACTTAAAGGCATCCAAAAGATCCCAGGCTATTTTTTTAAAGATTTGAGTGCTGTCATCAAAACCATAATGAATTGCCAAACCATTTTCAACAGTTTCCAAGTGTAAGTCTAGCCTCAAGTCTTAAATCCTATGAAAGAAAGGCATTTGTGTCAAGTTTAGCATTTCCTGGGTCAGAAGTATCCTTGATTCTTTCTGCCTCTGGCACTGGCTTCTAGAAGTTCAGAAATGTGTGAAGCTCAAAACTGGCTGTATTTTCCCTTGATTTTGTTTTTCTTATGGCATATTTTTTCCTTATATCAGCTTGATATTAATAAACATTCAGGAAATATTTATTCTGTTGTGTTTGGTGTGTTTTTTTACCTGTAACTTTCCTACCAGCACTCTAGCAGTGCAATGTTCACCTAGCAAAGAGACTTAGATCACTATATGCTAAAAAGTACATTTTTTGAAGGAGTAGAGGCATTTCCTTCAGTTTCCTAGGCAAATTCTCACACACATAGTTACATTCTGCCTACTGCATTCCTCTGCCACTTCAATTGGATATGGTGTTCTTCCTGAGTTTGTTCCCTGCACTTTTGCATAGCATGTTAAATATTTGCTGTCCACCATCCCAGCAGTGACTTCACTATAGAGGCAGTGATTAAAGTAAGCCACCAGATAGGTAAAAATTAGCAGCGTATTCTCATGGAATTTACCATCTAAAATACTTGTTAGTCCAAAACTTCCAGAGGAAAGTATTTTTAACCATGACTACATAGTACAATAACTTATGACATAAATCAGCAACATAATACGTGTGGTTGCTTTCAAATGAAGAATGTTGGATGGTGACTTTGGTACAGCAATATGAGGATCACTGTGGGCCAAGTGTACTGGTACCTTCAAACCGTGACCATTGTTTTACAACAGAAGCTGAGAAGTTACATTAATGGATGAATTAGAGTGTGTTTGCTGTAAGTAGAGGAAGAGAACGATCGGGACTGTCCAACCAACAGGTAAAATCTGGAGAGGGAGAGATGAGGGCTGCTCTCTTGGTATTCTTATAGTAGGTATGAGCTGTTCAGGTATCAGTTGAAACAGTCCAATACATGATCACTAGATAATTCCAGGGAACTTTTCCATTACTGCCTGATAATCACAGCATTTCAGAGCTCCCTGACAAAAGTAAGCCTTTTTTTGCTCACATTTAAGCACACTCATTCAGTAATGGCAGAATAGGACCTGTGAAGCTAGTGTTAGAATACAAATTTTAGCTTTTCTTTAATTTCACCATGTTACAGAAAAAAATATCCTTTATTTTGCATGGTCCTTTTCCTTGTAAGTCTCAGCCTTTAGCTCATTCAGTGTAGTGAACCAAAATCACTGATAATTGCTTCCCCTGAAATTATATCAGTTTATTTGATTTCACTTACTGAGACTATTTTACCCAGAAGCTAGCTCTGTGTGTTACTGAGAGGGACACCAGACCCCGTATCATGTAAGAAGTTCTTGGGTCAAGCCTAGGGCTGTGCTGCCTTCCAGGACCACTGGCAGGCTGGCTGCAAGGTCAGGGTGAACGTGGGAAAGCCATCCTCCAAAATCTGAAGTGAAAAAACTTAGTATCTTTGAGAAGGAGGAGAGTTTTTGTGTCAAGGGAAGAGAGGCAAAGCAAGGCAAGGCAAGAATATTTTCTTCTGGGTTCTGTAGTTATGGAGGAGCTGCTGAGTATATAAAGAATTTACAGCTCATATGCAGGAAATTCAGTGGAGTGAACCCATATGACCTGACATGGGTGCTGGAATACTAAAATAATGAAGGATCTGACCTTATTCTGAGAGTTTCCTATAGTGGAGATTTCTTTGGTAGTTCCGAAATGCAGTGGTGTGTTGTCATTCAGTCGAGCAGTAATGGCACAACTGGGAAGTAGTGGAAAAGCTCAAATTGCAGTGAGAACTGTAGCCTTTGATCTTGTCTTTATTCCCCTACCAGTCTTCAGGTTTGTTTAACAACTGGTTTGTTTTGATTGATATCTGATGCTGTTATGCTCCCAGACTTACGTTTCATTGATGTAAATGGTTATTGTTTCTCCATGCCAGGAAAGAAACATCGGCAGACATTGGCCTGCACTTCCACAAGGGAGTTAAGCAAGGGAGGGATGTAAGGGTGCCTTAGGGGTAGAGAAAGGAAGGGACTCCAAGTCTGAACCATCCACACTTTGAAAGGAAACAGAATTCTGATCATTTTTGCCTAAAAAATTTAATTGCCTCTAAATCTTAACGGCAGCTTTTTATCAGCTCCAATGGTGGATGCTTACAGGTACTCCAGCCCTCCTGATCATTTTCCTTCTTTCTTCTTCTTTCATTTTTACTGAAGGAGACACCAGAGCTTCTCAGTACAGTAAGGACTTCAGAAACCAAATCAAGCAATGGTTTTTGAACAGAGAACTGTGAGACAGAGTAGTTTTCTGAAGTGCATATTCCGTTTAGAAATGTCTAAATGTTTAATTAATCTCTTCAATTTGCACATATATTCTGCTACTTTGAAGTGAGCAGAGCAAATGTTCTGCTTCTTGGAACATTTTTGTGTACTTTCATGGGCAGGAAAAACTGAGAAAAATTTTTTTTCATGAAGAAAAATTTTTGCTTGTTTTCTTGAGAGACACCATAACTACACAGCAAACATTCTAAGTTTTTAAAAATTAGAAGCTTGCTGAGCTTTGTCTACATGTCCCCAGTTTTTTAGTAGTCCTTGTAAGATGTTTGCACTAATGAATTTCACAGCTGCATCAGTTCACAATTGCTTCATGTCTCACATATCAAATGTCTTTTCAATTTTTCTTACTTGTGCATTATAGAAATGTCTGATAACTACTGTTGTCTCTAGCTTGACAAAAACCTGGAAAGTAATACTATTTGTTTCATGAAAGAGGGTTGTTTTGATCAAGAAACCAAGGAGCAGCTCTCATTTTTTGTTGTTTTTGCATTTAGTCCTGATGAAAAGAACATTCACTTTTTTGGGAACCAAAAGTGATTTTTGTCCTTTTCAATGCTTGTTTTTTTCCTGGTGCGCTTTCACTGTTTTTGTTTGGTTGTATTTTTACATACATAGAGATAGAGGCTGGTAATCTTTTATAAGATTAGAAATCAGGAAATGTGAAAGCGGGAGTAAGTTCTGTACTCTGCAAGTTTTTTGGTTTCCCTTTCAGAGGACACTTCTAACAATGTCTTTAGATATTCACCATGCCCCTGAAAGTCCCTAAGGCTTCAGAGTCTGTGTGCACTGCCCAGTGCAACAGACCAGAAGGTTTCTCATTCTCTTAAGGTTGCACTAGGAGTGGAAATGTCAACAAAGGTGTGTGCAGAAAGTAGTAGAGTAGACAGTATTTCCACAGAAGAACAGGATGTAAATCAGTAAAGACCTCATTCCTACAAGGTGACAGTGATGATGTGATCATCAGTGTGATCAGCAGAAAGAAGCACAAAGCTGTCCCCCAATGACACCAGCAGAAGCCAAAAATTGTAGCACTAGCAGGCCAGCAGGCATGAGGCTTGTGCCACAGCAGAGGCTGAAGATACCGGTTGTTGGCTGGCACTTGCAGGGTGCTGGGAACATCCATGGTTTGGTAGTGGCTGTCAGTGCCTGATGTCAGGCCACATGAGGGGAAGTGAGAAGGCTGGAGAGTGAGGGGACATGCTGAGGCAGGACCTCCAAGGGCAGCTGGCCAACTCCTGCCCAGGAGAGGAGCCTCTACCTCATCCTTCACCTTCTGACAGTGCTCCAATATGGAGGCAAAGGAAAACAAAAATATAGCTGCTTTATTAGCAAAGAACTGAGAACCGCTTGACTGGAGCTCAAGAAGGGAAAGAGAGAAGTGTCTTAAAGAATGATGTCTGTGAATATTTTTCCTGTCAGTGTAGCATTTCTTCTTTTGAGAGAGAAAGGTCAAACCCAAAGGTTATACAAGTAAGGGAAAAGGTCATTCAGATTTCCTGGTCAGGCTTGAGTCCCCTGTTCTGCATGTCCTCTCTGCTCAGCCTCCAGCTACCCTGCTGGGAGCCGGGAAGGGCAGAGCATGGCCAACTGGCCAGGTTTTTCTTGTGACAGCTGTCATTCTTTGTGCTTGCCTGGGATGTGGTTGTTACTTATGCCTGCTGAAGTGCTCTCCATGTTTGTATAGAATCATAGAATAGTTTGGGTTGGAAGGGACCTTTAAAGGTCATCTAGTTCCAAACCCCCTGCCATAAGCAGGGATAACTTCAACTAGATCCCATTGCTCAGAGTCCCATTCAGCCTGACCCGAATGTTTCCAGGGATTGGGCATCCACCACTTCTCTGGGCAACCTGTTAGCTCCAGTGTTTCACCACCCTCATCATAAGAGTATTTCTGCCTCATACCATTACCCTGTGTCCTATTACCACAGGCCCTACTAAAAAGTCTGTCCCCATCTTTCTTGTTGGTCCCCTTTAGGTACTGAAAGGCCACAACAAGGTCTCCCTGGAGCTTTCTCTTTTCCAGGCTGAACAACCCCAGCTCTCTCAGCCTGTCTTCAGAGGAGAGGTGCTCCAGCCCTCTGATCATCTTTTTGGCCCTCCTCTGGACTTGCTCCAATGCCTTTCCTGTGCTAAGGGCTCCAGAGCTGGATGCAGTACTCCAGGTGGGGTCTCACCAGAGAAGAGAGACAGAATCACCACTCCTGAAGTGATTTTTTTACACCAATGAGCATTTGCCCTTTGTGCAAATAGGGGTAACACCAATAGCTTGGTCATTGTTTTGGATTCAGTGGGGTCTGTAGGGATTTGGCCCATGGATATGCTCTACTACATGGTGTCCTAAGAGCTGCTATTCCACTGACATCTGTTGGGTGCATGTGAATATTTCAGAAGCAGCAGTCCGTCTATGTGCACATGTGGCTAACTGGTGCGGCTGTATGGCCATCAGCTGAAGGTCTGCAACACTGACCTTGCATTAGGCTTGGATTTCAAGAGCTCATTTGGCTGCCAGGTGTCATGGCACATGGTAGGTGCAAGGCCAGCCCACTCCGCTCACAGGGAGGTGCCAAGCACCATTGCCACATGAATTTTCTCAAGGCAAGAGAAGTCTTCTCCTGGCCCAACTAACCTGTCACAGAGCTATACCCCAATCTCATTGTACAAAGTTGTTCTCATATAGGCAGACCAAGACCATAGCCTCCATGTGTGTTGCTGCGATCAGAGCTTTTCAGTTCTCATGAGCCATTAGTTTCTTTCTGGCTTCCCTTTGGCAGACATTTAGAGACATGTCCTGTAGTGGCCCTTTTCCCAATAAATTGTTCTCCTTCTAAATATGCCTCACTAAAATCTAAAAATCCAGATAGGCCAAGGTTTTATTAGAAGTACTGACTATCAGATGAGATCTGAGAAAGTGGTTTGACTTGATAGTGGAATGAAAATCTTGTTTATTAAAAAAAAATCAATTTACAAAATGGAGACTGGGGAACGGGGAGGGAGGGGAGAATTAACTTTAGAACTTAATTCCTCCACACTCAACAGCTTCATTTACAAGAAGAATACAACAAATCTCTTGTTTTTGCAGCACAAGGGCTTTATACAGGTAAACATGTTGAGAATGTTGCCTGTAGTGTTTGCCCAGCTAGACCATAAAGAATTCCTGTGAGCGGGGGGATCTAGTGCCATTGCACAGCCCCAGCAAGTTCTGCTTTCCTCCTTCCTCTATCTGCCTTGGTGCCAGGGAGGGAGACTGCTGGAGTCGTACTATTCCTCTGAAACCATGTGGCAGGTTTATTCTGAGTACAGACACAGTGGTCTTCCATTTTGCAGTTTCAGAAACTAGAATATCCTGTTGAGCTTTCTCACTTTCTTCCCTTCCCCACTGCCACTGCTTGGTATGGCTGTAGGGAATATAAATGGAACAGGAAATTTGACCACGTCCAGGATCAATGTCATTAAAGACACATCTTGTTTTAAAATCTAATTTTATATAACTGCTCTGTTATATAATATGCTTTTGTTTGTTGTCTTGATTTTTATCGAGGTAGTGTACATTCCCCTGGACCTTTTCATGAAGGAATGTTTATACCTGTGGGCAAGCACTAATGGCAGTGAAAGGCTTGCATTCATGGGAACAGCATTTAGCAATTCATGGTTGCCAAGGTAAGCAACAAAGGCATGCCCTCTGCCACTCCACTGCCTCTAAAAGAAACAGTCTCTAAGGTAACAGGCTAGCACCCCTTGAGGCCAAAAATCTTTAGCTTTTTAGACAGAAAAACACATTAAATAATACCAAGAAAAGCATTTTTTTTTGCCCAGGAATTTTTTCTTCACAACAGAGGAGGGGCTCAAAGTGTTCTATTTTTGGTTCTGCAGAGGAATTTAATTCAGATGCTGCCCAATGCTTTGTGCACTCAACACCCCTCTGACAGTTTGGTTTCAGGGGCACATAGAACTAATGAGCCAAGGCATGACTGCAGTTGAAGGCTGGTGCCTCTCAGGCCTGTGACTGTTGTTCAAGTGAATAGGCAATTTCCCTGATTAGCTTGGAATTTGTAGCATTATCTGGATGGTTATTTGGCATGAGCCATTTTTTCAGGATCACAGTCAATTTGGGAGATGGAGTCACCTGAAGAAAAGGTCTGCAGAGGCAGCGGTTTCTAGATGCTGCTTGTGATGGGATGGGAGAATGGGCTTCTCGTCTTGACTTCATCTTGCTCTGCAGCTGCTTACCAATCTCTTTTATCTTACTGTAGCAAGAAGGGAAAAGTAGGTGAGTCATCACATTTTCCCAGTGTAAGATTTTAACTGGGAGAAGGAATGAACAGGAGAGGGCTGATTTTAAAACTGCAGTCTAACAAAAGTGAAATGCAACAGCCGGATCACCTTTCTGCTAATGTCGATGCATCAGAGACCTACTGCATGCAGAAGATAACTTGTTTATTCAGGACATTCATATGACTATAACATCAGTACAATTTGCTGGGTGTGGGGAAAAGCAAAAGAAGCATTTTCTGGAGTATTTTTTTTCAAAATTACTCAAGTTATTGCAATTGCTAGACAATTATAAAGTGGCAATTCATGGACTGTAGCTGAGTAATACAGGACCTGCTGGATGTAATATGTCTTTTTACACCTGGTGCAGTTCCTAGAGTTGGAACAAAGGTCTCAGAGCCCTTCATGAAAGGGGAAATGCCTCCTAGAACCCTTTTGCAACTTGTTGCAGACTTGATGCTGATATTAGTATATTTTTACTCAGAACTGAGGCAGACTGATAATCAGACCTAATCATACCTTCAGGTGTTCAACACATGCCTCACATTTCAGTGAGTCTGTTATGCAAGAGAAGTCCTGCTCTATTTGAGACACAGATCGACTGGTGCTCAATAAAGAAGAAGCAATTTGGTATTTGTTCATTGCACATCTCGCTCTTTATTCACATCTCAGTGCACAAAAGGAATTAAATGTCACTTAAGGTAGAATGGAGACATGTTGCTGTCCAAGCAATCTGCCTGTCTTCTGAGGCACAGTCTGCAGGTACCTGAGCAGCCAACACAAAACATCTCCACTCTGCCTCAGTTCTAGTGTTTTTGCTGGCTTGTTTTGACATAATGACCTCTTTCTGCTGTTTTGTTAGCTAAGAAGCCTGTGTCTAAGTCCAGTGGGACTGCACGTTTTAATCAATGGCTTAGTGTGCTTAGCACATGCCCCCAGCACGAAGTTGGGCAGTCATAGCCACTTCCAGATGAAACATGACGAAGTTGTGAAATGAATCTGGTCAGGAAAACAAAAGCACTGAATCTCTAAATTCTTGCATGTTCGCAGGAACGTGCCTATAGACTTGGCTAAAACATTTCAGAAATGTTTATCTTGAGGAAGATATGCCATAGGCAAAAGTTCCATTTGGCACACTTCTGACTAACTAAGTAAGGTTTTGAAAGGTGATGTTTAAAACAACAGTAGTAGTAGGGAGCAGTATTAGATTTATCTATGAACTAGCAAATATAAGAAATAAGAATTGATTTATAAAAAAAAGCTTTTCAGAATGCTGGTTTCAGTTAACTTCCTTGAACTGAGTGTTGATATTTTTGTTGACTCCACAAAGTAGGTTAACATCAGAACTCCACTCTGTATCTATAATTAGACAGTATTATTTCATGTCTAAACTATCATTATTAGCTGAACAGTCTGAACTCTTTTTTTTTTTTTTTTTTCCCAAAGAACCATTATAATGTTACTGTGAAAATGCAGAACTTTTGGAAAATGAAAATAAAACCCGATTGCTCATACTTTGACAATGTGGTTTATAAAGACTGTTTTTCAACAGCTATAGAATACTTGCATTTCCATGTTAGAAAGATGAAATTATATAACCTCCATTTGCTTACCAGCTCTTCACTGCAGCTGGAAAATCTATTAGTTTCATCTGACTTAATTACCATCACATTTGTCTTTCTCTCCAATCTGTATTTTTGATCTGTACTTTTGCAGATCCTAAGGCACAGTGTACACGTGCATTTATATAACATTTGTATTCAAAAATGCACATAATCTGACATCTTATGGGCTGATCTAAAATTCAACAAGGTCATTAGAAAGACTCCTAGCTAAGCATCGCTCTATCCCCATGATGCTCTGAGCAGGACTTTTCCTCATAATGTATTCCCTAAAATTCAGTAGCTGCTCCCAGAGTAGGTACAGAGACTGCATTAAGGAGATTTTATTTTCACATTCAGGTTTTATTCCACCACTTAGCAAAAAGTTAAGTGCTGATGGGACTTCAGACAATCAGAGTATTATACAGCAGATGCATATTGAAGTTTTTAGTATATTCTTCCTATAAGATTTAAAGTGAACTAACAACCCAATATTTTGGTCCCAAAATGTTGGCAACTTCACTATAGTTTCAAGCACATGTTGGAGAGCCTGGCCTCCTATTTAGACCTTATCTGAATAAGTCAAATGTCTTGATAATGCAAAATTGGAGAGGAAATTATTTGAATATAAGAATTTTTTGACAGATTTCCCATATTTCTGATCCCAGTTAGCATTGCTGCAGTTTAGCTTTTATTTTGTAATGTTGGCATTTATTTCCATGTCTATCCCAGATCTAAAAGCACAGAATTCAAAACGTGTAAAAAAAGACCAATCTAACATTTCAGGAAGCAAGGCAAACTTTGGGCAGTACTGATGATAAGAATAGGCAAAGACGTTTTATTTCAGTTCACCTGCTTTGCCCATCTTCACCTTAGCATTTGCCAGGAAACCTCAAGATATTAAAATGCAGATCTGTTGGATGAATGGAGACAAATGGAGTGATACTTAATGGTATATGTGTTGGTGAAAGGAAAATAAGTGTGAACTGTGTTATCAAGAATAAATTAATTGTATTTGCTAGAGAGTAGTAGAAACTCATGAAGGAGAGGAGCCCTTCTCTCAGACCAGTGTATTTATGGCTAGACAGAGGTCTATCTTCTGAAATGTTTCTCTGAAAATGCTGGTGTAGGCCATGGTTTTTGTCTCCTTCTGTCTTAAAAAAGTTTAATGCATTAACATTTTTCTTTCAGTCCCATGGGTCATGTGTATGGTTGATAAGTAGAAGCTAGTAATCTTATCCCTCTGCACTGTCTGTGCACTTGCCCAACCACAAATAACATGTTATAAATGATTGTCACCTTGTGGTGCTTTCCTGGTATTTGGGCTTCTCCAGACCTTCCAGGTTTATTCATTAATGTCTTACTGCAACTGGGACTGGTTTAGAGGTGATGATACATGAGCCAGGAAGAACTCCACCTTATTTTCAAACTAAGAAACAACTCATTGACCTGACAGCTAAAACCACCAGCATCCTTTTGCTTTTAAACTGAGGAAAAGTGATGGGAAGTCACTGACAAACAGTAAATGTGAATGACTTTTAAATGCCAACCGAGATTTAAATGGTGCTTTGGCAATATACCGAAAACTCTTTATTTTGAGACTTACAGGGACTTCTGCAGAGTTAGTGCAAATACAATGAAAATTGTAATATTTACATAATCTATAAATAAAATAGTGTAGAAACCCAAATCCCACCTGGACTCACAAGTCAAAAAGGAGTCAGAATAAACAAGATCATTAATACATGGATTGGCTGTTTTTTTTTTCCTTGATAAACAGTGAAGTGATTGATATAACATATATCTACAGATATGTATAAACATGCAAAGCACAGAGAGCATGAAAGTGTTTATCAAGTTCCTTTTCTCAAAATACTACTAACAGGAAGCAGTCAAAGGTTTCACAGAAAGGAATCAGTTTCTTGGATTTATAGGTTGTATTTTTTAAGAGTGAGTTGAGTCCTGGAAAGACACCAGAGATACCTAGAGATAAAATTAATTGTAAAGTACAGTCTTACTGAGACAGAAACAGAGCCTGATACGTGTATGAAATTGTCCATATGTACATGTGTATTCTTGCATACTCACTCAAAACAAAAAAAGTGACCTTATTATTATATATAGTAGAAAGACAGCTCTTAATAAATTGGGGTTGAAAAATATCAACCTCAAGTGTTTGAGGAGGCAGAGGGAATTACATGCTTTGGTTCTTAAAATTCTTCAGGATTATTTTTTTGACAGTTCATCCAAAATTAATGGAAATGCCCTTGGTCCTTTGGATTCAAAGCAAAAATCACTTTCTTTCCCCCAGAATCTACTACCTATAAAAATTTTTCCATTTCTAATCTTCAAAATAAATTGCAACCAATGAAGAGGTAATGCAAAAAGTTTCATTAGGCTTATCTCCATAGACATAGGATTAACAAAAGTTCATTTTTCTTATAGGCATCCTAAAGTCTTTATACTAATGGTGTAAAACTAATTCTTTCTTTTTTGTGAAATACACTAGTGAGGGAATCAATAGACATACAGATATAGCAAGATTTGGAAAATTGAGATAATTTTAGTAGAGTTAAAAAGGTTTGCTCTGGGATTTGAGAAAGCTGAAGTGAATGCCCTGGAATCATTAAAAGTTGCTTATGCTTTCCACAACACTGGAAGAATAAAATGCATTTTAAAAGTTGCACATGATTCTCATTAAGGGCCTGCAAAACTCAGGCATTTCATTTCTGCCTAACTCAGAAACAGAAATGTAAATTGTGTCTTTCTCTATACAGTATATATAAGCCTGAAGATGACTTCCAGTCACTGAGAGCTATGCAGAATGAGAACATTCTTCTGTTTCCTACTGGTATTATGTAGTCAACTAGAAGGAAGGCACACTGAGAAGGTAGCTAGACTTGCTTGCACAGTAGTGACCAAGATTGGAATGACCCTATGAGGATTAAACAAAAACTAATGGAAGAAGGTCTTTGTTACACCAATTTTTTTTTTTTTATATGGACAAAAAAATTATGAATAAAGCCCACTAGTTTTCATTTTTGCATTGATAAGAGGGAATGGAACACATTCTGACCTGTCCAACCTTTTGGAAGCTTTCAGAAATCATGCAGAGCCCCTTAGCAGACAGGGATGTGCTCAGCTGTCATTTACATGAACACTTTTGGCTAATTAGGAAGAAGAGTTGAGAGAGCTAGGTGTTAGTTAGAAATGCCAGAGACTGAGGATATGTCCATACTGTAACTCAGGTACTCAGGCTGTTCTCAGGTGCTGGACCTCTGTTCATTTTCTTCCATGGATACCGGAGTCCTGGGCTGCCCTTTGGAATAAATCTAGTCTTCCCTGAGATGAAATCCACTAACTATTTGGGGGATAATTTATTTCCAGAAAACACTAGTTCAGCTTGTTCAGCTCTATGCAGTTTTTCTATGTCTTTCTAGCAAATTCATGCTCTTGGGTACCCTCACACAGACTCAAATCATGCTCCATGGGGTGCATTAATTTGACATCATGCTATACAAATACTGCTGCAGCAGTCTATAATGTTCTGAAAGGTCACAACATAAAATAATTATGTCTTGGGGCCTTGGGGGCTTCCTGTGGACTCCAGAGGTGACAGTAGGTGAGGTGCTCAACAGCATAGCCCTGAGCAGTATGGATGCAAGCCACCCCATGCTGTTTGGTGTAGGATCACTCCCTGGGCAGAAGTCTGTAGTGATATGGCTGTAGTTGGTGACAGAGAGATAAAATTGAGAGTTCCTAAAACAGGGAGGAAACATATTTTTTTTAAGGATTACCAGAAGAATGAGCAAGACCTAAGAAGAGAAAATATTTATGGTCTATTCAGACAATAAAAGGGATGATGGATGAAAGGCACATTAGTTGGATAAAGGAAGCTCATTCTACTTCTGCCAATTTTTCATTGTAATATGCCTCAGCCAGGCCCCAAATAGTGATTTGCTCTACCATAATTCCTGCATTCAGTTACCAGTGAAATATATTTATTGCTGGTGGTTAGCAGTCAGCCTTTGAAATGGTGCGCTGCCTCATTTTTATATTATTTAGTCAGAAAAAGTCATAATTTAACTTTGTTTTGCAAGTATTCTGACAGACCAAGGAAGTCTCTCTTTATTTTGCTGTCCAGAGGTGGGGTGAGTCCCTTGCAGAACATTTGGCATCCAAACACTGAATGTTAAATGCAGCATCTTTTCTCCTTGAGCAGGGTGATATGCACTGACAGCTCAGCCCTCCTTCCTTTCCATATCCCAAATCCCTGAAGAGAGGAGAGGCAGAATGGTTCCTCAAACCAGCATGAGGCTTCGCTTCAGAGACACTGTAGCAAGGATTATGCCGTTCTGGCAGAAATGAGGAACAATTTTTTTTTCTGTTCTGTTTTTGAACCTTCTCTTCAGAAAAAGACATGGACTGGGGAGATGAAGATCTCAAATTCTAGACTCACTGTGGCCGACAGACAGCAGAGCTTCCTCAGCATGCTGCCATCTGGGATATACCATCAACTATAGGAAGCAACCACTCGCAGATCTATGGGAAAAGGGAAAAGGTGCAACAAATGCAACAATCTTTTTCAAGTATTTCTGCTTCCCAGAGGGATTTGACAATCCTGCCTCAGCACCAGCCAGGGTTTGGCGGGCAGTCTGGCTAGGAATATTGGCAGAGGTGTGGGCAATGCCAAGTGAAATCTCTTCAGTCCTGTTGGCCTTCGACCAACCCGTGCGGAAGCGGTGCGGTGTGGCGGTCCGTGAGAGCTCACTGCAGCGGTGATTTCCTCTGGAGGTAATGATGCTCAGCACCCTGTCTCTCCCAGCCACCTAGTCTTGAAGGAATGGGGATTGGTTTGGGCTGACCTCTCAGGCTTTCTTAGTAATGGAGGTGTAAGGAAGTGAAGGATCTGTTCCACACACAGAAGAAATGATATGCGTTTATGCTAACCTTTAATCTGAAGCTGTTAACATAAACCAATTGACCTCCATAGGAAGAGCAGTGCAAAACAGAGGAGTGGTATTTTTACATCAATTCACCCCTGGGTCAGGCTTCTTCTTCATGCATTCCCTTCACTTAATAGCTTGATTTTTATTTTTTTTTAATATTGAAATATTGAAATGCTGGGACAAAAAAAATAAAAAAAACAAAATACCTGAAACTATTCTAAAGGCTGTTGTAGTCTTAAAAATTTAAGTAGTAAACTAAATAAAGTTGCCTGGCAGCTCTCATTAGCTGTGATAGACATGTAGAGTTATGAACACAATGGCTTTTATTAGCCATCGCTTTACTTTCACAGCAAAAAAATCATCCATTTACTAAGAGTCTGGTTGAAACAATAACCCTGAACTAATGATAATAAAAAACAATTCTACAGGCACTCATTGGTTTTGTTTTAATTGTAGAAATTTTAATTTATGTGCACAATTTTATTTTAAAATGTTCTTGTTCAGGAAGGTTTTTCTTCCTCTTTGGGGAGCTAATTCCCTTGCAGAGTTCATGCATAAATACGTGTATTAGACACACCAAACATCTGTGTACTGGTTATATTTTTCCTTTTTTTTAATTTTGTTTTACATTACTTTACTTAATTTTATTTTAGCTACTCATGATTTTACATACAAGTAGTTCCAAAGTGAGCAAAATTGCTGAGAGGGGTATCTTGTCAAAAGTAAGCAGAGTTAAAACACGGAACACTCTACACTGCCACAATTTTCCTTGTGCCCTCTTCCTCACCTTTCTTCAACATATACTGTGGCACATCCTGAAAGAAAAGTCTCCCACCACCACTCCCTTGATATTGATATAAAGGCAGCTTCACATCCACCCAGATTCTTCCCTTTCCTCAGTAACCATGAAAACACAACATCCATCTTTCCCTCTCTCTCCCTGTGTCTTTGGACTTCAAGCCAGGTAAGAGTATGAGCTATAAATTGAAGTGAATTATACAGCTGGGTAAATAAAGCGAGACGAAAGGGAGAAAAAGGGAAATGTGTTTCCTATCACAGAGTTTAAAAAACAGACTTGGCACACAAGTGGAAAAAACACAACAGGAAACAAGTTTCTACATATAAATTAAACTTTTTCACCCTCAAACTTTTTAGATAGCCCAGGAGTAATAAGTACGTGTGTTTCTTGGACCAGCAAAGCAAGCATTCCAATATTAAATGGCTTCCTGTTCAACACGTTCAAAGCCAGAGACTGTTTTTGGGGGTTGGTTAGAAATATGTGTGAAGTATGCACTTTTAGTTCAGGCCAAATCAAATGTTTTTAATCCCCACCCCCTACCCCCCCCGCCAAAAAGAAAAAGAAAGTCAAGTCAAAAAACCAAAGTTTTCTTTTTCAGGAGGAAGTCCAATGATTAGCCTTCAGTTAATCTGCAAATATTCTCACTTCCCAGTAAAGATACTTTAAAGGGAACTGTTCAATGTCATTCTGCATTGGCATTTGATGCTGTTGAACTGTAATGAGTAGATTCATACAAGAGCTCAAGAACTTGGTCCCACGCAAAGATATGAAAACAGTGAATATTTGAGGGTGTGAAGTGTGTTACAGCATTTTCCCCCATTAGTGTCAAACCTATAATTCACAAATTGCTGATCCGTTTTCTTCTAACACATGAGCCTCAAATGTTATTTGGTAGTACGTGTTCTTTGCTGATAGATCTTTTTCTTTGGTTTTTCTTTTTTTTTTTTTTTCTCCTTTAGGTTTATAAGGTTTGATTACATAGTCAAAAATCAAAGTAACACACATGGGAAAAAATCAGGGAGCACCATATGCCATGGATATGTCCAGGTGAGGAGTTTTTCTAGTTCCTCACTGAAGCCACAGGACACTTTTGGGAAAAAAAAACAAAAAACAAAACAAAAAAAAAAACCCAAAAAAAACCACAACACCAGAAAAGCACACCTTTTCTTTCCCCCCCCCCCTTTTTTTTTCTCCAGCTAATGGGCAATGGATGCATCTAACTAACCTACTTCAATTTGTCTCTTTCTATAATTTCACAAATTACTGCTTCTAGTAACATATTTTCTCCCAACTCTGAGGAAACAGAAGCCTTTTAAGTGGTAGCCAACTATGTTCTTTTAGTATTTTTCTCATTCCAGTGTTTTTGAGCAAACTTGGGGTCTAAACAGTGTTCTGCTTCAATATTTGAAGAATGCTATGTACTGAGCACAATCCTAGATGGTATGTTGTGAGACATCGGTCTTGTCTGTTGCTGTTATGCCACCTCGAATGAACTGAATTGCATACTTTTTTTGGTTATTTCTGCCTAATTTTTACAAACAACCAAAAAAAAAAAAGGCACCTCCCACCATTGCCAGGCCCTTATAAACATTTACTTTGGGGTTTTGACTTGACGGAAGTGCATCCTAGGCAGACTTCTGGGTCTCCAGTCTCACCTAAATCAGTAAAATTCAACCTGTGCTGATTTGCACCAGAATAAACCAGGATTTTGTTCTGGCCTAGCCAAATATAGTACTCTTTTCAGAAGTACTGCTGAAGATGGAACTAACAAAGTTACTGGAAGTTAATGAATACTAGATAGACTTCACTGGTGACTCATCCCTGGGCCTCCCCATATTTCCATATAGTGTCATACTTGATATCCAGAGCTATTGCTGGAGGTGGGGGATGGGGGTGGGGTCATGGCAGGAGAAGTGACCAGAGAAGGAAAGGTTTCCCTCTTTGAATGTTCCAACTTTCCCAAGGAGAGTCATGATGTAAGAAATAAATAAGGCGGTTTTATTACAAGCAGGAGTTTCCATGGTTGCCTCGTGTTGAGATGCCTGGAAGTCATTTTGTTTGGGGAGCTGGGGAGTCATTTGGTGGCTGGGGACTGGTGAGCTGCTTACAGTTACTTACTGCAGTTACTTATTGCTTCTTGCAGGTCTGCTTGCAGTTGTTTATTGATGCTTACAGGTCTGCTTACAGTTACTTACTGCTGCTTACTTGTTGCTGCTTACAGTTGCCTACAGTTACAGTGTGAAGGCGGCCAGAAGGCACCTAGGGCAGGGAAACCAGTCTGGGCTCACTGCCAAGGGACCATATGGCTGGGACAGGGAAACAATATGATAGGTCGGTTAAGACAACCAATGGACTGATGAAGGAAAGTGTGAGCCGGCCTTGAGAGACCCAATCGAACCCAAGAAGAGGGGCTATATCACCTTTTAAGGAAGAAAAGGAGCACGGCTTGCCATGGGAGGAGCGAGGGAGTGGTTATGTAAATCAAGAAACCTTAAAAGGACTCATCCCTCCCATTCCCAGTGTGCTCGGAAGTGGCCACGAGGCTGGTGCACCCAGCGCACTTAAATTAAAGTTGTTTCACTTTTTTTGGCTGTCTTCAAAAGTTTAATTAGAGATATTTTTCACAATGAGAGTTCAGTTTCTAGTGATTCTGTGGCAGATGCTCATTGAGGTTCTTCTGCCACCTTCCTGGAGCACTTAAATTCAATTTCAGTTCAAATCAACTCCATAACCACATTGTCTTCTATCCTTTAGACTCCTTCCTTCCTTCAGGCCCATCTGAAATAAAATCACGATGTTTGTTTGCAGTGTCTGAACACTGCAACTTCCTTTCCGCTGACCTTCACCATTAATCCTTTAGATTTTCTGTTATAGCTCCTTCACATCTGATACCATATTTCTACATATCAGTTATCTTTCTGGTGTGTTAAATCATTCATTAATAAACTAATATGTATTCTCAGGAAGGGGAATAGGTTTAGCTATGTCCCAGGGAAACATCAGGGTCCAAACTTTCTGTAGAGTCATGTTGGCAAAACTTCAGGCTCACATCAATAATCAATATCAACGAGTTAAAACCCAAGGTCATACACTCTGGTATAATCAATCTGTTTCTTGTACCTTAGTTCGCTCTTCTAAAATTGACTTTTGAAACACATCCTCTCACTTGCAATGAGGGAAAAGAGTGATCTGCAAAATACTGTGAAGATGCACATGAATTCTATGTGTGAGTTATAACATTAAACTCCTGGGTTCCCCTCACACCCACTTTTGAGGAAAGACAAAAATAGAGCATGATAAAAAGACCAAATGAAAGATAGAGAAGGAGAGAGAACATAGAAAATAAGAGAAAGAGAGAAGGAGCGAGAGAAAGAGAGAAAGAGAAAGAAAGAAAGAAAGAAAGAAAGAAAGAAAGAAAGAAAGAAAGAAAGAAAGAAAGAAAGAAAGAAAGAAAGAAAGAGAAAGAAAGAAAGAAAGAAGAAGAGAAAGAAAGAAAGAAAGGTGGTTGAGAACAGAGATCCAACTAAAAATGGAAATGAAAACCCATGCAAAAGAAAGATTTCAGGGGGAATTTATGGTACTTTAAATCCTTCTTTCTTTTACCAGGTAGAGAAATCCTAGTCCTGTTACATGATTCTAACATCTTTCCAACTGCTTTCAGTGAATCACTGCCATTACCAATATAGGCAGAAATTTAGTTTATCAGCTTCCCAGACACTGAATACAGTGTTGGCAGGGCTGACAGTTATTAACTTAGTGAGTCAGATAGGGTGTTCTTTTTTTATCTCCAAATCTCACAGGAGCAGCTCCAGCCATGTTACCGCTGCAGCTGCTGCCGAAACCTGGCCAGCCAGTGTGCTAAGACTGGGACTTCTGATGATTGGTACTGCAAGACTTGCATGGTAGGCTATCATTATAATGATACATAGTTGCAGGTATCATCTCAGTTGATAAGCTTTTTCTGTCTTTCAAAGCTCTGTTCCTTAAGCTTTTTACCTGTGACATTACTTACTGTGGAAAATTTCACATTTAATTATTTTTTTCTTGCTTTGTTCTAACATACACCCCTTTCAGATACAGCTGCTTAAACAAACTGTTGTTTTGTGGAAGCGAAGTTCATACATCTACTCTTTACATAATGGGAATATGTTTTGTTCCTTGGCAGGACAGACTGGCTTTTTTTCCTGTATCTCTCCTAAAGAAATAGCTAGGGCTGAAGGTGATCATGATAGAAGAGAGCAAGGAAGACACTCTGCACTCTGTAGAAACACAGTCTTGAAAGCATTCTAAAGATGCTCTAAAGCAGTTGTGTGTGCTGTGGAGTTATTATATGGTTGACTTCTGCCAAATGGAACCAGCGGATGAAGTAACAGCCAGAGTCTCAAGTTGCTCTTCAACAGACATCATACTTTGTTTTCTCTGATTTTTCCATTCTTTTCTGCTTTCAGTGTTCCATCCTTTGAATCATTTAAAAAGTCCAAATTTCAAGACCAAGTTTTTACTGAGAAAGTCAGGCTATGCTGATTTATAGGCAGAAACTACAGGCATTTCTTCCAGATGAATGCATCTCTCTGCACTTGTCTTGTCCTTGTACTTTTTGTCAGCCACAGCTGGTCACAGGGCAAGGAAGAATGCTAAGGAGATGGGTGTATCAACCTCTCCTTATGAGCAAACCTACCCACCTTCTTCCACTCTGCTACCATACTGCATTATTCTGAAGCAATCTCCTTTGGGCAACCCCAAAATATCAAACCTACAGGACTTACCTGTTTGAGAGTTTAGCAGAAGGGACTTTTGGTCTTTTTTTCAACAACACTTAGGTTCATTCCTTTGGTCTGTATCATTTTGATGAAGTTGCACTTCAGGGATATTGAGGACCAAAGGCTAGATTCATTAAGTGATGTGGACAGTCCTGTTTACATAGCAATTGCTTTTTCAACAGTCACAACCGTATGGACTCATCACATTTCTGCTGAACAACTAGATGGCTATCAATGCACTTCAGGGAGATCTAGGGTGCTGTCCCATACTGCCTTAATACAAGTTTCCAGCTATTTCCAGCTTACGAAAATCGCAGGGTCTTTTGCAGCTCACCACATGAAAGACTGCAAGTCCTAACAGTGTGACTGCAGGTTTTCATGAGTGCTATACTGCAAGAACAGCCAACAGGTAGGTAGCAATGGACTAACAGGAAACAGATGGCAAGTTTCTACAGGAATTTCTTTCCTAGTCTGCATAAATTACTGATGTGCTAGTCTGAGGTTAAAGAGAGGTCGCCTGAATGTTATCCAGTGGTAGATGTTAGGGTTCTGAGTGCAACGACTTAGTGCCCTGCTCCATCTGCACTTGGCAGTGATTACCTGCAGTGCTCCTCTTCCCCTTAGGATATCCCTCTAACGTGCTAAGTGCCTTGATGGGAGATTGAACAAAATTCGAGTGCAAGGTCAACCTAAGTGATTGATTATAAGTGATTTTTAGTGTTTATTAGCAGTCAAACCTTTTCAGGAGCCATACTAAATGTAAAATAACAACTCTTCCTTTCTCCCTTGTTCTCAGTGAGTATGTACACACACATGTGCCCACATACACACACAAAAGAGCCCAAATTAATTTCAGGAATGCCCAGATGTTATTGAGTGCCACTGGAAAGTGGCATCAATGTAAGGTTGATACCATAAATATTATTACATTTGAATGCTGTCATCACTAGAGAAATGCTCTAACCTGGCACTTCAGGAAGTGGAACTAAGCCATTTTAGCCAGCTTATTGTCCAGACACCATATATTCATTGTAGACTACTTCATCAGCATCTTATAAAACACAAGGACTGGAGATTTGCCATATAACTTAGTGGTACTTAGCAATCCGGGGACCCCTGGTGGCCTAGCGGTTAAGACACTGGTCTCTCAGCGCCAAGGCCGCAGGTTCGAATCCTGGGTCCCCCGGG
>JAWWLV010000121.1:58957658-58968783 GCA_035041135.1 Platyrinchus mystaceus | reverse complement strand
GCAGGCTTGAAAGGTAAAAACACCTTTCCCAGATCTTCGTTCGCGAAGACTGGCCACTTACTTTACTTACTTACTTAGCAATCCATGACAATGCTTCTAAATGATACAGAGCAGTTATGTCAAAAGGCATTGAGAGTGGAAAGATGCAATCAGAAGCAAGCAGGAGAGAAAGTACCCCCAGACTCTGACTCTTTGGTTATGCTGGGGGACCCTTCCCATTTCCTTCTGTGTATTCAGAAAGTGGCTGATGTGATACGTTTTACAAATAGATAAAAATACACTCACAAGAGTTAGGAACATCTTGTACACAGATGTGAGTCAATACTTGGCAGGTGGCTAACTGGAGTCAGATTTCCCAGACAATAATTTTCAAACTAAGAATTAAAGAGGCAAGAGAAAAAGTACTTATTCCCATCAGAGCATGAGCTCTGAAGTGAAATTATCTTTTCTTTCCACATAGTTGATTCTACATGACTTTAGCTGCCTGCATAAAACATCCAGGAGTGATATGATAAATCTTGCAAGGACATAATTTTCTAAATAAACTAATTGTTTCTCTCCTGCAAGCTTCTCAGCCAGTCCTGACCTAAAATCTGTACAGACATAAGAACAATATAAGATTGTGTTCAAACATGTCCTGTAAAAGTGTCACAAAAGGACCCAACTACAAGTATAGTTAGCCAAGGAGAATGGCATATGGTATACCATTTGTGGATCATAAAAACATTCTATGGCAAGACATCAAATGCACCTTGAGGACTATGAATTCAGGACATCTGTTGTGACAAAGAGCATCCAACTTCCTCTTAGTCTTGCAGGACCATGGCTTAAGCGTACAGTGCATTTTCACCATAAACAGACATATGTGGCCAGAACCACAGAGTTGCAGGTGGGTTATTAATCTCTACATTGTAATTTGACTTTTAATTGCTGCTCATTTCAAATTTTGATTATTCTCTGATAATCAGTCTTTTTTATAGATGTTTGAAAACTGTCTTTTCAAAAACAATACATGAAAAAATATTTCCCTTTGGTAGAAAATTTGCCTGTCTGTCTGCCTGTCTATGTACCTGTCTATTTATCTTCTATACTACATATTGCTAGCTATGGAAAAGTTTGGGGTACAGAAGCATACTTGAAACTTTGTGTTCAAGTTTTCTGATGAAAAGGCACACTCCAGTGTTGACCTCTGGCTCCTGTAGTGAACCACATCTCCTGTCCTAGTAAGGAGGCTGTGTTGTGCCCTGGAAAATGTGGTTTAACCAGACAACTCTGCCTAAACAGGGAAATAAGAGCGCAAAGCCCACCAGCTATAGCATGTTGGTATTACGTTACCATTTCTGTTTCCAGTGAAGTGCAAAATATTTTAGTATTTAATATTTATTTGTTACCAGATTTTCTGTGGAAAGTCTTTGCTTTTCTCTTCAGCCCCAGTTCTCAAGGCAGCTCTAGGTGTTTTCTGTTTGTTTGTTTAATGCAGGATAGGGGAAGGCCATGGAAAAATGTGAGCCACGTAGGGTTGGATCTTCTAAGAAACTTCATCTGAGACCGTGTGACACACAGGAACAGTATTAGGCTGTACCCCTTCACAGGACATTTTAATCTTCAAGCTGCAGTTGGTCCAGGATGTTATCATTTTTTTGCTTTAATAATGTCCACTGAAGCAGTCCACAGAAAGCTGAGTGGGTAGGATCCACATGTCCACGAAAGCCAGATACTAGTGGGGTGTAATACTTTCCAAGTCACAGAAGTGCCCTACCCTAAGATGGGTCAGTAGCTCAGAACAAGATATATTTTTAATTCATTTTAATAGGAGGGAGAGAGACTTAGTGAGGGACAAAGTGCAGAAGCTAGCAGACAGATTATATGAAAAAAAAGCTTCACAAAATACTTTGCAGGGAAATGTGAGATTAAATATTGCAAGACATAATTAATCTGTTATGGTACTGGAGTACTAAAACAAAGGACTGTTTTTGTATCCTCAGCTTCCTTTTTCTAGCAAATTCCTGGGGATACTTACAGCACAGAGCATTACAGCTTCCTGTTGTTTCCCATGATTGAAAGCTTCCAGGTTACTCAGCCACTGTTAAAGGAAATGCTGCTCTTGGCAGCAAGTATCGCTGTCACTTCAATCCTGAGTGTGGCCAATGGAAATCTTCTGGTTGTCAAAAGAGAGCTGGATTGAGTTCTAAGGCACTTAACTTTATGAGGTTCGTGAGGATGTGGAAATTCCCAAGCATGCTTCTTTGGAACTGTCATGTGCATGTCAGGTGTCATAAAAAACAAGTTTGGGCTGCAACTTGGATGTACCCGAGGGAGAAGAAGCAGCCCCTTTGCATCTAGTGCTCAAGTCCAGACAGTTCTTGAATATGTCAAGTGAGGGAGACTCCACAACCTCTCTGGGCAAACTGTTCCAGTGTTTGGTCACTCACACAGTAAAGTTCTTCCTTGTATTTGAGGGAACTTCCTGTGCATCAGTTTCTGCCTGTTCCCTCTTGTACTATTGTTTGGCACCACTGAGCAGAGCCTGGTTCCATCCTCTTGACACCCTCCCTTCAGATACTTATAGACATTGATAAGGTCCCCTCTCAGTCATCTCTTCTTGAGGCTGAACAGGCCCAAATCTCTCAGACTTTCCTCATAAGAGAGATGCTCCAGTCCCCCACTCATCTTTGTTGCCCTCTTCTGGACTCACTCCAGGAGCTCCATGTCTCTCCTGTATTGAGGAGCCCAGAATTGGACGCAGTACTCTAGTTGTAGCCTCACTAGGGCTGAGTGGAGGGGCAGGATCAGTTCCCTTGTCCCGCTGGAAATGCTCTAACTAGTGCACCCCAGGATTCCATTGGCCTGCTTGGCCACAGGGGCACACTGCTGGCTCATGGACAGCTTGTTGTCCACCAGGAGCCCCAGGTTTTTCTCCACAGAGCTGCTTTCCAGCAGGTCAGCCCCCAGCCAGTGCTTATACCAGGTGTATTTAGCAGAAAACTCTGTCGGTTTCAGTCCTCAGAGCTGAGCAGAAGTCCGGTGTGGTGGGCTGACAATGAGGGTCTGGCTTGCTTGCTTGCTTGCTTTCGACCTTTCTACAGATGCAAACTATTCAAAGGGAATATGTACTCCATGGCCTGAAATAGTGTCTCTATTACTAGTCCTCAGATACAAAAAGACATAATATAAAAAGTGTGTTATAGAAAGAACAAAATACTGATCTATTCCTGTGGTGAATGGGTGTGAATGGTCTCAAAGTGCTGTGCTGTTTCTTTCGTGGATCCCTGTGTAGAGGTCACTGTTTATAAAAACAAACAAACAAGAAGCTAATTTAAACCATTTTAAATCTGGTTATCGCTGAGCTTCAGAAGTCTGGACACCAACTAGTTTTATATCAGGAGTGTGATGTCCAGTTCTGATTTTAAGCCATAGCTTGTACTTTGATGGACATTTATGTAGGATTTATTCTGCCTTAGTTCTCAAGAAGGTACTTATTCTTGTAGTACAGTTGCCCAGTCTGTGGGATGTCTGCTTTTAGGTGTGCTTGAGGAATTTCTTAATCATCTGGCTTTTGGAAAACTTGTTTACCACAGCTTCTGTTTAAGAGGAAACCTTATGCAATGAGGGATCCAGAACTCAATGAGCCCGGAATAGAGGGAGAGGGACCATGGCCCTTAAGGGTTAGCAGGTTGCAGGGCAGTTTCTTTGTTTTACCCAAAGTTTGCATAAAGTGACTCACCCTTCTTTGGGCATCAACTGAAATCTTGAGGAAAACAGGTACCAAGGCTCAGCCTGTCCCATTTGACTTGCTCTAGGCAGTTGTGAATGATGGACTGCCATTCTGACAACTGTCCTACCGTGTGTCTGTGGCCCCTGTGTTCCCATCTAGTCTTCTGTCAGTGCTGTGCTTTCATTTAAATCTTCTTCCTTGTGGTTTTTGGTTTTTTTCCACATTGTATTTGTAAAAATCGAAAAATGCCCCATTTATTGTCTTGCCAAACCAATCATACCATGCTAACTTACATTCTGTGTAATTTTTTTAGCACTCCTGGTCTTTTGAGAAATCTTCTTGTCCTTCATCCTCACTTGAATATAGGTCATTATACCCATACAAGTGGATTTACCTATGCTCAATTAACTCAAACGTATGCACACTGGAAAAGATGCTTTAATTAAGCTTCTGCTGCCCTTAGTCTTACCATGTTAGCCCTGGAGATATTTTTTAATGGTATGATAAGAATCTAGGGTGAAATTTACAATCTCTCTGCTTGAAAACACTATTTCTAATCTTATCCTTTTCCATTCACCCTGTGCTTGGGGACCTCAGCTCCTGTGACCAGAATTCAGATTCATCTCATTTCAATATTGCCACTTGAAAGCTGACATCTAGTCCATGCTAACTGTCTAGAGTAGGGCTCTAATTGAAGAGAGGCAATTCAGTTCACTGATCTAAAGTTAGGAAGACTAGTATCTAGAAGCGATGATTTCTCTATTCCAACTACAGAAGAAACCAGAGGAACTGACTTGACCAGATGTCATAACTTTGTGGTGGTTATGTGATATGAGTGCTACTCCCTTATTAGTATGTATATTTATAAGTATACATATTCAAGTATATTCATAGTCAAGTATATTAGAGAATGTGATGATGCAAAAAGGTTTGAAGGAAGAGACAATACTGCATGTTACCAGTTCCATTTATAAGAAAGAGGGGGCATACCTAAAGCTTCTGGTACTGCAGAATATATTATATTAGTACTGCAGTATATATTAGTACTGCAGAATATATTAGTGCTTGTATATAAGCACTTTGCTAAATGCTCTCTGTGTTATAAAAAAGATGATGAACAAAGAGACTCATGAAAATTTAGGTGGAGAGTAGAAAAGAGAAATGTAAGAGTTATTATTAGGGGTTCAAATTTGTTTATAAAGACTTTTAAAATTAAATAATCCAGACTTTTATAACAAAGACTGCAATTTTGGCTGAAAGAAGGAGTTAATGTTAGTCTTTCAGTTTTAAAACCCTGTTCAAAGTTCCTGATCTACCACAATTTCCTAACCTTATCAGGAGAACCTCAATGAAAATGTCTGCAAGTGGGTGTCACCAGACAAAAAGAAATAAACAGGGGCTAGCATAACTATGAAATTCAGCATGTGAAAAGATACGAGGCAGACAGTCAAAATTACAAGAACAAATACACAAAAGGGCACAAGTCTTTCTGCCAACAGTTACAGCAGTATTACATATCACTTGTGCTCTCGCTTATGGTAACATTATGTTAGTACAGCTCACTTGATCTTTCTGGATCTAGTCCTGATTTTCAGTGAAAGCAGAGTCATCCACATGTGCCTCTTGCTTTTATTTCTGCTTTGAACTAAGAGCTGAGGAAAGTGGAAACTTCTCGTTACTGTTGATATTATACCCTACGGAAGGTTGGGCTGAGAAGCAGGAGTTCAATATCTTTGTATATATTCTTCTGTTACACAAGACATTATTTTTGAATGCAATCAAAACATTGACCCTGGATCCTATTGCACTTAAGGGTGGTGTTAAGAGTTCTCTGCAAGTCAGATGAGCAAAAATAATGAAAACACTAGTCAAAGTTCAAGTCAGACATCTTGTTTCTGATGGGAAAATTGAGCAGATTCTCCACATCTTGGCTTTCTCTGATTCTGACTTTAATGAACTAATATGTTATTCAAGATATTTTAAAATACTTTAGTTGAATAACTAGTGCATTTTCAGATGCCAATTAGTTTCTTATGTGAAATAATTAATAAGTATTAGGAAAAAGACTGTGAGTGTAAGGGTTATTTTTACTTTTTTGTGCTTGGTCCAGTGCTGATAAATAGGTCAGCTCCATGCCTGACTACTAACAGTCATTATCATTGCTGCTACAACTATAGCTATGCAATGGAGAAATATCTTGAGAAAAGGCAACTGCATCACTCATAACATAAAGAAGAAATACTAACACTTGAAAGCCTTTTTATGTACAGTCTAGAACGAGCAATACCAGTCTCTCATTATTAGCAGACCTTCCTGATTGAGATGTAAGACAGATATAAGGAAAAAACGTCTTCAGACCAGAGAGGTTGTTTTTCTTTTGAGAACTAAAGCAAAAGCCCAACTGGGCTATTTGCTGGTATCCTGAACCATTATTGTTCTCCTAGTCTCATTAAAACAAAAGAAAACAAAACAAAAACCCTGCCTTTGTCTCAGGTCATTCCAGAACATTTGCCCTTTGCTGTTATGTATCCAGGCAGGAAATGTTTTTCTTGTTTTAAAATGAGCAATGCAAGGATATTGTGGAGAATGCATGTAGGGCAATGTGCTATCAGCACCCTCCAGTTGTTTATTATGGCCATTTTCAGCCCAAATGGGGACACTAAGTTCTCTTGGATTCTCACGGTGCTGACAAAGTCATCTATGTGTGACAACAAGAAACCCAACAAACACTTCCCCATAAATTTGAGAGAATTACTTTTCTGTCTTATCTCACTGTTTCATTCCACTGCTGAGAAGAAATGTAGTTTTACAGCAGACTTGCTTGTTCACTGTATATTTGTCAGTGATGACTGTACAGTTTTACCTTCTCCCATGCTTTACTTCTCTCTGGAGGAAATAATAAAGAGGACTTACTCTCCTTTGTCCTGTGAATGGATGTGGCCTATGCCTAAGGTCACTTCAAAACAACAGACCCTCAATTGCAATTGTGGCTAGGGGCCTTTTCTATAAAAAAAGTACTGTTTTGCTGGAGGCAGCAGGCTGGGTAGGGTTATGGCATACCAGAGATGCACAGGAATGTGAGGCTACTTCATAAACACAATTTCCAATCTCAGCATGTTTCTCCACAGCAATCTCGTGTTATGAAATTAGTATGGCTGTTCTATGCAGAAAGCTTTATGTTCTGAAGACCAGCCATGGTGCCACTCAGGCCAGGAGGGCTTATCTCTCAGTTGGGTCACAAGACCTGGAGTAGAGCAAGGGTAAGCCTCCATTTTGCACAGAGTAAAATGAGAGTACTGACAGCAGTGGAAAAGTCCTCATATTTCTTCAGTCCTTTTTTTAAGAGAAAGCAATTTTCAGGGTATTCGGGGCTTAGTGGTTTGGCTGCTTGGTTACTTTATTGCCCAACTTGTGACAGTTCTCCTCTGTGCATATTTTGCATATGTCCACAACAAATAGCATTTTTTAATTGCACCCTGAAGAGAAAGAAAAGCTCATTTACAAAGTACAGGACTTGTTTTCTTTCTAAAACATAGGTTTTCTTTTTAGCCCTAGCAACTACCTCCCACTTCTCCAAATACATGTTGGATGCTTGGTAAAGATCGCTGTGGTGATATTACTGATGAGAGGAAAAAGACAGGAGGATGGTCAGGATGATAACCGCAAATTTAGGAAACCTACGTTAAAATCTCTGTCACATACTTCCTGTGTTATCTTTGACAAATCACTGAGCCACAGAGCCATAACAGGCTGCATTTTGCTCAAATTCTCTGTTTCAGTTTCACATCTGTTAACCGTGGATACATAGGATTTCTGTTGCAAAAGTTTATGTAAATTCAAAGCTTGAAGTTCCTACATATTTGCCATCATGAGCATCGCATTGCTTTTTAAACTAAGACTTTTGAAAGGGATCGTTAAGATACATGGCAAGAGGACTTACTTTTACTTATTTGTTTATTCTCATCATGAGGAAGCTCAGTCTGAGCACAGGAATAAGCACTGTTGAACTGTAGAAGAGGATTTCTTCATCAGGAATAGATGAAAAAACCCTTGCAACCTTGTTGGGTTGCTCCTCTCTGTTAGGTTTTCCAGAAGAATAAGTGTAAAAGAATGGTTGAAATAATAAGGTCTTTTGAAAAAATAGGGTTTCCTGTTGAGTAATCCAAGACTTTATTGTTTCTCAGGAAGCAGAGAGCTGCAGATTCTTCAAAAGAAAAGAATCAATGCACTAGTTAGCACAGACTAATAGAGTAACTGTTAACACTTAGTATTCATTTCTTGACATGCCTCTGGAAGTGTATTTATTACCCCAAGTATTTCCCAGTGATAGTTTTCTGACTGGTTTTGTTTGTTTTGTGGGATTTAGAGTTGATTGAGATGAGGTATAATTTAGAATATATAAGGATAAGAAACAGTTTATTTAATTTAAATAATTATTTTGCTTTCTTCTTGTTAATTACCCATCCAAATCTATGAAGAATCTGATAAATAGAAGTCTCAATCTAGGGCCCATAGAGGTAGAAGTGAAAATGATTGCCTTTAGTCAGAGTCAAGACAGTAGGCTTTTGCAAATAACAAAAATACCCACGCCCCGTGGTCACAGGTCTTTTTGACTGACGCAGCACAAAGATCACCTTGCAGTTGTCTAATGTGAGTGCACTGCAGTTGTGGGATCTACTGTCTGTGATTTAGGGGCTAAAGCTAAATGCTAGAGTGGCCAGAACCAACATGGTGTGAGTAGCAGAACAGAACTGGCCCAAAATTTCCCACAGCTTGATCCAGGCTCAGCAACACCTACTGGAAGGAGGGCTAATATTTCTAGAGGATAACTTAATCTTCAGTTACTTGCCTTAAAAATTAATGCTTAGTTTTGTTAGTGCAGTACAACAATGAACTCTTCCTGCAGTGGTGACTTCAGAGTGATGGCTATTTCCTACCCACCAATGTCACCTGAAAAGTTTTTAGTGAGCTACTTCAGTAAGAAAAATTATGAGTACAGTTATTTTATTTGATGATTTTCTTCCCAAACCTTAACGTTGCTAACTTTAAAAGTCATTAGAATGCTGTCATGAACGAGAGACAATACTTATGTGCTTCAATGAATGCAAATGTGAGGAGGAACCCATTTTCATCTTTTAAGAAACAGAAGGGTTTAATCTAAAATGGCATACTTAATTACTCCAATCAGGCCTTCTTCAGTGAAAGGCAATAAAAATGAGAGCCTGTGATTATTTCTATATTTCTGAATTAAAATCTTGATGCCATTAGCTAAGAAATATTTCAGTGACAGTTTGAAACAAATGTCTCCAATGCAATGTAGCTTTTAAAGGTTCATTATTCTTGGATAGTTATATGCCAGTTGAACATTAAAAACAGATTTACTGAGGCTTAGGAAGCCTGCATCCTTTGCATGAATGTTAATCCTGAATAAACATGCTCTTAACAATCAATTGACTCAATCTATATGTATAGCAAGGAATTCAAGTCACAGATTGCTCATAAGTTGCTTATTTTAAAGTACCATCATTTTCCTCCTTATCCTGTACTTTTTTCTCTAATTCAGTGGAAAACTGATTACTGCACAGACATAAGAAACATTTCTAATTTGTCTTTTGCCAGATCTCCTCTTTGCAGATATTAATTTATGACAAATTGCTCCAGTTTTGTATTGAAATTAATTAATTAAACAAACAAACAAATAAATAAAATATTATCAGAAAAAAAAATAAGTTTGTCAGAAAGAAAAAGTACACCTCTTCAATTCACACAGAGAACCACTGCACATGAACAGATTCTTATTTTCTGAAAGACATAGTTCTGCCCTGAGACTAGTGACAACTGATTCAAGCCTAAAGGGTTCAGAATGGTCTCTCCAGACACAGGAGGCAGATTAAAATTTGTCTAGCGTCCTGTCATAGAGAAAATGTCATAGGGCAGATTCATTGAAGGATTCACACACAGCTGCGGACATGTAAATTGGTCGTGTCAAAACAAAAAGCCTTGCTACAAATTTTCTTAAACCTTGAAGACAAAAGGTTAAAAATCCAGATCTCAATTTTGTGGCTCAGTTGATCTCCTTCATTATCTAAGGCATGGGTAAAAAGTGCTTTCAGGTAGAAACTCTGTAAAAATAGATTATAACATCTTCAAATTGGGAAAAACATGCTATTCTAGCTTAATTCAATTTTGAGTTCTTGCCTTTATTACAACACAAAATTCAAATCAAAGTAAGATTTGATCACATAAAGAATTAAGCCAACACAGACACTTAGCTAAACAAACAAACCTCCCCTCATTTTAATTCCAGTTGTGTTGTGAGATGGAGTTTTTCCTCTCATTCTGATACCAATTCTCTCAATTCTTTATACTTTTTCTGAAATTGTGAAATATTTGTGAGATATTTATGTAGAGCAATATATATTCAGTTATGCTTTTATTATTTTAAATATGTTGACACTTTTTGGTGCAACTTGATAGATAAGGCATATATATGGTTATTCTTTCTGGCAAGTGTAAGATTTTCGATCCCTACTCAGCTCTGTGTCTAACCAGAGAGATCATTGCTACTTGGCAGAGATCATTCCTTTTCTTCTCGTAGTTCTTCTGTGCCATCTACACAGGTATTCAATATGGGCATAATTATTTTTATTTTCATCTCTTTTGATGACATTAGATATACAAATAACTTTGTATGTGTGTCCCCTTATCCCTGTAGGAGGGGAATGCCACAGCCCTCTGCACACTGTTAAAGAGCTGCATGGAGGTAGACAGGACTCTGCTTGAAGGGCTGCCATGTGAGTTGCCCCAGCAGAGTTCGGTACAATCCATCTGATTATACTGCCTGTAAAACCTGTTAAGGTAATGGTAGGAAAGAGCCTAAACGGTAGGAAAGAGCAAAACTTTCTGAGAACAACAGATCTTATTGTAGAGAAATAGCAGAACATGAAGTTTTTGCAACGTCAGGTTTCATTTAAGTCAGCAAGGATTTTGCCAGTGATGCTACCAGATATATCTGTCCAGATGAGATGCAGGGCCCTTACTTCCAGCAAACCTCTGGGTGTCAACAGCTCTAAAGAGGAGCATTTCGGCTCTACTAGGGGAAGGTAAGAACTCTTCACATCTGAATGACCTGTAGGAGATAGAGTTAGAGAAAAAAAAAAATCTTTTCCCTAGACTATTTGGAGTCATCTGTGGTTATGGTGCAGATCAAGCAAATGACATAATATTTGCCTGTCAGTTTTACTACAAGGGATCACAGGCTTAGCCTACAGTAAACTACTTTGCTTTGTCTTTCTTTCTTTCTTTCTTTCTTTCTTTCTCTTTCTTTCTTTCTTTCTTTCTTTCTTTCTTTCTCTTTCTTTCTTTCTTTCTTTCTTTCTTTCTTTCTTTCTTTCTTTCTTTCTTTCTTTC
>JAWWLV010000121.1:58935874-58947079 GCA_035041135.1 Platyrinchus mystaceus | reverse complement strand
CATCAGTACTGTGCTGAGCTAAAGGTGATTAACGCAACCAGCTGATATGTTGGTTTGAGTTTACTGCTGCACTTCTGTTATTGCTCAGCTTTGAAACTACATCTGGTTTATATTTGTTTTGGAGCCATGAAACAGACACACAAAGGACTGCACCCAACTCTAGATATTTCCTACTGGTCTTGTTTCTACCATTCTCTGAGTATGAACTGCTGAGTGTTTGCACTGTGAGGAACTAAAATTCTGGCCTCGTCTGACTGTGGAAAAGCCTCTGAACATGTTGCAGAGAATGTTCGGACACAGACTCTTTGTGAAGGCTCAGACACAGCTGTAGACAGTATCAATGCACTACCACCATGATTTTGTCTATCCTTGTAGACACATTGCATGGCTGATATTGTGCAGACAAAGCCATGGAGGATCCTCCCAGGAGAGGCTCCTTTATTATGTGTTAGAGGAATAAATAGATGAAATTTGGAAGTACTTTGCATTATCCTTGCAAAACACAGGCTCCCAAATCTGAAAAACAAGTGTCCTACATTGAACTCAAACTCAAGTCTGAGAGCCGTAGAATGCAGGAATTGTATGGGTATGGCTAGAATTTTTGTTTAATTTGTATGTATGTTTTAAAAAATGCAAATTCTGAAATTAAATAAAGAACAACAAAGAAACAGTGTGAGTCTTTCTTCTAATACTGTTTCCAAACTTATTTAATGATATTCAGAACAAGCTTAAGAACTCAGAAAGGGCAGGGTTGATCAGAGGATCCCTCTACTATGTCGCCAAGAACAGATGCACAGGGAGACATCCAGACACATTAAAAAGAGTATTCTGGCAGATCCTCACAACAAACTAGATAGCATGTCCATGTCAGTATTTTGTAAACATATGAAAGTCAGTGGGAACTGGAGTAGCAATACCTTCTAGGAGTAGGTCAACTTTTTTACTCGCTATTGGAGCTAAGTCATTTAGCAACCCAGGAACACCCCTGTTCCTTTTGGCTGTTTCTCTTGCCTTTTTGGCTTTTTTCCCCCCAGGTGCAGGGGAGGATGAGAACTTGCTGAGCTGGTTTTGAAAATTTAAAATGTGAAGAAAGGGAAATTAGACCCAGGCTGTGGTTTATATTGAAATAGAGATCAATGTCCAGCACTTTCAAGCATAATGGGTGTGTATGCGTTTTGGGAGCAGTTCTCTTAAGTTTGATGTCAGTCGGTCAGCTTGTGTAATTCTACCATACCTAGCCCAGATTCCTGTCTGCAGCTATGTTTATTTTAGAAAACGTCTCTTTCAGTATTAAAAAAAAAAAAATCAAAACAAATGTTTTGTCATTCTAGCACAGTTCTTAGTAAAATCAGGATGACAATTCTGCTTCTTAAAAACAAAGGTCTGCTAGCTGCTACACTGACTAAGCTAACTTAAGTGGACCCATTTTTTTGCCTACTACCACAAAGCAGCATGTGAAAAGAAAGGCACTGTAGAAGGCTGGGTGGCTTCTAGAGTGACTAGGTGATTTCTGATTACAACAACAGCTGGGAATGAAATGCCAATGGCTGCTCATAATCTTCATGCTGAGGCTACCGCACTGTCCCATGTCTCCTGATGGAAGAAGATCTGCTAGATGCAACTTCACTGTATATGGGGAAGAACATTTATTGTTGCTGTTTATCCTGTTCGTATGTGGGGCAGCTATCTGTGATTGAGGCATCCCTTTTCACTTCTCTTTCCTCTAAAATTGTATTGAACTTGAAACTGGAGCAGTCTTTTGCAGTTGCTGTTGAGATCCAGAAAGAGTTCTGGGTATTAGTAGAAGAAAATAGATCTCCAACATTACTTTTTTGTCTGAAGGAGATGGATTTTTATAGCAACAGATCCAGGAAGCACTGAAAATGATGGAGTATAGAAAATACTATACTAATGGCCTGTTATATAGAACCCTGAGCAATAGTGAGTATTACTTTGTCTTGGATCCTCTATTCATAGAAAATAAGTTATTTTAGTAAGTTCCCTTCTGGAAAGCTTTGTCTTGTGGGTAGATGTCTGCCAAGCTCCCCTGAAGACAGTCCTGTGCATTCTCAAAGTTTATAATCTCAGAGGATGCTTTCAAATACTTTGGTATTTACCTTGCCAAACAAGCTGAGAAATATGCCTCTAAAAATACCACTGGCTTTTGGCTCTGTATATGCTTTAGATAAGACATTCCTAAAACTTAAAGTAATTAATAATTAAAAAAAAAACTTCTGCAAAGCTGAAGAGGATTATCACTATTTTCCATTTTTATTAATCTTTACTCCTTTTAAGGTCAAATCCTGACCACATTTTTTTTTATATATACAATGGTTTGGGTTTTTCTTGCTCTTATTTTGACTATATTGTGGTCCTAAGATCTCGGATGACAAAGATTCAATGAATAGAAATTTTACCTGGGAACTCTGAATTATGCAGAATCAATTTGAGTTAGGTGCTCACTGTATAGAGGGATGAAAGGAACGTGTCTCAAAAGAGACAATATTCAAATTAACTTACTCTCCCCTTCTCAAAAATGAAGTTCTGTGCCCCGTCTATTGCTTATGGCTGCAGTTGAATTGGCAAGAGAATTTGGTGCCTTGCTTCATTGGAAGTACCTGATGAAACATTAAGTAGTTCCTACCACACAAACAGAATGAATATGCAATTATTTGACCAAAATGCTTTTTGCTTGGGGATATTCTATCATCCCTCTTGTCATGACATTGAGTCTGTGAAGATTCACTTCTGATATATATATGTGCTATGCACATGTTTTACAAGTTAGGAAACATGAACTCTTCATCGGAAGATGAGTTGATTTGCCAGCTGAACAAGCCTGGAAATAAAACAGAGGGCCAAAGTCTACAAAAGGATTTAAGGCTGTAACTCCTTTTTAGGTGCTAATGCTCACCATTAAATAAATGGTGGTCACCTCACAAACAGGGACTGAGACAAAGCAGAGGTGTTTAATGCTTTCTTTGCCTCTCTCTTCAACATGGATGATGAACCAAGAGGGTCTCAGTGCCCTGAGCTGGAGGACCATGACTGTGAGTCCCAGTCAAATCAGAAATTCTGTGGCATCTGCCTCTGGATCCCTAGAAATCTGTGGGGCGTGATGGGATTCATCCCAGAATCCTAAAGAGCTGGCTGATGTCATTGTAAAACCTCTCTTGGTGATTTTTGAGCAGTCTTGAGAATCCAGAGAGGTCCCAGATAACTGGAGGCTGGCAAACATTTCTCAGTTTTCAAGAAGGGCAAGAAGGAGGACCCTGGGAACTACAGACCTGTCAGTCTCACTTCAGTGCCTGGTAGTGAAGAAGATGCCTTAAAGAGAAGATTATTCTAGGAAATATAGAAAAACACTTGAAAGACAAGGCAGTCACTGGTCACAGACAGCACGGCTTCATGAGAGGAAAGTCCTGCTTATCCAACCTGATTTCCTTTTATGACAAGGTAAGCCAGTTGATGTCATCTTTTTGGATTTCAGTAAAACTTTCAATACTGCCTCTCAGAGGATCCTTCTGGACAAAGCATCCAGCAAACAGATGGATAAACACATCATGTGGTGGGTGAGCAATTGGCTCAGGGTTGAGCACAGAGGGTAACAGTGAATGGGGGAACATAAGACTGGTGACCTGTCACTAGTGGGGTTCCGCAGGGCTCCGTCTTAGGCCCTGTGCTCTTCAACATCTTCATAAATTAATTGGATGCAGGACTGGAAGGGATACTTAGCAAGTTTGCAGGTGACACAAAACTGGGAGGAGCTGTTGACTTCCTCAAAGGCAGGAAGACCCTGCAGAGAGACCTTGACAAATTAGTGGACTGAACAATCACCAACCATATGAAGTTCAACAAGGGAAGGTGCTCGATTCTGCACCCCAGGGATGGGGCAACCCTGGATATACATACAGATCGGAGAATGAGGTGCTGAAGAGCAGTCCTATGGAAAGGGACCTGGGGGTCCTGGTTGATGGCAAATTGCATATGGGTCAGCAGTGCCCTGGCAGCCAGAAGGACCAACTGTGTTTGGGGGGCATCAGGCAAAGCATCGCCAGCTGGTTGAGAGAGGGGATTGTCCCACTCTGCTCTGCTCTGGTGTGGCCTCACGTTGAATATTGTGTGCAATGTTGGGCACCACAATAGAAAGCTGAAAGATATTCAGCTCTTAGAGAGTGTCCAAAGGAGGGCAACAAAGATGGTGAAGGGCCTTGAGGGGAAGCAGTATGAGGAGTGGCTGAGGCCACTTGGTCTGTTGAGCCTGGCGAAGAGGAGACCTCATTGCAGTCTACAACTTCCTCATGAGGGGCAGACACTGATCTCTTCTCTGTGGGAACCAGTGACAGGACCAAGGGAATGGCCTGAAGTTGTATCAGAGGAGGTTTAGGTTGGATATTAGAAAAAGGTTCTTCATTCAAAGCGTGGTTGGGCACTGGAACAGGCTCCCCAGGAAGTGGTCACTGCACCAAGCCTGACAGAGTTGAAGAAACATTTGGATGATACTCTCAGGCACATGGTGTGACTCTTGAAGTTAGTCCTGTTCAAGGCTAATGGTTGGACTCGATGATCCTCATAGGTCCCTTCCAATTCATCATATTCTGTGACTCTGTAAAGACCTATATGGATCTTGGCTTATATCTTGTTGATCCTCATGCAGTGCCTTGTCTTAATAATTTCTCTTTTTGTAATCATCTCCATGTTTTGTGGAGTCCTGATTTATAGCTATTTCAAGATTTACCTTCTGATAAAAGAATGAAGGATGATTATAATTTCTGGGCTTTGAGATCCCCTGTTGGTAATGCCTAACACCCCTTGCTGTTCACATGGGAGATGCATCAGTATGCTGGCTTTGAAGATGCCCTTGAACTGGTCCCTGTGTGAACTTGGCTGCCTTTCAGCAGCATGACTGCACAGTTTTGGTAAGCTTGGAAAGTTCCTTTAAAGGCTTGCAAAAGGGAAAGGTCCCATTTCAGCACATTTTTACCAGTGACATAATCGTCTCTTAATATTTTTGTATATGAAGCATCGTGTCATTTACCAGGTCAAGAAACTCATTCCCAAAGAATGTATGCCTCTGACTCTAGGAGAGAGTGTTTTTAAACAAAAAAATGGTTGTTGCTTTCAGCAGCTTTCCTGGGTGTCTCGTTCTCTAGCTGATCCACATTCTTTCCCAGTGAGCAAGAAGATGATAAGGCACTAGTGCCTATTTATAACTGGCAGGGAGAAATACTTGCTTAGTCGTGCAGTACTTAGTGAAGGAAAAAAGGAAAAAAAGCAGCCCAGTCCCTAAACACTTGCCCTGACTTCTGCTGTAGGTTACTCCTCTGTGTTGGCATCCTTATTCCTCTGTGGAGGGCACCATGTGTGACTTGGCCTTTGAGAGCAAAATAAAACAACGTGCTCAGGACTGTGCAAAATGAGTCACCAGAAAACCATGTGTGCTTTTCATCTCCTCGCGGTTTTTGTGTTTGATTTCTGTTTCTCTGAGAATGGCTATTTATATGATGGTAGTACTTAGAGGCCCTGATCCAAACTGAAGCCTGCATTGCTAGGCTGTGTGCAAACACATGGTGAGAGACAGGCTCTGCCCTTAAAAGTCAGTGTTCAAAGAGACTCTGACAACTAAAGATAGTACAGGAAATAGATATGTTGTAACTTTCAAAAAATTATGTCACAGTTCAATCACTTGCATACAGAAGAATCATTTACTTTTTATCTTCTCCCTCCAAACAATAAAGAGTGAGGTAGAAGGTAAAACAAAGCTCAACAAGCAAGAATCCAACTTCACTGAGTAACTCTGGTCATCACTTGCTATTCCGTGGTTCATTGCCTGGAGGTGGACGAGAGAAAGAAGAATCTTGGATCTGTTTTTGTCCTCACCACAGTGGTATGAAGATGACAATTTTTCAACCTTAATGGTTTTGTGACTCTACCCTTTTACTTTCAGTTTAAATGTCCCATCGAATATATATGACATTAGAAATGAATAGTCATCAGCTGAGAGCTAGCCTCCATGCAGAACAGCTTTCCTTTTAGCATCCTGTTCAGGTGTGACTGTAGGAGAGCTGACAAGGACAGATGCCTGTTTTCTAATTTGGCAGGGAATGGATTAGTAATTTTATCTGTTTTCTAAGAGATGGGAAAGCTGAGTATTAGGAAAGGGATATTAGAAAGAGAAAACACAGATTTACCAATTTTTCAATGAACATTACATTTTTCTTTCTGTGAAGTCCATATCCATATTGTTTCAAGGCACCACTTAACCCACACAGGCTGTCTTCTTGGATGTCATTTTATGGTGTCTAGTGTGCAGATACCTGTTATGTAAAAGATTTGAAGAGTATAATTTCAATAAAACCAATCATTTTCTAAAGATATTAGAGTTCTACTGGAATCACTTTAAAATGTACTGACTATATCAGTGGTTGACACCCTTTTTAAAGACTTTGGTAGGATGATTTTTTAATTTCCTACAAACTTAATCAAACTGTACTTTTTTTTAAAGAAGTTTTCATTTTTTAATTGGGAAAAGCCAATCTCTGCATGCACCTGTAAACATTCCAGTTAGAAAAATCTGAGGAAACTACAGTCCCATTTATTTAATAAGTTATTAATTAATTCCTAACATGTGTTTATTATTGTTCTGAAAAGTGATCTGAGTTATGAGTAATACTGCTCTGGACATTTAAGCATGTGTTTGACAAAAAAGACTTCTTGAATGCCTGAACCAATTGTAATGGAAAAGTGAGCCATGAAATCCCCGTGGAGTACTTTTACTGTTCATATTTTTTTGAGGTAATTCTGCATTGTGCCTAGGAGTTACAGTCGTAGACTGCCAACGCAATGTGAGTAATACTGCTGGGCAAGGTCAAAAGGGGTTGATCCAAATGAAGACCTCTACTCCAGGTAACAGAACTATTTCTTTCTAGTGAAAACTTAAAATCAACTCCAATAATAAGTACTCTCAGTCTAAGAAATCTTGGTGGTAACTGTCAGTTTTTTCTGTTGTTCTGTAGTAACTCACAGCAGTAATGTTGTATAAGAAGCATTTGTTTTTTCATTTATAGTCCTATTAAGGCAGGTTTTCAGGGGCAGAACAATCCAGAGAGTCAGTGGATGAAGTCACACTTGAGAGTCTGCAAGTCCAGCTCAAATTTGGACCTTGGATCAAATGAGGAACCTGACAGTCTTCTCTCAACATTTGTTTTTGCTGCCCCACAGGCTGACAAAACACATGATAGGCAGCTTCTGCTCGGAAGATATTCCTTTCCAGCTTTCTAAAGGTGCAGTGGAACAGTCTGGGAAACCTTACATGAGGATTTTTTTACATCTACTGCTATCAGTAAAAAGTCTAGTTTAAAATATGTGCGTAACTGTTGATAGAAATGGGACATAGGCGTATGTTAAATGTTTGTCTTAATAAAGCCATGTCTTTGAAAGTGTAGCCAAGGTGGCTGCTCAGACCAGCATCCTGCATTTAAAACTAATTAATATTTTTCTTAGTCCAGAAAGACTAAATTCTGCCATAATTAGAGCTGGGTAGAGAAACGCCCAGTTGCAACATCAGTTCCTCTGATGTCTGGTGACCAGTCAGAACAGAAAAGATGTTGGCCATTTGGAAGAGCTTCTGGCAGAAGCCAAGTAGGCTTCCTGCATGCCTCTTCCCTGCTCTCCTGCCTGCTTGGCTTCTTGTGCTTTGGTGGCTCCTCTGCTGACTGTTCAGTTTCTAACTAGACTGTGCTCAGATTTGGAAATGGCAAAGTCCTCTGTGGGAGAGAATTGCTGTTCTTCCTCCAAACCACTTTATGGTGTATTTAAATTTCTGTAACTTAGTGAAATTTAGTCAGGCTATAACTTTCTAATGTAGAGCTAAATGAGAAGATATTAGTTAATGAGAAGATAATAGTTATTTTTACTAACTATTTCAGCTTATAGTCAGTCACCTCATGGATTATTGAAGACAGTGCACATTCTAGTATGGATGGAATAGGAGCTGATGACACGATAATTGTGCCTCAAAAATTGGACAGTCTGTGGGCATAAAATAGGTTGAATTTGGCTTTGCTGAGTAAGAAAATTAACATTGGTCATGCGTGACATGTAACTCTGTGGTATCTTTGTAAGGAAAGGTTATACTTTCACTGCACAGTGAAATCTGATTTCAGAAAGTATTTATCTGTACTAACCCACAGGGTGCAGAAAAAGCACTCCCTGTTTTGGGTGCCTTTACAGGCTACAATAAATTTCTGGGGAACCACTAAATCTTAATTTTAGAATATCACAATCAGATTTTTCTGCTAAGTGTCAAAGAGAATCCAGCCTTTCTGACCATTTTTTAATTTTTAAAAAAAGATGCCTTTTTTTTAATAAATTAACCCTTTCCCTCTGGCAATATATTTCCCATTTATCTATAGAAGAAAATGCAGTATTGTGAAGAAAAATGCCAGAAATCAAATGTGAGAAAACAGTAGTGCACTAATCAGAGCATTGGAAAGTGAATAGTGTGGTAGTCAAAGAAGTCTGCTTGGGTCTATGGGTAAGAAATATCTGTTTAGGCTGTGTCTTTGTGTTTGATTGTGAGCCAGCGTCTCACTGAGAAATTGACACAGACATTTTCATATCTTGATTATTTTCCTCAGGCTTTTGTAATACCACTCTTATTTTCTGTATGAAAATGGACAGATTATCCTTTTGTGTCCAGATCAGCAGAATGCAAAGTTACCGTCTGCCCATATGTAACTCTTCCTTGCAAATCTAAACACAGGCATAATAGAGTATCTGCAGAAATGATAGAGGCTGTTTAAGGATATCCTAAGCAGAACAAAAGAAGTATAAGGTTCAAGCAGCTCCTTCTTTCCTCACATTTACCTTTGTATATGAAAGCATTTCAACCTCTAAAATGGGGTTGTCACTCTGTAGAGGGCAGTACTCTAGGTCAGTATTGCCACAATATTTCATATTGTCAAATTAGAATTTCGATTTGGCACAGCAATACAGGCTAAAAAAAAAAGAAAGTGGTTGTAAAACAAGGAGAAGTAACGCGACTCTACTCCATTTCCAGATATTAGTAGGGAGAAAAATATTTTTCTATCCTGGATGGATTATTCTGTATTTCAGCACTTTCATTATTTGCTGCTTAGAAGACCTTGCTTGAATAGGTACTTGACAACACAAGCCTTTGTGAAGAGACCATGTTTCATTCTGGCCTTGAATCAGACTTATTCTGCAGAAGTATATTTTCATGTCTGAAATAGATTTCCTATTGTTTTTGACAAGGGTGGAAATTAGATCTGGCTACCTTTGTCTGCCAGGCTTGTATCCCTTGTATTTTACTGGATGTTTTTAATGTTTATAAATTTTTTTAAAATTCAAGGACAGGGCAAGGAATCTGGAAATGCACACTTTGGAGAGCTGTAGTTAACTACAGAATTTGTACCTTTGTCATTCCTCTGTTGTATCTTTTGCTTTAGGGATCTGATGGTCAGATTTTGTAATAAGATTTAGAATTTCCTTTGCACTTACAATAAGACAGTGTTTTCCTACACTCAAGAGGCCCACTTCTGGAAAGACATAAAACAGGCCATAGTTTATCTTCAGGATCTCAGCCTTCATTTAAAACAAACAAACTGAAGCACAAATATATTAAACAAAATTATTTGGATATCACAACAGTGAGCATTGTAATACCTTGCTTTTAAGCATCCAGGTTCCCTGTGGATTGCATGGCAGTTGTCACCCAGGGTCGAGGACAAGCACCATCCCAAGCAGGGAGTGCCTTAGTCAGCATCATCTCAGAAGGGACCTGCTGTGTGCTGGGACAAATTTTCAAAAGAAAATGTTTGTTTTCACTGTTTTTTGTGTCAATATAGTACTGCATTAGGTATGATTTTTGCATGTCCCTTGGTTCGAGGAGAGGGACAGTCATGCTCTGTGGATACTTGTACCTGTGTGTGAGTTTGGCCTCAAGTTCATGTGAACAAAGGGGAGTTCAGGTTGGAAGGGACTTTGGCATGTGAGGAAACCAGTGTAGACCCACAGGAAATTTTAACATCCGAGAAGATTCACATATTCATATATTCACATAATCCGAGAAGATTCAATTTAGTTTATGCTAGGGTTGGTTGATAGCTAAAATATTACAGGAGTCACAGCCACAGCACTTTTTCTGACAACATATCCTTCTCTTTCTCTATGGGAAGATAAGCTCTGCTGTTCATTTCTTTGACTTTGAGGTCAAAGAGGTTCATTCACCATTCACAACTTTGAGGTTTACTATGTTATGATTCAGAGTGAGTGGCAGTCATCTTTGGACCTCACCATAAGAAAGAAAAAACACTGTCAACATTGCAGATAAATAAATCTCCAGCCTGGCTCAGAGAGAAGAACCGAAAGATGAGCTGTATGTATTTATGGCTTTTCCGCACTGCATTCAGCAGAGAGGTATGGGCACTCACACGAAGAGAGCCGGTGACAGGCCTGGAAGCAATCTATCTGTCATAAACCCTCAACTGCTCTCTTCAGGGGAGTCTGTCCATTCTGACACCCAACTAAAGTTGTTTAGGCATAGCCATACTCATTCCCATCTTGAAGTATGCTTAAAGTCTGATTCAGAACCTAAATTCCACTCGTTGCTGAACTTTCAAGAGCTTTTTGTTCTGAAGTTAGCAGTTAGGAGCAAATTTAAAAGAAAAGCCTCTACAGGAGTAAATAGTACCATAGCTATCTCCTTGTGCCAATGCTAATGGCAGAGGGGTGAATAACACAGCAAAATTTTAGTAGCAGATGTAAATTACTCTCTACCAACGTATTTGGTAGAATCATCTTTACAGAGTTGTATGTGTAGAGAGGGACAGTAGAAATCACAGAATCATAGAATCAGCTGGGTTGGAAAGGACCTCTGAGATCATCAAGTCCAACCCTTGATCTACTACTACTGTGTTTACTGGACCATGACACTAAGTGCCACATCCAGTCTCATCTTAAAAACCTCCAGGGACAGAGAATTCACACTTCCCTGGGCAGCCCATTCCAGTGCCTGATTACCCTCTCTGTAAAGAATTTCTTCCCAATATCCAACCTAAACCTTCCCTGGCAGAGCTTAAGATCATGCCTGCTTGTCTTACTGATAGTTGCCTGGGAGAAGAGACCAACTCCCACCTGGCTACAACCTCCTCTCAGGTAGTTGTAGAGAGTGATGAGGTCTCC
>JAWWLV010000121.1:58924108-58935774 GCA_035041135.1 Platyrinchus mystaceus | reverse complement strand
ATGAGGTCTCCCCTGAGCCTTCTCTTCTCCAGGCTAAACAACCCCAGCTCCCTCAGCCTCTCCTCACAGGGCTTGTGTTCGAGTCCCTTCACCAGCCTGGTTGCTCTTCTTTGGACCTGCTCCAGCACCTCAATATCCTTCCTGAATGGAGGGGCCCAGAACTGGACACAGCACTCCAGGTGTGGCCTCACCAGTGCTGAGTACAGGGGAAGAATCACTTCTCTGGATCTGTTGGCCTCACTGTTCCTGATACAGGCCAGGATGCCATTGGCCTTCTTGGCCACCTGGGCACACTGCTGGCTCATGTTCAGAAGGAATATCAGGCCCCAGAGTAAACATTTTGTGTGGTATGCTCTAGGCATACCACAGGTGTCTAGCTGAGAAACACTTGTACAATAAATGCTAACTTTTATTATAGTTCTGGAAAAGACCTCAGCCAAATTTCTGCCTCTGTAGATTTCTGAATTCAGTACTGATCTTCCCAATGCCAGAGTAGATAAGGATTTATGTAAGTGAAGTCCCTAGAGTCAAGACATCTGTGGGAAACACAAGTATGTGCAGAGCCCTTACTCTGCATATACTCGTGTTTCCCACTAAAAGAACAAGAGTAGCACTGCCTGTCTGAAATATCCCTGTTTGCCTATAACCACACCACTAAGATCTGCTCAGGGCATTGAATGCACAATTCTGAATTTTAAACAGTGGTGTACAGTTTCATTCATAGTCTTTTAAGATAAAGTTTGCATTTGGTCTTAGAAGAACTTTAACCTGCTGACCTTGAGGCCATATTTCAGAACTCCTATGTTATTATTTTAATGTCTCTCTGGGCTGGTGGGTTTGGATGTGGGAGGAAGGGTGGAGTCAAATTCTGAATTTTTTTCAAAATTAAATATTTTTCTATGGTATCTTTAAATTTAACTATAATAAAGACATGAGCAGGCTTGTTATGCATTATAAAATTAAATAAATAAATTATCTTTGGATTTTCCCTATATTTTGGAGATACAAGTGTATATATTAAGAGAAATAGTAAGATAGATATGTAGATATGTAGACTGGTCTTCTTTGTTAGAGAAAGAAAAATAGAAGTGAAAGAAGGCACAGGAGTGGTGGCAGCTTCATTTTCCCTGTTTCTCTTTATCTTGGAAAAAACTTGAGCACATTTAGCATTTCTCTAATAGATCATCAGAAAGTATAGTGAAGGTAACAGCATTAAGATATGATGGACAAGAGCTCTTACTCAAGAAAGCATTAAAATGTGCATAAATGCTTTGTTGATGTATTTGGTGCATCCACTATCAGAGTTCACTTTCTTTGATGCTGTGCAAAAACAAGTTTTTTTGTCTCAGCAAGAACCAAGTAATCTAATAAGGCATTTTTTAATTTGGTTGGTTGGTTTTTGGTTTTGTTGTAGTTTTGGGGGGTGGTGGTGGTGGTGTTTGTTTGTTTGTTTGGGTTTTGTTTGTTTTTGTTTTTCCTATAGTTTGTTCTTTATTATTAGCTTACCTGTCCTCCTTTACTTCATTTACCTTGGGTTTGGTTTAACACTCTAATAATTTCTGAAAACTTTTTAAAACATAAAGGTGCACAATGCAGTGTCTAAGGGGAATCTACAAGACTCAGGTAACTATATAATCTAGATTCCTTCATCATTTATGAAGGTAAAATCCTTTTGCTCTTTTTACTAGAGCTCAATGATATTTCAAATTTGCTACAAACCAGTTCTTATAATTTGCTATGAGAGTAGATGCACTCTTCATCTTTTTCCGAGTGAGCAGTTCTCTCAGACACTTCTGAGATTGTGGGAAACCAGGTTAATTTCCCTCATCTTCTTGGAGAAATCTCCACTCCCATTTCCAAGATGCCATAATTAATAATCCTTATGCTAAATGGCTGTTGAGAAACTTAGCTAAAGGAAGGGACACTCCATTTTTCTCTTGGACAATATCCTGTTTTGCTGAAATAATGCGGTTAGGGGCACCGCAGGTGACAGAGTTGGCCCAACTACCAGCTCTGGGCTCCAGTTGCTCCCCCCTCACCCAAACACCATCCAAATGCTGCTGAAGTTGGGCATTCATCCAGCAGCTTTGCAACCCAGATAGGTAGAAACAGACCTACAGGTGCATGCTCAATCAGTGACATAAAGTGTTTGTCATCCCTGCTTTACGTTAGCTGACATTTTTGGCTTACTCAAACCAAAACCTCTCAGACTTTTGTGGCTGTCCACCTGCACAGAAAATGTCTATGCTTCTCTAGGAATTAAATTTCCCTAGAAATGTCTTCAGCTACTAGGCATCATCTAAATGGATAAGATGATGGACCTGTTTTCTACAGTCTGCAGCGTTCACCAGTGTAGGCATGTCTGGGGCTATTGACACAGCAGGCAATTAAAGACTCAGGTTGACCAAGGGAGAATATGTAAGTCTACTGGTGCATGATTTTGAAAAACAAATCAAAACATCAAACACCAACCTTAAGAAGATTATAAAATATGACTGCTATTTTAGACTTTCTTATTTCTATAAGGACTGATTCCATGAAACCAACTGAACACATTCTAAAGGTTAAATGTCTGATCTTCAGACTCCTTCTGCTTACAAGTAATTCTCATAGATTGGTTTATTCACACTGAAGTGAATAAGATCTTCCTTGGATCAGCAAAGCACTTAAAAAATTATCCTTATTATTAAGAATATTCTAACTGCCATCAAGATGCTCAAGGGTGTTTTTGAACTGAGATTTTATGTATTTTGCATGGAGTAATTAAAAAAATGGTCAAATATATAGTTCTCATGGTAGCAAGGAACAAATTGTAAATGTTTTACATCGATTCTGCTATCCTAAGTGTGCATCTAACCCAAAATGCTTGGCTGGATTAGTTCAGTGGCACCAACAGCTCCTTCAGGCACTTGTAACTCAGACTGGAAAAGTTTCATTCTTCCTCCTGTTTTGTTGCAATCAATTTTATCCAGACTGGACAAAGCATGCTGTCCAGGAAAAAGGCAGGGTCAAAGACAAACAACTGCAGTATAAAATGGCTGTAATGATCTCCCTTATCGCTGCTACTACTACAACAAAATTAAAGTTTATTTCCTGTCCTGATAATGCTCATTTAAGTGAGATAGCAAGTTATTTTTCTCCTATCTTAGTGAAAAATTAATTTAATTTCCACTTACTTCAAAACAACATTTTTTAACTTCTTTTTCTCATGGAAAGTTCTTCAAGGATTTATAGGACTTTCACATACAGAAATTGAACCAAGATTGTATCAGAGGCATTATTTTAAAATGCATAATGTTATACTGCAGGAAGAATAGCTGTGGGATGGTTCAGAACTTTCTGGAATTTGGTATTTAACCCATTAATCTCTGCAGGAGGCCTCTATAACTCTTCAGCTACATATTGATTGACTACATTATTTTGTATACTTGTTTTAATATCTGTAATATCAGTCTTTACCCCCTACTTTAGACTATGTTTTCCACCTTTTTTTTTTTTGTTTTTTTATTTGAGTGGGTTCTTAATGGTTCAAATTGAAACACCTGAATATCCCCATGGATTGAAACACATGAATATCCTCATGGACTTCACATTGACATGTAAACCCTACTTTGATGCCTTTATCTTACTGTAGTGACCAACTCTTTTACACATGCTCCCATAATTAATATTGTATATCCTCCTTCTCTTACTCCTTTCACCGGAGGGGGAATTCAGACAAGACCTAATCAGACTGGGTGCTCTGAAAATGAACCAATTACTTTTTTTGGTTATTATCATTACTAGAATTTGGACTACAAAAATACCAAATTAAGCATGCTAATACCATAGGGCTTCATATACCAATGAAACATTGACTCCAAGAGGATTTAAATCAAAGCACTTGCCAGGCACTGCCCACTTTAAGTGCTTTATTGAGAAAAATATTTCATTAGCATGGCAGACTGGCAAGACTGGAACTATGTTGAGAAGAAAAAAAAAAAGAATGTTATTGTAAGTTTCTTTCCAAAATAACACGAGAAATATGCTAATGACCTCTCTGATAAAGCTGTTGTTCCCTCCCACACATAAAGCTACCATTTATAGTGCACTTGTATTTTAAAGTAACCTCCTCTTATTTAGTCTAAATAAGCATGTCTCCTTAGCAACAAATGTCACCTAATTAAAGTATGTCACTCAGCTTAGCATCTCAATGAAAGATTGAAGTAGAAAGGGCACTATGAAGCAGCTGAAAGCAAAAGGGAAAAAATGTGAGGAATGCCAAGGGCCCTCCAGGAATATCAGATAAGAAAAGTCACTGAAAAATGAGCTCATTAAAGGAATAAAAATATACTGAAGTGACTCTTGTTTAGAATTGCATATAAGCCTGGACTTTTCATTCTTTGAAGGTTTTTCAGGGTATCATTAGGTACAATTTTTAGGTTCTTTTTTTTTCTTGATGAGGAAAAAAGTATATAACTAATTTCCCTTAAGTAACTAGCTTAAAAATGCCCTAAATGTTTGAGGTAAGAAACCCTCTTAATATTGTTCACCATTGAAAAAACAGGGTGGGAAAGTTCAAGTTTTAGAACAAAAAATACCTTATCCTGTCATCATAAAAGTGGGATCAAAGTGGGACCTTTGGAAATACCCTGCACTTTCTTGAGTGTTTCTGACATTTCTTTGAATAGAAGTGGGTCTAGGAGAGAGCTGAGGACTTCATGTGAATCTCACTTTCCTTAGGCCTCTCTACAGCAAGTGGGTTGAAGGCTAAATCCAGGAATCACTGAAATCCCTGTGGGACATGAATTAGATAGTCACAATGACCCTGAGGCTTTAAAAGGGCCCCTGTGATGTTGACTGTAGTGGAAATGGGTGTCATTTCCAGATTGTGCCAGGACAAGTCTTTGGGACAGCTAAGCTTTCATACCTGAGAAGGTCTAAACCTGTCTATGTAAAGCCTACTCAGCTGGCTAAATGGGATGTCTGACTACAGACTATTCTCATGGAAAGGGCTTATCAGAACAAGGAACACACGGAAGCAAAACACGGAATTCATTCACCACTTCCCATGGGCAGGTGGGTGTTCAGCCATCTCCAGGAAAGCAGGGCTCCATCGTGCAGAACAGTGAATTGGGAAGACAAATGCCATCACTATGAACATCCTCCCTGTTTATTCTTCTTCCTCCCAGTCTTTATGCTGAGCATGACTCCATATGGTATGGAATATCCCTGTGGTCAGTTGAGGTCAGCTGTCCCAGCTCTGTCCCCTCCCAGCTTCTTGTGCATCCCCAGATCCCTCATTGGTAAGGTAGCATGAGAAGTAGAAAAAGTCTTGAAGTTGTGCAAGAACCGATTGGCAATGACAAAAATATTTCTATACTATCAACACCATTTTCGACAGAAATGCAAAATATAGTCCCATAGCAGCTTTTATGAAGAAAATGAACTTTATCCCAGCCAAAACCAGCATTCCAACTTTGGACTCAAAGTAGGTAGAAGGCATGATGTGTCACAAAGCTAGAATTATGCAACATTAGCTCTCCCCTGGTCATATTTTTTGTCTATAGGCTCTTGTTTCCACTTGTACACAGGGGATAATATGTGATACTAGTTATTTTATGACTTGATGCCCATATTTAGTCCCTAGATAGGGGGACATATGCAGTTGAAATATCCATACTATAAAGGTACCTCACTTCTTCCTCCCTTCCTTGCACAAGATAGCCACTCAATTTCCTTTGCACTCTGGCTCTGACTTCTGTCCTCTGCAATTCAGGTTGCATCATCTGAAAAACTTCCTTTTATATTTTCTTTTTCCTTTCATTTTACCTTCCAGTATAATGAATTGTGTGGATCTTGAAAAAGAAAATCTGAGCTGAGAAATGTGGAATGCAATGTTGAAAAGAGCCTTTCTTATTTTTTGTTTAGCTGTAGTTCAGAAAGGGACAAATTGCTTGAGAACCAGCCAGATGGAAATTACTTCAAGTACTATCTCAAGTGTAATGGAACTGAGGTACTTTTAGCATACCGTGCTGATTAGGTACTTGTAACATCCAGCACTTCTAAGTGCTGTAGTTTGACAACAGTTTTGCACAGTGCTCTAAAAAAAATCTACAGTGTATTCCAACTCAATGAAGTTTTAGCAGTAATTAACTTGGGGATTTTTAGACATTCATCACATTTGCACAGGAATGAAATACTGTTGAGTCACTTAGATTTAAGAACAGAGGAATACTTTTTAAAGCCATATTTTACCTCTGTTAAGAATGTGCTTTTCACAAGATTGCTTTCTCAAAGTCAAATTAAGTAAATAGAAAGGCATTTGTTTTTCATTGCAAAGAAAAGCATATCAGCTGCAAGGCTTTTGTGGCTTGTGGGTCATAGTAAATGCTACACCTGTTTACAAAAGGCAGAAGTTGTCTCAGTTTTGGCATGACTCTGAACAAGTTTTCTATATTTTGCCTTTGGTTTTGTACAAGTCACAAATGTGCTGGACCATTTGAAAAAGTATGGTGCTTACCCATGAGATAAAGAAGTTTCATTCTGTGTATCCTTAGCTCAAAGTACCTGAGAAGCTCCACTTCACTGGAAGGAGATAGTGCATTAACTTCTATTCCCAAACAAAAAAATACATATTTTAAACCTGCAATATCAAATTCAATTTATAGAAAATGCGGGGAAAAAAAAAAATCAGAAAATTGGAAGGAACTAAAAGAAGACCAGTAGAAAAAAAAATAAAGCAAGGAAGACTTACTTTTTAAAGGTTCTGATTTTGTAAGTCACTATTTTCAAACCAATTTTAAACCCAAGATAACTTTAGGAAAGCAAAGGATACAGGCCTCATTTAAGACCAGCACACAACTAGAGGAATGGGTATCCATTATAGCATCTACTTGTAAGGGTTTTGAGAGCATAAGCAACACAAAGATATTTGAACATGAGTGAAATTAACAACATGAGCTACAAGAAAATACAATAATAGCATGAACCATTTGCTGATTACATCTATGGAGAATTTTTTGGCACTGGAATAACCTACCGAGAAAACAATGAAAGCCTCTATTGTCTAATTTCTTTAAACAAAACTGAGAAAAAAAAACCTGGAAAAATATCACTCAGAGAACAATCATTTACCAGGAGAGGAATGGAAAAATTAGTATATCATCTTAGATCATTTAATCAGTCTATGACTTTTATGATTCTGTAAAGCCTTACAGCTGCCTTAAAAAATGTTACTGGAGGCCTAATTCATTATATAATATGCACCCAACTACTTGGACTCATTAGGAAACACACTGAAAAATACTTAGTCTTTTTCCTGCAGAAAATAACAATGCCCTCCCCTTTCCTAGATATCAATTTCCCTCACAGTTTATGTGGAGAAGGCTTTTTGAAACAAAGTAAGAGACAGTAGGATTTTCCACACTATAAAAATCTGCACTGATTGAGCAGCTAAACATGGCTTTTAGACAATATTCTGTTCACACTGCAGGTAAGTGTCTCTCTGGTATTTGGCATCCTAAGAATCTTTACTGACGAAGAGTAATTTGTCAGATGAAAATTCAAGGGAAGGGACAATTCAAAATTTATCTCCTTATAGGTTAGAAGACTAAGGAAGGGAGACACAGATCCTGTGGTGACAGGAAAAAAAGACTTATTATTGGAGTTCAGATGCTAATCAGCCACTTGCCTTCAGGAGACAGCTTGAGAGACAGCAAGTGGAAGTTACTTATTATTTAGTTGGTTCATGAGGCCAAAGCCAGGCAGGAATTTAATCTTCTGCCATCATAACACGGGTGTAGCCTTGCTGACTGAAAACATGTCACATCTCCATCTGTGCCAAAAAATATGCAGAAATAAAAATAGGGGACAATGATGACCTATGCTATGGTCTTGACTGAGGCCAAAGTGCTAGAGAAAGTGGGGGGATGCGGAGACTTTGTAGAAGGCTTTGGCAAGAGAGAAGACCCACAGAGATAGGAAGGTGATTCACTGACCCCCAGGGCCTTGGTTTGGATGAGCAGTCTGTCCCTCGAAATACCAGGGCTAAAACATAGACTCTCAGCCTCTGGCTGCTGAAAATCTTGAGTCTAACATGAGAGGAAGGTGCCAGCATACTCACCAGCCTCCTTTCCTTTTCAGTGGCAACACAGTAGGTTGCTGCTGCTGCAATGAGGTTTAAGCTTGAACAGACTCTAAAATGTGTCACACCTTGTATGGGTGCCATGGGGAATTATCCAAAACAGTAATAGACTGTCACTTGCATCCTGGTAAGAAGATCAGCATGTGTATCTCCAAGAAAAGCTTACCAGTTTTTTGCACTTGAATCTAGCCAAAAAAAGTGTTATGTAAGTCAGTGATTATGACTAAGACTGGATAAATTTCAGGTTGAAAAAAAGCATATTTTTTAAGGGTGGAAAACTGTAAATACTTCTACAGCCTGTATATATATATATGTGTGTATACTGCAAGGTGTGTATATACAAATTCCTATATCAATATATATAATTAATATAGCAATAATCACATTAGGATAGCAGCATTAAGATATTAATATAATACATATAATTAATTACAATATGCAATGTATAAATAATGTTTAATGTATAGCATATAATATAATACTATAGAATGTATTGTTGTAGTATAGCACAATGTTAATATAATATGATTAATATACATCATTTAAGTATAGTCTGGCACTGAGCACTACAGCAGACTTTGAGTAAGGCAAGGTCTCTTTTTTGAAAGGCAGTTTTGGGGATTCTCATCCTTTTTTTCTGATGGAGAAATCTCTGTGTGACATTTTTACCTGATGCTAGGAAGTCGATCATGATGCTGTTCTAACATCATGACAAATGTGAGCTATAATTAAGGAGCAATTGCTAAATGTAACAATCAACTGATAGCTGTGCAGGCTTGTCCTCACAAGCTAGTTAAAATGCCAAAACGTCCAAATATGAAAGGAAATGGTAAGTCAAAATTGGCAATCAGCAAACAAGACAAGAATAGGCTGTGCAAGGAGCTGAAATTACATTTATCCCATGAGCGCTTCTCAGTATTTCTTCTACACATGACAGAGAACCATGATGATGACTTATTGGTCCTATGGTTATCAATTTGTCTTATAAAGGAAAGTAAGCTGATTTACATAAAGCAGAAAGGAGCTGATAGGAACTGGTCAAAGTTACTACCTGTTTCAATAGAAACAAAATCAGGCACTGAAAGAATGAGTCCTGTTTAGTTTGCTAACAATTCACTTCTGAAGTTAAAGAACTTTCATCAGCAAAATCCAATGGTTAAGGAGTGTCAGGATTTGGCAGCTGGTAATGGAATGATCAGAAAATCAGAGTGGACAACCCTCCACATTACCCTAACTAACCCTTTCTTTTACTTGTATGAGGCCAAGGGAAAGGTTATTTTTACTAATAAAATAAGAAGCAAATGAATTATTATGATTACTTCCATTTGTGCATAGACACTTCTATCCCATCTAGCAGTAGCTATGCAGACTTCCATTTTTCTTTTTTTTTGTATCAAATGATCCTGCCTGAAAACACTAGGAAATATACGAACACAGGCATGACTTAAGTCAATGTTTTCTGCTATATAGCTGAAGCCATCACCTGTTTGCGATGAGTACTTAAAATGTCACATGAAATGATGAGGTTTACAAAAACAGACCTAAGCAAAAAATCAGCAGAAAAAGTGAATAGTTCCACAAAACAGCAGCTTGCTATGTATTTACTAAATACAGAACAGGATCCTCTCTTATACTTATGACCTATGCAAATAGCTCAATACCAAATGAAGCAAAACACAACTCATGCACTTTGATTTGCAGTGTTATGGATTTTGATATGCAGAGATACTCCAGAAAGTAATATAATGTGTTTTATGTAGCAGTATTGAAAAAAAGGCCAGAGAAATCACACTGCAGTAGATTCTTTGTCTCTAAATTATATAATATTATTTGTAGTATAGAAGATGTAGACAGAGCACTTGACTTTGTAGCCTTAAAGTTTTGTGATATATTTGAGTGCAAAAAAAATTATTGTCTGTACATGTGTAAAACAGAAAAAAGATCATGCTTCTCTTTTTGGTAAACCCATTATTCCAGCAGTAAAATGCAGCCTACAAATATATAGGCAGAGGCCTGTTGCCTTTTCAGTGCACCAGTTAGTGTGCTCCCAAGATAGTACAGCCAATGCCAATCCATATAAGACGAAACAATGCAGTATACAATGGCAGTATTTTGTAGAAGATACATACATAAATTAAAAAGAAAAAAAAAAATCTTGTCATCAGAAAGCCTCAGACCTTCTGTCTTAGTTTCAGAGTATTGCTGGTATTTAACATGACTCAGTACAGCATGATACTCTGTTAGGTCTCCAGTATCTGAACTTGTGTTTCATCCTATTCCTGTAGGACTTCTACCTGCCTTGTAAGAAAACATGAGCTGTGCCTGGAAAACTTGCTCTGTTTATCCATTTTTTTTGATGCTGGAAGTGTTTGTTTCTCTGATATTTAGGAAATACACACTCTGACTGAACTTCCTTTCTTATAAAAGACCTCAGTGTACAAGTTATCCTTTCCTTCCTGCTGCAAAATATTTTGACTTGTGATGATTAGGGTTGCTCAGAGAAAGTGACAAAATGTTTGCCAACATTATATCTTTCTTCCTTCACTACCCTTTTCTACCCTTTAAGAAAAGGAATTTACCTTTCATTTAACTGTTGATGTTGTAAACTTGGAAGTCTGGTAATATTTCCAAAGTATGCTGAAAGCTCAAGATACTATCAATCCCTTCTTAAAATTTAGAAAAGTTCTCATGCACTAAATACTATCTTGAAGTGTAAATATTATATTTCTGCTTCACTACCTGTCTGGTCTTCCCATTGATTTCTGATGGAGTTTGACCTATGAAAGACAAAAATCTTCCCTCCAGAAAAGACTTTCATTCACCTTCTATTTACACAGCTATGATTGGCAGAGTCTTTTGAATAGAAGGTCCCTGTCTGTAAGGGAATGCTCACTACAGCAGCCTGCTGGAGTTCACTGGTTTCCTGGGTCCCCAAACTTTTAATCTCGTGAACTTCCAGGGGTAGTCCACCTTAGTAAGTAAACATTTGGAGAAGGTTTGTGACCTTGGCTAGGAAGTACAGAAATGGAGTCATCCCTTAGGGACTGAGTTTTCATCATTTCACTGTATTCCAGGAAGGTCGGATATCCTTATTAACTAGTTTGACTTTTAAGTTCTCACACAGTTTGGGACCCATCCACATGCTGAACAAGTCACTTGTATCATTTTAAGTGTCCTGTGGTACCTATTGTATCTGTGAGAGGCTCAAGTTATTTTGAAAACAGAGGTGGATACCAGGTAGGACACCTCAGTACCATCCTGACATTTTAGACATTGAGGTTCAAATACCTGTGAGAGACTTGAACATTGTTAGGATCATCAGAGCACTTTTGTACACTGTAGCAAACTGTTCGAAGAAGCAACTGGTTGCTGAAACCCACCCTTCCCCTAATATGCCTAATAATTTGGACTGTGATGGAAACCTAAGATAAGATAAAGGTGGTAAGTGGCCAGTCTTCGCGAATGAAGATCTGGGAAAGGTCTTTTTACCTTTCAAGCCTGCGCACTGGATTTTTTAGGTGAGACACAGCCTGCGCTGAAC
>JAWWLV010000121.1:58913900-58924008 GCA_035041135.1 Platyrinchus mystaceus | reverse complement strand
GACCTTCTCTTAGATGGATGGCCTTAGGGGCTGACGAGCTCCATCTGCCTGGGGGACCCTGAAGCAGGAGCGGGATTTGAACCTGTGGCCTTGGTGCTGAGAGACCAGCATCTTAACCACTAGGCCACCAGGGGTCCCCGATAAAGGTGGTACTAATTGTCTAATTAGCTTCCCAGATCTACTCATGAGGAATTTGTCAAAATATCACACAATGTTTGTCACTTTTCCATTTTAACCAATGACCTTAATCAATGTCATGGTGTGCCCCTTATGTATATATGGATAACTGAATGGATAATTCTCAGGTTTCTGAGCCCTGAAAGAAGACCTTTAAATAGCATCCTGTGCCCAACCTCCAACACCTTCTCTGGAAAAGCAAGGGCTCACAGCTGTTCCTAATCAGAGCTGCCAGACCAGCACAGTCCCCTTAGAGACCACAGAGAGCTTAAAAGTGCATGAAAGCTGGTTGCTTAGGCACCTATTTGGATCAGACTTAGCTCCTTTCACCTTGATGCTTTCCATTGAGAAGATAGGTAGCTGAGTAACTTGCATCATTTCTTCTCCAGTCTCTGAAGTGATTTAAGGTTTTATACCTGGATGGTTTCCATGGCTTTGCACACAGCACTGGCCATGAGAGGTAGTCATATATTCAGCACTATGAAAAGCACTGCTTAGCCCCACAGCTCAGGTATTGTGGGCACATTTGTTTTGGCTGGGCATTTAATTCTGTGACTAGCTGTTGGGTTTTTGTCTTTGTCAGGAGTGGTAAAGTTGTTTATTTGTTTAATGCTGAATTCTTGGGCTCCAGCACTGTTCTTGACTTTGTTCTTTGTGAGCCAAAATACACCTTACCACTGACGGACAAGGATTATGCGGTGATTGTGTCAGAAATGGGAGAGAGTTTAGTGGAAGAAGGTCAGAAGCTGAGTTATTTAGGGTGACTTCCTCTCTCCTCCTCCTCCGCTTCTCCCACCTGTGGGTCCACATGGGAATAGGTGTACGTGTAGAAGCGCACTGGCACGTGGGACCAACCCTTTCCAGTAATAATACCAGAGCGGGACTACCTGAGGGTGGCTAGATTTTCCAACCTTCATTCTGATTCATAGCAGTCTGGGTCAGGGCAAATATGGTGTTGTTTGTAATGAAATATGTGCAACAGTATGCACCTCCTCAGATCTCTGCTGCCCGCATGGTGAGCCCCAGGCAATGCCATCTAGTTGAGAAGAATAAACAAACCATTCAAGACCTTTGTTTGCCCGTGAGTCATGAGGGGGCTGCTCACTAGAGTATTAAGAAAGATAAACATATGGCAAAACTCTAAAGACTATTTCTGGAAACCTTTACTGGAGGGAACAGCTAATCCATTGTTCAGAGCCTGCAGAGAATTACAAAGCTGGAGAGAGGAATGGGAGCAGGAAAGAAGCAAAAAAACCCTCAAAATCCGAGAGATCAAAAATTCAGAATGGTTGTAATTACCCATGTAGGCACAAGGGCTTTGTGGGAAGAGGGGGATGACTGAGACCGGGGACTTGCAGGGGGGTTGGGTCTTCATGCAGTCATAACAGGAGGCAGTTGTTATTCATCTCCTCGGAAAGTAAACAGGGGATATCATGCATTATTTGACTATTACTACAAAGGGAAAGAATATTGGTTAGAAATTAGGAAGAATTATTTTCTGATTGAAGTTAGCACAAAACCAACAAGCCGCTTTTCCCGCTTTTGGCTGAAGGGCCAGAGGGAATATTAAACCTGAAAATGCAAAGACCTCCTTTTTTGTTGTCTGTATGGTTTTTTTCTTCTTGAAAAGGAACATGTCATTCCTTTTCATTACCTTTTTTAAAAAAAAATTTCCTGCTATTTTAGTAGTTTTATTTATTACTGTAAATGAAAACATCACAGATTTATCCAGAAGCTTGTGGCATTTCATGAGGTGTTGCTCAGGAGAAGCCATGCAGCAACCTCAGTGTTTCCTGGGGTATGGATGTCATCTCTCTCCTCAAGGAAGTTCTTGAAAGTCTCTATGAGACATCTGTGCACTTCATATATGCTGGTGCAACTGAGTCCCCGTGCTTTTCTCTGTTATACTAAAGAATAACGTGCAGCTACAGGAATTTAATAAAGTAATTGTAGGTGTTTAGTGGAGAAATATAACTTCAATCTTTATTTTAACTATATTGGTCAAGCTGTCTGGAATGAAACTCATCTGTGAAGACAGTAACAACATACTGGTTGAGACTTAGGTTCAGATGGCAAATAGGACTGATGCACACAGGACAGTACCTTTTAGTAGCTCTTGATGTAGGCAGGCACTTGTGAATGGGATTAGGATTGAAGCCAATAGATAACACTGAATAAGATTATGATTATTTCCTGTGAACAAAATTTGAATCAGTTAGAGTTCAGGAAGGTAAGTAGTCTCAGATATAGGTATAAATGTGGCTTGAGTTTGCACTGAGAACTAGTAGACAGCAGCATAAAGATAAAGCTGGGTCTTTTGAAGGGTGTAGTACCCAGACTGATCTGCTGGATTTAGTCTTAATGCTAAATCCAAACTGCTAGCTGCCCTGTGTCTGAGCACTATCCCCAAGGCACTGGCTGACACCTAATGTACTCCTTGCTCACAGACACCTACTGCCTCTAACCCTATTTTAGGAAAAAAAAATCACTAATAGATACAATCGTAACGTACCCAGTGCCTACCACTTACCAAAACCACCCCCTGGGCCTGAACCTCATATCATTTGCTGTGGTCTGCCACTGCAGCCTTATACCTGGGGCAAGGTGCCAGCCTGCCATCACCAAGTGAGACATATCATAAACCTTAGCCACATACTGTTACTGCCTGAAACTCTACGCAGAGACTGCCTATTGCTTGCACACCCTGGGCCAATGTTGTTGTTAGACATAACTATATTTCTAACTTTTTGCTCTTTATTGGTCCCAATCCTATCTGCAGCTTCATCTGCTAACTACAAAATAAAATTGCCATTAGCCAATTCCAAACTCTGTCTCGATGCAACTTTTTGGTTTGTCAAAGTGTAATACCACTCCAGCTCTTTGTGGAGAACAAGATTTCACAAGTCTTACTTGATTTGAATTATATTTCAATGCAATGGCACAAGAAGGCAGCATACAAAGCAGAATAAAAATTTCTATTTAAAATGGAATTTGCAGAAGGAATGCTTAGGGGAACCTTGCTACCCTAATAATCTGGGTTTGTTCCTACTCTGAAATGGAACAGCCATAACTTCAATATTTTCTCCCTCTCCGCAAAAAAAAAAGGTCTAGAAATATTTTTTTCTGTTTTCCTAAGGAAAATAGCTTATCATGTTTTTGACCTGGTCTATCTGTTTGATCAAGTCTGACATCTTTTAAATGCATTCATTAATTTCAACCTGACTTTTCACAAAGTTTAAATATTCAAGTTCTGTGAATGCTGGTTAGAAGCAAGGAAGCAGAGAGTTCCATCCAGAAGGAGAAGGAGGCAGAGATAAGCCTTAGGAGATTTCGCTTGGCAGCAGCTGCCCATTTAGTCAGAAAAGGGACAGAAGAAGAAACCATACTTTATGTGTGTCTGGATGAACCACATTCTGTATTGTTTGAAGTCTGCATGATTATCAGAAGAAGGGCATTGGAGAGTAGCATGGAAGAATGGTGAAGGGATAAAGATGATTACTTAGTTTGATTTCACTTGTGTTAAAGCTCATGGTTACATGTTGGGGAAAAGGGAGAGAAGTTTCACTACATGTAAATTAGTACTTCAACGGCTAAGTTTGGGGGGAAAAGTTAATGAGATAGTTTTAGGAGTGGGTAACAATGAACAGGATTGCAAACCATTTGGGGTAAGAACTGTTTTTGATTTATGCATCCTAGCACATTGCAGACCCCCCTTAGCACTTCTACATGTAGCTGTTTATAGTAACATTTTGTATCAGAAAATTAACAGCAGTAGACAGGAACATTTAGCTCTTCCTCCACTCTCATTCTATGATTACCCAAAGTGTTTGTAGGCAGAGAGGAGTGAGCAGGTTATGTAGCTGTATTTGCAGCTGAGGTTCTGGCAAGAACCATTTAGTGGCACAGGGTTCAGTGTCCTGCTTGTGTGAGTGGTGTCCCTGACAAAAATAGACAGACCCTGCTGTCTGCAGTTTGCAAAGAGCGGCTGAGGGAAGAAAACAATCTTTTAAGGTGGCCAGCCAGGAGTGGCCAAGGGTGGCTGGAAAGTGACGAAGCACTGAGTAAAACCTTTGCAAAACTGGCAGAAAAGTCAAGTTGTCAGCACCCCCTTTACTGATGTTTAAGACGTTTACTTTCAGTTGCTTCCTCTCTGCAAGAAAGGCTGCGGGCAGGGCTTGCCTCACTCCTCCAGTGACGGTGGCTGCTTCTGTGTTTCCATTGGGCTGCCTGCGCCTGCGTCCTTTTCCTGTGGAAATAGAAGATATGGGAAGGAGAAAAGACATATTTGGTAATGTTTCTCTTCAAAGCATCTTTTTCACAAGGCTGCCTCAGCTGAAAAATTTTAAGTGAAAAAAAAAAAAAAAAAAAAAAAGAGGTCTTGGAACTAACTCCAGACAGACCCTAATGCCTACAAATTTGTCTAAGCAAGCCAAGTCCAGAAAGGCAAAACATGAAGAAGGCTCATTATTTGACTACTAGGGACACTCAAATAACCAGACACACCAGTACTTATGATCTTCATATTTCAGACAGCTCGTCTTTCATATCCTCCCTCATCCTGCATTCCCACACTGCTCACTTCTTACATTTCCCTTCATCCCCACTATTCCACTGCATTTGAAATTGTTTATAGAACATATAAAATATGAAAATATTATTTAAAATGCCTATGAGGAAACAGTCTGCTCATCTAATCATCTGTTTGATGGAACCATTCACAGCTCCCCTAACTGCTTCAGCCAGTTGCTTGCACAATCATTTTTCTTTCTCTCCAGAAAGTCCAAAGTACCTTGGCAGACCTCTTTCCATTTTATTTTAATAAGATTTGACTGAGGAGGTGCTGTGGTGCTAAGGGCATTGGGTGAGTGTCACTAATTCATGGTTCTGCTGGAGCTGTGGCTCAGGGCAGGAGGTGGAGTGACTGTGTTCCAAGTTTTGAAGTCTCCTGGGGAATTACTACTCCTCGAGATGTTTTAGAGCATCACAGGACTACTAAACAAGCAGTCACCATCTCTGGCCAGAAGGAGGGGCAATTTACATTCCCTATATTCGGTACACTCCAATACCCCTGAAAATCTGTGCGGGGCAAAAATATTACATGTTGTAAATGAATTAATAAAATCACTGTTTTAGCTATTGACAAAAACCCTCACAAATTCAAACAAAATCCCTGACTAGTTTAGGCAGGACTAGGAGTGTACTTCAGCTACTCACAAATGTACAGGAATAAAAGCAAAAAGAATATTGTCAATCTAACAATTTTTTTTTCAGTGTTGTCTATCATGCAAGTTGGTCCTCACATAATTTATAGAAGTAATCAACTTTAATTTCTCATTCTAAAGTAGATTTAGTACCCTGAAATGGTCTACCAGGAGATATTTGAATATAACAGCCCTTTCCTTTTTTTTTTTTTTCTTTGAGGCTAGATTGATCATGAGATGTAAATTGAGTACAGTAGTGAAAAGGAACTGGTATTTGCTTTTGAAGTTGAATGCAGAATTACAAAGATATTTTTCTCACAGTTTCATCAAATCTAGTTTTGTTGCTCATGGATTCTTATTAGTATGTGTTGATTATAATCCACAGCCTCTTCCAGCCTCTAGGAAGACTGAATTTGTCCCCAAACTGTAAAATATATTCAGTCTGATGAGTGACTCCAATACAACATAAAAACTTTAAGGGGTGGTTAGCATGCAGACACTTTGAATTTTTATTTAATAACTTTTTGATACTTTTGGTACTTTTGAAAATACTGAAATAATAGTTGTTTTCACAGTTTTTAATGCCAAAAATGGCTATTCAAACATCTAGTCTGATGTCCATATAATCCCAGCCATAGGATTGGATTGTTTGACTAACAAAGGGTAGACTTTTACAGCGCAACTGAGTAACTGTCTGCAGCTGCTAAGTTACATAAAACATAGCTTTTTTTACTTCCTTCAAGAGTGGACTGATGAAGAAACTGTAGTCTAGAAATTATTTTGTAAGACTACTGTTTATAGTATGAGTAGGACAGACAGAAATATGAGAAAAGCTCTGGGACTGCCAAAAATCTCATTTTTTGGAAGAGCAGCCCTTCGGCCTTGAGAAAGTAATGTAGGAAAAATGTTATTTAAATGAGATAATTTCTGTCTCAGTACAAAATAATTATTCCCTGACATAAAAGACATTTTGCGGACCTCCTCCAGCCCTTTTTGCTAGGGCCAGGCAGTGTGGCATTGCCTCTTCTTTCAGGCTCTGCAAATTCCTTTCTCCAACACAGAATCCAGAGTTTGGGGAGCAGCTGAAACACTTAGGTTGTTCCAAAAAACTGGAAATTTTTGTTTGGACTTAAATCCTACCTTCGTTCCTACACATATTCATTTTGCCTTATAAGACAAGCAAAGCATGTAGTCTTTTTTGGTTTTTTTTTGTCTTGGAGTTGCAGAAGAACTTTTTAATCCATGCAGAAGGTGGTCTATGACGATTATATTAAACAGCACTGGCTGTTTATGTGTGTTAAACAGCACTGGCTGTGACACATTCTACTCCCTTTTCACTGTATGGTTTGGCAAAGCATCTATGGGTTTACTACTGTTGAAATCAGAGACAAAATTCTCCTTTCTTTCTGAGGTGAGAAGTCTGGGCCAGCCCCTGTACATCTTAACAGTTAAATGTTCCCAAAACAATGATACTTTTATAAAAAGGAATTAGTCTAATGGGAATAAATGTTGATAGATCTCATTTTGTTGCTTGATGAATCACTGTGTTACACATCTGTTCTCTTACTCTTTGCATCTCAGGCTCTGTCACTCTTCATACTATGTTTTTCAGACAGTCAATCCATGGAAGAAAAGGGGATTAGTCAGCATTTATAGGGGTGAAAAACACTCAATATTTATTAATGGTGTGTACAGAATGTAAACTTCAATGTGTACAGGATGTGATCTGGCTCACATGTATCCACAGTCTAACATCAGGACAGGAAGAGGTCATGTGAAAAGAAAGGGTGAAGGACCAGCAGGACCTGGTCTTTTGGTGGCACTTTAAGGTTAGAGCAGCAAGTTGAGAAAAATTATTATTTGCCTTCCATGACATTGGTGTTACTGCTCCTGAAGTGCCAAGTCTGGTTTTGGGCTCCTCAGTACAAGACATGAACATACAGGAGAGAGTCCAGCATAAGTTCACAAGGCCAGTGGCCTGGACCACATAATGCACAAAGAGAGACTGAAGGAGATACATTTGCTCAGCCTAAAAGAGAAAGGTTCACAAGTGTCTGACTGATGTCTACAATTAATTAAAGGGTGTTTGGAAAGAAGATGGATCCAAAGCTGGAGGTGCACAGTGACAGAGTTAGGAGTCAGCAGACACAGGTAGAAACAAATAATCAAATTTGTAACACACATGAGATATTATAGTATCAAAAGTATTCATTCAATTAAATAACTCTTGGGAATGGAAAATAATGATGTCTGGAGATGTATTCTGACTGCTCAGAAAACTCTGGGGCCTCTCAGTCTAGAGTCAGTTGAGACCAGGAGATCTGGAGATATCTGAGGTCTATCAGAGGACTGAACTTTTGTGCCAGCCTTAGACCGCTGTCCTGGTTCCAGCCAGGACAGGGTTAATCTTTGCAGTAGAAAGGAAGGGCATGGCCAGGACCCTGAAATTGTTCTATACCACCTCATGCCATATGTAGTGGGTGGAGGGAGGTTGGCTTCCTTTAGGTGGGTTGGATAGCATGGGGTTCTCCGTGGTGAGCTATTGCATGTGAATCATTCGCCTATCTTGCACACTCTGCTATTAATATTGTTGTTACTGTTTGTTTCTTATTTCATTGCTGTTTCTAGTAAATTTTTCTTTACCTTTTGTGCCTCCAATTCTCCCCTCCACCCTGCATATGGTTTGGAGTGTTTCAGAGGGAACACTAAATGGGGCAAAACCATTCCTAAACCACAACAACCACTTTCAGAGCCTTCACAGTTGAGTGAGAAGATGGGGTTGGCTGAGTTTGAGGTAACTATGGGGTCTGTAAGTGCTTCTCTGTAAAGATAGACTGAAATTATTTGAAGTTTGGCCATGTTCTGTCTGAGTGAAAGGAGCAAATGTGTGGGTTTAAAAAAAAACATTAAAGATGTTTGATACTTATGGTGAGAGAGTGTGTTGTTTCTATAACGCATATTGTCAGGCCATAGAAGGTGGGTCCCAGCTCATGTATTCCTTTTTTAAGTTCCAGCCTTTTCCAGGCAATTTGAGGAGAGGGTGTGTGGGGCCACACCTGCCACAGCTGTGGAAGTTCCATAAGAGTCTGCAGGGTGGGGAGGTAAGAACCCAGCCCCTTAACAGCGCTACCACAACGGGGTATAGCATATCCATGCTCTGCTGAGCACTGCAGTAATTTAGTGAACTTCATAAGACTCATCAGAACAGATATGTCTTTAAAAACATGAATAGTTAATTTACTTCTGCAAATGTGTTTCTATTAAATTTCAATATTGAAATTTCTTGCTCAGAAACCTATGACATTTTAGACATACAGTTATACTTCTATGGTGTATGAATGGAGAGAGATATAGTTCAGGAATTTCCCCAAGGAAAAGAAGAAAATTCATCTTTGAAGGAAATGCAGAGGAAATGCAAGCTGGAAGGACAAAGAGTTCAGTAATTGTCCTCTAGCTCTAAGGATCAACAATAATTCAGAAAAATCTTTCTTAAAATGTTAATGATTCTGAGATACTGGTGTTCTTTAGGAGCAATCAGTGGATACCACAGGGGAGCAGTTTATAGGACTGCATCCATGGAGCCGATTAATATTTACAGGCATTATTAAGGCACAGCTTTTCAAAGTCCTTAAGCCACACACATTTCCTGAGACTGGGTCTGAAACTGTGGGTCCTGAAAACAAGACCAGTATCTGGTCAGTGCTCCATTCATGTTTCTGTGTCAGTATGAGGACAGGAAGCATATTGTCCACTGCTGTAAGCCCTTCTTTGTGTAGGGTGACAGAAATAGTTCCCATGAAATACACTGTGTAACGAAACATAGATGGTCTCTTCATGATGGGACATGATGACTTAAGAAGATGGGCAATGCCACACACACATAAAGTGAATAAATTGGAGAATAATAATTCTCCTGTTGACTGTAATTACATGGAAGACAGGCTCTCTGTGAAAACAAGCTGTACAGGCAGCAGTCTCAAGGATATGTTGTAACTTTGAATCATGCTTTGCGTAAATTTCCATTATGTAAATTTGAGAAAAGCCACAGAACTTGTTGTAGACCTTTATCTGATGATTTGACTTCCTACAGATTTTTTTCTAGAACTCTTTATAGAGCTTTCTATCTGTGAAACCTAAATTGGGTTTATAATCTAGCATCACGATTATCAATGATACCGTGTAGGAATCTCCGGTATCTCTGATGTGTTTTCTATTAAAGAAGCGTATGCGGTGCTTCAGCAGGGGTGTACATTGTCTTCTGTTAGACATAGTGTCGTTCTTCTGCAAATATGGATTACAAATTCAAATATTCACAGGAATGGAGACACATTGTAAGATCCCTGATTAAAGTGATGAGCAGTATACTTGGAAGCAGCTGGGCATTATTTCTGTCTAACTCTGTAGCATCCATTAGTCACTTGCATCCATTAGTCACAGTTGTAACTTGCTCAGCAGCCAGATCAACTGTGATCATGGTGGTAAAATGAAGAACTTTTTTTCTCTCTTTTTGGACATAATCTAAATTCAATCTGTTTTCCCACATTGCTTGGGAAATAATACCTAACTTACGTTTAGAGCAGGCAAACAGGGATCACAATTTTGATTTTTCTCAGGCTGAATATTCACAGAATATGTATATCCCTAGCTAGGCTGGTTTATCTATCTATCTATCTATCTATCTATCTATCTATCTATCTATCTATCTATCTATCTATCTATCTATCTATCTA
>JAWWLV010000121.1:58882157-58913564 GCA_035041135.1 Platyrinchus mystaceus | reverse complement strand
ATCTATCTATCTATCTATCTATCTATCTATCTATCTATCTATCTATCTATCTATCTATCTATCTATCTATCCATCTCTCTCTCTCTGTCTCTATCTCTCTCTTATTTTTAATGTGAATTAGAAAGATTTCAGATACCTACAAACATGCTATGAAAGGTAATGCAAGTTTATAAAGTTTGTTGGGATCCTCAGATGACAGGCATTATAAAACCACACAGTATTCTTTCACAATACAATTTATTCATGTGATTTCTTTTCCACCTGCCAGTTTCAAATGCTGTGGTATGCAATGATTCCAGTGTAAAAGAATAAAGTTACTTCTACTTTATTGTATTAAAAGATGTATTTATTGTATCACTACAAAGATCTCAGATATGATACAGCTCTCTCAAGTATAAGCTAAGAGCACAGCTAACTGGGAAAGCTGTTGTTCTGTTATCTCCAGAAAAGCTTCTTTTATCAAGTGGAGGCAAATCTGATGATATTTTCAGTACAAATTATGTCTGACACAGGGCACACACATCCTGAGGTAAAGGTCATTCTGTGGTGTAGTACATGAGTCTTTAATAAACACCTCTTGAACTCGAGAATAAACATTTCTTTCACAATGAGATAATCCTATTAAGCCATCCTGAGCATGAAAATAGTCCAAGTATCCTAATAAGATATCAACAAAATGATTTCACAATGTTATATCCTTGTTGTTTATATAAATAGAATATGGTTTGCAGTTCCAAAACCTCGATTAGTTCAGTCAGAGCACGGAATTGTGGCCTTTGAGTAGCAATTAGAATATTAATAAACTTGACTGTGTTTGTTACACAGGGAAAACAGATGGAAATGAAGGTGCCAAGACATTTGCTTGCGCTCCTCTTACAGCTTTTCTGCAATACACTATAATTTGTCAGTGTTTGAACTTCTGACCTTCGATCATCTTGAAAAGATAGCAAGCGGCTTTGGAATAAGCCGAAGCAAAGGGCAGGAGACAGGTATGGACAGAAAATCGCACAGCAGATGGCTACTTGGCCTTGAAGCTTTCCAGCTGTGAGAGCTCTTGACTCAGCAAGTGATGAAGAAATTGTAGGAGCAGCAGTTTCTGCAAGCAAAAATCAAAATCAAATCTCCTCAAATAATTCTATAGAGGAACACACCAGAATCCTGAACCTTATTCAAACAAAATCCTTAACTGAAGGGGATCGTGCAATGGGCATCTGGTGCAGCTCTTCCAAGACATAGGTAAGGGCATGGTCTACAGTATGACCAGTGAGGAAGAAGAGGAGAGGATTCATAGATGGCAAGACTTGTGGCCTCCTTTCATCGCATGTAATATGGTCCTGACCAGCCACTCCAGCTCATTGACAAAACCAGAAAGTGGTTCATGAGTTTATTTTCAGTACTACTGCGATTAATTTTTCTTACAGCTAAATTGAAGACCTACTTTATTAGAATGGGACTCTAAAGGAAAAGGAGTCTTGCTACTTGCACCTGAATACATTTTTCATTCTTGATATCTGGAAATCAGACAGCAGCAATGGAAGAAGTCTACAAGGCTTTTCATAACATGGAAGATAAGTTCCCAGAAGTCAGGCCTTAATGTGTATCTGCAATACAAGGTAGGCATGGAATGGCATTTCCACTATTTCGGAGTATTATTCCTGAATAAACCAACTTACCTCTGCATTCATGTAGTACTGCTAAACATAACACATGCTTGACAAGGACAAAAATGTTTGAAGGTACTTAATTCCTGAATTCAACATACACTGTGGATCCCTCAGCCACCTTCACCTCAACCTAAATTGCATAGAACAATGTTTGTATTCTTTGTCAAAATTAATGGATGCATCATTCCAACCCTTGACTGAGCACGGTGTATTGTTACTTACACATGTTGTCTTCAGGAAACAGATGGCATCTTTAAATTCCTTCTGCAAGGTGCCAAATTAGCTGGTCTGAGGACTCAAATCCACAACCCACCCACAGAAGACACACAGTCTTCATCTTGGCAGTCAATGCTTCCCATATTGCCTTCAGATGTATGCCATTCCTAGAAGGAGCAATTCCATAAATAACTTTAACACACGTTTAAATCCCTAGCACATGTTTAAATGCATCTCTTTTGAGGAAAGCATATGCTTAAAATTAAGCATGTGGCCTAAGTACTTTGATGAATACCAATGCTTTCCTAAACTGGGGACAGTAGGAAGGGGAGTCTAATATCTCCATGCCCAAACACCAGCTGAGATGATGTAGGTACCACTTGGTGCTATACCAGTGCTAACAAGCTGTCTCCTGTAAATCACTAAGCAGCTGTCAATTAGTGATGCATGCTGGTTGTTTAAAATACATTTATTTTCCTAGCTGAAATTCTGCTTTTGGACTAGGTTCTTTTTTTATTATTATTTTTTTTTTAATTTTCTTTTCTTTATAGTACAGGGTTAGTCAAAAACAAGTGGAATAAAAGAAAGTCCTAGCTTTTTGAAAGAGACTCAATAAGGTTATAGAAGTCGCAGAGGAAGTTTTAGTTTGCTTTTTGTTTAATGTTGTTTTCCTAAATGTTTCTGAGACTCAGGAAAATGAACCTCAATCCTTTAATGAGTCTGGGCTTCCTGAGGTTTCCCCCTTCCTTGCATCTGAAATACCTTTGCCTACCTCTAGCCAAAAGGGAAACTGTTTTTCTTTTGATGGTTTCACCATCATTTCAGGATTTTATTCATTGACTGATGTTTATAGTGTCCCACCAAGGGCGGAAAGGAATCTTTTCTTTCTGCCTGTCTTTCCTATTTCTGTTTTTAGAAAAACAAGATTGGAAATTATCTTAACAGAAAAATGACTTCTTATATTAATCAAAATTTTATGATTGACTCTGCTTGTTTGTTCATTAAAAACCGAAGCAGAACAATAAGTTTCTGCCAAATAAAACACTCTCAACTATTTCAATTACTGTTTTAATTGGCTGGACCTGCCAGTCAGATTAGCCTCTAATCTGTACAAGAATGTTGTTTGGAAGAGATGAGGCATGCCTGACTTGGAGACCACATTCATCATTCCAGCACATTCTGGTCCAAATATTGTTCTGTTAGCACAGTGGAGCTACATGACCAGTAGTCCTGGATCTGGTTCTTTCTAGAGATCCCATGTAAGATAAGTTGCCCACATCATTGGAAATGGCTGAAAGACACTAAGGTGAGAGAAAAAAGCGAAAGTGAAAGATCTGATGTTCTACAAGCAGGAACATTCGGATGTGTTTACATAGTATCAGAGCTGCTGTTAGGCTGAATTTAATAACTGTTACAAGAAAAATTGTGGAAAATCAGTCCTGGGACCTGTGAACCCTCACAGAGAGTCATCTCCATAATCTTGACTCAGGATTTATTTGAATTTCATTGAATCTGTGTTGTCTATGGGCATCAATATTCTGTAATAATCACCACACACTTATCCTGCTTCTTGAATCCTTCTCCTAAACTACCTTCTACTGGAGAGGATAACTGGTCTTGGCAAGTCTTTTTTCTAAGACAACATGTTCACAAGGGCTCGCAGAATATTCTGAGTTGGAAAGGAACCACAAAGATCATCAAGTCTAACTCATAAGTGAATGGCCCACATAGAGATTGTGTCTGCTTTAGAGTTCAACTGAACCAGGACTGTACTTGTGAAGTGAATATGACAGTCCTACTTGCTTCCTGTGCTTTGGTCTTTGAATTGCATCATGCAACTGGTTTAGGATTCAAGAACTTGATTATTCCTATAGCTGAACAATAGGACCTCAGCTAGTACCCTCCAGCTCAAGTCAGATCTGGTTCCAGGCAAGAGTTAATCTGAGATCTGAAAAACCCTTAAATGTGCGTGATTTTGGATGTCAGATCCTCAGAATCAATTAGTTAGCTCTATAAATTGTCTCCCCTTGATCTGCAATCCATGTTAATTCAGATACATACATGGATTGCAATCCCCATACAGTCAAGTCATCTACATAAGATAATATGAAGCAGAGCAAAGGCAAAATTCAGTTTATAGAGTACCAAGTGGAATGAACTGAGGGTCTACTATGCTTTTTTTTTTTCTTCTGCCTTTTGGGACAGAAAATTCAAGAATCAGTGAGCAGCTCATTATGTACTGGCAACATGTAAAGTAAATACAGTTGCTATTTTTGCAATAAGCAATTAATGCCAGCTCACAGATCAGAGAAATGAGGATGCTAAAGTAGAACTAATAACAGACCAATAAATCTAGCCACGAAAAGGTCAAAGTTTCATGTTTAACTTTAACCTTGATAGTTTACATATTTAATTGCTAAAGTACAAACTGACATTATATTTTTAATCCAGTAAACTATGGAAAGGCAGCATTGTTTTTTTTTCATTTTCTTTTCTTTTTTTTTTCCTATAGTTTATACAACCTGGAGAAATGAAATCTGAAATTTCTTCAAAGAGGTTTGCTATTAGAACAAGTTTTCACCTGGCTGGTTAAACTTTTATGACAGGGCCTGAGGTTTAAGACTTTCCTTTTTTTCTTTTTTTTTTTTTTTTCTTTTTTTTCCCAGTATTTATATAATACAGAAAAACAGGAGAACCTTTCAGAGGCAAACAAACTTCATGCCCTGCAGACTTGTTTTTCAAGAGTTTTATGGTTAAACTGCATAGCACTTTTTCATACCTGTATGACAAACACAAGTCTAAAGAAGACGAGCATGGAAGCAGAGCAATAGCTCATAGAGAAATGCAGTTCATAGCACTTAATGATTTTTCAATGTTTAAGCATTGTTCAGAATTTAAACTGGTCGAGCATTTTTAGATAGTAAATGAATTCCTTTATCTGTTTCTTAAGACGCAAAGTAGAAGTTAGATAACAGTTAATGCTGCCTAAACAGTCATATTTATACCACTCTGTTTATGTTGGTTTATGTTGATATTTGACACACCTGATGGAGCAAATATACATGGGACAATCATGATCTGCAAAATTATTTGGTAATTGTTTTGAGTAACTTCTTGAAGACCATATTTTATCTGCTGGGGATTTTTGTATACTGTGTACAGATAACCATCACAGTTGGATAGGAGGACACTAACATCAAATCATGACCACTGTCAGAACTCTGAGCATCTGGCACTTACCAGAGCTTTTTTTTTGGAAATAAAACTTCTTGTAGAAGGTCATCCAGTTTATGACTCAGTTTTTGGGGCAAGGCGGAGGTGGATATTTTATTTCATAATCTTTTAGTCCGGTTTATTGCCTGAAACACTAAGGATTTGGAGATAGTGTTGTGTGTATCTCTGTCTGTCAGCTATTTCAATATAATTACGTTTGAACCCATCAGCCAATTTTAATCAAACTCAATAGACTTGAAAAGAGAGATGATATACAGGTAGGAGGCAGATGAATGCTCACTGTGGGAAGGCTGCAGTGAGCTAAACACCAGGTAAACATCACAAAAGGGAGATCTCATGAAAGCTCTGCTTCTGGCAGAAGCATCAGTAAGGTTTGTACCTAATTTTGCATCAATAACTTCACTTCTTAGTTAAGGCTTCTTTTATGTGTGGAACTAGGACTGCAGAAGAGTGAAGGCTGGAGCTTTAATAAGGTGAATAACATAGTCCAGAAAAACTTCATTATAGGAGAAATGTTTTTGCTTTAATATCCTTGGATAGAAAAGGTATACTTGAAAAGTAAGATGAAACTTAGTTTGCATTTAATTTCAAGAAAGGTCAGGTCCAAATTGAGTTGTGGATTTTTTCTCTCAGGAAATGGGGATTTATGGAAAATAAAACAAAACAAACCAAATGAATTATTACAAATAAAATTGCAGTGAGCGACTATCCATCCCCTGACTCCCCTTGTTTTTACCCAAGCCACTGAGAACAAGTTTGATCACACAACACCTTCTCAGCTGAATAGCCCTGGGGAATCACACAGGCAGATATTTTACAGCAAGGTCTATCAATCAGAGTCTAACATAGTTGCAGTTTTGCCTTTTGACCTGTTCAATCGGACAATAAAAAAATCCCTATTTCTTTCATGAATCTTTGAAACACATTTTTTAAAGCTGATTCAAAGGGAGTTTTCTGCCTCCAAAACAAAGAAGCATTATGAAATTAACTAAACTGTTTCCACATCAAGGACAGATCCTCTTGGCATAGAGTCAGCTCCAAAGAAAGATGCTGACCCCTGAAACCTGGAGTTTCATATATTTTTGTATTTTCACATGTGCACATATTACCAGAACTTTTCTGAACAACAAGAAAGAAAGCATATCTGACCTGAATCTTCAACAATTTTTATTTCCAAATACTTATTATGTGAAATATTATAAAAATAACATAGGAAATGTGTGACAAAGAAAAGGAATTATAAGAAGAGTTTGAGGGTTTGGAATTGCTATATAATGACAGCATTATTATTGCTATCATTATTACAATTGCTGTTGTAATAAAATCTTTCTAAAGGCGACATAAAAAGAGAATTTTATGAGCAATTTTACTTAAAAGTGAACTATTAAATTAATCTCAAGAATAAAGGAGACACCTTCAAAATATAAGCAGAACAGAGCTATGTAAAATCATGAATTTCAATAAGTAATGTTTTTACCCTTTGCAGAGATGGACAAAATAATTTATGTGTGTCTGACTATTTACTTATAGTTAGACTCTGAGGAGGGAAATCAAAAGAAGAATCAAAGATTGTCTGTTTGGATTAGAAGGAGAAGGGTGTTCTTGGTAACCATAGAAAATGTGAGCAGAAAGGGTTTTGGAGGCAAAATTAAAAGGATAAGTTTTAGTTAGGCTACACCTGAGTTGACCTTAAGCCATTGAGGATGCAAAGTTTGGGAAAAAAAAAAAGAAGCTGGAGAAGTAAGAAGGAGACTTTTTTTAAGCAGACCTGTTGACTCAGAATTGATAAGTAAATTTGTACAAATGGTGACATACAACTGGTGAGCAGCAGGGGAAAAGAGGTGAGTGACAAAAGCCTTGGAGGATGAGTATTCACAGCTAACCATTGCATATGATGGGCAGGCATTCCATTGAGGTACAAAATACCTTATGACTGAAGCTAACCTTTTAATTTAGGAAGTAGTTGAATTTAAGACCTAGGCTATCAAGCGGTGTGATGAAGCAATTTCATGCAGTTCAGAGCAAAGGTAGAATATTTCCAAATAACTAATTTGAGAAAATACAGATTGAGTCACTAAAGTTCTTCAAAAAGAAGGGGAATTTAATGTACTCCTTGTTAAGAATATTGAGATTTCAGAGAAAGTAGCTATTCATTTCAGAGGAATATTTGATAGCTTAATTCACACACCTTTAAAACATATTTGTAGATCATCAATTGAAAGATACTAAAGTAACAAAAAACTCTACTAGTTGTATGTGTAATTATTTTAATAATGCAATCATTGTCTCTTAAGAAAGCAAAACAAGAATAGTATTGGCTTTAAGCATGCCTTAAAATTCCATTTTCTTGAAGTACCTTTTAAAGTTGATTATTCTGATTATTCTCAAACAGCTTGAATTGTCCCTGAGGTCTCCACGTCTAAGAGAACTAAGCATGCTTTCAAGAATCATTCAAAGAGCTTACATGTTAAGCAAAGTAGCAGTTAGAATTAGCTAATAGGAAAAAACAGGTACAGGTACTTAGCTAAAATATAGCATATATTTATACACTGTCATAAAGAGAAGCTTGTTTGTGTGTTCATCTAAGTGCTTTCCTAAATCTAGACCTATGCACGTAGCTAGATATGAAATCAGTGGTGAATAAGCACAAAATTGCCTCAACAACATTCTCCAAAGTACTACTTTAATTAGTGAATGGTCCTGTTTGACCTAACTGGGACTGCTCTGCTTGCATTTTTAAAGCAGTAGATGAGAAAATCATTTAGGGAATGGCCAGTTTATTAGCACATTATTTATTGTCCATACTGCATCTGCTTTGGGGGTAATAAATTAATGTTTTTAAATCTTTTTTTTAAAAACTAGATTTGAATGTTTTAACACTATTTATAAAGCCACATATTTTAGCATGCAGAGCAGCCAGAAACATTCCATAGGCATCTGCTGGGACATGGGCTACTGCTTTGCCAACTTTCTGTGGGCAGTATTTTTTTTTACTGCAATGAAGAGAATTCCTTTGAAAAGAACAGGCAAATATATGTGTGTAGTTTACATACTTTTGTAGTTCACATATTTTGTGGCTAAAAATATACAAAGTCCATATCTCACCTTCAGATTCAGACTTGGAAGCAGATTCAGCTGCAGAGTACAGCTCTCGTGTGTGGCTGATCCTCCTGTGTGTGAAAATAATTTATTAAAAAATCCCAAACAAAAAACCCCACAGAAACCTTAAACCTTGGAATCTGACTTGGCATGACTATTTCTTTCATAATTTTATTTCAGGAGATGATTGGTCTACCTGTCTCTATATAAGGATAAACATGCAAATCTTGGACAGCAGCTGAAAAACTAAAATACGAAGACTTCCTAAAATCTGATATTTGGACTGACCAAGCTGAGGGAAAATATATCACTTGGCTTTAAAGACTCCAACATCACAGCAACAGACTGTCCTAGATTTCTGGCAGGTTCATTCTCTTATTCGTACTTTCTCAATGACTTTCTCAATATAAAACAAAGCAAGCTACTTTTACTACTGAATTTAAGTAGGATGTTGATTATGCTCCTGCAGTACTTCTACAAGTGCAGATGAGCTACATGAAGGGCAAAACCTGAGTTCTATTTTTGTATCTAGACAAGATGAAAAGAATGGGAGCTGCTTTTACAAATGAAGAAGTTAAAGATGGTAATTTTCAGCTGACAATGCTATATTGTTCCTTTTCACTTTAAGGCCTACAGTTTCAAAGGCATCCTCACCATTTAAAGTGAGAAGGTCTATTCTGACCATTTTTATTTAAAAACAGTTAATTTATATCTAAAATGATGATCCAAAGAAAACCCAATGATTTACCTGGTGTGGTGGGTTGACCTTGGTTGGATGCCAGGTTCCCACCAAGCTGCTGGACAGGGGAGAGAAAATAAGTGGGAAAACAACTTGTATGTTGAGATAAGGCAGTTTACTAAAGCAAAAGTGAAAGATTGTGCATACACAAGCAATGAAAAAAATGCAAAGATTTTATTTTCTACTTCCCATCAAGAAGCAATATCTGGTCACTTTCTGGGAAGTAGGGCTCCAGCACCTGTTGTAGTTGCTCCAGAAGGACAATGTTGTAAATAAAAAATGCCCCAAATTCCTCTTTCTTTTCACCTTTTTTCCTTTACTAGTATGGGAAAAATGAACTCCATCTGAGCTAGACCCGTTACATCTGGTCATTTGTGCAATGATGTGAACATAGGGACTTTTTGTTTGTTTTTCCTTCATTTAGAGCAACTAGTTATCCTACTTTCTGTGACACATCTCCCCCTTTAATCCAGCCCAAAATATATTTCAGTTGGGAAATAGAGATGTGGTCATTTGTCCAGAGGGTCTGGAGAGTGTCCTGCTGCCAGACCAGACAACAGCAGTAGCTATCGATGGGTTGCTGTGTGTCCAGATGTCTTGGACCTGTGCCTGGACTACTGATGCAAGCCGACTCTACAGACTCCCTGGGCTCACTGCACATTCTCACAGGAGTCAATCTTTGCATCTAGCCTGATGCACCCAAAAACATCCCTGATTGCACACGTTAGCCATCTGTGCAGTGCATGCACACATATATTCTGGTCCAGGATTTCCAAGACTGAAAGGTGGGAGCACTTTCTGTACTCACACTGAAGTAGCCATTGCTAGGCATGTCTTGAATCCATGTTTACCCTTTTCAGTACACAGACAGAACACCAAATTAGCTTTAATTCACATGGATGCATGCACTCATCCAAACACAGAGCAAAACATTTCATAATTTCAATACTGCAATAACTTCCTATCTTCCTCACAGAAACTTACTGTCAGGAAATAAATTTATTGGGTCTGAGAAGAGGGTAAAAAAAATCCCAACTTTTAAAACCCAGAAATGTCATTAAGTTGTTCTTAATTTAATTTTTGTACTGTTCACTCTCAAGAAGTACTTGTTTGACCTGACATTCAGTTTCCAGAGTACAACTCACATCTGTTCATTCAATCATGGGAAATAGCTTTCCTTTCCTTTGACAGATAAGTAACATCAGGAGACTATGTTTAACTGGCCATAGTTGCCACCAACAAATTCCAAACAAACTGTAAAAAAAGGAAATAATATGTTTCTTGTTCTCTTGTGATGTCTTATACCCTGTCGTGGTATCCTTTGCTATCATTTGTCTCTAGTTGGGAAAAATATGTACATATTTTCCCTGAAAATTGGTCTCTGATGGATTGGAAAAATGGATCAGGATTATGTGTTTCACATCCACAGGTTACAGGGAGGTCCGAAATTCATTCCTGAAATGCAAAATTTAATTAACCACCAAGATGCTGAAAGTACAGTGACACAGTTGCTCCTTACTCAGGAGGAACTGAGTTAAGATGGAAGAGTAGCTCTGGTGAGAACATTATTAGGGAAAGGCTCAGCTGTTTGAGGTAGTCATGAGGTACTTGAAGCCATTTGCCTGCTGTTAAACAATGCAGACCATATAAGCACCCAGTCAATGATGAGGTGAATGATGAGATTACAAAAAATCATACACCACCACAGAAGCACAGGAAGAGAACTCATTTGTTCCATCCCATGCCTCAAGGGAGGATCTGGTATGCCTAAGTCCAACCTGACAAGTGTTTAAGTGTTTAAGAGCTCCACTAATGGAGATTCTTAATACTTCTCAGATAATCTGTCTCAGTCTCTCATTACCCTTTCTGTAAGAATATTCAGTGTATCTTCAATATGGACCACCTTGATGCTTTTGAAGTCACAGATTTTTTTTCAGCCTAGCAATGGCATGGAGAATGGAATATCCATTTCCTCTCTGCAGTAACTTGCAAATTGTTCAAAGATTTTATCATTTATCCTCTGTCTTCTGTTCTAGAAGCTAAATGACCATGAATTTACATTTTTTTCATCTTCAGCATTTTTAAAAGACCCTGAATCACTCTCACTGTGGACTTACCTCAGCTAGTCCGCTTGTTAAAACAGTAGGTCAGACTTCCTGAGGAACGTAGTACCACAGGTTTATAAATTATATGCCACCAGCTAAATGTCCTGCCTGTAATCTTCCTTGCTTTCACTAGTTCAGAAAGGTATTATGATACTTTTTTGTCTTCATCAGTTAGATTAGGTTGGATTTCTTCCTGGTAAAGAGGCATAGAGCCTCTCTCACATGAATTTACCAGGACAATAGTCTTTCTTTGGGAATATCCCCGTGCTTCAGCAGAGAAGTGCTTCTTCAGTGTGAGAAGGTCTCTTCCTGCTTCCCAGCTAGATTTTCCCACTTCTCTGCCCAAAAAAGGAATTCAGCTTGTCATGAAAATACGCAATAAAGAGGAGAAAGCCCAAGGCTGTACTTGTGATCACAGAATTGATTCTGTTTGGCATTTGCTAGCACAAGGATTCCTTTCTCTGGTAACCATGTCTAGTGTATCATGGAAGACCTGAAGGAAGACAGTTAGGTAGATTGTGAGAACCCTTAACTGTGAACTTCAATGACGACTTCATTCTGGACTTCAGATTATTTATATATATAACATCCATTGTCTTTCCTAAGACCTGTTTTATCCTAAAGATACTATGTCTTTCAAGAAAGACATATCTCTTTGTGAAGAGATAAACTCAAAGTTAACACACCATAAAGGTAGACAAATCATAAAGGCCTAGCCAAATCTGCCTAGAGTATCACTTGCTGCCCTTCAAAAACTGTTAAGTCTAATGTCTGCCAAACAAAATTGAGCAGATCTGAAACAGAACCAAGATTAATACAAAGGATTTGCACCAAGCTAAAAAGGGATGGAAAGGGAATTCCACAGACAGAGATTAGCAGACTTACCTTCTCAAAGAACGTCTGTACCTTACACACACTGGAAGAGGAGGTAATTGAAATACAGCCCCTACAGTTTCAGAGCTCAGCTCAGAAGCTACAGCTCAGCACCAGTCAAATCTTTACTGCTGAAATTGAATGCCTTTAGACTGAGACTGATGCATGCCTGTCCATAACAAACCCACAGCAGAGTGTGCAAAACCAGCATAGACATACCCCGCATCACAAATGCAGTGAGCTGTTTTCAGTGTTGATTCATCTTTGCCCCTTCTCTTTCGGTGTCAGCTCTCCTTCTCCAGCACATGTATATCTCATTTATACTGAAGTAATTTATTTTGCTGATTCTAAGACCTATTGCCAACAGCACTGTTGTAAACTAAAGAAGTCTTCAAGCAGCTTCTAAGGGTTGATTACTGTGATTTTCAATAAAAGTTTGCATGTGTGTGTTTTTGGCTTGCTGGAGGCCTGAGCACACTGCTCCTCCAAGCACCTTGATGTGCACCTGGACCATCAGAGCAGCATGTGCATTTATATAGTGAAATGCTGTTCAGTGAAGAATTGCAAATCCCAAGCAGTGCCATTTGTGCATTCCTATAAACTTTACTGCCAGAGGAGGCCATCAATTTGGTAACATTGTGGCAGCCTTTATATCATGAAAGGGTATTTACAGAAAAAGTCAGGAGAGCGCTTATTCAAGCTGTGAGATTTTAATTTTATCCACTGGATCCCCAATTCCAGAACAGAAAAGTTGTTCCAAAACATTTGCAAACCTTTCAAAACTCTGTTCTTCATTGCTTGGAAAAATCAGAATTAGTGTGGCTAATACATAAATCCAATAAGCTTTGTATGTAAATTAGTTCAGTCACACAAAGGGCACTAAATAAAAAATACTTTACAAAGGATCTTCCCAATTTATAGTTTGCCAGGCTTAAAGTCATGACAGCAGAGTTTCTTGTTTTCTCTAGAATGGGACTGTAGAGTATTACCCAATGAGTACTGCACCCCATTGAGGAATGCTTGCCTGGAAATCTCAGACAATAAAATGTCATATTTCTTGCCTGATCTATAACAGAAATGAACATTTTAACAGAGGGTCAAGGGAACGACATGCCATTACTGCAAAAATTTTCTCCTATGGCTACTCTTTATTGTCCCAGTGGGATTCTTCCCAGGATAATGATGGAAAGCTGTTTGCACATGAACTGCTTCCCTTTGAGATCTAGTAGGCTGACAGGAATCATTCCTGCTCTAAAGACCCTGAAGTCAAGTGAACTGAACTCTTTTGGAGTGGGGCTCCAGTGTTCACAGCTTTTCTATTGAAAAATGGCTCTCTATAGGGTGAAAGAATGGAATTTTCATAAAATCTGTTCATCTTAGATAAAGCGAAACTGAACTAGAAAGCAATTCACAAACATGAGAAAGAAAATGCAGGCACGAGGTGCTCTGTTTTTAAAGGACTGTGAATAAGCAGCTTAATGATATTGGTATAATAGTGAACAGAAAATGGATGCATACGCTATGCAGATCAGAAATAGATGTACCACTTCCAAAAAGCAGTATGTGGACAGCCTAGCAACAACCATCACATGCATTACGTGTAGCAGCCGTAATGCAATTTTGGCCCTGTATAAATTTGAAATTCAGGATTGGAAAAACAATAATTTGTTGTAATGAATTTATTAACAAACAAAGTCAGGGAGCTTCTCCTCTGTCACAGAGGTACGCTGAAGAGAGGAGTGGTTCACTGACTCCTCAATGGCTTCCCCCATGCAGAGGCATGCAGGAGGAATGATTGGAAATTACAGAGGAAGATGTTACAGAGCTGCGGTTTTCTTGGAGAAAGTTTTTTTCTACTGGGCTTTAGAGGAGGAGAGTGGAAGGAAGAAGGCTTCCTAAACCTCTTGCTGTGCACCAAACCTTTGTCAGTAAGAGGTGCAGGCACCCCCCTCTTACTTCAGGTGCCTTGTTCTCCACCGCCAATGCCTTCAGGACCAAGCAGCTATTAGACATACCAGTTGAAAGAGAGGCTGTTGCTGTGCTAGTTCACTATCCATCCTGCTCTATCCTATACAAATACCTCTCAGGGCCTCAGAACAATCTGTCTCACTTCTCGACCCTACAGTCACAGCAGTTCCTCCTGCGTCCATCCTGGCTACACCACTTCACCTAGTAAACATGCTGCACCCACTTTACATCAAGCTGTTGGCTGTTAACAGCCATACTCTCTGTGCTGATGTGTTCCTGATCTCACAACCTGAACAAGAAGTCCAAAACTGAGACATCCTTGCTGCACACTCTGGCAGTGGAGCAGCTGGGGAGCTGGCTGCCTACAGGTGATCAGTAATGGATTTCAAAGTGGAAAAATAGAGAAAGAAGTTCAATGATCTCAAATACAATATAACATTGACATTTTTCTTTAGTGAAAAAATCTGTATGCACACAGAGAGAATTGCATATCTTGTTATTTCTAATCTTTTATGTCTCATTATATCACTATTATCTAATGAATCTTTGATTGTTATAAATGTAAAGAATGCATCAGCCCTCTTCTTTAAAATATGCTCCACATTACAGTGAAAAACACAGAAATTGCCAGTGTACTGCATTTCCTACAGACATCCTGAGCACTAATCTGCCCTAAACCCAACTCTGATAACAACTGCATGGTGATTTCAGCCCTGAGTGAAGAGGAGTGCTCTGGGAGGGGAGGGCAGCAGGGCAGGGGGCTGTGCAGCACCCAATGAGCAGTGTTTGGCACAATGGACAATTGTCTTCCAGGTGTATCCATTTGTCTCCACCAAACAACATTCCCCAGAGCACAAAAGCCTTCAGTGTGGGGACAGCTAAGCATAACAAATGACATACCAGACTTTTCTGAGGTCTTTGATGATTATAAGAGGTCTCTGTTCCACTGTTATCGACTTTGCTGTCTTTGTTTTATTCCTTTAAAATGGACTTAGTGTGTTGCATCATCTCAAGTTCTGGTGCAGGGCTTGTGCTGAAAGGTAGCAAAACAGGATAAGGAAGAGGGTCTGTGAAATAATTCTTAGACTGGCACTTTCTAAAATAGTCTGTTTGTTGTCTTGCTGGCTGCTTGTTTTGTTGTCTCCACTTTTTTTTTACAAGGCACACATTTTTACAGAGTGAACGATCTTCATGCAGCTCCAAATAACCACTTATTTTGGTAAAATTTATAACACCAGATTCTACTTTTAGCCAGGAAATGCAAACAAAGCTTGGAGACAGCTTGTTCCCTGACCCCAAATTCATTCCATGTTGCTATAGCATCACCCCCTGAGAAAATGGGACCAGCTCTTTTCCTCTCCTTAGACCTGCTCAATGGGCTTTTGTCAGCTGTTGAATTATAGCATTAAAATTCAAATACTAGGGATTTAATGGAGGATTATTATGACACCCTGGTGCATTCTTTGTGTTGCTCTTGGCAACAAACGCAAGGAATGAGTGAAAGAAATAAAAACGAAGAGCTGTCTTGTTAAAATCATGCTGGTGCTACGACATATTTAGGAGGGAGAAAAATGGTTCCTTAACCTTGACTATTATTATTGTACCAAATGGACTGAAAACTCTTTTCAGCTAGTAAGCACAACTTGCAGTTGAACTCTATTTCAGAGCTCTTATCATTTTCTGAAAACTGGTTTTCTTTTACCTTGTGCACAAAATAAATGGGATCAACAATTAGGAGAAGGGCATTGCATCCATTTACTACTTTCCCTTGCTCACCAGAAAATAGCAACACTTTGTAACATTCTGGTATCTCAAAAGTGCCAGAGGGGTTATTTTAAAGCAGAAAGTGTAATCTGCCTCTCTCAGAAGACATGCATGGTATCTTATGTATAGATACTGCATATGCATGACTGTCACATAAATGCTTAAGTTGCTTGTGTTCTCTACTAATATCTTTAGATTTGAGGAATGTTTTTTGCAAAAAAGAATTACCTGTTTCATAGAAGACCATAGAATTTGGTGTTAGGATTTAAACAGGAATTGTATTCTGCACCATATAGCCAGACTGTGCAGTGAAACATGAAAGAATTCGTAAAGGGAGCACACTCCTCACTGATCAGGTTTTCTCTGGAGAAATTGTGCTTAAATTTACCTCTGGTATAATGGCTCTGAACTCTACATAGGTGTATTTCCACTCTTTTTCTTTATTGTATTTGTATTAAATATGTATAAAAACCAGAAGTATCTGGAATTATGAACATTATGCAGTTTTGAACAATCTAATACAACAGTAGCTTGGAACTTTGGAGAGCAACTTAACATGTCCTTGGCAAAAAAATATGAGCACAATATACTTGACGTGGTAAAATTCAGATCATGAGCTGAAGCAGAAATATGTAGCCAATTCCTGTTGGGTTGACTGATCAGGTCAGTTATTCCTGAACTCTTTTTTTTTGGGTAATTAGAAGAGACCAGGGCAAGCATATTAAGTGTGACCCTGCACACCTCTGATTGTGTTTGGCCGAGAAGACTCCACTAGCAGTAAGCATCTGACTAGTGAGCACAGTTGAGACAGAAGCAAGTTGGATAGGGGTTATAGACAAAATGAAGTAAGCTAACTAATGACAACAGCAACAACAACAAGAAAATAACCTGATCTCAGACATGTTCACCTTGGCATTTAAATATAAAACCTCCTTTGAGTTACGAAGAATGGGGGAAGGGCTGCTCCAGTATTTTGTTTTCATTAATGAAAACCTGAAAACATTCCATTAAATTCTCTCTGTAGACTGCAGTGTACCACACACACACAAAAAAAACCCCCACCACCTCATAAAGATAGCTGGATTTTGAGAACTGTACAGAAATAGGAGAAAAGTGTTTTTCACACCCCAAAGAAATCAACAGCTGTGGTGATAAGTTTCTAGTGTTTGTGTGAGCTTGACTTGCACAGGAAACTGTCTACCTGTTTCAGGAGAGCTCCACTCACAGGGTTCATCTAGTCCTAGGCTGAGGATCAGAGCAGTGGACATTTTGAGGTGATTAAATAATGTGGTCTGTCCTCTTGAGGGCTTCAAATAGGGAACTGATTAAGCCCCACGTGCTTCAGGAACCATTATAAGTTTAAATTCACTTGAAGCATGCCCATTATGTCTGCACAGCTGTCGAGTGAAATCAGTGGCAGGAATTGTGCCAAAAAATAAGTCAGCTACTGGGAACTTCAGGAGAAAAGTTACCTAGCTTACTGGAAGGACAAAGAGAGAATAGTGGCCTCCAAGGATGCTCAGGGAGGGGTAAAAACATCTGAGAGGGGACTTCAAGGAAGTGTAGAAAGTGCCAGGCAAAGTTTTGAACATACTTTTCCCATGCACAGGATATCTTTTATTTTCACAGTAAAAATATGCCTTCCAAAGTGCTTATCTTTACTGCTATCTTCCAAAAATATGTCGAACATGTATTAGTCTGAAATGTATGATAATGTGTCTCAAATAACACCTGGCCTAGCCACCCTGGAAAAATGTTGCAGTGTGTAATAAAAATTACAACTGTGAAGAATGAAAGTAATGACCAGCATAATGCAGCAACCTAAAGAGTGTGGCCTTGCTTTTGCAGTTGATCTATTTGCTCAGGAGGAGATGCCACCTCTGCTAGAGAAAGTACCACATCTTGGAATGAGAATGTTTCTAATTTCCATTATGCCCATTTTAGCACCTGGGATCTTTCCTTTGTGTTTCTGTGGAGTACAGTAACCCTCTATTGTCTGCTTCTGGCTTTGCACACTGCAAAGTGGGCATGTGCAGTAAAGAGACTTAAACCAAACAAGCCACAAAACCCAGCAGCTATCCCATTATCTCATAAATACCTTCCTGTTTGTGTTTCCAGACTGTCAGGAAGGATCTTTTCACAGCACTGTGTGGCTGGAACACCCGAGAAATTTTCTTTACACATTCCCACTAAAAGGCTTTAAGATGAGACTGTAGCTTTTCTTACAAATGTTGCTGGTCACACAAGCATCAAGGACAGAGAGTAGCTGGCAGGCTCTGGAAAACCATTGTTTTTCTACGATACAGATTATTAAGTCCTGATAATTCCATTGCTAGTATTTTGTTCCTTTTATTTGAACATGATTATTTACTGATTTTTGTAATACCTGAGTTTTAAATGTGCATTTATTTTAATGAGATGGTAAGTATTTTAGAGCCTCTCTATCATCAAGATTACTAAACTAAGACTCTATGCATCATTTTAGAAGTACCATTTGCTCTTGAAAAAGTACTGTTGGCTCCTGACATATCTCAGATTACTGCAAATGTCGTAACTACCACACAGAATTAAGAAACAATGAGGTGAGAATTCCAAATTGTACCAGATGCATTTTTCTCTGTAATTTTTTTCCTAGCCTCTTATTTCTGGGATTATTCCAGATTTTCACCAATTCAAACAAAATCTGATTCAGGGTACTAGTTATATTACAATTTCCAAAGCAAGTGATATTCCTACCACGAAAGCTAACATTTCCTATCAACAGGAAACAGATCAGAATACTGTGGGAAAAACAAAACGTTCCACATACCTGGCTGACCTCAGAGAAAATCACCTACTGAGAGGGAAAAAATATTATTTTCTTTCAGTAGGAGTCCTTTTTTAATTTCTCATTTACTTTTTTTTTTTTTTCTTTTTCTGACAATGAGCCATTGGACACACTGAGTAACACCAGTGGAACAAATAAACAAGTCTATAATAAAAAGGCCTTTATTGATGACAGAACTTTGCTCTTTTTTGATCTTTCATCTTCAAGAAATGCGGTTAGAAGTACTAGTTGTGAACTTCCCTGTCTTTTCTGGACTGGCTTCAGAAAAACTTGGCAAGGAAGGCAAAATTACAAAGCAAATGGAATTATCCTTCAGACAAGTATTAGAGTACAAAAAACCTCTGAGGGTTTCCTGTGTATTAACATAAATATTTTCAATAGCTTTTGGCCATTTTCTGTTCTGTCACTGTCAATGAAGAGAAGAGTAGCCAGCTTCTTCCCTCTTGCCGTCCGGAAGCTCATTCTACTCTAAAAACTACTTCTTCCCAGCAGCCTTGATAAGCCCTGAAGAACTCCCTCATCATGGCTAGGTGTCTGGTGTTATTCTCCTGCAATGCCAGTTGTGAGAAACATACCTGCTTTTCACAAATGAAAGTGTTTACACTGAATTTTTTACTGGTTGCTTTCCACAGGGATTTTAGAAATTTGTTATGAGGACAACTGCAATACAATGCTAGCCACTGGAAATATATTATTTCAATGTTTGTCATTGAACATCTGACATTTAGCATACCTAAATTACATTAAACACGTTAAAATGTGGTTTTATCCCTCTTTATTGATTGGTGATTTTAGATTGCACTTAATACTGGAGATTTTCTGTGATGTGTCATAGAAATTCATAAGGATCAAATCCTGTCTCAGACCACATAATCCATAATGAGAATGCAGACAAGAGTTAGCAGAGGAAGTAATCACAGAGTGATGATTTGACTTATTGAACTTTGTGAACAGAGTAGCATTTTGAGAACAGAATGCTCCTCTTGTTTGTGTGCTTAGCAGTTTTAAAGTTGTCCCCAATTTCTTACTGCTTAAATGACCCATTTTACTTCCCTGTAACATTGTATGAAGTATTTGTCTACAGAGCTCCTGAAATTAGCTCCAAACTCATTTTGCAATTTTTTTCCAGGCAAAAATTATTTTATATGTTTAATGTTTTAAAAATTATTAAAATTATTAGAGGAAAAATGTAAATAATGTTTAAAATGCCATGAATTTTATGAAACAAAGAAATATAAAATGGATATAGTTTTCTTGAAAATGGCCCATTGTTGGTCTCTTTACACTCCAAATTGTGTAACCTATAGCCCAGAATGTTCATCAGTACAACTCAGAAACTTGTAAATTCCTTTGATTTTCCTCATCTTTCTTAAAGACAATAACACAATCTCTGTAGATCTTCACTTTAAAGAAGCTGAGAGTTTCATTTTTCTGTGAAAAACGTCTGAAAAATTGCTGAAAAAAATCTCTATTGTATTAAAATGTAGCATCATTTGATTTTTGTTTCATCACTGCTTCTTTCTCTAAAGCAGCATCTCTTTTTCTAAAATGTTGAAATATATTTGTCAAAGGCAACCTTCTCGTTCTCATGCTTTGTGACCATTTTGTGATACTCTGAATTTTTTCAATGGTTCTAATAAGTTGCATATTTTCATGTATTTTCCTTCTAACAATTATGTTTCCTTTTTATTTATTTATTTTCAATTTTCCAGCTCTTGCTCCAAGGTCAGCTCCAAATTTGGTAGCAAAGTCAATGGGATTCTTCCTGGAAAATGTATTGCTTCCATTTGTGTTCTGTGATTGCATTCACTAAGCCACTGCTAATATCCTGAGACCTTGGGGGTGCAATAAAAGCCTGTTTTCTGTTGCAATAATGTTTTTGTGCAATCCATTTCCTTCTGCTGAATTAAGAATGACTTTATCTGCAAAAGATTCTCTACTATTTTTATAATTTGGGGCTGATGTAATGGTAGCAATTTAAATAGTTCTGGGCAATGTTTTTCTTTTGTGTAGGCATACGGTCTAATCTACAAACAACATGCACTGGTGATTTATCAAAAGGGCTTCTTTTCTGTAGTCTTTTATGTTGTACTAGGCATTAATTTATCTTGGAATAAAATTAATTCTTTAGCTTGTATCTGAAAGTTCTTCCAGGAAGGCAACTAGCACTGTTGCACTGGCTGGGCAACTACTCCATATCACTGTTTCTTTGACTTTGTGACAGCCACAATATTTCCATATTTCAAAGCCATTTGTTGTATAGGGTTTCTTTCCCTCACAGTGTGTCTAATTTATTCCACCCCTTTTTTGTTCTTGCTTTACAAACTGTAACAACATTCTTCTATTGTCACAGGTCAGGCATTTCTTTTCCTCTGCTCTTAGTTGGCTTTGTCATTTGACCTACAACATGTCAAATGATTTTTTACAAACATTTTTTTTCATTGTTATTACTGGAAGTTTTATTACACTGCTCCTTTGGCTATGAGATCATACTATTAAAAAGAAGACTTTTCCCTTCATCTTTTCTTGCTTTTCTGTTTAATACACTTTCATGTCTGCTAACATTTTCACAATTTATTGGAACTCTTCATATCACCCTGTTATTTCTCCTGAACAATGTAATGATTTACACTTATTAAGGGATATTTCATTGAAGTTTCCTGTACTGTGGACATAAAAAATGAGTTCTTTATCAAATTAATGGGACTTTCTTGAGTCCAGTCTGTTCCTCAGTATTAGCTAAGTGATTTACTTGACAGAAAATCTGTTGCATCAACTTGCTTTACAAAGACGGTACCCTTCTGCTTAGGTAAACCTGGGTTTCTACATGCAATATGCTTTTAAATTTCTCAGATATATCCATATGTTTTCAGTACATTGTGGATTTGGCATTCAGCTTTGTCCTAGTTATTCTGGTACATAAATCCAGACATACTGCACAGAACTCACCTGTTTGGTCATATATATCCTTCATTTTAGCCCAATGCCAAATATTTCAGGTAAGTCAGCACCTTTGCTCTTCCTGCATCTTTTCTGGTATTGTTCGGTGTTACCTGCTTTGGACAGATCCGTGCCATCCTTTTGCAACATCCAGTAAAGGTCCTTCTGAGGGAGTGAGAGGTTCCAATGGGAAGTTTCAGCAGTAAACAGGATCTCAAAGAAACAAGTGCCTAATCTTAGGGTAGTGCCTACTCATTGTGAACTGGAGGCCCAGGTTTGATTGAGCACAACCCCTGTTGTTCCATTTTGCAGTGGGGTGTTACTTAGATTATAGGCAATAGTACTGGTTTTCATTTCCACTGATATGAGTTTTTAGATTAAGAAATACAGTTGTAGGGGGCATTTATTGTTTGTTGTATTCATTAGGGCTGCACCAATTATCAGGACATTAAAAAGGAAAAATGCTGGTCAGAATCTTATCCTTATTTATATCCACTTCAGACCATTTTCTGGAAGGGATGGCATGGATACAACTGGTTTTATAAAGTAGTTCCCTGAGAAAACAACATCAGGGAAATTGGATTTTTCCTGGAATCATACTAAAGCTTTTCTGGAATCATGTCAGTACTAAGAGTAACTCCAGATTTTAAATTCTGTTCTTACCCAGATGGTTTTCAGCCAGACTTCATTATTTTTGGTGAGCTCATTTGAATTTTTACTTTTTTTTCTTCAATCTGCAGACAGCTGGAACATTAAACATAGATTTCAGCTCTTGTTTTTCTTAAATTTTTAACAAATGTCTGTGCAGTTAGTGAGCCTGTTAATCTAGACTCACGTAAGGGGCAACAGAAGAATTCCTCCTCTACCTGAAGTCCAACAACAGGAACATAAAGACTGCCCTAGGAAACCAGAATAAAATTTACAACAGCAATTTCCAAGGAAAGTTCAATAGCAAAGTGCTGAAAACAGTTTTGCCATTTTAATAATAATTTTTAAAGTGAGTTTTTAATCATAATTGAAGGTCCCATTCTGCAAGCATGACCTTGCTGTACTTATATTATGAGAAACTTCTTAACCAATTTGCTGTCAAATACCAAGTGAAATAGATGCACTCTCAGAGTGGGGAATCCCTGGAGCTAGACATGAGGGTAGCTACCAGGGTTTTCACTTTTTTTTTTCTAATTTGCCTGGGTTTAAGCTGTTGACCTCAGTGACGTCTAGTGTCATTGAGTTCCTCAAGTTAACAGGATCTCTGAGAACATTTCCTTTTGTTTGACATCTGCTGCCCTTCAATTTCACCAGAACACCATCTTTCTTGTACTATGAAAAAGGCCAAATATAAGAGCTCATATGCTTTCTCTATAACTTTCATGTTTTGGAAACAAGAGTCACATCTGCTCCGCATTCTTGCTCTCTTCACTGTTTCATACAAAAGATGCTGGCTCTAACAACTCCTGTCACCAGTTGTGGAATCCTTTCCACATTTAGGCTTCCCCAGAACCGATGAGGGACTTTGTGTGAGAAGGTATTGACGAGTCTCAAAAGGAACCATTTGCAATTTGCAGGTCCTTTCCATGTGCTCTTGGCTCTCTCTTGAGCTGTTGATACAGATGGAGGTTTCTGTGGCTGACTTCAGAGGAATTCTTCTGATCGACAGGAAGGCTGGAATGTTTGCCTGATGACTCATCCTTATACCCTCTTTTCCTGCTCTTGCCTTTTTTATTTGAGTGATATCAGATAACGTCTATTAAAAACAGAGCAAAAGAAAGGGCTCTCAAAACTTACATCTCTTCATAATAATGGCTTTCTCTCTTTGAGTGATTCCTCACTTAGAAGTGGATCAGGGCTATTCTGTGCTGGCTTTACTGCTCCTGCTTCTGTACTGTGTCTATCTCCTAAAAGTCCTTCCTGTTCTGCTATTGCAAAATCAAAGATAGCTCTGACATACAGTGGCTGAACACAAAATGTTTTAAGTCTAAACATTGTAAAATCAATTATGGAAAAAACTACATGACTGTTTCACCAGGAGAAAGAAAGCAGTTATTCCTATTTAGATCTTGATTTGGTGTTCTGAGAATTCCAAATGTCAAAACATTAATGCCAAAGAAAATGGAAACAGCCTTATTGACAGTTCCACCAAGGGACAATATAAGGTTACAAGTAGTACTTGTGAGTTAATGAGTGATTAACAAGTCATTCTTTTTAATTACTTTTCCAAAAGGACTTCAAAGACTTCAGATGGAATTTCATCTGAGTTTGGATAAGTATTGGCAGGAGCCAGTCTTCAAAATTGGTTGGGCAATGGACAGGCATTTTGGTGAAATTTCTAGTTACTCCATCTGGTCACTTGGAAATCTCAGAACTAGGTTCTATCTTGGCCTTTTTCTGATATTTTCAATGCAGCTTAAATCCAAGTAATTGAACAGGTAATGAAAACAGAAAGCAAGGCAATTCAGAATGCTGCTGAGTTTAGACTCTTAACCTTTAAAAAAGATTTTTGCTACCCCTAAAAAAACCCAGATGATTTCAAAATTGTTCTAGATATTAAAGAAAATACTGTTGCTATTTCTGTGGCTGAGCAAAGAAATAGAGTGCACCTGGTTAAAGCCATGAAACAGGTGGAAGAGCCTCAGATCATTTTTGTCAATAATGTAGATTCAGAAACACATCACAATTTTTCATTTCCAAGACTAAAGGTCCAAAAATAGCACCAAAACCACCACCAAATTTGAATTTTGTTGTAGAAAGTTCATTAACTGCAAACCATCAACATTTAATAATAAGTTAACAAGACTCTAGCTCTGACTTGTTTTTGGCAGTCAGCAGTTTGAATACATGCACACTGTTACAGATAAAGGTAGCCCCAGTAGACCACTGACTGTGTTCTCAATTTTTTAGCATGGATTAGGTTATGTAGAAAACAAAAATATTAATTGTAGTGTGCTTGATAAATATTGACTCTCTGTCAGGTTTAAAACCTCTGGTGTTAAATAAAATATGCTATTTCTTAGTGACATTTGACTTTCTTAGTGACATTTGATCCATGAAGTCAAGTCCAATAATGTTATAATACATGGAAACAAGAACAAAAAAACCCAAATTAAATGTTCCCTGGTGCCAAATGATTACAATAGGTTTTGACTAATTTTCTTCATTTTACCTCCCCTTGCTATTTGCTACCTAGCACTCAAAGTCTGTTTCATATGTTATGAATGCCTGTTTTGTTTTTCTTCCTGTAAATTTGAAAAATATTAGGTGTAAACATGCACAGCAGTTAAATAATTACAGTAAGAAAGATCTGATTAATAAAACATTTTCCGAGGCATGGAAGGATATAATACAACACTATTACGGAAGTACATTTACATAATGTAATCCGTTACATGTTTCTTGGTTAAGATAATGGTTATAAATTTATTCAATTCATATAAACATTAAACATCAATAATCTGATTTTTGGATAACCCTCCAGCATCACATAATCTCCCCCTGCATACTGTGATATTCAGTAGTCACATTTACAAAGCTCATTTTGTTTTTAGTGATTCTCAAAAATGAGAGCTAAAACTGAATACAAAATTAGCCAACCCAGCTCAGCTGAAACATTATACATACAATTCTAAACTCTATTTTACAAATCCTGTCTTGGAAAAAGTACTGCTGAACCCAGTGAGGCTGTCTGAGGTTTGGGAGAAAAGTCTAACTTACTTCTTTGTGGTAGGCTGATGAATTTTTGCATTTCCATGTTTTACAAGTGTTTTCCTTGCATTTCCATAGATTAGCAAAAAATTAGGATTAATGAGGTATGTACTTGTTCTTTATTTTCTATGTCCAGGTTCATGGCTATTTTGAGAAGAGTAGCATGAAGCATCCCTTAGCCTGTACCATGACAACAGCTGATCTTCTGAAATGGTGCAATAGGGGTAGAGGTAGGTTAAAAATTTGGCATCCAGTTCCCATGGTGTTACACTGTGATAAATCTGTTATCATGAGGTATGTGTTGTGTGCCCACAAAATTGCAGCCTCCCTTTGGGGATGAGTTGTTGAGCACATCACCCCACTGATTTCCCCTGTGACCATACAGCTTTGCTCAGGACCACAGGCCAGGTGTAATCTGTCTGAATTAAGTCATTATCTAATATATCCAGTTACGTGATTTTAATTAAACAAATCTTCTGTTATGTGCTGCTTTGCACAACATTGCCAAATTCTGGGAAGCTCATGTTTTTACTGTTGACTAGATGCCAACAATGTAAATGATAAAGTAAAAAGTAATTTATAAGGAGAGTGCATTATAAACAGAAATTCAGTTGGGACTCAAATTAGATCTTTCCATGTGCTTTAGAATGTTTACAATTGAGTGGCACCATCTCTAAGTAGATGTCAATTAAAATTGAAAAATCTTGTTGCAAAGTAACAGCTAACACTACTAACAAAATAATCTGAATGGAAAATACTCTGTAGAACAAGAAAGGAAAAAATTCGTCTTATGAAGTAAAAAAATTTAGTTCTCCTTTCAGAAGTTCCATTCTTAGGCATTGAGAAGCAGAACTAAAATTTCAGATTAAATAGAAATTAATGGAATGTAAATTAAATGTATAAGCAGAGCAGTAGATAGACCCCAAAGGAAAAAGCTTTCAGTACAGTAACTGATTTAATGATATATGAAATATGAATTGCACTCATGTTAACACAAGAAAATACAAATCTAAAACCATCAAGCTTATTTCACTTTTTTGAATTGTCTGGGTCTAAATTATATTATAGTTAGAATTATATCATGTTTTTATTTTATTAATTTAAGCTTTCAAAGTGGAGAAATAATAATGTCTATGCCAAGCTTTTGCCTGCTGTGAATTAAAGCGTCTGGGTTCTAAACTAGCTGCAAAAAGAAGGTTTTTAATGGAAATAGCAAATGACCCCTGGCAGCCACAGTGTTAAGAAATGCTGCTGTAAGATTAGGTTACATCTCTGTTCCCTGGGCACAGTTTTACAAGTTATATAACAACAACCATTGCAGGATTACTCAATCCCTTTACCTAACCCTAATTGCATGCTGGACTTGTGACTGCTGTAATAGTTCTCCCTTGCCATGTTCAAAGAAGATGTCAGTGACACCACCAAACCCAGATCCTGCTGCCTGCACAGACCAATAATGTTCTGCTTACTATTACCACCCACTCTAAGGGACATTATTTTGTTTTTCCTTCTCTGCTTTCCTAGTTGGCAACCAATTCCTGCCCAAAATGATCTACTGCTGGAAAAAATCTGCACAAATAATAGATGCATAAGCTACAGGTACAGTATGTACCGTAATTAATTTCTTGGCATTTGTGTGAGACAACTACCCAGCTGGAGAAAGACAGAATAAGACATATTAAAATTAAAATGTGTGATACAAGAGTACTTTTTTTTTTTTTTTTTGCTTGGGTTTCCTGGAAATCACCTGCACAATAGCAGTAGATCTTGAATGTTTTTGTATATGACATAGTCTTTATTATGCAGAACTTGACAATACCCAGGACAGCATTTTCCAACCTGTCTACCTACAGTTATCTGTTTAAAATTGTGCCAGTGCTGTGATTTTTCAGAGAGCAAATCATCTGCTAGATCCCCGTTAAAATCTGCTTGCTACCACCTTTTGAAGACAACATCTTACCCTCCTGTCAAAGATGCAGAGCGTCTGTATGGCATCTGTATCTCACTGTAACTACTGATTACTAATAGTAGCCCTCCAAAGTCCTTTATCTGGCTCAGAGTCCTCTTTTACCAGCCTGATGGGCAAGCAAGTATCAAGAGACAGTTGTCTTCTGAAGAAAAATAATTGTTTATATATGGGGAAGTCTGACTCACCCCTTTTAACTTTTCCAGTTCATCTTGTAAAACTTTTCCCTGAGGGCAAAGAGCCACCTGCTACCGGACTGTTCAGTATGAAGTCAGATCATCAGCAATGCAAAGACAAGAATTCAAGGAGGAACAGACTCTCTGCCATCCTATGGGCCCATGTTCATCTAAAAGCAACTGTATTCAGTGGAAATGTGACTGCAGGAGAAATTCAGCCCACATAATTTCACATCTTGTCTGCAGAGTCATCGCACTGGCAAAGTCAGACTGCATAAGTGATTTAGCTACTTCATGGCATTCAGTATGCGATACAACAGATGGAGATTTCTTAGAAATCTCTCTATAATGGTTTCAGAATGTGAAACATCTGCGTGAAAGGCATTGGATATGTTAAGAAGTTAAAAGGTCTCTAAATCTCTAACAGATTTGGTTGCTAATGAGGTAAAGGACAGAAAAGGATGCAGCATACTGAGAGCATACTGTTACCTCTCCTGACTTGAAAAGTTAGCCCAACTCAGATGTTCCTCCTAACCTGCAGATGGATCCCAGCAGAAGGAGAATTTCATCATGGAGATGGACAAAAGAGGAAAGAAGTGTTTGCTCCCTGTTCAAAAGCTTCTTACCCAAAAACATTTTGCTTGAAATCACACATCCTTTCCCTCTCTTCTCAATTTTCGTCCATCTTAATGTTACCTCTAATTTTGCTATTTCACTCTACATACATTTGGTCACCTTTAATGTTTTCTTCCTCCCTCTTACCATCTTCTGTACAACTTGCTGTACAAGTGGCAAGACCCTGAAGGAGCAGCTGATATTTTTCACAGTGTTTAACCTGTGAGGCAATTCACTAATTTCATTTTTTCTCTGGTTCTTCTTGTGGGACAGGGGCTCTTGTTTCTGCTCAACACAACAAGCAAGATATCTGTATAGCACTTTGGTGATAGCTGTGCACTTCTACATTAATCAAAAGGTGACAAATGAAACATAAAAAGCAGTAGATTTTAGGAAGGTAAGGTTGACTGTAGGGGAGCAATGTGGTAATTGGGAAAAGCTGGGTCAAAAAAATATCCTCTGCTTTTTATTCCTAATTATCAGCATTAGTCCTTCTAATGAATGACTACAAATTTCATCAATGTTTTAAAAAACGTCATAATGCAGAGCTACAAGATCTTCATAGGTGCAGTTGTATCAATAACCTTATAGCTTGCTCTCAACACTTTCACTATCTTTGTGGGATCACTGGCATGGGCTGAAAATACTGTAGTCAACTGTGACCTGTAGATTTGCATCAGTAAGCATATTAAAGAAACAGCCTATATTTGGAACAAGAGGGTCTACACTGTCTCTGCTTCCATGGTCTGCTGGTTGCACAAAGTATTCAGGATTATGCTTGTCTCAATAGGAAGTTGGAACCAGAAGAACACACTCTGTTCTTGTTAAAGTCTAATAGTAATATAGTGGAATAATTGTATAATAATTATATGATTGTCTAATGACTAAATTAGACAATTATAACCAGCTGAAAGCATAATACTGTCCACTTCTTGTGTCTCTAATAATTTTCTGCAGTGGCTGGGCAAATTACTAATCTCTTTGTTGCTAACTATTGCCTGCTCACAAGTTGCTTAAGGCAGGCTTCCATTTCCTCAGCTAGCCCATTATTTAAATTACAAGATGCATTCATAAGTCATGTTCAAAATACTTGAAATACATTGCTTTCAGCATTTGCTATTCATAAATCTTCTCCTGATTAGCTAAATTGTGTGATACTACTTCATTTGCTGTACTGAATAACTTACTTTTAGAAACAAGATGGAACTGGAGTAAGAGAGCTTTAATTTCTTCACAAACTCTAACACAAGCCTTTGCATAGATGCACCTTAGTTACAAGGCTTTCATTCCCTATAAAATGTTATGGTATGCCTTTTGTGGAGTGGTGATAGTTTCCATCAGGCAAAGGTTTATACCACTTGAACTACTCCAACACAAAGCAAAGGCACTAAGCTATTCAGTCAGTCACTGAAAAAAATACACTGAGTGGAAACATAGATAGTAATTACAATTAATCTGTGTAGTATGAAGACTGGAGCCACACACCTTGCTGCATCACACCAAGGTCTGGACCCAGCTGAGACCTTAAGGAGCTACCAAAATACATGTAAGACCCAGAGAATACAGAGAAATCTGGCCTGGTACTAATCAGTGATGGTGAACAAGTAGTAAGTGATGTCTGCCTGAGGACTGATGATGTAAGTTGGATGCTGCAAAAATCGCTGCACCTGCCACCAGAGCAATATGTGTTTGCTCTGCCACTGTCTGGAGAATGTCTTTGCATCACAGAGCTCAGTATGTAACAAGAGCAGGGGCTAATGGGAAAAGCAGCTGAGTTGGAAGGGGAGAGGGGTTTTGAACCTAAGCTGTCTGCCACCACTGACATTACAATCACTCACAGGTGTCAGTGGTGACAGCCCTCAGATAAGTACAGCAAGATACTCAGATTCTTTGCTCTCATTCAGACAAACTCCTCCTGGCTCCAAAGCAAGTTTGAGTGGAAACTGGAAAAGTGCCTGATATTTTGCTTAAAGCTATTAGAGCTGGAAATAGCCTATCAGCTTCTTAGGGATCATCATAACATATCTATGAAGGTTTTATCAAAACTACACAGAAGCAAAGGAGCTACAAGAAGATAATTACCCTTCATGAAAGATTAATCATAACAAAATCTTCCAGAGCTTGCTTCTACTGTTGATTTCATGTCTGCTGTCTCTGACTGTGCTGCAAAAGGATTAGTGACTCCTATGAGACAGTACCAATCTCCATATCTATATGCTTCTCCTCAGCAGCATTACTTCATAGCCTAGATATCTACTGTTGACCAGAAGCACTGGCCAGCCCATGAGACAAACACAGTAGTCAGTCAATAGCTGATTGCAGACATCTGCTGTGCTCAGGAGCAGCATTCAGCTCCAGTGTTTGTATTAAAAAGCTTTTGTGGCTAGACAGCAGGACTGACTTGCTCAGAGCTTGATTATGGTAACAGTCCCCCAAGGCAATGACATACGGCTTGAGAGAGGAAGCAGGTTCACTGATTTACAAACCATGCTCCCGCTCTTCTCTGCCAAATAACTTGAGTGTCTAATTGCACCTTAAAAAGGGGGTGAGCTGCAAGACAAAACAAACTTACTTATGAATAAGTGCTGATTGTTTCTTACACTGCCTCTGAATTTTTTTTTTATGTCCTACTTGCACTTTCAGCCAATGTCCCAGGCAGGGGACTCACTCCAGGACTGGTCCTAAAAGGCCCTGGGATTCAGGGAGACTGTGGTGTCAGTCTTTCTCTGAAAAGTAGAATGTCATGCTGGCAGGATCCTTAAACAGGTACACTGTGTTGGCCTTGACAACACCGTGTGCCTGGCCCATGGAGGGGCTGGCCTTTTGAAAGCTGGTATTTCCCTAACACTACATTCTTTCCTAAGCAGCAACGTCATACAAGGTTTCATCAAGACTCCATCAACTGGCCCATGAAGTGGTCCAAATTTCTGCTATAAGTCTAATTCATAGAAATTTGAATATTTTCACCACTGACTTATTTTGCTTTTGAAGTGCAGTAAAGAAACTTTACATCTGGTCTCTGTCTTTCTGTGCTGATGCAATTAAAGCTGACAAGCTGTGGCTCAGCACTTTTCCCCTGGTGTTTCTCTAAGGATTTGATATGTTAATATCAGAGAATGCCATTTACACACAGTAAAACTGGCAGAGATAATCAGTTTTCAAAATATGAATTTACTTTGAAAACCCAAAATAAAGTGGAAGAGCAAAGAATGGAGTTCTGCAACATGATCTAAAAGCTCAGGAAAATGTGGTTTGGTGACAGTCATCCTTTAAACTTCCATCATCAGTAACACTTTGCATTCTTAGGCCGAGAAGTGCTAAAATGGGTCTGAATTATTGAAAATGGCTAAAACGTAAGAAAAATTTGCTGACATAGTTAAACTTTTTGACCAAAAATTTATTGCATCAAACTTGATTTCCACATACTAAATGCTGGTAGTCTTGTTTGTATTATTTAAATTTTCATGAATAATGATTTTGCCTGCTCAGCATTCATTGTTCAGAGGTGGGATCAGTTCTCTG
>JAWWLV010000121.1:58850406-58882057 GCA_035041135.1 Platyrinchus mystaceus | reverse complement strand
TTGTATTATTTAAATTTTCATGAATAATGATTTTGCCTGCTCAGCATTCATTGTTCAGAGGTGGGATCAGTTCTCTGTATTTTTGTCTCTGACTGGAGTGCTGAAAGTTTCTAAAAAAATTAATTATTTGTGCTTAAATACCTTTTTTCACTTACAGACACAAATGAAGAACTGACATTTTTTAAATAGTGACATAAAAAAAAAAGATTCGCTGTGTGAATATGGTCAAGGGAGAGAATTACAGACAAATTGAAGGCTGGAATGTGAACAAATATTCTCCAAGTCTGTGTTTGCAGCAATCAGGCATCTCTCACTACAAGAAGAGCAGTAATTCCAACATGTAGTAAAAGGCTCTCAGGTTTAATCTTTCAGTATTTCTCTGCCAAACAGGTTCATGTAGTTTGGACAAGTTTTGAATAAGCATCAGTCTTTTGAATACTTATCTAAGACAAACTTCAGAAAACTTTCAACTGCCTGTTTTGGAAATAATTAAACCTCCGAGCTAAAGCCAGTGCAGCTGGGTTTATACAATTTTCAAGGGAGAGAATTATTACACAAAAAAAAGTTCTATCAATACATTTTAAAGAAAGAATATAGAATGCCTTATTTAATAGAAAGAGTCCCTGGTTTTGAAACTATGGTCATAACAAACATTATATTGTATGGCATTAAGTATTAGACTAGCAGATAACTGTTCACAAAGGAACCTGTCCTTTCTGAAATCAGAAATGCAGGTCTCAACTCTTGCTGAACCTTATCTAAAATTATACAACACAGGCAAAATTAATGGGTTTCTGTTTTTTCTTAGATCCTTTTCTCAGAAGAAATCTCACCTTTCTCTGTGGCTAAAGAGACAAAGGGAGTTGAACATATCAGCTTTTTGAGAATGTCAGAGCTCCATTTACTTTTTTTCTGCTGGTACTGGTTGATGGTGAAGGATTTTACCTCATTCTCTGATTTTACCTTTACTTCTACATTCAGTGCAGCTCCCTTATTTTGCTTCTTTGTCAGAGCAACCTACATCACTATAGAAGTGGTAGAGAAGTAATTTACTGAGTGCATGAATGAAATTCAGAGCTTAGATGAAGGTGTTTGTGTGGACTGGAGTGCTCCCTCCAAAGAATAAATGTGTTTTCTTGACGGCTTTCCCTTGTTTTCTTTGCTTGTAAAGCCAAGGAATGGAGGAGGTAAGGTGTGAGTCAAAACCATGCAGAGCTGTTCAGAAGATATCATGTCTAATTATACAGCAGAAATTGTTTTTCATTCTGCAGTAGAAAGATAGCAAAATCTTCCCTGTATTTCTGATAAAACTGAGTTGTTCCAGTCTTTGATTTTCTTTGGACTGGACCTCAGTTTAGTTTTTCATCCTAAATGCTTTCAAGTCAGGCAAAGAATGGACTTTAACCCCAACATATCTGGCTAATGCATTTTTTTCACCAGTCTGTGCTTTTCTTTATTGGTCTTGTTTCCATGAAACATACTGATCTAATCATGTGATTAGCTGGTGATTATTGTATCTACACTTGTTTGTGACATAAAGACAGACTTCCAAATCTTGTGGCTCAGGTATACTTACATAAATGCATGCACATGCCATTACCCTCCTCCTAAAAAAAAAAACAAACAAAAACAAATAATGTGTCTGGAAAAATCAATAATTTAGAAAAGAAAGCCTCAACTTTGTGATTTCTTCCCCTCTGTTGTATGCCCTTTTCTTCTCTGTTGTCATGAGGTACGTCACTGTCTAGTACATCTCATTTTCCTCAGGAGAAATCCCTGTACTGTTTTAATTCACTTTGATTCAGGCAGAACCGGATTTTTAAAATTTTTACATTTTTACTTTTTCCCCCCCTTGTTCTGGGCAAGTGAAGGCCCACCTTGATGAAAAGATTTCCTCAAAGTCACACTGTTGGTCAGGGGCAGAACAGAGCTCAGAGTTGAATCTCAAGGATGGCACACAGATTCTGTTGGGTGAGAGAGAGGATGTCAGCTGGCAGAGAACGCCTACTCCCTTGTCATCCTTGCCCAACACTATATCTCCCTTTTTCTCATGTAAGTGTCCTAGGTACTTCCCAGTGACCTCAGGGTGAAGAATTGCAGGCTGGTGGTACTAAGTCACTCAAACTCACTCCTCTGGGGGCTCACCTCCCACAATGTCCCTGTTCTCCCTTACCAGGCTCTGCTGCCTCCCACAGGCCAGCTCTTGTGCAATTCCAGATGAGAACATTATCTCTTTCACAGTTTTTTTTTTTCCCCAATGATTGAAATCAGAGGTGAGATTTAAAAAAATACCAAAAACCATAGCCTTTGAGACTCTTCTGGAATCTGAATGTTCCGATGTTCTTTTGAGATTAGAAGTGCTTGGTTGTTTGGTTGTCAGTTTCTAGTAGAAAAGTTGTGGGAGTTTGTTTGCTGTTCTTGTTTGTTTGGTTGGTTGGTTTGTTTGCTTGTTTGCTAAAGTACTAACTATTGTATTCAAAACTAGATCTGAATTTCAAAACAAAAAGATCATAGATGTTCATCTGGAGTACAAGGACATCTCTAACACAGAATTATTAATGTATCTCCATCTATCATGCCTTAGTTATATATGGATTTTTTACCACAAGACTGATGAACTCTTCAGGTAGGTGAATAGTTTGATACACCTTGAAAAAGCCCTAAACTTCTAGATATTTATCTCATCCCAATTCCAAACTTTTTACTCACGTCCTCTTTTATATGGTTTGTTTCCAGTGCTTCAGTATCTATCTTAAGGATACATTACGAAAAAGGGAAGGTAGGTCACAAAAGTCAATTACAAATCTGGTATTAGCAAAGGCCTTTGATCAAAAGCATAGGCAACATAGAAAGAGATTAATGGAAGTTACCCTTTCCATGGATTCACCCTTTTGAAACCACATGGTTTATGCAACGTTCCATATACCCTCCATTTCTGCTATGAACTAATACGACATTCACATGAGAGCAAAGCTCAAATTTAGCCCTTAAAAAGCTGCTTGCTGAGGTCTGAGATGACGTGGGGGGAGTAAAACCTCTCTAATGCCTAAATCCTCCTGCTGCTTCAGAACAGTCAGCACCTCATTAGCCTTAGCTCTTTGTTTGATAGGAAATGTCAGCTCGCCACAGGAAATCTTCTACACCCAGTGGCAGGAGCATCTGTCTCCATCTAGTGTTCATCCCTCTCCACTTGTAACTCAGCTGTCCCACAGTGGAAATTGCCAACTGAGAAGGGGAAACACTTGGTCACTAAAACATCATCCTTACCCATGAGAAGTCAGAGTTACATATTTGCTGCAGTCAGAGGTAGCAGATGACATATAAACCTGCATGTGAGCTGCGTGTGAGCCCTCACCTCTGCTTTGCCCTAAAAGAATGGAAAGTGACAAAAAATGGTTGGAAAATCTTGTTTTTTACAGTATTCCTCTGCCCATGACCAAAGTTACATTCAGGCTGTTTCTATTCATTAATGCTGAGGAAGTTTTTAGCATAAGAAATGAAATGTTTATTTGAGGAAAGATGTCATGGAAACATTTATAGGAATACTTTCCACTGTCATTCCCAAAGTACTGGATAAGAGTTACTCAATTGCCTCACAATGTGACTGTGAAGAAGAGAAATGTCACACCCTCTGTGGGTTGTGAAATCAAGATAATTTTTCCCCCAAACCTTCTGGGTAGTTTGAGGGCATTTGAAGCAAAACCAAGGACAGACTACTAGCAAGGCAGCCCTCAGCTCCAGAGGCCCTGCTTTTTGATGTACATCTTGCCCAATCATTTCTAAGAAGAGAAACCTGTGTACGAAGTGCAGGATAGCCATTTTATGCTGGTAGAAGCAGAACTTGAAGGGGGCAGTAGGCCACACAGACCCTTTTGGGAAAAGAATGAGTCCTTTCAACTTAGAGTCCTAGAGGGTCCTTCAGACTGTCTAGCTGGAATGGGACCCAGCCTGGTGCCACTACTGAAGAGGTATCACTGAGGCTAAACTGAACTGTCAGCCACAGAGACAACATCCTGAGAAACTCAGGATGGATATAAACACAAATTCTTAGTTTTAAAACCAGAGGTAAGAGATAGACCCCTCAAGCTTAATATGTAGGGGAATATATTAAGAGCCTTTGTGGGAGCCATGATCTTTATAAGTCTTTGTTAGTTCTATAATCATTAGCTGAAGGAAATCAGGCCCTAACTCCATTTCTTAACACTTCCATATTTCAGTAAGTGGAATCAATTCTGAAATCTCAGAGAATAATCTGAATGTCAGTGGGATGAACCCAAATGATTCTGGTGACAGCAAAGAGAGGCAAGCAAGGAAGCCATGGAGTTCCAGCAGTTAGTACTGGTATAAACTTCCAATTGCTTAGTATTGTCTCTAGGCAAAACAGAATTACAACAACTGTTAAAATGTTCATGAATTTCAGTTTTCCTGTCTCACATCTGAAGGTCTTCCCAAAACATATTAAGAGTCAGAGGATGCTGAGGGGTGTAAAAGTGTGAGGGACCCACTGCCTTTCATGAACCAGAGAAGGAAGCCCAGAGTATCTCAGCAGAGGAAAGAATTTGAAATGAACAAATTATCTGGTCTTTGGGAACCTATTAGACCTTCAGGAAGATCTGAAAGTGCCAGGGTATAGGGAAGTGGCACACAGGATTCTCCTGGAAGAGGTGTAGGAGTAGAAGAAACTTCAACTGCAGCTTAGAAGCAGCAACAATGCAAAACTCCAGGAAACAATACTATGTCACATTCCTTTTTTTATTTGAGAACTTGGGTCTCTTTTGTTCATACCCTCTTCTCTACTGCTCGCTTCTCCCTTATTCTGAGGACTCATCTCAATTATAATCTTCACCACTGAGTTCTTGCTGACCTCCAGTTAATAAGAACAAGACAGAGACCACCCATGGTCTGACTCATAAAAATACTGCAGGCGCTGCTGATGTTGGAAATGCCAGTAAGTGAAAACAGGTTAAAGCTGTCCATAGAAAAAGAGGCACCGTCATAGCAATATTTGGCATTTCATGCACATTTTATTTTCATATTTAACTTCTCCCATCTGCCTACTTTGCCATTCCTCAGACTGAAAAAAAGGAGTTTTCATTTAGATTTTGAAACAGGCTTTGCTGGATCACTTTCACCAAGAACATTCCTAGTTAACATTACATATGTCAGGAGGTATAGTTTCCCCTCGGTGTTAGGGGTAAAGAAGAGTGTGAACACAGGTTTTACAAAGTTCAAGGGCTGAGTTTAAACTTTATAATAAAACCAGATGAGTTTTTCATACTTCTGAATTTCACAATGACAGTTTCACATGGTATCAATCATAAACAGGCACACTGCAAATGAAGTTGTTTTGGTTAAGCATCCAAAAGCTTGTAGGCATTTACAGGACTCCCTGGTTTGGAAATAGGCAAACATTGTCATCAGATCTGGATTTCCTGAATGTATTCCAGGGATTTTCTGTATCAATCAGCTCAGAAATGGTACAAAAAATGTCACTGGAGTGTCTCCATATTCATGTAAATAGTTGGCAACAGACAGATACAACATATGATGTATTCTATTCCTATCTGATACTACTAATAATAATACTAACCATTATTAGTGTTACTACTACAACCAGTATTGGTGGTGTGTTTATGTATGTATTCCACAGTTCAAAACGTTTGAGCTCTGGAGCAAGTCTTTTTCTTTTTTTTTCTTTTTTTTCCCCTGAACTACACTGCACCTTTGTAAGCAATGACAATAGTTCTGTTGAGTAGATAAGTACATACTTGTGGGTATGTGTATAATTTAAAGTGAATGTAGTGCTCAGGAATAGGCATTCAGTTCTTCCTATTTATTCTTAGGATAGTAGAAACACTTGCAGTGGCAATGCTTTCTCATACTACCAACATATCTTCAGTCCTTTCTTGTGAAAACATCCCTAGCTATGAGAAGGCAGTCCATTTTCTGTGGCAATTCAACTCTCAGCTTCTTTGCTGAAACTGCCAAGAAAGTTTTTCTGGAGTAAGAGATGCCTAATATCGTTTTGGATGTGAACAATGATAATGGCAAAAACGGTAAGAATAGTGGAAGTTAGCTTCGAGCAGTTTGGATATCTCACAATGCTTCTTCCTTCAATAGCATCTACACTTAGTGCACTAATTCGACGTTGTGCCAATTTATATAGACAATCTTCAAACAGCTTCCATTTTGAATAAACCAAAGCTTGAGTAGCAAGGGTGCCATATGACTGCCATGAATTAACTAGGATTTTAGGACTTCAGTAGGGAAATACCAAATTACAAACCTCTCCACAAATCCACAGCTTCTCTTAATCAGCATTGATGCCACAAATCACTAATCTGTTTAGTACTTAAGAATGTCATGTATGGCTTTTACTAATTTCACGGCAACTCTTCTGTCCTGTAATGGTAGGCACAAGCCTCTGAGTAACTTTATGTGTGATATATAAAGGCAAACTGACTCAAGAGCAGCTCATGAAATAACGACTGGAAAAAACAATGTCCATGAGAATTCTGCCCATATCTATGAGAACTGCTAGGACTGCTTTTCCCAGACCCATGAGCCCTGGGCAGCAACAGTTTGAAATGTTGAAACCAAGAGCATTTTTGAGGGAGGTCATTTTAGAAGAATGTCTTGAAACTGCATTTTGTAACTGCGGAGAATAAAGTGGAGACTTTTGTGGGTGGGTTGAGACTGTTGGAATTAGGATGCATCTCATCTAAATTCAGATGTCTTTCAGGAACATATTTAGTCTAAAATGGTCATTTATATTTCCTCTGTCAGCAATGAAGAGAAACAAATCTATGTTTGGTCTGTATGAAAGACTTCTTGGTGACACCTATTTTAGGATATGATGCATTATCCTTGTGTCAATCATTCCTCACTCAATAGTACCTAGACAACTAGATTAGACAGGATAATTATCCTTTAAGCATCTTGACTAAAATTAGGAAAGACAAATTCTTCTTTTCCACATTTCAGGAGAGGATACTAACTCTTACATCCTCTAGCCCTGAAGGTTGTAATATAGCAGTACAGACTTTCTGTTTGCTGGTATTTGACCCTTGCCCTAGGTTGATCTGAGGAGGTGAGATGGTAAATAGGCAGGCTGTATCTAACAAAATGATGTTATGATCTCTTCTAGTCCCAGGAGATGTTGCCTGCCTCCTTCTCGTTAGAGACCACAGGTCTTTAGTTAGCTGCACAATATCTCCACAAAATGAACCTCACAAAATATCAGTGCTTAACATAATTGACACTGTAGTTAACTGCATATAAATATTTTATTCAATTTCATTGTCACTGTATAGCTCCCAAAGACCTATGTATTTTTCCATACCTTAAGTGCAGATCTTCCTATCAATTATAATCACTTGTGTTAACTGTCTGGGCCATACAAGGATTTAACCAAAACATCTGAATAATGAATAATATGAACAAGGAAGTTGAGTCCTACAGTCTAAGCAGGCATGGTTATGGCCAAAGCAACCACATTATTTTGATCATAGGTGGGGGAACAACAATATTAAAAATAGTGCCTTCTATCTTCACAAGACAAATGTTTTGAGAGACTTGTATCTTCATTCTTTAGATGGACAGGCCATTCAGTCAGGACACTGATATCCTGTGGCACTAATCCAAATCATTGCCTTTTGAAAACTTTGGTATAATTTCAGACAGGGAGCAGACTACATTTGCCAGCCTTGAAAGGCGATGAAGAAAAATAGATCTTTGTCCAAAGCCTCCCTTCTCTTAAGTATAAAGGATTTGCCTGAACCAGGAAAAAAAAGAAAGGATTCGTTCATCTCAGTAGATTTGTAGTCAGTACAGAGAAATAGCCATCCCCTAGAATCTTATCCTAGATGGGCATCTGACACAAGAAAGATGACTCAACTTTGGAGATGTCAGTTTGTGACAGGGTGATGAGCTTAAGTGGGACGAAATAACTTATATGAGAAGATGTGCCTAGCAAAACTGGGAATAAAACTCAGACTACCCAAGACCTGATCAAGTGGTGATATCACAAAGACACCCTCTTTGATGAATTAGTATTTGGCTTTAGAAGAGTCACTGCTATCATCTATATCTAATTAGCTGTGTTTGTTTTAGCAGTGAAAGCACGAAGCAGATTGTCTAATTTATTATTTTCAATATGTCATGCATAATTTTTCAGTCCACTGGAATTAAATATGAGCAAAAACAATTTGACAAATACCAATGTCAAATATTTGACAAATTAAAGTAGTAAATGAAGGTCATGTTAAGTCAAATTCAGTATTTCAAAATTTTTGTAAAGAGAAATCTTACTCCATATTTAAGCATTTGAATACTTTCAAGCCCTGTTTAGGTTCTTAACAAAATTAATTTAAAAAAAAAACCCCAAACTTTTTTAGGAAGCCTTTTTGTTTTCTTTCCTAGCAGGAAAGAAATCAGTAAAAGAAAGGTAACTGTGCAAAACTGAGCTGTGGCATCAAATCAACAATTTTTTCAAAGAAGAAATGTTCAGTGAAGTCTAGTATAGTGGAGCTGGAGAAACTGAAAAATGCCTGACCCTAAAAAATGAAATTAAAAATAGCCAACAAAATGTATTTATATTTTTCACTTCAGAATAGTTCCTTTTTAGTGACAAGAATCCACCAAAAATGATACAACCTATATGGAGCTGTGCCTGAGCCCTTGGGACACCACAAGGATATGTTCTAATCTACAGCAACAAATGTCATTGTTGTCATTCATTCCCTTTCTTGCCATGAGTAGCACAAAGCCTATCCCCAAAGGCTGAGTATCTTGCAACTGCTGGTGTTAAATCTACATAAGGTGAGTGGTATGATGGCTTTCAAAATTATCCCTGATTCTTGGCGCAGGCTCCACCTGTGAGATGTAAAATGGTAGCTTTAAGCCTGACCAAGGTTGCCTTGTCACAATTCTGGGTCGGCTTTATGACAATACACTTGGAAAACAAGCAGCATCAGTGGAGTTGCCAATTTTCCTGTAATCTTTTTTTTTGCCTGTGAAATAACTTCAGTATCTTTGGGACTATGACAGCAAGTGTGAGTATGATCATCTTTCCAGAAAAGTGCAAAGAGCATATGGGTGAGTGTTTTGACAGGACATAACTTACAAACTGGAAAAGAAGATTGCATATAATTATCTGGATGTCATCATCTTAGGAAAACTTCTGGCATCTTTTCACTCAAAATGTTTGCTTCAGCTTAGCCTCCATCAGTGATTAGAAAACATTTTGTGATGCCAACAGATTGTTTGTGGGAAGTTTGTAAAGCAAACTATAATTGATGTAAAAAGGGAAAAAAATCCCTTTTAATCAGTTCCTCATGCCAAAGATTAGCACTGATGTTGACGTGTGCAACATAATCAGTCATAATCAAATCCTAGTTGGAATAGTACCTCAGATGTTGTTAATTGTATTCCTATTAGCTAAATTTGGTTTACCCATTAAGTGCTGATGGAGGAAGCAGAAACTTGTTCAAGATATTGTATATTTACCACTAGCAACCTAATCAAATGGATGGAAATACATAGCAATGGAGCATACACAGTGGCAGCTTGGAAATACCCATAGGGGTTGAATTTCTTGCTCCATTGTCTGTCACAGAGAGTTTGCCTGATCCTCCCTGCTTCTGAGCTTAAAGATTTCAAAATGTAGCTGCAAATAACATAATCTCTACCAGATATTTGAAGTGTCCTTCTAGGATTTAATTGTAAATTATGGAAATCCCTACATCATTCTTCTAGTATTTCATTAAATTCTAAAGGCTTTTCTTTAAAAAGGTAGAGAATCCCTGATATTTCTCTTGGCTTTTCCATTGCCCTGAGATTTAGGTAGTCTGCTATCGTGTGCAGTTCAGCATTGTTTCAACTTATAGGATTTAACATCTCTTTTTGAAGTGAAAATATGTCTTCCCTGGAACTCCCATCAAACATACAAGGCCCTCTCTGAGACCTCCCACTGTGGCTAGGAAAGATTTTTCCTGAAGTTCTCGGGTAATGCTTACTCTCCTCACCTCAGTTCACAACACTTCTTTCCCCATTTTGTTCTATACTACATTTCCTGTTTCTTCCCCATTTTTACCTTCTCTGCAATGTTCTATCAATGCTCCTTGTCCAAGATTGATGAAATAATATATAGAGGAAAAAAAAAAAGAAATCTAGATATTTTTAAAAAAGAAGAAAAATTTGCAAACCCCCCTTTAAAAAGGTAGCATCAGCAGAGGAGTTGCAATCACTTCAAATGCACATTTCAACATTTGAGGCTTACGCAGTTTAATACAGTGTAAGTTCATGATCATACAACTGTTCACCGTATACATTTGCTGTATCTGGGCTCACTCTTGTATTTCTCCCTCTTTTTGTTCCAGAGAACCCCATAAAAAAGGTCCACAACCTTTCAAGGAAGGGCAGTTTCAGTGTTTGTGCTTCTCCCCCACAGGTGGGCTGTAGACCAGTGCACGTGACTGAGACCTCTTCATGCTGCTGGAGCATAAATAGAATACAAATAATGATGAGACAATACATAGTCTCAAAAAAGTACCTTTGCCAGGTGTAGGGTGATGAATAGAGTTAAATCTAGAGGGGATTCAGAATTTTAAGGTAAAAAGCAGCTGCAACTCCCTGGATGGACTGAGGTCGACATGCTCCCCAGTACAATGATAAACATCTGCTCAGAGAAACAGAATGGAGTGTGGAATGAAGTGAAGACTGTGTGCCCCCCTGCCTTCTAATCCCAGCAGAATGGGATAACACTATGGTATTGAGACTGTATAGTACCTGTCTGATAAGAGAGGGTCAAGATGTTCTGCTGCTGAAGCCAACAACCACATTGAACCCCCTCCTCAGGTGCTAAACCACGACCGCCCCCCACCTCTCCCCCCATTAAATACACCAATCAGAAATAAAATGTATTTATGACAAGCCACTCAAACTCCACCCAAACATAAAGAAAATTGTATAAAAGTAAGTTGGGGATATGGGGAAAGTGGGAGAAGACCTCCACCAAAACTGCTGGGGTCAGTCGACAGTCTGAGTCCATCTTTTCCCTGTCCAGTGGGATGCCTTGGGTGAGAAATATGCTCTACATGCATTAAATGGTGCTTTTAGGTCTAGAGCTTTTGCTTGTACTTATCCCACAGCACATTAGTAGATTGCTTAATATTAGAGCTTGTGCTTGCTTAATATATGTCAGGAGATTGCTTGAAAACATATTTTTGCAGTATCACTGACAACCTTTGAACTTATTAATCTGTCACAATTTGTATTAATAAAAGTGTTATTCTGTAAACTGTTAAAGTGAGTCCTTGCAGTTGCTGACAGGGGATAACACCAGTTGCAGAATCCACTGAGGGGTCTTGGTTCTGTTGAGTTTCCCCTAACAAGGGAGGTTGAGGTACACTCCAATCTTGTGAACCTCTTGGTGAAGGGTCCTCTTACGAGACGCTAACAAACTGTTGGACACCAGGGTCCCAACTTTCCTGGTGGACCAATGAGCAAAAATCTAAACCCCCACCTTTCACGTGACACTAGGTGTATGTGAACTTAATAGCCACTTAGGGAAACATAATGGTAGCTGGTGTTCCTTGAAGGATGAAAGTTTGCTACCAAAACCCTTTCTCTCATAGATTAAAAATGCTCCTAAATTAGATGAAGATTATAGGGTAACAAAGATAAAACTGTCACAATACATAATGTTAAAATTTGCTTCTACATGCTGCCTTCTCATGTTTTAGCTCAAATCCAAAGTATAGGGTGACTGTGCATGCCTCTTCTATTGACAAATGCTAGCAAGATGTGTCATCTGCTTCATGAGATTACTGCATAACTAGTATCTCTTTTTGATCAAGTTTAGAAATGGAGAAACTCATTTTGCTGGCCAGATGTGAACACCTATTGTTAAGGAGGTATCATTTGACAATTTCTTTTGGCCTATCAACTGTATTTTGGCCCTGTTTTCCACAGCAGTGATACACATTTTGTATTTCTCTGAAGTTAGAAAACTAAAGCAGCAATGTTTTGCATCATACCTCTTACTACTGTACTTCTTGTACCAGATCAGGACAGACCATGTATGAATCAGACTAAAGGTCCTAATAGCCACTGTCCTTCTTCAAGAGTTGTCAATGCAGAGGAAGAAAATAGAGGTATTTTCCCAGAAGAATCTGCCTCCCTATGAGAGTTTGTGGTCAAGAACCTCTTGAATCAAAAATGATACCTTTGCATAAAAATCATCCTCTGATGTATATTTCTCCAGACTAATGCAGAAAACATCTGAGTTGAGAAGGGAAATGTTCTGTTAAATTTATTTCCCTACCCCTCTCAAAAATAGTTTGTGGAATTTTTGACTTTAGTGCTACTACCTGTAGTAGAAATTACGCTGCGTATCAAGATGAGCCCCACTCTAATAGTGGTTAACAAAATTGAGAACAATTTTTTCTCAGCTTGTTTTTGTGAACATGATTTTTGGGTTTTTTTTAGATTCAATTTTAAACATCATCTTGCATAAGGGAAGAGAAACCAGCAAGAAAATTATTTGTTAATACATATCCTTTGTTTTCAAAATAAAAAGCCTCTATACAGTCATCATTTGGAAACATGGTTGGTCTCAGTTTTGCTCTTGAAACATGGCTTGAGTCTACTTGCCAAGTCACTCCTGTCACACACTGTACTGGCTCTGCAGCCAGGTGAATGGCTTCTGAGTATCTCTTTCTGTTTACTGCTGTTGTACCAGTGTGCAACAACAATGTCCAGGTGAGTATAGCTTAGCACAATTCATCCTGGCTCAGCTAGCAATCATTGTCCCTTTGGTGCGTTACAGCAATAGTTGCCTGCAAACTCTCAAGGTTCTCATGCTAAATCTTTTCCTTTCGGTTGCCAGTTTACAAGATCTTTAAGACTGGTGACACCACAAATGGGCCAAGAGACTTCTGTGCAATCCAGAATGCTCAAAATTTTCTTGGATTATCTCAGTATTTAGGGATTTACTTATTTATTGTACTGCATAAATTTAGTCATTTCTGGTAGAGAAATGGCAGTGCATAGTAGAGAAACAATAATGTTAGTCTTAAATTTATACTATCTGCACATGTTTTCACTGCTACAGCATATGATGCTTTTTATCCACATAGATCAAAGGACTCCTCATTTACCTGCTCAGCTCTTGTTCCTCAAACACACTGATCTGTAGCAAAACTCCAACATGGTTTTAAGGTGTCTAGATCTTGGAAAAGAAAGTCCCTGTCTATCTGCTAATATTTTTTCTTGGTGCAGTTGTTTTTACTTGCCACCAAAATGTCACTCATGTGCTACAAGAAAGGGGCTGAATTACCACATGAATTTCTGATCTGTCTAGCAAGCTATCATTAGATATTTTGTAGTTGCTCTTTTGTAGTTCTTTACTTTGCTACCAGCCAATCTATGGGAGATCTACCACAGCCAGTGTTAGCCATAGGTCAGTTATTGGTCTATGGAATACTGGGCAGTGTGATTGTATATACAGGTACAAGTGGAAATAGAAAACAAACACAGGAACACCATTTTACTGTGTGTACCTGCACATAACTTTAGGATAAGTCAGTACATATTGTTTTGTTTATCATAGAAAGCAGGATTCAGGAGTTCTTGAGTCACCCACCAAGGAAATGGGATATCATAATTATCTCAGTTACTTCATCTTTTTCTTCTGCTACCACATACTATCCTACCTACCTCCTCTCCCAGTTTCACAGACTCACTCTGAGGATAGCAGCTGCTGTCCAAGATGTTAAGAAAGGCTTAGTGTCTGTACTTTCTAACTTTATTTTTGTCTCCTGTTTGTTAGTGTGGGACACACAATTTTGCAGGCTTCATCTCTAAAGTGAATCTGTCAAAGGGGTTTCCTGTCAGTGTCCCAGAAGTGGTTTTGGTGTTATATTTTTCACAAATGTGAAATTTTCAAAGTTAGGATAGACTATGTTTTTTCAGGAACACAAATAGAGGAGGGAAAATTAAGAAAAAAATTAACAATAAATCCTTTAAAAACCTTTTTTTCTGCAGAGATCAATGAAACTTGGTCTGAAGGAAATAGATGGAAAATTCAATTGTCCCTTAATGAACTAAGATAAGAGTTTCTAAAGGGTCCGGGGAAATCGAGCTGAGAAACTCATCCTCTTTATTCAGTTGCTGGAAAGAGACAGATGCATTTGCAAGTATTTAGAGGACTCACATGGATTGCTTTCAGTGTTCCCCTTGTTCCCTGCAAAGGAAGTCAATCTGCTTCCAGAGAGTATTTACCTCTTCCAAAAGAAAATGGAAGGTTACCCCTGACCACTCCATTTCCAGTGGTCCAGCTGTGCCTGCTCTAAGATAATGGAACACAGTCCTGGCTTTGATGCACTGATTCTCAATTCATTGGTTCCCAGAAGGCAACCAATAGAGATTTCAAACATAATGAAACGGCTTAAGTGCTTAAATATTTCTGAAAACCCAAGGAAAAGTTTGGTTACACAACACCTCCTGAAATCTAGCTGCTGGTGTGCCAATGCTGGTGGTGGTGGCATGCAATCTTGGATGAGATTTTTCTAGCAGTCCTTCAGGATCAGACACTTCCTACACTTTGTCAAGTCTGGCTTTTAGGCATTCCTAAAATGCAGGGGGATCATACAAAAATCTGTGCAATGAGGAACTTGCCATGTGGTGAAAGGAACTCAAACTAGGTCCCTCCCTGAACAAAAACAGATGGAAAAACAGACAGACCACATCAGTGCTCCATGACCTACATCAAACCTCCCTCTAAAACATCTCCTAAGCCAGTCAAGAACCACATCAGAATAAACTTCCTATTGCTGAGATCTGTCAGACCAACAGCTTACAAGCATTGGGGCATGACCCAAAAATGGGTCACCAGAGGACACCCACTGGGTTTCATCCCACCAATTGAAAGGGCAGTAAATCCCTGCGGTTGCTAAAACCAAGCTGGAATTTTAAGCCCAGTGAGAAGGAGCAATTCTTTCCCTCACCCTGCTGTAGCTGCCCTTGCCCTGGATTCCATCTTATCTTGCCCACAGCAAAGTAGATGACCTGCTCTTCAGTTGCCCTCTCAGCTTCCCATTGTTCCTGTTCAGCACTGACAAAATGCCCATATGATGCCACAGTACTGTGTCAAAGTAATGTTGCCCAAGTGCTGAGGATCAGAGAAATAGCCCTGTTCTATTCCTATGCTTTGTCAGGCAAGCAGCCTCCATGGGTCCTCGCCTTGCAAACTCAGGCATAGCAGTTTCTAGGGTCTCAGCTCATGATTAAGACTACCAAGCCCACTCAGTCACATGATTAAGTTTCCACACATTAATGGTTAACTGCTCGTAAAGTAGGACAATGCTTATATTTGGTATGACATTCATAATGCTTCTATTTTTGTTAAATAGAAGGAGGATGATAGCAAATGCAGTCACACATACATAGCCAGAGCTTTCCAGGCATCCCTAAGAGCATGTGAATAAACAATTTAATGGAAAAACTAAGAAAGTTGCTAAGCCACCAATCAAACTGAGAAGTACAGCATTAGAGGAGACTTTTAGGTTTTACCAATTAGAGCTGACATTTCTCTAGTTGATAATGAACTATCATGGCAGTTACATAAGGGCTCTCTCCATGGAACAGATGGGAGATTTTTCTTCCAGACTCTTCTGTAGAGGAACAAACTAAAATGCAGCCATTTCTACTTTATAATAGGTGTTTTAATAAATACTAACAAGAAAAATGAAAAAGAATAAAAATAGTAAGAATGTTTATTTGCCTGGAGCACTGTGCTCCTGTGGCAAGTGCAATGCAAATAGAGAGTGAAAAGAGTGTTCCTGCTCCTGTTTATATTCTAAGGAAATGGTCAGACAATAGCACATGAGGAAACAAGACAGCAATAGCAGAAGCAGGGTTTCAACACACCAGCCATTATTATGCTTTTCCCTGAATATCATGTTAGAAATCCCAAGGCAAATCCTGTTGTATCACAACTGATGGCACCCTACTAGATTCTGGTAGGGCAGGGATGGTTATTGATGTTTGTGTTAGAAGCGGAGAAAGCACTGTTAGTTCCCTAAAGTGAGAATTGTACCTAATTAATACTGCATTAATTAAAAAGAGCATTAATACTGCTCTTTTTACTAAAGATCTTTAGACTCTAGTCTCAAGCATTTCCTAGGTTTTATGGTTTTAACTTACTGTGACATCCCTCAGCAGCTGTAGCACAGATAACGCTATCTTACAGATAACAAGCATGCATGTGCATAATTCATTTAAGTTCTTTCCTAAATTATCTCTCAGTAGTAAATGTGCTTAAAAACTAATCATTCTTTCTTTTGTGCTTTGTTCAAAAAATCCATACTTTTCCTATCAGTAGTCAATAAGCTTTTCCAAACATTAAGATAAATAAGTATGCTGGAGTAGTTTCAAAACGTTGCCTTAAAGGAATTTGTAAGTACATACTTTGCATGACTAAGTTTCTCTGTTTCACTACTGAGCTCTGAATGTCTACACTGATACCATATAACTGCGGCTTAAAACCACCCTGCCCCTTGTCTGACACCTCTCCTGCTGTGTACACTTGCTTGATGTGGTTTTTATGGTGTTCACAAGATATTAATGAGGTCTTGATGTGTTTTCTTGCATCAGTGATATAGTAAGCCTGAGATTTATATGAGTGTTTTCATTTGATTTTTTTTTTTCAGGGAGGGATCTGTTTTGAGTTCTTGTGAGTTGAATGTAAACATATTCATCATTGCTGGGAACAGCTTATGATTTCCTGGGATACTGAGAAAAACAAGAAGAGCAAATCCAAGTTTTGAAAATATTCTGTGTTTGGAGAACAACCATTCGATCCTTAGATTATTTTATCTGAAAGGCAATTGCTTTCTCAGAAGAGCTATGGAGTCATTCACAAGCATAGGGACACATGAAACTCAATGCAATACAGATCTCTATGGTACTGATTCACAGAAGTTAGGCAGCTGCCTCGGTAATTTGCCAGGTGCACCAACTATCTTCCTGCCATGGGATGCATAAACAAAAAAAATTTGGGGAGCCCATTTTCTCACTCTTTGGTAAACTCATTTCAGATCTATTTTAAGAAATCTGGCTTTTTGGGGTGGTGGTGGTGGTAAAAATCTCTGTTCCTCATCTTCTAACTCCCTGGAACAAGGAACAGGGAAAAAAATCGCATTCTTGTATTCTCTACACCATTTCATTTGGTACTAGAGAATATTCCCGCACTGTCTTTTAGTTGCCTGAATAGACACTTTACATCTGCTCAGTGTAGCCACTGCAGATTAATTGGAGCTGATTTAAATTAAAACTATTGTTACATTATGCTCAGTTGAGCAGATTTTTACTGAATCATATTGGTGTTATTTATTTATCTTCAATGCCCAACTCTGGTTATATTTGACACAAAGTATCAGGAAGTAGGGTTTATACTGTAGGAGATTTGCTATCGTGGATTTAAACCTTAGAGGATGGCAAAACTCTATATTGTACTGACCATGCCATACCATGCTGTGTCATACCATACTACCCTAATTCCTTCCACTCCCCAGGACAGGCATTGTGCTCACAGTATCTCTGAGTTTGGATAAAATAGAGAGGTCCATCGTACCTCTTGGAAACCGCACATAGATTAACCACATACAGGGTTCTATTTTATGCACAGGATCTGTCTCACCTTTCTTAAGTTTCAGTGTTAGCTTTCTTATCTCACCTCCCCTTGAACCTGTGCAGCGTAACACAGAAGGAAGAACCATAGCCAGACACATAAGTATGATATACAGTGTACTTTCACAACTCTTTGGTGCAAAGCCAGCATGGAGTTGTCGAAAAGCATGATAGAAGGCTGTTACTTACTTTATTCCAGCTGCTGTCATAAAAAAAAAAAGCAAACAAGCTGCCTTAAGTAAATGCTAGTAAAAGATCACATTATTTATTACTTCAGTAATAAATTAAACAGTTTGTGAAAATATTACAGAATTTGCGAGGATTTGGTTTTTCATAAAGCAGCTGGACCTGTTTTCTTCTCTCTTTGAAGTTGTGGTATGACTTCAAGGGGAAAAGAAAAAGGCTGGTAGAGATTTTGTAAGGCTTACTGCAGGATCTGTAAAATTAGTCATTGTTAATATTAATTAATAATTACATTTGCATGTACAAAAATATAAAAAAGGACTAGAGTCTATTGCAGAAGGAATGCTCAATAGAATATTAAGTTAGGTACAGCACTGGTCTTCTGCTATAGGTGAGGAGGTTAGGATAGAAAACAGACTAAGCAAAGATCTATGAATTCTGAGTCCATCTTCCTGAAACACAAGAGATCAGGCCAAATTTAAATTGATGCCCAATGATTTCAGTAATTAGATCATAGTCTCATGATAGGAGGCACATCACATAGTAAACTGAGCTTGGGCCAAGAATAATGAACCGAGATCTCATTAACTGAGATTCTGCAAGTTCTAAATTTTATGAAATCATCTTAATGTCATCTCTCACCACTAAGTAGCAAAAATAATACAGTGAAAGCAATCTGTATTTGTAGTACCAGACATGCCTAGCATACTCCCTATGAGTCCTCAGAGCTTATAAAAATACAAGCAAATATTTGTTAATCAGACCCAACTAATTTATTCTTAATCCTTTCCAAGATTTTTTCAATAATAATACTGGTGCTTTCTCTGTAAATTTTTTATTACACAGAGAACATAATTATTGATAAAGCTATGGGAATGTACATGCAAACATGCTTTGCAAATGTGTAGAAAGTATGGACAAGGTCATAATTTAACAGGGTCTAAATGGAACAAATTCCAATCCTGCAGAATACTTAAGAGAACTCGTTGTCCTGTGTAACAAACACAATGCTTCAGTGAATGATATTTGAAGAATTTGTGAGCAACAGACTTAGGGAGTTCAAAACATAACCATTCTGGAAAGTCTGTGGCTACATCAAAAAACCTTTTCACGCTGCTCATCTCTATCTTCTTTCCACATTTTCTTTGCTGGTATGCTTCTAGTCTGATCCTTGTAAAAGTAGATCCACCAAAGAGAAATGTTGCTCAGAGCTGTAGAATCATTTTAACAGGAAGGAGGAGTATGGAAACATTTTAAAGGAAAAAGGAGTATAACATTCCAGTACTAATGAGCAAAATGAGAGCAAATTTCTGTAAATACAGTCCAAGTCACAAAATTTTATAATTTTTGTCTCTGGAAGCTGCATGAAGAATGAGCTGTAGACTGAATTATGATCTACCTCAGGATCAACCACTTGGTGTGACAGGGAAAGATGTTAGTTATGCACATCTGTGTAAAATTCAGTCTACTTTTTATCACAACACTTTATCAGGACATCTTTTACTTAGGGATAGTTTTCTGGCCTATCAGACATTCTCATATATAAGAAGTTTTGCTGTATTTCATGGAGAAGTGACACCAACTATGACAGTGTGAGACTAAAACCCAGCAACAGCAACAACAAAAACCATACTCCACCAGCTGGAAGAGTACCTGTTCAAAGATTGTCTGTCTTCTTAGACCGGGAATAAGATCACACTAGACTTCCTGAAGAACGTCAATTTTTTTTAAGCATGTTGTTCACTCTTATATAGACTTTTTGTTTAGTAGGCCAACAATGTCATATCCTCCATGGCAAAGGAAAAAGTAGAGTTCAGTCACTGGTTCCTTACTCTTAGGTGATGAAGGCCTGTGAAGCTAAATTTAAGCATTTCCTTCTTTGTTTCCAGACAGCTGAACTTGAACTAAATAAAATGTAGAAATCTATCTGGAAAAAACAGTGAATTTTAGTTTTGTCAGAATTTTGTCAGAAATCAGGAATACTTTTCAGCTCTTCTCCTTGAAACCGGCATCTCCTCAATGACTTCAGGAGGAGAGATGAATTCTCCTGAGGGGTGACTGCTAGAGAACAATATTTTGTGTCCAGTGTTTCAGGTGGTAAATGATCTGTGATGATCCAGGGAGCTTATTCCAAACCCCTCCTGGCACTGTCACCCTCTGTAAAACTTCTGGTGGAGCTTGTGACCACAGTCATATTCTACAAACACTTTGAGCAACTCCACACCAGCTCTGCCAGGAAATTTATGATGTGCCTTATAGGAAATAAATCTTTTTATGTTTGGAGAAGTCTACTTTAGTTATCAAAATCAGAAGAGTCTGGAAATCAAAAAGAAAAGCAGAATCACAAACAATTATCTTCGCTCTTTCATTAACTGAAACTGCTGAATGAATAACAATTAAGGCTTTATCCTCAGTAGCAAAATGAGCAGATTGTCAGGTTTCCTGTGAAATGTCTGCTCTTTTATGAAATCACACTCACGAGAAGGGTTGCACTGCTTTTAACTGGTATGTTATGGGCACCTATATGCCCCTCTGCCTACGCTGCGTGTGGGGCATGGAGAACAGGCACACACTGACCAGCCAGGGCCGTAAGTCAAAAACAAATCCCTCCCTGGCACACTTAGACCAGTCTCCAGTTAAGGAGACTATGGGTGGGATGTGCAAAGGTACCTGAGATGTTCAGCTTGCTTTGAAGTCACTCAGGATCAGAGAAGAGCAAGGTGCATGTGGAAGAATACACTCTCAATCTCTATCTCAGCATGTGTCACCTGCCCATTCAAAATGCAGTGACTACAAACAAGAAGGAAAGGCCACCTTTCCATTTACAGCACAGCAGGCTCACATGCCAGGCCTGGCAGAAGAATTTCACCACAAAATGTCTGCACTAACAGCATGGCAGCATACGTAAATAACAGACTTTTTGTAGTTTTGAACTGCCTTTTAAAAAAAATTTGTAATTAACTGACCTTTATGAATGTAAATTATGTATCATAGAAACTCAAATACAATTATAAATTTCAAACTCAATTCCTTGAAATCAGTACAGCCACTGATAATAGCAAAAGAAAGGAAAATGTTCCTTCACTTGTGAGAAAAAAATCACATGTATTTTACATTTACATGAGTATTTTACATTTGAACATACTCACAACCCAGAAAAGTGGCAGTCATAATAATGCTACAGATAATTGTATCACATTCACAATAATGATGTTACTTGGAAACAATTCAATTTTTTGACAAAAACATATGGCATCTATGATCTCATTATTCATAAATTAATGTCAAGTCTTTGATTCAGTATTGAAAGAGCTGTATGTTAAAATACGACTCTTACACATCAAGTGATAGTCAATATGGACATTCACAGTAATAACATGAAGATTTAATTATAACAAATGTCATGAAAAACTGTAAAATCTGGATGCTTATGCTATCTGTGTAACTAAACCATATGAACTTGATGTGTTTAAAAAGCTGGTCTGGAAATACCACAGGAACCATTATTCCCATAAAAGAAACAAATTGTGTTATTTATAAATTGTTTACTGCAAGATATCTTTCTCACTGCTCGTTCTCTGAACCATGCACCACTGTTAAACTAACATGCATGGGTCACCTCCATGGGCTGCAGGTGGATCTCTGCATCCATGTGGACCTCAATGGGCTGCAGGTATTCACCATGGGCTGCAGGGGAACTTCAGCTCTGGCTCCTGGAGCACCTCCTCTCCCTCCCTCTCCACTGACCTTGTCATATGCAGAGTTGTTCACACATTCTCACTCCACTCTTCTCTGGCTGCAATTTCATCTGTGCAAGAACTGTCTCTCCTTCTTAAATATATAATTGCAGAGGCATTACTATCATTCCTGATTGGCTCAGCCTTGGCCAGCAACAGGTCCATCCTGGAGCTGCCTGGCATTTGTTCTATCAGACACAGGGGAAGCTTCTGGAAGCTCCTTACAGAAGCCACCCTTATAGCTCTTCTGCTACCAAGACCAGGCCACACAAAGCCAATAAAATATGTTTATTTTGTAAGTTGGTTTTACGCTCTTTTTTTTTTTTTTTTTTTTTTTTAGTTTGAAAGAACAGCTAAGTTTATGCAAACAGGAAGGAACATCACCATGTGATTTATGGGTGTACCTGGAATTTTCCAATGAGAATTGTCAAATGAGGGGTTTAAAACAAATCCATAAAATAACAGTAAATATGATATTGTAAACACTACTGAATAGGTCCATTCCTGTCACTGAATCACAAAATTGATTAAACAATCCAGATATTTTCTTAAAAAAAAAAAATACCTAGGGAGTTTATGTATCACATTGGAAGAGCTTTGCCTGTGTTTTGTATCCCCTGTAAGTAGTCCTCATCTAATGTGGCAGCTTCCCCCCAGCATACTCCTTCCCCAGCCATGTGCCTTCACTTGCTCCCCAAGGAGGTCAATCAGCTTCCAGCCCTCACTTTGCAAATCAGAATTGCCAGTTATTTGTTGCTAATCAAACACACATTTTCGTATGACAGCAGCTGTTCTAAAAATCCTCAAAAGAGCTCAGGTTGTTCTCAGGCTACAATTTGGATAGCACTGATGAGAAATTCCCCGAGGGCTTTAATTTTCAAGGTAAAACATTCATATAGATGCACAATCAGAGAGCAATTGACAGGATGCATGTGCATCCCAACAAATTATATGACCCAGACATCAGTATGCGTTAGGAACTTGACTCCACAAACAGAGCAGCTGACTGTGAGACAGAGGATCATATGTAAACTCACAGGTACCTGTTATTCTTAGTCAACTTCAAGAACACCAGACATTTTGTAATAATGCTGTGCACCAAGTTAGACTGTGCCCAATAAAAGTTCCTTCAGGTGAAACAATAATGGTCTGGGGGATTCAGGCTTACCAGTAAATTACTTTATGACACATTTTTCTTGTAGAAACAGTTTTCACTAAAAAAATGGACCCAATTTCTGGCCAGATTTGATCTGAAAGGTCAGTTGCTCATCATTTGTTCAGCAGGTCAGGAACCCTTCAGGACAGTCTGTTCTGTTTCTCCCTTGCTAAGCAGGTTGCCTGCAGTGGGACATGGATGTTCATGGGTTATCAGACCGCGGACTGAGTCTCCTATCAAATTACAGCCTTTGATCCACACAGTGAGTGTGCCAATTAAGTTACATCCCAGTGTGTTTTCCATGCAAAAGGTGGTATTTAACTTTGGATCCACCCTGAGAAACCTAACAGGACATAATTAGAAGGGTTGTGTCTTGCCCAAGGTTCCACCACCCCGGAACCCTGGGCAGGCTGCAGCCTTCCTCAGGATAGAGTTTCCAGGAATCTCTTTGATGTGATTTACGCTCACAAAGGCACATAGTATGAGTGCAGAGGTTTAGACCATCTGCAATATTTGTGCAAGTGGGCATAAGGATGAAAAGTCTCTTTGTTGCCTGCCCTGCTCTGCTCCCACACTCCGCTTTCAAATGTGGGTGCTGGACTCTGATGGCACTTTTCAACACCTACAGTGACGTGACTGATGAACTTTAGGATCAAACTGTGTAGCCTATTTGCCCAACTGAGATACTTTGTGTAGAGCTTCATGTATAAAAATTCATCAGATGTTAAAAGTTCAAAGTGGTTTCAAATGATCTACATCTCGAGAAGGAGTCTGCAAGTGAGCACATTATAGTTTAATTTCTTTCTATGTCCCATCATTGAAAGCTTCTTAGTTAAGTTTCCTTAGCTAGAAAAAGGCAATAACTTGGTCATTCATAGTATCAAATGTGACGTGCACAGCATCGTGGTGCTGAGCAATCTGAGGCCATTATTTTGTTATGATGCTATATTTCATTCCAGCGTTTCTCTTTGCTGCTTCCAGAACCAATCTTCACCCAAAGATCAGAACTTCTGTTTTTTAATCTCATTGTTAGTGGCCTGAAGTGAGTGGTACTTTCCTAAGGTTAGAGTGCATAGTTGCTACATAAGGTTAAGAATTAACAGCTAAGGCATTTGATGCTCAAAGGAAACAATATATTTGTGCAAAAATCACAAAGGTCATTGTTTTCACCCTCCAGCTTCCAAATATTTACTCTTAATAACGTCTTCATTGCCATAATTTCAGAATTCGTATTCTTAACCCTGTCTAAAAGACCTGATTGAAGGCAAAAAGACTGAGATTGATTGTTCCCTTCCATCCTCACCTGGAAACTCACCTACATTGTAGTAAAGCTCTTACTCAATGGCTCTTTCTCTAGTTATCAAGTATTAATTGGCTTTAAATTAACTAAATAAGCTATCTTTTTTTCTCGACATCTAGGGAGGGAGAATTTAGACCTTTAGTGTACCTTTTTGTTTCATCACTAAACACACCTCTTCCTTGTCTCTCAATGAAAATAACTTTAGGTACCACTCTCCACTCAGAACTTCCCATGAGGGAAGTGCTGCACCACACCCGGCAATAAGAACGGGGCACTGCACTGGACGGGGAGCAAGGACAGGTGAGTGTAGGAAACTTGTGGTTCAAGTTGTCCTGGGTATGAACAGCCTGGAGAAAAGGATACAAGGGTGTGTGTGTTCCTGGGGAGATCATGGATATTTGTCTTGAACATATTTGGCTTGAACGTTTATACCAGGTGCCACAGCTACCCCTAAGTAAGGTTTGGGCTGTCATTCCTTAGGCAGGATGAATCTTAAGACTTTAAATCAGTAACTTTTTATTTCCATATGTTTCTCATTCAGAGTGGTGTGCATTTTCCAGTTAAAATAAACTTGGCTTTGGGATAAAAGTGAAAGATAACCAAGGCAGCTCACTGTCCCACAACAAACTCCTCCCTTCCTCTGTGTTAACATTCTCTGGCTTGGGTCTGATGCCACTCTAAGGGTTCCTGCTGCTAAATACTGTTTTATTCCACTGTCTCACACTCCTCTTTCACTAATAATAAGGTTGCTTTACTCGTTCTCCTGTAAGGATAGTTTTGTTCTTCTGTCTCTTCCACACATATGCAAAAACCCCCCTCTGCAATGGAAAGGGATGCTACAGGGAGAAAGCAGAGAGGAAAAGGCAGCAGGAGGGTCCTGAGAGGAAATTCATGAATTCCTTACACCTGAAGGAGCATGTACAACACTTCTGTTAGAGGGCATCAACTTAGAAGATTGCAGTGCAGAAGTTCTGCGTGGCCTCAGGTCGTCGTAGCAAGCTCTGGAGCATGGACAGGACCTTTGCGTTGCACAGCCTGACACTGCTGAGGTGTCCAGAGGCCATTGGTTTGCATGGTGGGGCTGTCCTTCTCCCAGAAGCCAGTTTTAACACATTTTTTTAACACATTTTTTTAACACATTTAGCAGAAATCCTTTCACTTCAAAAGAAACTGATGCTGACCACACCAGAACATCAGTGATTACTGCCAGGCTGCAGAATAATAACAATAAAAACTCATTTGCAAGATGAACAAGGGTCATGTAACACTCATGAAAAGGTCACCTTGTAAGGTAGCTGAGAATGAGGAATTCTGACCTCTAAAACTGAATGTTGCCCTCTAAATGCATTTGTTTTTGTTAATGCTGAACACAACATAAACTCCTAATAAATGGGTACTGGTTAAGGAAACAAAGAGGTCCCACGAATGAGACTGCTGCCTTTCTCCCAAAGAACCTGCTGTTATCAGGAGAAGTAAGTGGTCTGGAAGAAAATTTGTTGATGTCTGCCTTCCCTGAAGGTACTTCAAACAGTAAACGAACACACAAAATCTCATGTTTATTTTCTTTTAAATATATTTTTGAAAATATTGTGTGATCCAAAATATGTGTTTTTCAATTTTTCATGGCCTGGCCGTGAGTGATGTACTTTATCCATATTCATAACAGTGTACAAACTTTCTATTCATAGCTCTCTCCACAGCATAAATTTGGGTGGGCATGCTGGAATTTCCTTTTGCGGCATATGGTAATCCTTTACCTGAGGGCTTGCTCCAAATAAATGTTTACATTCCTCTGACAGCTCACTTGAAATGTAAAGGAACAAGGTATGTGAGTCTTCCATTAAATAACTGACTGCATTTACATGTTCGGGGGAGGAAGGCACATAGCGTTCCTACACTGGACTGGCTGCAGGAATGTCCAACCTTGTTTCCTCTCATAAATATTTCATAATAGAAAGGATCTTAAAAATATGCCAATTTAAACTGCGGATTGACCCTTCCAACTCCAGTCACCATAGCTAGGAGGGACTGAAATAAACACCACAAGTAAGCGGTGCCTGCAGTGGGCAGTCATCTGTGGAAACCACAGCCTCCTCTTTGGTCCTGGGGACCATCGTTTCATTTGGAGACTATTCCAGGGAGGGCTGGCTGAAAGGGAGGATGGTGGGTGGCAAGGGTCACACATCAAAGGCGCAAAGAAAGGTGGAAATGATCTGGAGAAAAACTTCCTAGTCTGGGATCAAGTTTTATTTTATTTTACAGAGTTCAAGCAAATAATATTTTTACTGATGTTGATGAAAGAATGTCTCAGCAGCTAGGGATAAGCACGCTGAAGCTGTAAATAGGAGTAATGTCTATACATGGTATGTATCTCCAATTACTGAAGTAAGCGTGCCACTGTTTGCTTATTAGAGTACCAGGTTTACTCGAGCTTCCGTGGTTCCAGCTAGTCACATGGGGTTTCTTTAACCTTTTAATCATTATTCACATCGTCAGGGCTATTTGCTTGGCCACCCTCCTTCAAGCTACTACCATATTGGGGCTGGCAGGTTACCCAAACATCCCCAAGAGAAAGAACAGCACAGGAAGTCAGGAGTTTGTTATAGCACAGGAAGTCAGCAGTTTGTTATTCCACAGGAATCCAAACCCACAGCTTTCTCTAGTCACTCCTGCTCACCTTCCTTGGCAATTTAGCTCTAATAAGATATCCTTCAGCTGTCTTTGATATCCTTTACTGAGAGCACATGCTGTTTAGCCCTGGGAGGAAGGTAAAACACAGAGGCTCTTTCTCCTGTGTTACTCACATTCCCGCACAGTGAAATATGTCACTTTTCCCAATTACGAGTCCTGTGTTTCCCGTAAGTGCTCATTGAGAGCGCATTTTTTACTATTCCTCTCAACTGCTATCAAGACCACTGTCAGGCCTAAGTAGGCATGAGGAGCTTGTGCAAACTGAGCAGAAACAAAACTAGTACTGGAGGCTCACAGTATCCCTCAAAAGCTGAGAAGTGTCTGAGTGACATCTTGTCCAGGACATTTAGTGGCTGATACGTACCCAACAGCTTTGCTTTAAATGAAGGAAAGCTTCATGGATGGTACATGATTTACACTGGTATAAAGCTAGGGAAAGCAAATGGACCCTAGTAGCTACAGTAAATGATAATTACCACAATAATAATATAATTGCAATAAACTCGAGTCTCTGATGAACAAAATTTCCTCTGCAACCTTTAATTGAGTTGGGATTTGAGATTTTTGTGGGCTAATTTCCTGCACGGTCCCCAATTTAAAATATGGATACCAGCACTCATATATGTAAAGTAATTTGTCAGAGTGTGACATCTAATATCAAAGATAAAGCCAGGAGCAGAAACAAACCAGACTACAATGTAAATGTGCACAATTCACACTAGATTCTGAAAGCACATTTATTCAAGCCTAGATTTTACTCTTACTTAATAGTCTGATGCCTGAAAAAAAACCCTATACTTTTTCTACCAGTAATTTCAAAATCTACCCATTATTGGGAAGATGGATGTTTTCATTAGAAAATTGATACAGCTTTATTGAGGGTCTCAGAACATTTTTTGATTAATTACTTTTATATATATATGTCCTCTACCAACATGTTTCAGAGAAGTAAGGACAAAACGCTCTGTGGAGAGAGAGTTTCATTCAGATAATTCCTATTTAAGGTCACAGCTATTACCAAACAGCTATCCTCACAGTTAAAATTAGATTTTTGTAAACCAGATTAACAATAAACAATAAGTAACAAGACTAACATACTTCTTTAAAAATCCAGTTGTGATGCTAGTTTAGACCATACCTGTGGTTAAACAATCCTGTCATGGATTATCAGACAGCATGACTTTTCTGGTCTCTAGGAACTGCATACATCAAAGGTGTGGAAGTCAAAATATTTTGCATTTCATACTGCAAAAGTCACCCTGCTGTGTGACACCCAACATAGCCAAGAAAAGTTCTGAGAAATTTTAAGTCTTTTCAGCACAACAGACTTGGGGTTCATTTAAATGATGAAACAGATTGTAGGGAGTGACCCCATGAGCTCCTATAGGTGGTGGAAAGAGGAACACCAAAGAAGCCTCAGGGAGAAGGAAACAGAAGAAGAAAGCATCTATGTTGAGATGGAACTAAAGAAGTGATTTACAATTGTCATTGGGGAAAGGTTTTAATGTTATTGTTAATGCATGTTCTTATATCTTCTGTACCCCAGTTGTTCCACTGTTCTCCATATCCCTATACATTTCTATTACCCCCATTATTCCCTATGTAACCCCACACGCCCAGGCATGTCCCTGTTAGTTCCTGCCAAGCCTTTCCCCATTGGTTCAGGTCTGCCGCAGTGCGACAGGCCACCTCATTGGTCTTTCCCGGTTACTATCCTATTCCCATTTGTTCCTTAAGTGATTACCTCACCCCTAAACTGTTCATTGGCCGTCTCCCTGCTTGCTCCTCCCAGTCTCCTCCCGAGTTCTAGTACCTTCAGCCCAGAACCCTATAAAAGCCGGTGCTCCCTCACAGTAAAGGGCCATTTTGTGGACACTCACTTTGGTGTGTGATCTTTTGAACAGAGTGGTCCTTTCCTTTTTACTGAGTCTCGTGAAGGAGGGCATAGCTCCCTCCGACAACAGATGACCAAACTGAAATGTCCCTGCTGGAAACAACCTAATCCTCTCCTTCCAGAACTTAAACCCAATCTCTGTTACCAAAAGCAGTTCAGAAAATAAGGTGGCCCATAGCAAAAATGATCAGCTGTGATGTTTTTGGGGACCCAAATCACACAAGGTTTTATAAACTGACTTGACATTAAGGTATATGTCTTCCAACTTAGTTAGGTAACAGCTTGTTGAGAAACCAGATGGGGTTTCAAAAATGCTAGTACCTTGTTCATATACATATAGACAAAAACCTCAGAGTGTATCTTTGGCTGCCAGCATAGTCAGTATGCACTGCAGAATTTTAAACTCGTATATAATCTTATAAAAACAAAAGGCAGCTAACTCTCTCCCTCTGTCTCTCAGTTATGGATGAAAACAGGATCAGCCTATACTGGTACTGTCACACTGCAGCTCATGCCTCTCAGTCCGGCCTTTAGATCAGAGCTTCCCAGACTACCCTTGCAGCATGTCCCCAGAGTTGGCAGGCTGAGATTAAATTTTTTATTTTCTGATGTTGGAGATACAAATATTGACATCTTAAGATTTCAATTTAGTTTTTCAGTGGGATTTCCTAGTATCTGAAGCAGTTCCACTGTGTTTAGCTGGTGAACTGTAAAATCTATCCACAGTCCTTCAAAAACCAGTTTCAGAAAATCATTGCAAATGGGAAGAACAACCCTTAAAATTGAGCTGTGGTGTATCACTACATCTTGGTTTTGTGTCCTCAGTGAGGATGTTGAGACACATGTCCTAAATTAGCAGGACATTTCAAGCCATGTTCCTGTAGGTTTAAGCCTACTTCTCACCACACAATCAGTTTCATGCAGTTGGCTCCACAGAAGGGGAATTTAGAGCTCTGTCATTTTAAAACACTCCTTTAGGATGTGGATAATCTTGTGTATCTCCAGCATGCCTGGAAGTCCCATTAGAATTGCACTTCAAGCTTCCACGTAAAGGAATTCACAGGATTCTCATGTGGCAGAAGCCAAGTGAAGGGGCTACTGTTTCCCGCTCTAAGGAAAAAAAATCTACACAGAAAACCTCTGCATTTAACTGAAAAATTGTCACAGTACAATAGCACAAACATCTGGTTACAAAATCTCAATTCTTAAAAGTGAGCTGGGTCATCCCCCCAGACACACAAGGGCAACTAAGTATATTGTATGTCAAACAGTGACAAAACTGTATCACAGATTACAAATTGCAAAGCAGCAAGTCAGATAGTATCTGTGAGATTAAAGGTGGGCAAAATAAGACCTTTAAACAATCTATTCAAGCTTTAAAATCCTTTTGTAAAGTGCTCTGTTCCTCCAAAGCAGCAGTGGCAGCTGTTTGCATCCAAGTATTTAATATGGGTTAGGGATAGACTGTTTAAAGTTTATGAAAAAAAGGACTTTTCATTCTTCTTTACCAGTGTGGAAGGTTGCTTCACAACTTTAAAATACTTGCAAATTCATCCATGTTTGGAAAAAAGCCCACTCAAAAGAGTGTGTGAGATGTAAAAGATCTCAAATTCCTTTAGGCTTTTTTATTTTCAGGTTAAGAAAACAAAGCATTTGATGACTACCAGAAAGAGGGCAATGTACTTTTGTGCTGGTTACATCAAATACAGTTTCCCATTGTCTGAAGAACAATTTTCTGTCAAGAAATGATTTTGAATGAGCTTTGGGTAGTAACAAGATTTTACCATTTAATAAAATTCTGTTTATCACCATCAACCCTGTTGCAGACTGTGAACCACTTCCATTTGGTAAATCTGTTGGGATTTATAGCTTTCTGTGAAGCCAACAAACTCTCTCACTTTGTATCTCAGAAAAAAACCACAATAACATCTGCAAATGAAAAAGCAATTACTAGAGTAAATAGGCTAGTCCTGCTGTTTGCAGACCCTCTTCATGTCTGCTGGACACAGGCAGCACCAGGCACTCACTCTGCTAGGCAGCTTCCTTGAAGACACACTCACAGAATCACAGAATCACAGAATATGCAGAGTTGGAAGGGACAGACAGGGATCATTGAGTCCAACCCTTAGTCCTGCACAGGATCATCCCCAAGAGTCACACCATGTGCCTGAGTGTATCATACTTCTTGAACTCTGTCAGGCTTGGTGTTGTGACCACTTCCCTGGGGAGCCTGTTCCAGTGCCCAACCATGCTTTGAGTGAAGAATGTTTTTCTAATATCCAACCTAATACCCAACCTAAACCTCCCGTGACACAACTTCAGGCCATTCCCTCAGGCCCTGTCACTGGTCACCACAGAGAAGAGATCAGTGTCTACACCTCCTCTTCCCCTCACGAGGAAGTTGTAGACTACAATGTCTCTCCTCAGTCTCCTCCAGGCTGAACAGACCAAGTGACCTCAGCCACTCCTCATACGACTTCCCCTCAAGGCCCTTCCCCATCTTGGTTGTGCTCTTTTGGACACTCTCTAATAGCTGAATATCTTTCTTATGTGGTGGTACCCAAAACTTACATTGTGGTACCCAAAACTGCACACAATATTCCAGTTGAGGCCACACCAGTGCTGAGTAGAATGGGACAATCACCTCCCTTGACTGGCTGGCAGTAGCAAAAGCTTAGTCAGTTATACCTAAATACATTCTTCCTTCTTTGAGCTAGAGGACTGAGGTCAGGGATAATTAAAATATCATCATATCTCCCATTATGCACTCTCTGGATCTCAGCCCTCCACGGTTTGGGGGGTGCACCAGCTCCTGTTCCTTGTCCATGTGTGGAGCCATTTCTAACGGCTGAAGGGATGGGGAAGTGGGAGACTCCATGCAGCGAGATGTTCCGTCCCGGCCGGCGACCGGAATTCAATCCTTGCCACGCGGAGGGGAGAGTTGCTCCCCCTCCCCCCACCCACGTGGTCCCATGGCCGCCCCAGAGACAGAGACGGCA
>JAWWLV010000121.1:58828534-58850276 GCA_035041135.1 Platyrinchus mystaceus | reverse complement strand
TCGAAGGGGGTTTTGGGAAGAAGAAAGCAGGGACTTTTACAGACAATGCAAAAAGCCATTTTAACCACGTTTCACTTTAACCTTAGAATCTTCACTGCTACAGCACTCTACATCGTAGAAGCTTGCTGTCTGTGATGCTCTGCACTCTGGCATCAGCAAGTGAAAGAATAATTCATCCTTTGTCTCCTGCATTTATTATTTTACCTTGCAAGGGTGCAGAAACTCTTTTCAGGAGACAGTGGGTCATCTGAAGAATCATGACCACAAAACTCCAGTAGACCACCTCCAAGAAGATGGCCAAGAGCCATCTTCTCGAGATTCAGCCAGTTCTCTTGTTCCACAATCTGAATTGCCTTTTCATATGCTCACAGGGAGAAGAGTTGAATATCAGCCTTGAATGCTGCTTTTCAAAGACAGCCACGTCATTACTCATTTTAAAGTAAACAACTCTTGCACTGCCCAGTAGGATAGCTAGGTGTTTCTTGTGCTATCTGTAAATTGGTGAGTTTGTCTGTATTCTCTGATTTCTTTATTTCCTATGGATAAAGGACAGTAAAAGAAGGAAAACCTTATTTATTAGTGTTTAGGTTTGTGGCAAAGCCAGTTTCCAACATATAAATCAGAAAATGACCTTATCACTACCCTTTAGTTCAGCAATATTTGGACATGGTCTGTTGATACCTTGAACACATGATAAGATATAATCTGACCACAACCATGTTCCACTGGACTTATGTTCATAGACCTACTATTTTCTTCCTCTTCTCTTGTATTTCTATTTTATTTTTTCCCATTTTTTTTTTCTTTTTTCTCTACTAGAAGTTCTGTCCTTGACTCTCTCTTCAATGATTTCTTTTAAATTCTGCTTTCATGCATTATTCCTCAACCATGATAGCTCAGCAGAGTAAATCTTTTATCAGAAAGCCAGGAAATGACAGTAACGGCACATCTCTATAGCCAATTTAAACAGTGAGGAGTTTAAATGGATCGTAGATCCTTTTCATAGTTCATCCAGATCCATTCTATGAGCTGGCAAAAAGAGGAACTTCTGCAGACACCATTACTGGTGGTATTAATGATCTCATCTCCTCTGACGTAGGAAACACAACAGCTAGTGGTCAAGGTGGCTGGGAGTAAGGAATGTACTGTATTTTTTAAACAGAAGAAGACCAAGTGACCACACAGCCAATGCTGCTAGTTTAGAGGGGAAAAAAAGAGAATCCACTTTTGCTTGTGTTTCTGCACCATCCTAGGAAAAGTACTATTACTATATGTGTTATTTTTAAGAGAAACAAAACATCCTTGTGCTTTTTGACACTTTTTACTGTAAATTCAAAATGAGTTATAGGAACTATGTAGCAATGGTTCACGGCCTGAAATATCTGCTTTATTGCAAGACAGCCATCTCTATTCAAGAGGCTGCTATTCTATAAAGTGTTAGAAGGACCATCAGAGCACATGCCCTGACTGCCTTCTTCAGATAGGTCCATGCTTCTACCAGGACAAACCAGTGCCATGTTTGAAAGAGTAAAAGTGAGACCAAATTTAAACATAGTATTATACTGAGTTACCATAATAATCTCTCAGGTCTCTGAATTTTAAGAAGCATTGCGTGTGAGATCTGGATCATGGAAAAAATACAATGCTGATATAAGATGCAGGAAAAGCAATTCTCCAGGCCCTGGGTTTTTTCATGCACAGATTAACTTTGTGATGGCAAAGGAGTGTTTCAGCTCATCAATTGACTGATTGTTGCAGTATTTGTCGTTGTGGCGCTTACTTGTTTTGCTAAAGGAAATGCTTTAGCAGGGAGCGCACACACAGCCTGGCACAAACTGGAGTGTGCCCACATTCCTGACAATGATGGTTTACTTAGCTGTGCAGTGGGAGACTGTTTTCAGCTGGCTGGTTAGAGTGCCCATTTTTTCATGAAAAAGGAAAAACGTAATACTATGAAGAATCATGGACTTGAGCTGCCTGATTTCACCACCAGATCTAAATTCTTCCAAAACAAAATACCTCAAAACTTCCAGTGGGCAACAAGGTGTGCATTTATGCACTGCTGTGGTAGTCTGTGGAGTGGTTTTTCATGGTGACTTTCAGCGATCTCAGTGCACAAACCAGACACAGTAGCCTTAGGTACTGAGGGGTCTCCTGGCTGTTACTGTGGCACAACATTTTTCTCAAAAAACTCTGCTTTATACTACATAAGAGTTTTGTACTTCATGTATTAAACCCCTAAGGGATTGGATGAGGATATCTGTAGGTCATTTTAGGGGATGAGATAGCTATGAGGTGCAGCAGGCTGGGACAGCTCACCTAGGGGGAAGGTGATGGTATAGGTAAGGTTCGTACAATGAGGAAGGAAGAGGAGAAGGTGAGGGAGAGGGTGTTCACCCAAATGCTCCACCAGCAGAACAGGACTCAGTTTAAAACAGGTAAAAGTCACTTTACAGAGCAGGCAGTATACTTATAAAACATGCTGCCACAGGAGTCATGGTGAGGATTTAGACAAAACCTCCAGGTTCAAAACAGGATTAGACAAAATAAAGCAAATTAGGTCCAAAAAAGACACCATTTGGAGTGGGATGAGAGGGATGTTTCCCGGGGTATCCCCAATCTAATAGATATTTTTGTGCATTTGCAGAAAATTAATCTCCTTAGGATGCCTTCTTTTGCAGAGCAAGTCATGGAGGATTCTGTCTCTCCCCAGTGGCTTTTTGGCGAGCTCAAGGAGATTGATGCATTTAGGCTAAGTTAGCTTCAGTTTACACCTCTCCCCAGATAAAGAAAATTTAACTTAATGAGTCCATGATGAAACTAAAAAAGTCATATGATAGAAAAAAAGAAACCAACATTTTTAGAGCAAAACAAATGCTCAAACCCCAAAAGACTCAGTGTCAAATTTTAATCCCACATCAGCCATTCACTGACATGAAGGCAAAGTTCAGCCACAGTAGCTCAGCTACATCATTGTCCCCCTGTGGCAATGGGATTTGAGAAAACTGCATGACATAGGCAAAAATGGCCAATATCTTGAGCCAGGTACTGTGTACTTTTCCCTGCTGAGAAACAGCACTGCTAGCCTTGCTTCAGCTGATGAACAAGAACTAAGGGGATCATAGTTTTTACATCAGTTTCAGGAATGAGATTACAGCCTTTGACTCGGAAATTACTTCCAATATTCATTTTGATCCATTTCTTTGAATTTATCAAGAATAACTGCTTATCTTTGTTCACAATAACCACAAATTCCTTAATGAATGGCAATCCATGTGTAAGCTGCCTGATAGATAACCTCTTACTGGAAACTGTACCATATCTAATTATGACTCAATCTAACAATAACAAAAACTGCTTTGGTGTTTTGATTTGTCAGCTCTACTGTGTAATGTTAACACATCTTGATAATCCAGGGCAATAACACAGACTGCCTCATTTCAAGTTTTCTTTGCACCGTTCTTTGCATCTCAACTGCTAAATTGATTGGCATCCCTCTGCTTCTAAACTGCCTTTTGAGAATTAGCTGAACTGTAATTAGCATAATTTATCATCTAGAGAGAAATCGTGTTTCCAGGCTTAGATGATCCCTTGCTTCAAAGTGTGGAAAAGCTACATGTATATAAACATAATATATTCATAGGTAATAATATGTATCCATAATGTAATACTGTATTACAATGATCTATGACACTAATCTCCCTATTCCACCCCTTATCTACTCTGCATGGATGTGGACTCCCCCCTGTTGATGGCTACTATTAGGTGGAAAAGAATGATACGAAACAGCTTTACTGATGGGACACTCCTTTGTCTGCTGGTCCCACGGCAGATTGCATCTTCACCCTCCCCCTCTGTATAATCTGGTCGTTCGAGCCTCCCCTCCTTCCTAGGAAAGATATTTCATGTGGAAGGATATTTTCCATATTTATTTTTGTCTTATTCTTACTGAGCTGTGGTGTTCAAAGTAGCCTGTTGACTTTCTGCTTCATGCCTTGCTGTGAATCCCAGATTAGCACTGGTTGCTTGCTTGTGCTGTGATTTATTGGTACAAGGAATTTCACCAAGTTTACACTTCCAAGAAATCTGTCTCACATGCTAACAGGGAGTGAAGGAAGAAACTGAGCATGAAATGAAAAACATTCTCTTGACTGCCATACGTACAAACTGAATTTTCATTGAAACTCATTACAAAAAGTCATCCAGAAAGGAACCAGAAGTAAAATTACTCATCGGCCTGGTAAAGCTGTCTGTGCTAAGTCCTCTTCGTATTTTCCAACAAGGTACACTGTTTAAAATAATAGTCACCAGAAACCAAGAGAAATATGACTGATGCTGACTTGGTATAAGTGTAAATGAAACAGCACAGAGATTTAAAAATACCTCAAAGATAAACAGATCTGTTTGTCTGGTAGCCACCTCTTGCTTTACAGCAATGTTTTGTTTTTCAGTTCCTGTTTTGTTTAGCTTCACCATTCTGAATGGAATACCAGTTTCCTTTAATTTAATTTTATTTTATTCAATATAAACCATTTATTTAATGGCTTTCTTTTAATTAATTTTTAGAAATCTAAATGGAGCAGTATTAGCATATTCATCAGCCTGCATTCATTTTGTCTGCAGGAATTCCTTGGGCCATAAAAATGATTTTGTTTCAGACAGCTTGTTGCCAGAACGTAGGGATTCCTGACAACAGTGGACTCAATTAGCAATTACACATAGGCTGTGGACAGGCATCATCATCTTGGGCTTTAGCTGAACCAGCTGAAGAGGTTGTTGAAGAAACACCTCATCCCCGTGCACTCATCACCTTCTGTCAGCGGTCTCTATCCAACATCCATCAAAAAGAAAATTTTTAGAATTTAAAGAAGACCTCACTGTTACAGCAGCTTACTTTGACTGAAACAAGTTATGGAAAGTCACAGGCAGAGTCTGACCAGCAGATCAGAGGGGATGCTAACTTCCAGTAGCAGAGTGGGGAGGAGGCTGGGGCACTCATCTTTTTTTTTTGGCACAGCTGCAAATGGAAAAGAACATGCATCCATAGACTTGAGCAAACACCAGCCTCAAGAGAGGAGATGAGAAGAAATGCCAGAAGAAATGCCTTATGGGCATGTCAATGTGCATGCAGTTTGTAGTAAAATATCTTGGGCTTGCCATGAACTTACTCCACTCAAGGCAACAGGAGCTTTGCCATTTACATCTGTGGCAGAAATAATTCTAAGTTCTGAGGACAACTTGAAATGTATTAAGTGAAAGGACAGTTTATCACACATCCTAAGATGAGTGTCAGCTTGCTAAACCACATAATTAAATTGTGTGTCAGAGCCCTGAATTTTTACTTATGCATCTAAAGAAGTAGATTGAATTTCATAAGCACTGGAAATCCAGGAATCTCCTGTTGACTTAGTCATTCCAAAGGATCCCAAATTTTGGAAAAATAATACCATTTATATGGCTCAGGAATCTACTTTTAAGTGTGTTTGTGTTAATCATTCAGTCTATGCAACTGAATGAAAGGAAATAAAGCCCATTTGGAAGGGCAAATTTTAAATATTGCCTCTCATTTAAAAATACTACAAAAGCTGTAAGAACATTCGAACAGACTAGAACCTTAGAGCAGCACAATTATAGTGTTTTGGATGACTGTGGCAAGATCTTAACTTAGTATAATGATGGTTTAAATTCTTCTAGATACATAATTACTTTTCTGCAGAACAGAAACCTGTTATTCCCATCAAATGCAAATTAGTCTCTAATATCCAAATCTGAAAGGCGTGTCAATCACTCCAGCAGCTGTTACCTTTCAGATAGGTGTAAGTAGATCTTACAGCTTTTATATTCAGTCATAAAAGAAATTACTTAAATAACCAACAGTAATCTCTGAATAATACAATGACATTTTGCCTCTTCATTAATTTTACTGCATTTTTCACAGTGTCTTTAGAGGTGAAAGTGCCCCACTGTCAGGGATTGAAAGTTTTATGGTGGTTTTGTGCTCTACACTCAGAAGTTTCAAGAGAGTGAGGCTGAGAAATTACTCTCACAACTTCATGGTTTCTAGATTTGAATGTGCTTGGCAATGGAGACCCAGCTGTGTTTAGCCCTATCAGTTACCTTGTCCAAACTCAGTGTGCAATTGGTGTGGCAGCTGTAAAGCGCTGGGGAGCACTGTGTAGAGTCTATGGTGTAACCAGAGCATGCCTCAGTGTAGTGGAGGCTCTTGACCTTGAAAGAAGCAGACAGAAAAAGAGACAGGGAAAGGGAAGGGTGAAGCTCTGAATAATAGAAGATAAAAAATAAATAAGTAAACTTTCTGCATGTACTGCACATACTTAGTCTTTTTCATTACACCAGAACTACATACAGTATACCACAGTACATTCATTTTTACAGGCCAAGTTCTAGATATTACAGTATCTCATTTTCCAGCTCTCCTTTCGTAATCTCTTTTCCATATGTTAGGGAAACCAGTGGTAAAGAAACAGATCTGCTGTGCACCAAGTTCATACATCAAGCACCTGAGCCTAATAGGTGGGAAAGGAAGCTGTGAACCGCTTTTATCGCTTCCAGACTAGACAGTGTCTCAAAGTGTCTGGAGAAATGAAGGAGCAGTAGCTTGTCTTTCCTCCTTTCCTGGGGAAATCTGTGCTGGTTGAAATTTGGAAGGTACTAAGATGTTGTGTGCCTTGCCCACACAGATAGTGTCCTGACATTGGCCAGGTTCTTCCGGTCCCTATGCCCAAACCTTTTGTTTTTTCTCCTTTTGTTATATGATGTCATCAGGCAATCAAATCTCACCTGCAAGTTTGTTCAGCCCAATACGCATTTATTCAATCCCAAATTTAATCTAACCATTTCTTTGAAATGTGCAGTTCTTTGGATTCCCCTTCACCAAGTTTTTTTGTATATGTACACACATATATATGTGTGTGTATATATGTATATACATATATAAAATTGTATTGTGTGTATATATGTATGTACTAATACACATCTGCAACCACACACATATAAACGAAACCATCTACCAACCAAAGTGATATGTTGTCGGGGACCTGTCATCTTAGGGGCTGCTTGCCACTGGAAATAAATGAGAGCGGCATGATGTTCTTGCCAGCCTTCCCCCTCATCTCTTCCTCATGCCTTGACTCACCATTGTTATCTCCTGTTTCAGCATACTAACATTGTGCTGGAGTACTGGTCAGGTCCTTGCAGACTGTTTAAAGTGGACACTTTTGGAGTAGAACTAAGTGGGCTCTTCCTAGCTGAGGAATCTGGCCATGCATTTGGTAGTGTTTCCCTTGCTAGAAAAGGAGGTGTTGTTACATGAATAGGAGGACAGGGACCTTTCAACCTTCCAGTGTCTGTGTTTGAAAATCAAACACCTAGACTGTGCTGAGTCCATAAAGTTCAGATGGAGAGTGAAGAGCTGAAATGGAAAGCCTTCCCAAGCCTTCCCACTTCTAAGTATTTTCCTTTCCAAACAAACTGGCTCAAATCAATTCAGCCTCAGTGAATAAGACAATTAAGGCCTGAATGGGGAATCAGTTATGGATAACTTTAAATCAAAATATATTGTGGCTGGACTCTATGCTTAAAATATTTATGTACATATTTGAATTGGAAGTTGCCTCTTTCAAGCAACTGGTAGGGTTAGCACGAATTAAGTTAAACACATGTATTAGTACTTGCTAGGCTGAAGTCTAAGACCTTGATTCATTAAGTGATCTCCTCAGATGAGACACAATCATTGGTCATGGTAGGTCCCAACCTAATGTGCCAAAAAGATGCTATCTGAAGGGTGAGGCAAAACACCTGATTTTGCTTCATATTTGCATACATGCACTAGGCATACAAATCTAGCTTGTGACTGTATCAGCTGACTCTTGGCATATTCTTAAAAAGTTATCATTCAAGCATTGAGGCTGGTTCACAGGTGCAGCAGGTCGCAGTAGGTCACAGCAGGTCGCAGCCGGTCACCGCAGGTCGCAGCCTAATTGCCTTAAAAGTCCCTAATTTCCAAATGCAATCCCTCTTGGCATTTACTTGTCCACTTTCAGACCCTGCAAGTGCTTCCATTCTGCAGATTTCTAAACCCCTATGCAACATATCTCAATCTAGTACTGCTCTGCTTCTCTCATCTTATCTGGTAGGTGTTCCTATAGCACTTCTACTAATGAAGTATCAGTACAGTAGAAGTGTTGCCACCTTTTCACCTCAGACAATATTCACATCCACAGTCCTCTTCTCACTGAAATTCAAGAAAAGCTCTGAACTTTGATGTGAGGGGATCAGTCTCAATTCCATCCTCTTCTGAAAGGCCTTTTCATGCCCCTAGCATTTAGAGGTGAACACCATAAGTCCCAGGCAATAGACTGTTTTGATGATTTGAATAATAAACTACAGTGAATAAACACAAGTTCATTAGATCAGAGAGAAAGAATGAACAATTTTACAGACTCTTGGATTGGGTGTTCCCATGGCTGGGGAAGCATCTCACCTGCTGCGGTTCTTGACTGCTTAACTGTGTTGCATGGAGGGTTTACCTCCAGGAGGGGTATACTGCTTTAGATGTCTCAGAACATCTAATACTCATGTGGTTTAATGGTTATCCAAGGAAAAAATATGCTTCATCCGGTTCTTAAAGGCAAAGGAAAGAAATTAAAGGAATTAAATTTCACATTCTTCTCTCCTCTGGTTCTGTTTCTGCTACCCCCATATTATTCAGGACAGTTCACAATGGCCATAATCTGTGTGAATTTAGCATTACACAGGCAGGTAGGGATGGAAGAGAGTTAAGAGTAGTGAATTCTGATTAAAAAACCCCTCCAAGTGCCTGGAGTTTGAAGATCGGGAAGAAGTAGAATTTCTGATAATATCTCCTCTGGTTTATTTATGCCCACACTGGCTTTTTTGAATCCAGCTAGTAAGGATTTAGGCCTCTCTGCATATTGTGAAAGGAGGATAGGATTCTTCTTTCAGGCAGTGGAGTTGATTAAGACGCGAAAGAGTAAAGCTGCAGTATAACACTGAAAATCCTAGGAGTTTAATTACCATTGATTCACATCAGTCCAGGTGCTTTTTAAAAGTTTAACTCTGCAGCCTTAGGTCACAGTCTCTCCAGGGCAGTGACCAGCTATTTCATCTGGCAATATCTGTCCCTAGAGTTTATAGTAATGGTGAACGTAGTTGTGGAATAGTGGAAATCAGCAACTTCCTCTCAATTTAAATATATGAAGTATACCACCTGGCCTTGAAGCATTTGTTTCTCCTGTCTTTCCCCTCTGCATGTACTGTTATGCTTAATCTGAGAGCAAAAGATTCATCACTATCTCCCTCCACTGGTAAATTTTGGTAATATCTTTTGCAGAAAGAAAAAGATATTCAAACATATTATCCACTATTTTATAGAGTTTTTTTTCCAGTAGAGGGAAGAGAGTAGAGAGATTGACAATTTTAGAAGTCAAATATGCATTAGAACATGCAGTCATTTCTGAAGAACAATTGTCATTTATTATGTAATTATTTATTTCTATATAATAGAATCACAGGTTTGAGCCAGAGGCTGAACGGGAAGCTCAGGAGATCTCTATTCCAACCTCCTGCTCGCAGCAGGGCCAGATGTATGCTCAGATCTGGATGCTCAGGACTGTGTCCACTCAGGTCTGGCAAATGCCTGAGGGGTCCCACTGTCCTCAGCATGAGCAAGCTTTTCCTTACACCCAGTCTGAACCTCTCAGCTTGCTCCCCTTGTCCCTCAGCCTCCACCACGCAGCACAGTTAAGACCCTGGATGCCTCTTCTCAGCCATCTGCTCACAGGTGCTGATCCCTTCCCCAGGCTGAACCAGCCCTGTTTCTCTGCCTCCTTGCACAGGAAAAATGCTCTGTCCCCAACAATTCAGAGGCTCCTACTGAGCTTGTTCCAGTCTGTCCAGACCCTCAGAGGTCCCAGCTGAAGACAGCACCTACATGTGGTGTGACAAGTGCTGAGCTGAAATATCATGTAATCTAGTGTGTGTGCTTCTATTAATATAACAAAATATCAAGCCTGAAAAAGAACTCTTTGTTTTTCTTCCATGCTCACATAAGTGGCTACTTTTCCCTCATTCCAACTTTTGGATGAAGGAAACTTCAGCAGCTAGCTGATGGTCACAGAGGAGAGTCACCTCTCCCCAGCTCTGCCCTGGGGAGAAGAATTGATATGGCAGCCCTGGCCCTTTACAGGACCTTTCCTTTCAGGGTGTGAAGAGGGGATGGGCCAGAGCAGAAATATTCACTCAAAGCATATGTCTTTTACTGAAAACATGGAAAATATGAATGTAACTCAGCTGAGAACACAGATCGCTCAAGTCAAGGTCAGGTCTTTCTGTGGTTTTACTGTTTCCCGGTAGAAGTTGCAAGAATTTCCATGCTTTTCTGATCTGAATTTCATTTGGAAAGTATGTAAATGGCTATTTTCATTACTTGTACAGGCTTAGTCAGAAACTCATGCTGAGGAAGACGGGCATTTTCCAGAATTTTCACCAATAATAAAGCCATCATAGTTCACTCAAGAGATGCTAAAAGAGACGTTTTGACAGCATAGCTGTGGAACAGCTTTCTGTGGCAGAGTTACTGGTTGGACAACTCAGCATGCGTCACTGGCAAGCCTTCATGAGGTAGTAAAAGCTGTGCTGTTGGACTCCAAAACATCCTTGTTATTATGTGTGAATTTTATTTTATATTTTGTTTCAATACCCTATTCTCCTCATGACTTGCTGTGATTTAGTCAGCAACATGTTAGTCTAGATAATAATAAACCACCAAGAATAACATATTTCAAATGGTAAAGTACTTACTAAAAGATAATAATTGTTAAGTGTTCAAGAGTATGCAGTTTTTGCAAATAGATTCAAAGACTGTGCTCAGGTAGAGTTTGTAACTAATTTCAGGGATTAAAATTATGTGCTTAGCATATGTGTATGTATGCATACTGAAAGGTGCAGAGTAAAATTTGAGGGATAATTTATTCACTAATCTAATTTTTCAAAAAAAAAAATTACAGAAGCAAGTCCAAGTCATTGTCACTGTCAATGAGACTGAAGTGTCACTCCAGCTATTTACTCTAGCAAAAAGCCATCATGCATGAGATACTCAAACATTATCTCTTCTAAAAATCTAAATGTGCAGAAGCAGAGTGAGAAGAGAAAGAAACCCTCAGTGAAAGCAGAGACAAAGCAGGTAATTTTGGTGGTGGAATATAAAGTAGATTTTCCTCCTACCCCAGCCATCAGCAGGCAGCAAGCAGCACACTCAATGCAGCATCAACACAACTGAAGAAACAGATAATTTAGGAGAGGGGATCTGATTATCTGAAACACATGGGGAATCAAACTTTTCAGATTTCTTTTTGTCAGAAGATGGCTGAAAACTTCATTCCCTGCTCCTTAGTACTTGTAACGTGGGGAGGTGAGGATCCTGGTTAGGGCTGTCAGTGAGTCAGCCATGGCTGGAGAGAAGCACTTGAGATGGGACAGTATTTAGGCTTTCCCCAATACCTGACACAAGGGCTACCCTGTGGTAATAGGCAAGCCTGCAAGATGCTTCCTCTCCCTTTACCCTCCTAGAATGTTTATTTCCTTGTGGCAGAGGAACAGATCTGTCTCCTGATTGCCCCATACTGTAATTCTCTATCATGTGATAAAAGATGATGCCACTGGGGACACAACACTACAGTGTTCTCAAATCAGGCCAATAAATAACAGGCAAGACAGAGCCCTGTAAACTATTTCTTACAGGTCCATTGCTCTGGGCTGAATATTAAGCATGTAGTAAACTAGTTGCTGGATTTCTTACTATCCCTTTTCAATGTCTTGAGTGATGATGTTACTGTCTGTCATTTTTCCTGCTGCCTCTTTCTGTGATAGATCAAAGTCGGTGAAGATTTTACAGGTGAAGATACAAAGATTGAATTCAGAAACAAGCCAGTATATTAAAACAACAACAAGAAAAGGATGAAACATTAATTAAGAAACAAGCCCCCATGTATTGCTCACCCTTAAAAAAAGATTATTTTTACACTTATTACTGAATGTTATATTTTAAACAAATAATAATATGAAACCCTATATTCATGTTAACCATCTGAAGAAGTATGTGAGAAAATGCTTATTCTAAGTAGAAAATTTTTACTAGTAAAATGTTGCTTTCATACATCGAAGAAAGAAAAGGTGTTGCTGTCTGAAAGGCAAAAGGGAAAGTGACATTTTCAAGGGAGAAGGTTCATACAAAATTCAAGCTGGGACCAATATTTCCTAGTGTTATTGTTTTCCTCTCTGTACATTTACTATGATCTGAATTTCTTCTTAATAACATTCCCTAGCAAAATTTCTTACTAAGCAGCCTGAATTTGATAAAAGTAAAAAATATATTATTCTTAAACAAGAATACAAGGAATTCTTGGCGAGAACACTTGCTCTCTAACTTTCAAATGCTATTAGTGAACATACCTGATCATTTGATACAAGGTAACCTGGGGACATGTACTTCTTTGGTAACCTTTAATGACACAGAGTAGGGATTCCATATGTAACCAAACAACACCAATGGTGCACTTTCTTAACTATGTACAACTTGTTAAATGGACAAGTGCTCAGTTCATGTGGTACATTCCTATCTGCATTTCAATCTCTTTTTTCTTCATCATTTCAATTCCTAAATACTGCTGAATTTTATTGGTTCTGGGCTGGGATTCTGTCTAATGTGTCTGAGTACATTTCAGCACAGTAAGATTCCAGCATTTCAAAAAAATGCATTATACTTTATTCAGTATGCAATTTATAGTTTATGTGATAGATGATATGTTAACAGAAATACATTCTAAAGGGGGTTTTTTCCAAAAAAGCAGAGAAAATGGGAAGAGAGTCTAAATAAAATCCCATACTAAACAAGTACTGAAAGGTTTGTCCAAGTCCTGCCATGGGCGGCTCTGAAACACATTATAGCACATAATGTTCTCTATGACAGGAGCCCACAGACATATGAGAGAGCAAATATTTATTTCACAAATTTGGACTCTGTGGTGGAACATAAACATTTTGTATGTAGTCTGCAGCTTGTTATCACAGATCCAATGTTACATTTCTCAGAAATCAATAACCCAGAGTGCACTTTGTACTGAGATCCAGGGTAGGCAAGGAATAATAAGGCTTTGTATTTCGACGATAAACGGGATGCAAGTATAGGTGTATCCCTTAGGAATCTGGTAGAGAGCCCTGAGTACCTTGACTGCAGGCCAAGGCTGTCGGCATTGTACTGTTTATGGTCTGTTCCTTACATTCACAGCCAGGCCTGGAGTCTGCTCTGTCTGGACGGTCCAAGAGAGCTGGGTGTTCTTGGCCAAGGAGCGGGTGTTTTTCCACAGCTGGGACAGGAAGGACTCAAGTGGGTACTCATGAACAGAGAAGAATTGGACAGGTTTCTGCTGCTGCGAGGAGGTAACTCCTGGTCAGTCGTAGGCTGTCAACAGAGAAAGAGAGACATACACACATGCTTTTCATGGAAGAGAAGACAGGAACCTTGGTAGGGACCACACTCATTTCTCCACTGAAAAGTCTGTGAGACACCACCTGGAGGTCTCAACTGGCAAACATGAAGGATTTGTTGCCTTGCATGTTTCCAGACATATTTCCACACTGGGAGAGAATGTCAAATTCTATCTCTAAAACCATTTGAGAGTCACTGGAGTGAATCACATCTAATGCCATATTACCACTAATTAATTTACTATTTTTTTTCCCAGTAATTAGAGGCAATGCTTCAACATCCACAGGACACACTTTGAAATATCCCTTTGCATTGCTGAGTAGCTGAAAACCATTCAGTCTTTGACCATGAGAACAATCTATTTTATAAGCTGAAACAAAATACTCCTAGCTATTAGAAAAATCCTATCCAACCCACTTTAAATCCAAGTGTGCATTGGACTCTTCAAAAACATATGGCATGAATTGCATAAGCTGACTACCAAAAAATTGACAATTCTTGTTGTTAAATTACTGCACAGGAATAGCTACAAATGGCTCTTTGTGTTACTATACAACATAACAGAAGAACTGTTTGTGATTTTGTTTTCCACAAATCAAGTTCCCCTAACCTCTTCTGAAGCAGCTATGAACAAATTTTGCAGTTTTTCATGGTTTGCTGTAGCTCACCAGATCACTATCTCTGGCTCAGTCCTGTTTGTTAGATGTTCTAATTCTTGGCTGCAGTGGTAGTACCTACAGCACAAATCAGGGCAAATTTATGAGCTTCTCTAACCTACAGTCTCCATTCCACGATACTAAACATCTCTATTACCTAGAATTGGCCAGGAACAACCCACCCTTTCTCAGTTGCATACCTCAGGAGAGGTAGAACAACGCATTAAAAGACCAGTTGTACTAACTTTATAATGCATGCGGGAAAACACTAAGGGGAATATCTAAGGGAAATTGAATAGTGTTGGTGTTTATGCAGGCATGCTAAGAGGCATTGACTTCACTTCAAGACAAGAACCTGGCTCTCTATTCCCTTGATCGTGCTCAAAGTCCGAAGAAGGAATTAATGAAGCTCCTATCCATTGCTTACACCCCTAGGGCACTCTGGATTAACAGAGTAAAAAGAATCCCATGCTGTACCTTGATGAGAAAAATGGCACAATGAGATAAAATCTATGAGACATCAGTACTAAAACTTGGATTAATGCCCATTAATATAAGTATGACTCAGGAGCTGGCTCTGTAAGGCTCCCAGTGATAAAGGGAGGTAGTAAGCTCATAAGAGTATCCAACATTGTCTGAGATTTGAGCAACTTTTTGGATGCCCGGTTCCTATTGACTATAGTGGCAATCTGACAGGCTTCTGCAGCTCTTCAGTGTTCAATCTCATCTTTACCACCTTAAAAAAGTTGTTATTATCAGCAAATTTTGGTACTTCACTTCCCAGCCATATCCCAGAGCATTTCTGGAGATGCTGAGCACAGATGGTGGCAGAATACCATGGATGACATCTTCTGTTCTGAAAAGCTGGCACAGCTCTTTAAGTATTATAGTCCTTTTTGGCCTGTAGAGGCACAGAAGCTAAGTACAGAGCTGTGGCTCATACCAGCAGTTATACCACTCTACCAAGAAATAATCACTGATAGTGTCTTAAAAATGTGTGTCTCTCTTCATGCCCCTAGATAGGTGGAGTGAGAGAATGACAAGGATTTACAAAGCCATGAAAGGTGCAAGAGATGTAAATAAGAAATTATATCTAGAGCCTGTAGGTTGCTTTTTAAAGGTTGCATATGTCAGTACACGTTGTGAAACTGAATCAGAATTGTTGATTCTGAATATATACAAAGGTCTATATTTTTCAAAAATCATTATCATTTTTCCTTGCCAGTGGTTTTAAGCACCTAGTCTGGGACAAGTAACATGTGCCTCTCAGAAGTCCAGAGCATAAAAATTTTCTTCAAGAAAATGGAATAAATAAGTGATCAGTTACTAATTTCATTACCACATCAGTAGGAAGGTCACCTGAAACTGTCTAATGGAACTTCAGGAAGCCAAAATCTTGAGATAATTTTCTTGCTTCAAGGATGTAATGAGTGATTCAAACTGAATGCTAGTCAGAAGCTGTCAGATATTCAGTTCTCTCTTTTCTCCATCTCTCAGCTTCCAGCCTAGAGCCTTAGCTGGCAATTCAACCTCTGTGCTACTGTCCTGCCTACAGTAAGCCAGTCATCTAATACTACATTGTGATATGTAATGAGAGAAACAGCATCCTGCAGGTAATGAAGATTATTAATTCCTCAACAATGTGTGTATGTGTGTGTACATAGAGAAAAATAGAGCATAGGTGATATGAAGAAAGAGGAAAAGACAAAGAGAGAGAGAGAGTGAAAAGATAGCTTTGGCTATTGATTAATATTTACTGAGGACAGTCCCTGTACAGAGAAAATATTTTCCCCATCAGACTGTTTGCTCATTTTTTTCCAAACTGCTGCCTGAAGAAAACAGGAAGAAAAAACCCCTCTATTTTTCTAGATCTCATACCAGAATTCCAGCCTTTTCCTAGGTCATCATATCAGCCTTGCTGATTGTTCAGCCCACTGTGATCTGCGTAAGTTGTTTTAGCAGTTGTGTACCAACAGCAAACATTCGCCTCTTACCTTCCTGTGTCACTGAGCTTCTCTCTTTGCCCAGGAACTCCTGGCCAGCTGCCACAGACAGTAGACTCACCATCTTGACTCGGTCATATTTGTTAACTCAGTCTAGATAAACAGAGCTGATCAGCAGCAGCCAGCGGACCTTACTCAGCTATTTTTCCTGACAAACTCCATAGTCATGGGGTGCACTGTGTTATTGACTTGGAGGGTGACTATCTCTGCAGTGCTCTGCAGTGTCAGAAAGTGTGAAGTGTTAAAACACAAGTCTCCAAAACAAGCCCTGTGAGCCTCCACAACTCCTAGGAAACAACCAGGTTGACTGAAGAAAGCATGAATTAACAGACGTGAGCTTAATTAATTCAGTTGTTCCAATGGAAAATGACATTTCTTGGCTTGCCCAAAGAAAGGAAAGAATGTGATTTTAAAGAAGGGAAAATATTACAGTCAAAAGCGCATAATTATCTTCAAGGAGATGATTAATTGCATGAGAAATTCATGGACTGAAAGACCACGTATAAATATTTAGTAAGCGCCTAAAACTTGTTCCTAACAAATTCCCTTGAACATAACTTTTGCCACATTTGTAAGTTTTGCTTTAGTCTTAAAGGTGCAAGAATGTCTTGTATTGAGGCCACAGTTACAGAAAGGATGAACACCAGTGACTGATACGGGTACTTGGGAGAGCTGATGCAGGTAATAGAGGTAATTATTGTTCTAATGATGCTTCTCATCTCCAGAGACTCTGTGGTGGGCAGAGGTACATTAAGCTCACATTTACCAAAAGAAAATATTGAGAGCCAGAGAACCAAAACACTGAGCAAAATGATTACTTGCTGTTGTCTGGTCTGTCTCCTGTCTAACCCTCTGCCGCGGCACTGAGTTACGTGTCTTGCATTTTCTGATTTACATTTTTCTTTCTAATGACACAACTGGCTAGATGTTTTCCAAGATTGTCTGAGTGGGACTATTAAAGCTCTGCTAAACAAGTCCTGGAAGGAGAGAGTTAGTTTGATGGGTGCTGATTGGTGAGCTACAGATACTACCAGAGATCTGTTGTGGGAGGAAGTAGAAAGGAGTCTTTTCAGTACTGACAGCTGTAGCATAAATCTTTATTAGTTTTATTGTATTTGGGTAAAATAGCTCTCAGCTGGACTCTGTGTGGAAGTCAAGGCTACACATTGCCCCTATTTTTCACCCTGAATAGGGATTTTGTTCCTATGATCCTCTGATGTCATGAGTTCGATTTTACTTTTGATGCAATGCCCACTTGCTTTTTCCCTGACTGCCAGCAGTACAGAAACAGACACACGAGGCTGAGGGAGCCTATGTGTCCAGTCACCTACCCACCAGGGTACAGGGCTGAAAACAGAAAAGGAAGATTAATAGAAAATAGTCCAAAAACCCAGTCTGAAAGTGCTGAATAAAGCTACAGAACTGCATAAAAGGGTCCCTCTTACCTTCGGACCTGCTGTCTCGGCTCTGGAGGTAATAACAAGCTGGCTTTGTTTTTGTGATCCAGCCTCTGGTTTGTGGGAGAAGGCTGGCAGCCAGAGGCCCTTGCCCTGTGCCTGCAGGGGAGCTGGGGAACGCTCACTCCAGGACAGCCAGTGGGGAGATGGATTTAGGCATATTGTGCACACCACAATAAGTCTTCCTTTTCCACTATTTTGTTGTTATTTGGGCAAGCATGAACCTTTCCAAGAAAGGGATGATACTGTGGAAACAATATGCAGTGTTTTGCAAGGAACTGTTCCCTAACCTACTCACTTCTAATAATCACAATTCAGAAAAATCTTGCCAATTCTTCCACATGTGAAAAAAATATTGTAGAACAGTACAATAGTATTGACTGGTAATATTTTATATTAGGTTCTGAAATGTTCATTAATTCATCTCAGCTACTGTGATATATCTCCATAGGAGATGAGTTAAAAGACAGGTAAAAGTCAGCATTGACAAAAAGCGGTGCAAAAGAATAAAAAATATCTTTGTAGAATTATTTATCTTTCTGGTAGGATTATTGTAAAACTGCTTAACAGAATCAGTTACTACCAAGGTTTCCCCATCATTTCCCATTTGTAGGTCTTATTTTCAGTTGTGTATAATGTTTCTGAGTGCTTCATTTGGACAAAATTTTCCGTGTCTAGTGTCTGATTCAGGCTGCTTTGTTTGTGGAAAAAAAGAGCCAAAATGATTCATTGGTTTCCAAGTAAGAGGTTATTTAAAAATACATTGTTTTTCACACAGTAAAAATGTTCTGGTCTCTTTTCCCTGAAGGCACTGAAGTACTCCTTTCGTTTTAAACCTGGAATTGGGCTTGGCATGAAGGTCAAAAGAGAGGGGTGTTTAGGCAGTACAGGTGGGCTTAGAGCACACTCTAATGTACAGGTAGTAAATCAGTAAGTCCAGTAGTCTCTCCTCACTGGGATTCTGACAGCAGATGTCCAACAAATCTGGTTTTGGATCATTCATCTTTTTCCTCTCTTCCATATCTGCCAGTCTTGTGCAAATGCTATGCAGTTGTCTGCAAGAACCAGGGAGCTTTGAGCTGTATGTTTACAATGTCCTTGGCTGACCAAAAATTGCAGATGCTTTTCTCCTCATCCAGGAGAAGCTGAATTGTGGGCATTTGGCTGCTGAATTGTCAGCACCTGGGAAGAGCAGTTACCATTTCCATGGGCAGCATCTAGTGGCTTCTCTCTGATTTTCTTGCCTTATTAATTTTAAAGAAAAAATTGCAGAAAAAACCCTTCTCTTTTTGAAGACCATCTCCCAGGTTGCAAAATCAAGCCTTTTCGTCATGTGCTGTGGTTTGTACAAGATCTCTGCCTCATCAGTTGTAGAGAAAAAAATAGAGGGAAATAGTGAATTGGGTTAAGAACTGGCTGGAAGTTTTTAAGCAATACAATATCTGCTGATACAGCATAAGAAAAAGTACATTTTTATGTGTCTGATCTCTTTGCACAGAGGGAGTACAGAGGCGTGGTGCTGGTGCGGAATCCAACAATCTGTCAAAGAAATGGGGCACTGCCAGGAGAGTGCTGCTCTGTGTGCTTGTCTGGCCATGCCCTCCACTGCGTCAGCGCATCCTGTCCTGGCTTCTCATTCAGCTCCACTTCTGATTGTTTTCTACTGCATGTGTTTATGTGGGGCAGCTGGAGCAGGACCATGGGTCACAGGGCCATGTGTCCAGGTACTAGCATCTGGAGCAGGAGAGGGTGTGGGTATCAGTGTGCAACCATCAGCCAGTATCACACTAGACTAGCTGGTGAGTAGGACAAGGGACCTGCCTGGGAGTTGAGGGGAGTGTCTGTGTGTGTGTCTACTTGAACAGCAGCACATGGAGCAGGGCAGTGGGACTTTGTGGCTTATAAATCCAGGGGACAGCTATCAGGGGGATTCACATCATGCATAGGCATGCATTTCCCTCTGATGGACCTTCATCATGAACTGGTTGAGAAGGGAATGGGGTTAGGCTGTTTGTTGTGTCTGTTCATGCGTGTCACTGTTGGTGTTGCTTTTTGAGGTCAGCCACATGTATATGTATATTTGCATGTATGCATACATCATGTTTGTGCATGTGTGCCAGATGGGGGCACACATTCAGTCTTGCCACTGGCTAGACCTGGGGACATGCAGCAGCAGCATCTTCACCTGTTTTGGGACGTCACATTGAGCAAACCTAAATAATTATAGTATTTATAAATGTAAAGTAAGTACCCTATGTGCTAATGGGAGGATGAAATGGACAAATCAAATAGGCAGATGAAATTGAAAAAGTATTTTAATAGTTCCTATTAGGTGAGAACTGAAATGTTACAGTATTTGAACCTCCGCCTCTCCCACGCTCTATCATTTTTTTTAAACACCGACGGGTGTTTGGGACACCACTGGTTGCCAGGGAAGCAAGACCAGGACAGCTGCAGCACTGGAGTTATTCTCCCTTAGTGCCACAAGATGGCAGGACCTTAAATTTAAATCATTTATACTTATATTTTATTTATTCTTCTTTTTTTAAAAAAAAAAAAATTCTTTTAATTTTTGGGCTGCCTGACACTCTGAGTTACTGCTATTTGTTAACCTTAGAAAATGACTATCAGTTATGTTTTTTTAATGATGAGGTTTTGTCTGCCTAGCAGTTTTGCTTTAGCTCTGGAGTGGATTAAACACTTCAAAAATGTTACACTGTTTTACCAGTATAACTTGGTGTAGGTAAGTGCACCTTTCTGGTTTCATTTTGGTACCATTTATTTAATTTTCCTTCTTGGAGTAGACTGGCCACTGCAAATATCTTTATTTAAGTATAAATTACAGATGTAATAGTTTACACATAAAATACCTCAGCTTTTGTGCCTGAACAAGACCTTAGTAAAATGACTTATGTGAAGAAGGCAGATGTTTGGGTGTTGTTGGGATTGCTTTTGCTGTTGTAAAGGGTTTTTTTGAAGTGCACTAATATTGCCTGATTTCAGCTCTTCCCCTCTGACCTCTGCACCTGCACATGGTGCTACATCAGTAGGCAGTAAACCAGATGGGGACTGAGGATGGGGTTTTAATGCATGAGAGTACATTAAGGCCTCCCACCTTCCTGTCCTTCATTACCAGTGAGCTCTCCCCCCTGCCTGGCAGAGCAAACAACAGGGTTTATGGCCAGCATAAAAGACTGTTTAACACCATCCTCTCTAGTGTCTTTTCAGAAGGCACTATGAAGTGTCCTTCTTATTGAAAGGCTTGGAACTGATACCATGTGCAAATCTCTCAGAGGGCAGCAGAGAGTGCTATTCAATAAGCAGTTATTTTTTCAGTCTGGTTCTCTCTTTTTCAAGTTTTAAAGTTAAATTGGAGAGGAAACCATGAAAAGGGGGAAAATAAGTATTTTATTCCTTCTGCTGATAGGTAAGAGCCCTCTGTACTCTGCAAATTAAGTGGCATACGAAATACAAGCTAGTATGGGACCAAAAAAAGACACGAAGAGCCTTACACCTCACTGTGAATTCAACAAGTCCATTTCTTCTGCCCAGGTATCTCAGCTGTACATTGCTTCAAGTCTAGTGGCTGGGCAGGTGTGGGGTAGTTCCATAGCATAGCATGGGGAAGGTGGAAATCACCTGCTGTCAATTCCAGAATTCAACACTTTAAAATTCCTCCTCTGCTGTTACCCACTCTACAGGCAGAAGCAGCACCCTCGAGTATTCATCAAGGTTGAACAAGCAAAGTAACTATTTCTTTATGACAGCCAGATAAAAGTATGTGGCTTTTCTTCTTAAGAGAAAAAAGAAAAATGAAAACCTTGGTGGTAAGAACATGATCAGCAGGGATCTTGTGTTACATGTCATAAGGTATCAAAGGAATTGAAAAACTCTAGCTAGGGCTGGAATAGGAACAAAGGGAGGGAAGCCAGAGAAAGGAAATTATAGTACCAAACCAGCTGGGAAGTAAATCCAAATAAATGAAGATAACGTGTAGTCTAGGAAGTACAGAAAGAAAACAGGAAAAGAAAAAAAAAGAAAAAAAAAGAAAAAAAAAAGAAAAAAGAAAAGAAAAGAAACGACAAGACAAGAAAAGAA
>JAWWLV010000121.1:58755904-58828434 GCA_035041135.1 Platyrinchus mystaceus | reverse complement strand
GAAAAGAAAAGAAAAGAAAAGAAAAGAAAAGAAAAGAAAAGAAAAGAAAAGAAAAGAAAAGAAAAGAAAAGAAAAAGGATAGAAAACAGCCCTACTTTGCCTATTAGTACAGTATTTGAAAACTGAGTGTTTCCAGTGAAAATTAAACTTTGAAGAGGACACTGAATAGTTGGATCTATTTTACTGTCCCTGTTGGAATTGAGGCTAACTAGCGAATTGAATATGCATTTTTCTCTTATATGAAATCTTTTCCTCAACCTGCAATTTCCAAAATTTCTAAAATTTCTTAACTGTTGCAATATCATACATGCACTTAAAAAAAAAAACAACAAAAAAAACAACAAAAAAACCAGAGAGAGGCACACTCTAAAAAACCCATGGGTCTGGTTCAAAAAAACCTATCAACCAACCAAACAAAAAGACCCAGAAAAGAACCATTTCTAAGAAACAATATTGGCAAACAGATATTAAGTTTTTAACACAGTTAGATTGTTACAGAAGAAAAAGAGGTCCTTGGAGAAGGCATGTTCTATTTTTCTATTTACAAGGGAAGGTTCTTATCTTGTTACCAGTCTACCTTCTGCCAATACAACAGTGTTCTTTTAAGTGGACAGATTTTACCAAATCTAAGATTACCTGTCTGAGAGAATAAATTGCCAGGAGTTCAAATAGAAGATGAATAAGAAGTTGAACAGATTTCAGAATCAGAAAATCTAACTGTCTTTGCCAGCCTTCCATAATTTTAATTTGCCTAATTGCAAAAAAAAAAAACCAACCCTTTAATAATTTCTTCTCCTCTTCTGCGACAATACATTCTCTGTACATTTCTAGCCATCCTCTGTCTCTCTGTGGCATCAATTTTCACAGAATTATCCACCGTCACCCTGTCTGGAGTGGTTTGGAGTGTGTATTCATTTGACTGGAGACATACTTTTGGTGACGGCATGGATAGACTACTGAACTTGGGACTATTAGGCTCAGTTCAATGCATTAAGTATGAAGCCAATTGTTCTTTTCATCATGCTTTTTAAAAATACCTACAGATTTTGTATTCAGGGATCATCTCTCTTCTCTCTATAGCTCACTTCTTCTACACCTTGGCTAAAAAGCACTAACCTTTGGTGGTATATTCAGTAGGACTTATTTACCTTTAATTTTTTCCGTGCTGTCTAGTTCCTGAGATACTTTTCTCAACTTTCTGACCTGTTTTTCTATATCTTGCCAGCCTTGAAGGACCAACTCCTCTACTGCTGAAGGATGAGGTAGATTCATATAGCTCTATAATGGATTTGTGTCACCTTACATCAGCAGCAAATCCAACCTGTCAAGTCTAAAATTGTGTCCAGGTTCAGTATTCCACTTAGAGTCTCCCCAGAGAGGCACAGTCTGGGAATAGCTTCTCCCAGATTTATTACATGATGCCACAAATAATGGCCAACACTTGAGCAGCTTTTGTGGTTTTCACAGCATAGTGCAGACTTGTAACTTGATGTCTAAATGACATAGATATATATAGAAGTTTAACGTATTCCCCAGAAATGCTTTGCCAAGTTTCGCACAGGTTATAAATAAGTTTTCAAACTTTATCCCCTTAAATACCTTAAGATATCCTCTGATGACAAACTAGTCATGCAATCTTAAGACAACCAGTGAAAAAGAAGAATATACTGCACAACATACTCTTTTAGACCTAAGAGCATAAAACCAACAGGAGACCCACAGAAGTGTTATTTGTCTTAACAAAATAGGTATTTTTAAACGTATTTTCTCTTGTTCTGATAATGTGTGATTAAAGGCATTTGAGATTGTCACATTATTTTTGTTCCTTCATAAGGCAGAACTCTTCACAGTATTGTGTCAAGATGTAAGAACCTTTTATTCTCTAGGCCACAGGTTAGAGCAGGGGAAGGACTCAGCAGCTCAGATTTTGTCAGGTTTCCTTTCAAGAGTTTAGAAACTTCCAGTGAAAAAAGTACTGTTATGTTTCTCAAAAATCACTGCAAACAGGGATAAACAGTTTAAATAATGATTAAATAATGGCAATGTGCTAAGGAAACAGTTTCTCAAGCTTTTAAAACTAAAAGACAGAGTAATTTTTTTTGGTTTGCCACTATTCTGTAACAGAATTGTAAACCACCAGCAGTGGTTGCCTGGTGGTTAATTAGTGGTTGTCTGGTGGTTAATTAGTGACAGAATCACATTCACCTCCAAGGTGGTTTCTTGCTTACTAGGCTGGAAGAAGTTGGAAGCATTTACAAGGTGATGTATATGTGACCCATGGGAGACATCCACAGGAAAGGAGACAACAGCTTCACAAAAGGCAGTTTACCTTGCCAGTGACTCCCTGAATCTCCAGGAGATTATTTACATAATCTGTTCATGCTTTCTTCCTCGGAGCTCACTTCAACACCACCGTGTTAGTTATCATTGGTAATGAAATTGTAATATGTTGTCCTAGATCAGATGTGAAGCCCCAGATTCTCTGTTACATGAATCTGTCTCATGCAGAGTAGCAAATGTAAAAAGACATTCACATAAAGTAAATATTTTGTTAGTATAACCTGGTGCAACTGTCAGGGGAGAGTTGTTCCTCCAGGAAAACCTGCATTCTGCACTGTCTTCCTCTGCTAGAAAGAGCAACTAGAAGCCTCAGCTGGCTAGGTATAGGAAAAAATGTTTGGTGTCATTTAAGGAGCTCTGGCATATACCAGGTAAAAACAATAGTATATGGGGATGCATAACAACTAGGAAAAAAGGGCTGCCTTTTGCACAGTAAGTACAAAAAACCCCCACAACCCACATACACTTTTAACATCCGGAGCTTAAAATACAAGGCAAAGGTATAAGGTGAATGAAAAATATATTCTATTGCATATTCTGTATTTTTCAATAGTTAAAATATCTTCACATTTCAAGATAGATGGTCAACCCTCCCCCCAAAAGCACGCTCTGCAAGCCAAGAATGCACCATTGAATGTTGGCACTTAGACACTATGCAGAACAGAAATGTCCTCCATGAGCATTACCTCATAGGGGTAGTACTCATTTCTTACTGAGCAGTATGAGTAGGAGAAACAGACACAAATTTAGAAGAAAAACACATTTATACCTTTAAAAAATTTGCAGTGTAAGTATACCTTTTGAAAATGCTTTTCAACATTGAAGCCCAAGGATGCAATGCAAACCAAGTGGGTAATACGAAGAACCATGTCTGATTACGTGGAATTGTTCAAGTGGTGATGTGTGATTCTTGTTCAGTAGTTTGGAAGAACTTGAACTCAATCTTAGCATATCTTCTTTTGAGCAGGATGCAATTAGTTGTCCTAAATGGTCCAGCTTTCAGAAGCAGACTATGTCACATTTTTAGTCATAAATTTTCTTATGTTTGCCTGATATCTTACAGTTTACCTGCCAGCTAGTCATCACAAAAATAAAAATTCAGTCTAGAAAACAGTCTACTTTGCTAGTTTCGATGTAAAAATATAAATTACATTCATACCTTTTTCCTACATGAGTACACTAAGCACCAGGCTTTAGGTTTTGGTATACAGGCCAACTGCACCTTCACCACAAGCACTTTGCAGGGGCTGAAGTAGGAAAAGTTCATGGCTGCCCTCACCCCTTTGTTTACCCTGTCCCAGGCTCACTGCAACTGCAGGACACTGGTGGGGAGATGGTAAATGCTCCTGGTGATACCTATGACCTAGGAAAACTCTGTGGGGATGGAGGAAGAGGGACAGAAGAGCTCTTTGTGTCACAGCTATAATTTTCTTCTCCCAGCTTTCCCCTCTGTTGAAAGGTTCAGGATAAGTTTGCTCTCTCTCTTTCTCTCTCTCATGCAAGGCAGGAATATACCAACAATCAGAAATAAGACACAGAGAGCAGAAGTAATGAAAATTCTAAAACATTGCAGTAGTAATAATTGGTCTAAAAATATACACTTTCTGCATGATGGTAGGAAAGGGGATAATGAGGCCAGTGTTTCTGTTAAGTTTTATTTATTAAATCTGTGCCCCTTCAGCATCTGGAATAATATGGCCACACAGGCCTCTTTTAAACCAGCCAGTCCTATTACCAAGCCAGACCTCCCCAGTGAAAGGGATTAAGCCCAGTACAGTTGCACTCCCACAAGCTGCAGCTCTGCCTCTCACACTTATGCTTGGTCCACACTTGCTCCCAAGCTAGATGTCAGTGTGACACAGCCACGGATGGGCTGATATGGGGTTGTATGATGGGTCTTGTGGATGGGGTATGGGATCAGAGAATGACACCCTCCTCTACAGGGGCAAATTTAAGAGCTACATAAACTCCAATGCTCCCTTCTCAGACGTCCTCTGTCCAGTTTTTATAACACACAGGCAAAATTGCTAATGGTTGCTGATTTAAATAACAGGAATATTTGAGGACAGCCATATGTTTGTTAAATGGAAGCTCCATAATGAACAAATAACAAACCCATAAGAGATTAAATAGTATAAATGGTATAACTGTCACCTGGCAGGTGACAGGCAGCAGGATCATTGTGTGGGGAGTCCGATTTAAGCAGAATGGGATTTTTGGCACCTATTCTGGAATGCAACACCTTATCCTACTAAAATATTTGTATATTTAGTTTCTCACTTCTCACTTCTTCACACAGAAATGACATAATCATTAAAATACAATATCATGCTTAGTCATTTTGAGCTCATCATCGCTTAAGTCATAGATTTTACACATCTCCTCTACTATGGTTTGCTTGATAGTAGTATTTTCTATATATAATTTTAACTGTAACTATTGTGAGAGCTTTGGGTAGTAATGCAAAACAAGAACATATGCTTTACCAGAGCACAATAATGAATGAAAACCACAGAAATCTGTGTCTACTATTCATGTACAGAGCTATTTATGTACAGTGTGACCAGGTATCTCCTCGATACATACATTTTTTCTTCAGTGACATTTCTCACTTTTACCTTCGTTTGAATTTTCAACATCAGATTATTCTTTTTATTTGTTTTCTTATTTTAAGTTTTTTAATAATGTAATGTGCTCACATGTTTGGATCCTTTTATTTGGAAGTATGCCAGGACTGTATCACCAGTCTCTCTTTTTATTCGCCTGTGAAGCAAAATTTTCCTTTCCATTCCTCCACAAGTCATAAAACAGTTGTACGTTAAACAAAAATATTTAATGTATGTGACAGGCCTTCCTGATTACTGCCAGCTATCTCTCACAGACATCCTTTTTGATCTGGCTTTGCTTTACATCATCTCATAGCATACTGGATGGCAAGCACCCATCTGTTCACATGTTCTTAGGATGGGTGCCCATAGAAAGGAAATCCCTGCAGATAAGGAACCGCGACAAATCAGAGAACAGCCAGAATGGAAAATAGCCCTAGATCTGTTTTATCTTTGTGGCAAACCAAGTCAGCCTAGAATGGATGCCAGTAGTAGCAAATGAGACACCACATTGTATGTGAAAGGGCTCCGCTGTCCAACACAAATGCTCTTTTCTCATTTCATTCCCTGTTATTTTCCCCCTTGCTCCCTGATAAAAAGCTGTTCAAACATGCCCACTTTAGGGATGGGTCTAAGCATAAGAAAGGCCAAGATTCCCAGTGACTGGTTTTAAAATAAGAGGCATCCTAGACTCCATGACATCTTAGCTGGAGGATGCCAATAGCTTTTTATATTCAGAACACATCTGTACTCTGATTCCCTGTGCATGCCAGAGCCTGACTGTGAGATAGATCTTAATTGCTACTGCTGTCCAGATCAAATCTAGAAAAGCAGTGCCTACTTCTTGCTAAAGATTTACTCACTGGACAAGTATTTTAAAATAGAATAAAAACACTGAATTACCAGGGATTAGGAAAAACAAATGCCAAACAAGCCAAAAGACTCATACAGGATTCACTATGGGGAGATTTGGGGTTCTGCCTGTGTTTTCAGCCCTTTCACACCCATAGTTCCCACTTCTCTCAGGAGGAGAGACGGTTTGCAGTGTGTTGCTCCCAGAAATGTTCTCCCTGAATGAATCCCCCTTGTAGCTTTACAGCACGTGTCAGTCAGACAAACATATGTTCACAAGACCTGTCCATTCAGCAGTAATTTCATTAACTGCAGATGTCAAGAACTAAGACAAAATAATACGGCACACATCAGGTTGAATGTGGTTAACTAGGTTGCGTTTAGTTTATTAATTTCACCCATATACATAGATGACTTTGAAAGCACCATGTGAAATAGTCAAGATAAAGTATAAGAAAATGGTACAGGAAAAGATTTCTATATGCAATGTGTCAGTGTGCCTACTGTGTTTCATACATACTTCACATTGAAAACCAAAAAACCCACAGTTTCCAGAGGTTGTACACATTTTATTATGAACTGGCAAATTTTATTTATTAATATGTAAAAAAATAAATCTACAATAGCAACAGTGCAAACACATCAGAACTTGCATGGCATACAGAACACAAATGAATAAAAACTATTATACAAAGAGCCCAATGTTTCCTATGCTACTGGCTGTGATGTGTACCACAAACAACAGGGTGAGGAATAAACTGCAACTTAAACAGGAAGATGAGCTGCATATTACTGGCTCTGTCTTGTATGGTCTCTCTATTTCAGGTGGTAAAGCTGTCATGCCTTGGATCTGCAATTAAAATAACAAAATATGATCAGAGTTTTGCCACATAAGATTAGAAAACTATATTTTGCTCTCAAGCTAGTTGGACCTTGCATGAGAATCTATTGTTAGTTTTGTACTGGGGCTATGACTCTTTCTGTGGAGACATCAAGCTCAGTAAAAATATTGATATAATATATTACATGCCAAATGATCAACCAGTGTACACATCATATGTTTTCAGCTCAAGAGCAGCTGTACACACTGGCATCTTCTCCAGTAAAGCAAGGTTAGGCCGTGGTTGGTTGATTTGAGTGACCTTATCTTGCTTTGTAGGATTGTTTGAGTGGTTTGGTTGTTGTTTTGATCCTTCTGGCAGAAAAAATTGGAAGTTTACAGTGGCACAGTGATATAGGGATATAGGATGATATTTGAATACATTCATTTCTGTGTACAAGGCTTACACTTCCATGTACAAAGCAGCTAATTGTGTACACAGTATTTCATGGAATCACAGACTAATTGAGGTTGGAAGGGATCTCTGGAGGTCTGGAGGATCTGGAGGATCTCTGGTCCTATGTCCCTGCTCAAGCAAGATCACATACACCAGTGTTGTGTTTCTATATACTGAGCATTTTCCACTTTTCCCTTAGAACTCAGTGCAATTTTTATTAGGTTGGACATAACTACATGTTTGTTATGGTTTTGGCATGAGGTTAGAGACATTTGTTTATGCTGCTTGGCTTGCTTTTCCTAAATATACTCCCTACATGTTAAAGAAAATAATCTCGTCAAAAAGCAAGCTCCTGGGCACAAACACTTTTGAAAGGCTGAATGTCCACCTGTACAACGTGTGCTGGCTTTGGGGTTTTTTTCCATGTTTCAGTTGTTCCGCAGCACAGGAAAAAAACCCAAACACCTAAATATTGACTTAATCTTAGCAAACACAACACAAAACTAAAACTGAACAAGGGACTATTACTGTAGAAGGATGAAGGTATTTTCAGCTCAGTTCTTCTGCTTCAAGTTTTTTCAGTCTTGTAACAACTCATGGACTGTTTGGCTATTCATGTTTAATTTGTTCTTGATTTTGATGTGAATGGTCATTTTAGTGTAATATCACTAATAAGTGAAGGGAAAGGAAAGAGTCCTAATCTTAGCTTTGATGAGTATGCCCTATTCATTTGAAATAGGAAACTATGATTAGAAGGAAGAACTAAGAATATCCAGTTTCAGTGAGCTCATTCTTTGACTATGTTTTTTAAGTTGTAAGAATTGTTCCTTCATCCTGTGAGATAAAGAGGAGCAGCATTTTCCAGAAAGTATACCATTAAAAAAAACCACAAAAAAGCATCTTATTCCCGCTTTATAAAATGTCATCATCTTAACTTGTCCTCTGACAAATAACCAGTGAAAGAGCGGATATGCAACTGCTACTGGCCACAGTTATAATGAATAAGAAGTTTAATCAAAACTGGTGAATAATCACATGTACTGTCAATAACTACTTTTCACAGGAGGTCTATGATGGGACAAATACTAGAAAAAAACCCAAACCTCTTTGATTACTTATAGCACACAGTATTTCTTCAACATCCCATGGGCAGAACAATCTGATAGCTGTTGGAAAAACCTGAGAACACCACTGCAGGAGGGCAATTTGTCCACCACCTGAAAGGACTGTGTGACATGCTATGAGGCAGCACAGGCTATTTTCCAGGGTGAGGAGAATGAGGCAAATGTCCTTTCCTGGGAATTATTTCATTATTAGTATCTCCTATCTGCTCTGGTATACTGGACTTAAATCACCATAAGAAATAAGCCAGTGCAATCAGACTATCTCCCCTTCAGAGCAGAAAATCTCAAAAAAGTAAAAGAGCCTTGAAATAGGAGCCTGTAAAGGAGTTTAAACAAAAATACATATTTTTCATCTTTCCTTTCAGGGATGATACTACATGCACTAGCCATTCTTTATAAACACTCATCAACACTAATGATGACAGCTTTTCCTAGCAGTCCTGGAATATTACCAGTAGACATTTAGAATAAATAATAACTTACTGGGCAATTATTTTTTATCTTACAGGCTTTTTTCATCAAGAGAATAGGGAAGGGAAACCTATAGAAGATAAATTCTTACAAAGGTGCACAGGGGAAACAGACAATCCAAATGTACTTTCTTTGGCCCAATACTATAGACCATTCTATGACACAAAACAAACAGAAAAGCAAGAGATATTGGAAGAATACTCATATAACTCTAGGTTGCCTAGATGCCTAAGTTAAGAAGGTAAATTCTTGGGTCTTCCTTATTCAGTCAATAAGCTTATCCCTAGAAGGTGACCTGATTTAGGGATTTTGAACCATCCATCTCAAGACCCTAACATAAATCCCTGACCATGAAGGCAGTCAAGGAAAAACAGCTTCCTGACTCGGTCATGTAATTTGGACACACGTGGTTACTCTGACCAGTCCTAATCACACTGAAAGACTCCATTCTTCTATTACTGATCCCAACTGCTGATCAAAACTGAAACTTTTCTTCTTAAATGCTTCTTGAACTCAAGTTAGGTGAAAGCACTGATAAAACTTTCTCATAATTTATTGTATGTAAATGTAATATAGTCATGTAAACATTCTGAAGACATATAACCAGATATTTATTCATATACTATGAAAGAGAGTAAATCACATTTGTTTCATGACATTGTTGCCTCCTTTTCAACACGCAGACTTACCGACCATTCTGCATTATCTGTTTTTGAACACCTCACATTCACAGGTAGTTTAAGCACAAGTTTATTATAGGACAGACCCTCTGATCTGGACCATTTGAATTTGTTCATTGCATCCATAAAAGATAGGTTTTTATATTGCTTAGGACTCTTGATAATGAAAGGCCAAGTCCTAAAGAAAAAAAAAATAAAAATTACAATTAGATTTAAAAAAGCCCAAAACATAATTACTATCAAGTTGGGATTGATGAGGAAAAGCTTTTGGAGAACCTAGAAATATAAATGTACCTAGAAAAATAAATGTACTATTACTTTGGATATTATGCATAGCTCACATTCACAATTAAGTTCTATTCTACTGAAAAATGAGGCAGTTTCCTTGATTTTAACAGACTTAGGACACTTTAGGACTTGCTGCCAGATGCTTTTAGAAATGAAGGACTTCAAGAGTTACATTGCTGATCTCTGATCTACAAACTTAATACACAGGCGGTACAAAACAGATCTTCTGCTGTAACTTCTCAAAAAAACAAAACCAAAAAAAAGCCACACCCTCTCTGAGGCTTGTCAGGCCAGGTTGCCAAGAAACATTTGCCATTAGAAAGCTGCTTCCAGATGGTTCTGCCAAGCTCTGGTCATAACTCAGATAATAGGTCAAAACTGAGCCTAGCATAGGAGTTGCTCTGACATGCATTGGTTGGCAGCAGAGAATAACTGGTTGTGTGGACATTGCCTTTTGGCATGTTCCTACATGCTGGCTGCAAAGGCACTTTTGGCCAGAGGTGGTATAGAGAGACCTGCTGCACTGCTCTACTGCCCACGTGTGGGAGTCCTCCCCACGAACAAATGGAGACAGTCCCACTCCCCACCAGCCAAAGATGTGGAAAGGGAAGGAATGATGTTTCTTGTCTTGTAAAGAAAATTAAAAAATAGTAACAAAGGAAAAGTAGAAAAAAATCCAAAACAAAGCTAAAGAAAACCTTTTCCATTCTTCCTGCTTTCTTCTTGTTTGACTCTACTGGGATGAATGAAAACAACATGGTGAACAGGTCAAGTTTTTAAAAACACAAAGTCCTATACAGTTAGTGGAAGAACAAAAGTATTCAAAACTTTATCTAAGTAACCTAATTAATATTTTGGTTGGAGCATGAGTTATCTTTTCAAAGCACTTTAGATAACACTGTCTTATCTTGCAGTAGGCTGTCTCCCACTGTCTTTGGGTAAATTGCCTATGCCAGAGTTCTACTCCACTCAACATCTAGGCATAGAGCACATAATTTTAATCAAGTACCTATTTGACATTATTGTGGCCCAATTACTTTCATCTGAGCTTCTTATGATTTAAACCATTGCCTATGCCACCAGACTGAGGAAAAATGTTTTAAAGTGAGCTACAGTGCCTTGCTCCTGCTTCCAGTTTGTCTTCATGTGTAAGTCAAGTGAGACTTTGGAGGAGTCAGTGAAGCAATTCTAGTGTTAGACTGACACAAGAGAGATGAGTATCGGGTCACATATCCTCAGGCTGACAGAGCTTAATGAAACAAGAACTGTGGATTAGGTCATAAATACTAGAGGCATTAATAATCTCCTCTTCTAATTACTATTCCATTTGCGGCAGACAGTCTGCATACTTAGTCTATTCAGAACATCCTTATTTCCCCAGGCCAAATGTGCATTTTTTCCTTAAGTACAGTTATCATGAATGAACACTCCAGAGAGCATACATTTGTTAGGATATTTTCTTTCGAAGCTCAGAAAGACTCTTTTAGCTAGGACTAATTTAGAAACTCTGTTCTCCCTGTATTAAAAGAGGTTGTAAATGGAAATAGTATGAAAAATTAAGTAGACATTGATTGCACTGTGAGTTCCTTCAAACTTTTCTTTCTTGAATATAAATTTCAGAACTAAGACCACCAAGCCCGTACATCAAATCATTTTGCAATAATAGTTTTATATAGTTTGTTAACATAAACTCTGTAAGGAAAGACAACTTTTAAAATGTAAATGTTATGATACACTATTAGTCTATCCATTTGATTTTAAAGTCTTGCTATTGCCTTAATTTAGTGCAACTAACAATACAAATGTGATTCACCTTTCACCGCCAATAATGCATTCTACTTTTTTCTGTTTATTTTTTTTTCTGCATTTCATTCATTTGGGATTTCATTCTTTTGATTGTTCTCACTGTTTACAGTCACTTCCACCCTTGATCTGCTGTTGAGATGCTTTAATTTTAAGCAGCATGAAGGACACTTAAAACCTGAAATGAACTCTTTATTGACTTTTATGTATTCAAACAGATTTAACCTGTCTGTACTGGACTTCCTCCCATCTCCTAACAAAATTTACAGTTTATGTTAGATTCTGGAAATCATTCTTAATGAGTGATATCATTGTGCAGGTCATCCCACTGACTTTTCTGTTAAAGAACAGAAAAGGCAGATCCAACAACAGACTGGGAAGCATTTTGTTCTCGATGAGTACTGTCATGAAGAAGGAGACTTCTATGAATTTACTGGAGAAAATCCAACACTCTGCTTAAAATTCAGCAATTATTCACTGTCATTTACTCCAGCAGTCAGCTGCCATCTGAATTGCATGGACCCTCATGGTGGTTATTATGGAACCTGAGTTGCCCAAATGGTAACAGCCCCCAAAACCCACCATTCACAGAAGGGCTATTTAACATTTGTGGAGCACTGAAGTAGACAGATCTTACAACAAAATAATATTACCCCTTTTGAGCAGAGGAATGGGCCAATAGTCAGATCTTGTGGGTTATTTTGATTAGGAACCAATGTTGATGAATGAGCTAGGGGCTTTTCTTTCTGACATGGATTTACTACTCAAAAATGTGCAGTGTTCTGTTTCCCTGAACAGTAGGAGTCCAAGACTTGGGAGACTGTGTCTTTGCACAAGATTGCAAGCCCCTGTAGCCAACAGTTCACCTAAAAAGCTCTTTTCTTGGCGAGAATTCTAGCATTGGTTTCATGGTTTTCTCTCTACTCACCTTGCACATCAATGTCTGATTCTACCAAAGCCTCCTTTCACTGGTCTCTGTCATGGTCCTTATCTACCATTTATCTTTTACTATGAACACTGTAATATTCTCTCAATCCCTTCCCTTCCTCTCTAGCTTATGAATTCTTCCCCTTTTGTGCACTTTTGTCAGCAGAATTGCTGACAACAATCTACTCAGGGTAATTCAATACTTATGTTCACAAACTTATGTTCAGAATTATTTCTCTATATATGAAATTTTAGTATGTTTTAATAAATTGATAGATGTATAACACTAATACATAGCAGCAGGAGTGACCATTTTGCACTACCAGAAAGAAGTTGTCTAAAAATGATCCTATAATCCCACAGACAAAAAGGTGCTACACATATTCATAAACATTTTACATACCTGACTGGTCTATAGATTTCCTTAACACCAATGAACTGGAGCTGTTCCATTATATCTGGAATACTCGCACATCGGGTGAGGTTGATTCTTGGGTAATAGAGTAGATATGACAGGCACATTTCATTCCTGGTGCTCAGACCACCCTGAAAATGGGATTTTTCTTTTAATCAAGGTAGTATTGGAATCCCACAGATGAAATCACTGATTAGCATTTATATGCTAATGAAATGTGTATCAGGAGGCCAATTCAGCAAGTTTATCTTGTACACTAGGTTATCAAGTAACAAGAAGTTATTACATAATTAATTACAAAATACTTAGCAAGCTCAAGCAGTAGCTTCTAAGATAAAAAGACATCAGAAAGAACAACTATGAATAAAATAAGACTCGTATTATGCTGAAGAGTACTATCTGAGAAGTTCAGATTTGCTTTCATCTGTCTCCAAGGTACTTACATCAACCATGTTTCAGAAAAGGGCTTCAAAGTGGAACAGAGGTAGAAAAAAACCTGACAGGATAATTGATCTGTTTAATGAGAAATTAAGTGAGCATTGCCTAGTAAAATGGAGATGGGGATGGAATGTGTATTTCTCTGGACTCTGCTTGTAAGTACTCATGTAGATAAAGAATAAGAAAGAAAACAATTATTTATGCTGACAGACAATGTTGACTCAAGAAAAAATGAGCACTAATTATAAAAGAACTAATTAGGGTAACATTTCTAGCTAGCAGAAGAAACAGAATCTTAAACAGTCTTCCATTGTACCGTGGGGCAAACAACTAATTTAAAATTATTCTTGGTAAATATGGACAAGATTATGAGCTACATATTCCTAAATCTTGTGTGGGTACAGTTCCACAAATCTCACAGAGCCATGGGAATGGAGAAGACAAAACACATGAACCAGGGTCCAAGAGCTAGTGTGGTCACTACACAAAAAAACAGGACAAAACCTCAAGACCCTCTCTTCTTGCTATTTTGTTTTCTAAATATAACTACTGCATGTGGCTACATGCAAGCCATGATTCAGGGAGAAGTATCCCTGTGCTCATTCATCCCAGGAACAGTTCTTCCCTGCAGAACAGAAATCCCTCAGGTCTCACCTCCCAGAGGTTTGGAACCAGTCCCTTCCCAGGAAGCAAGATCAGACACAGGCGAAGGCAGGTATATGCCTCCCATAGGCATAGTGGTTCTGACATCAGTCTACAGACCAGCCAACTGGTACAGTCCAGCTCATGTGCCAACAACCAAATTTATTTCACCTCCAAAACCAAGTGGCTGCATCACAACAGCCAGTGCCAATCTCTAAAGCTGCACCTGGGAGACTGTGCACTGACGTGTGCCAAACCTGAGCTGGATCCCCTCAATGGGAGGATCCTCGACTCCTCTTCCCAGTCCAAAGGATCTGCATTCTTCCTGGGTTCTACATTAGGCACAAAACTAAATAGTCCAGTAACATCCTGGTCACATCTTAAGTAAAAATCAATACATAAGAACTGTCGATTACAACTTCGGGGAAAAACATGTAACTAGTTCTTAAAAATAATTCATTAGAATTTGCAGAACTTGCATGTTAATACATGTTGTGATGAAAGCATTCCTTATACTAGCAAAGTTTGACATTTAAAGATTTTTTGTGAGCTGAAGCGTTTATTGTTATAAGCTAGTCATATGAATGCCTTATGCAAGAGATCCGACTATGATCACAATCATTCAGATGATTTTAAAACCGAAGAATCTATGAAAGGAAAGATAATACGTGATTACATGCACACAGTCCTTAGCAAGTAAGTTCATTTTTTTTAATAATGTTTTATGAAAAAGGTATTTAGGCCTAATATTATCGCTGTACTTATTTTGATCCACTAAAACATTGCTTACCCATGTCATGCGAATTCGGTCCACAGTATTGTAGTGGCATTCTGTGATTAAATTATCTCCCTGAAACACAAAATTTAGGAAGTTCACAGTTCTGAAGCTTATTAACACCAACTTCAGGTAACCACAGATGACAGCGAGCACTGAAGAAATAAACATCAGAGCAGTGGATATGACTTTTTCAAAGAGAAGGATTAGGTAATTGCCATATGCTAAGGCCTTGGCACTTAGCATTTATAATATCCCATATTCTCAGGGATCCCCCATGGATTTAAATATAGTCTTATTAAGAGTGTTGTCTGGATTTTTTTTTAAGTAGCAATGAAGGTGCTCAGTTATCATCCAATTTCTGGAAAATTATACAGTAGACGATGTATACAAATGATTCTTATTCCAAAACTCATCCAGTGCTACTTTACCCAGGCCAATTTATCCTGCCAACTACAGCAGAAATATTTGGCAAATGAGGAAAAGAAGTTTTTCCACATCACAATAACAACTATTTCTCTGCCAAGCCTGGGAGTAGAGGAGTGGCAGGCAAAGACTTCACTACATTGACAGATATGTATGGGAAAGGCTTAATACTCACCTTCTCAAGTGCATACAATTAACTTTTTGGTGCCTTGACAAACTGATCAACTGTTTGGTAATACCTTTACTCCCTGTACCTAATCAACTACAAAAATCTCAAAATCACCATGGTAACCAAGTGGAAATGAAAATATACAAGAACATAGCCAGACACCAAAAATCTGGTGTTTTGATCAGCTTCATGTTACAAGGATGCCAGATGTTTGTTTGTTTTGGTTTATTTTTCTTGTATCATCATCTTCCCTTATCACCCATTATATTTCCCTGAAAAAAATCAGATCACCCTTTAAAGGCTTAGAATTTCTCCTTTCCTGAAGGCTGTCTCATCACCAGATAAATGCTAGCACAGTCTGTACTCCAGACTGCTGGAAGAAGGTATGTCAGCCTCATGTCAGCCTGTGGCAGTGATTAATAACACAATCCTCTTGTGTTGGTGGAAGCGGAGAGACTGTTTTATTTCAAACTGAGCAAGATCTCATATTCAAAAGGCATGGTTACAAAGTGTGGGGGGAGCGATATTCACCTGTATAAGGTTCACTAAAAGTGTTCCTTCTGTGATATTTGATCTCTTTCTTCTAAACTAAGAGAGTGTTAGCACGTGAAGATATTTGCTCTCTTCACGTGAATATTCACTGCCACATCAGCCAAATGGAGACGAAGGTTTCTGAAATAGCATGAACTGGCACAGCTTCACTGCTCCCAGTGGGAATATGCTGGTTCCCGTTAGAGGAGTCTCTGGCTTTCATAGCTTACGGACTGTATAAGGTTCACTAAAAGTGTTCCTTCTGTGATATTTGACCTCTTGCTTCTAAACTGAGAAGAGAGTATTAGCATGTGAAGAAAGCAAATAACCTGGACTCCACAAGCTAAAAGAAGGATACACCTTTGGAAGAGCTTACGGAAAGTGAGAGTCAAACTTACTTGAAAAATTATATTATTATTAGTTAATTGATTAGACTGTTCTCTGAATTACACCAGATGATGTATGCAAAGCTGCACTGGTAGTTTTGCATAGGATAAAACAAAGAAAGGCCTGAAAAAAGCCTCTCTACTTGAGGTGGGTTTTTTTTCAAGTTGCTGATACTATCAAATACCTCTTTTAGTCTTTCTGCTGTCTACTCCCTTATGTTCTTAAATTGTAAGAGGCCTTCCTCTATAATCTGCATGGATTTTCCTAAAAATATTACAGTCTTTCTCTGCAAACCTGTCATCTTCTGCCAGCCCTCTTCCTAAATCCTTCAACTTTTCTTTCCTGAAGGAGGTAACACCAGTTTGTCTTTGAAGTCCCTGTAGAGTACAAGCAGTTTGACTTCAAAGAGTAAATGATGCACTTGAACATCCAGGTTTTGCTGTAAAAATTAAACTAGAAAGTTAACATTTTAGCTTCTTGCCTTTAAAGTACAAATATCAAAGTATCCCAGTGTGGGAGAAGAGACATAAGAGAGAAAGGGACTTGAAGGAAGCCTAGAAGTTTAAACAATGGGGCTCCTGACCATACTTGAAGTTCAGTGGTTTCAATGGTCTTTTCTGACATTTTGAGTCTGACCAACTCCATTAAGTAACAGGCTTGTTCCCATGCACCAGGACAAGCTTCTCTGCTGGCCAGATCTGGAGCATCCAGAGTTTGCAGCACTAAATTTTCTGTACTCAGGCCAAAGCCTCAAAAAATACGCTGTCTGGAACTAATAAAAGATGAGTGAAGAATTTTTAAATGAATGACTCACAGAAAAAAAACCCAGACTCTTTTCATGCAATATCTACGGATAGCTACTGCTTAATAAAATAACTGTAGTTGGAAATTTCTCTAAGTTATGTTACACTATTTTCACAAGTATAGTAGATAGAGTTGTATGATTTCTTTTTCAAAAGAGTTGTGTTTACTAGTGAAACCTCATGTGGAAGATAAGCATGGAGCTTTCTTTCCAGCAACAACAAAAAATGTGAAGCAAATATGGCTGATTTGTAGACATGTTTGCAAGGCTGGACACTTGCTGTGTGAAAAAATTGAGGATGTGTTACTTGGTTCCAACAGTTCTGTAAAGCCATGCACTGACATTTCCATTATTCATCTTGCTGGATGCACAAAGATGGCACAGCCAGGCACACGTGGGATTTGCTAATCTGCTTTGTTCAAACATTTGTGATAGTAAAGTTCAAATCAAGTAATTGTTGATACCAAACACACTCAAAGAATATCTTGAATTGATGGACCAAGCCAGTTCTGTGGTGAATTGCATGGACACTCCCGAGACACCGAAATTTTAATGCATTAGTCGCTCTGAGATAAGTGGAAAAGCTAACAAAACATTCAAGAATTCTATGATAAAATTATAAGAAATTCCATAGCAAAATTAATCCTACATGTGAGAAAATGTTAGGCACATAATTTCTTAAACACTTTAAGGGAAAGAATGAAGAGTGTCATACTGGCAAGATGGTTCTTTCTTCTTTCAGATACTGAAACTCCTGGAAGTTGAAGTCAAACTCATCATCATAAGCAAGTAGCTTCTGCTCCTCGCCATTATGGAAGTGGCGCATCCTGATAGCTCTTCCAGCAAGATGCGCATGAAGCAGCACAGCAAATACTTGAATCCCAGCAGGTCTCTCAGCACCTAGAGCCTGGCCAAGGGAAACCACTATTAGTGTGCCCAAATGCAAGGTAATGTCATGCAATACAATGTACAGCGTGAAAATACATAAATTAATGCATTTTGCATTCACACAGTTTACTGCAAAATGTAGTCTAGAGTGAAACTGAACCTATATGTGAAATTAAGGTTTTATGTACAAAAAAGGCTAGATTTTTTCTGTGACTATTTTTTACAAAAAACCCCATGGTTTTACTCCTAGTAAATATTTATAAATGAAAATCTGCTAGACTGCAAATAATTCTCAGCAGTTTAAGACTTCCAAGGCAATCATCCTATAAAACCTGCACATTATTTTAGTGCTAATGGCTGATACTGGAGAATGTGGATTTTTATTGTGAAAAAGAATTTCTGTGCAGTTATGAATGATGTTGTCATCAATATTGAGACAAGAGATGCACTTAAAATTGAGAGGCTGTAATTATAATATGCTCTACTTCCCATCTCTGAGTGAACTGGTAGCGAAATACTGTAAGTTCACATCTGAAACTTTTTTCCAGGTCAAACACATTTGAAAATTAACTCTTCCAAATTGATACAAATCTGACATCACTCCCATTCTAGATGAGATCTACTAATCTAAACTTCCAGTATGCTCAACTTTGGTTCTTGTTCAGACCTCAAGGTAGAAATAATCTGTTATCGCAAGAACAGCCTTAGGGTCAGAAACCTCATGATAATAGAATATTCAAGTGTTTTAAGGCTGAAAAATGCTAGGAGAACATGCAATATTTAACACCTCCAAGAAGAAATCTAAATTCTGTATCTAATTTTGCCTTCATAGTTAACCATGTTCTTGATTCAACTTTTTCCTGTAAAGGACAAAGTATGTGAGAATCAACCATGATACACTAATCACAGATTTTAGACAATGTTTCCATTACCTGCAGAGATATTTAAGTTATCTTAATGAAACCAAGTATTTAATAAATGCATAATTGTATTTTGAGCCATACAACAAAACTTGGTCATGTCTTTAGTTTCTGTGGTTGGTCTAAGAATACCTTTCAGGCTTTACCTCATCATTAGGAGCCTTTTGCACATGCATAGGTCTGAATTAGTCTCAACATTTTTTCTGGGCTAGCTAGTCCAAGTTATTAATAGCTTTGCCACTGAAAGCAGTGTATGCTTATATATTCAACACAAAATTAAAACATTGCAAGCACTGTGTCATCCAATATTACTCACGAGCAACCTAGATACCCAGTTCAAAAAGACTCAACATTTTGGAGGGCAACATGTACTACCAGATGCCTTTGCTCACATCAATCTTCCCAAGAAGTTAAAGTGACTCTCCAAAACTACTTCTGTGAAGGAAAACCAATGGATTTAGGCAGGGGTCATACCTCTTCCAGACATTCCAGTGTACAGTGACCCTCTGACACGAATTCAGGCATGCCTGGTGGGATATTGTGGAAGAGGCTGACCCAAAGACCGGCTTCAATAACCCCAGCATCATATTTCCTTAAAACTGGAGTATAAATTAGCCTCAGACCAGAGTTATCTATCAAGCCTGCAACAAAAGAACACAGTGAGCCATGGCTATAAATCTGTATTTCAAACGCAAAAAACCCAAATCCAAATTGTTTCATATTTTTCATGCTATGTCCTAAGTTTTCTACATGAAAATCAAGAAATCAACCTCAATAACCTGGAAATGAGTTCAAACTGTATGCAGGAAGTAATAAGTAGGGGCAGTCCACAGGACAGTTTTTAAACACAGTATCATGTTCTGTTTGTTGTTTAGATGTGAAGGAAAAATATGTACTCTCTGTAGCCCTCATGTTCCTTCCACTGAGATATCCAACATGGATTTCAGGGAAAAGAAGATAAATCACAGGTAGAAGAAACAATACAAGGAAATAATAAGACCTCAAAAGGTTCTGTGTATGATTTTCATATTAAATATTTAAAGCAAAGCTTAAATTTTTTGTGCTTTTTTTCTTAAAAATTTTCTAGACATGTGTTATCTCCTGCTTATGAATTTTAACTATTTCTTTGCCTGGAGTCCTATCATTAATTATATTTTTCCTTTGCTTAGGATTGCCTGTCACATTACAGCATACCTCAAATGACAAAATATACCCCTTTTACAATCTCTCAAATTAAGAGAGCATGAACTAATTATAAACATTTGCTCACTGAGTCCCAAACCTGTACATAACACCAGTACCTTGAGTGAAGTAGACAAGAGAATTACAGAGTATTTTAATGCTGCACTGACTCAAGCACTTCTTTTGATTTCAAAAATTAAAGAACCAAAGCCTGCTGTGAAGAGGCTAAGTTTTTAACAGTCAAAATGATACAAATCTATTTAGTTTGCCCACATATGTTTAGCCATATGTGTTTGTTTGTGTAACCATTAATAATTTATGGTACCTTTGTCATCTAAATGCTTATAATTATTAGTCATTTGTATTAGTCGAGATACATACAAAAAAGATTAATTTGTGTTTGCACAACTGCTACACTCTGGTAGTTAATTTTTTCTTTGTATTTATGAATAATCACTGAAATAATTTCAAATTTGAAAATTAAAAATGCAAAAACGTATCAAGTATCTCAGAGAAGGTAAGAGGCTTCCTAGTGACCTATATTAGTCTTCTAAAAAACATAACAGACATAGCAGTGCCTGAAGCCAAATTTTACATCAGTATGATATTGGCAGTCTATTTTAAGATAAGGAAATGGCAGAGGGACAGAGCAGGGAGTGTTACCCAGTCACTAAAATATCTAAGATGGAGTAGTGTATATAATTATTACGGAACAAAGGATATGAACTATGTATAGCCAATTAAAAATGGTGATCAACCATTCTTCAATATATGAATCATGACATTTAGGGTGATATAACCTATCCAACAACATCCCAACTTCAGTAACTGGGAATCCAAACTCGCTCCCTTTCTGGAGCTATTCATAAAATCTCATCAATTTGAATTTTTCCTTTGTGGAATTTCCCCCTCAAACTGGTTGCTGACATCTAAATGTCAGACACTTTTATGGGCTGTCAGAGTTGCTGATAAACAATCTGAAAAGAGGCCACCTTTCAAATGAAAAGTGAATGTTAAGGACTACAAAATCAGAAACAATCAAAACCATCCATGTTAAATTAAAAATGTTTGAACTGCTCCTGACTGGGAGCCAACAGTGACTGCCAATCTGAGTCACTCAGGAAAACATTACCCCAGGTCACAAAGTGAAGGAAACAGCCTTTCACCATGAGACCCAAACTGGGGAAACGCAAGTGACAATACAAAAATGAAGGTCACCCAGTGGCAGGTTTGGTGTTGTGTCAGGAGAACTCTATAGTCCCCACCTGAAGCAGATAGAACACTCAGGCCTATGCTCTCACAGTCCTGGCACAATTTTGTACTGCGTATTTTGCCACAGAGGAGGAGAAGCATGACCTGTATTACAGGCACCCTTCTCTGCCTATGCTGCCTGAATTTTCCCAGGTCTTTAGTGAGATACTGTGTTCAACTGGAAGTGTCCCTGCAAGGCAGAATTGTCCACATTGCTTAAAAAGGAAACACAACATTATTGATTTCCAGCTTTTGTATGTGCCACTTGAACTAAACCAATGCTGTCATACAGCACAGTCAATTAAAACAAAATGATAAATTTAGGGACACAACCAAATCAGACAGTTTTTCTGCGTGCGACTTCTCAGGCTTTCAGGTAACATTTGATTGAAAAGCATACAAAATCAAGGATGTAAACCAAGTTTATTTTATCCCATGCAAATGTGTATGCTAAAAGGACAGAGTCCATCACTAAATTAAAAAAAAAAATTAAGATAGTTAATTTAGAACAACATGAAGAGGGGAAATGACAGTAAGACAGAACACCATAAACCACATAGCAGATTTTATTTTAACACATAGGGGTGTAAAGAAAGACCAGTACACTATGCTGCATTGGATTTTACTCAGTTCGTGTATAAAAATCTCTGGAATATTCTCAAGTATAGCAGCCTAACAAACTTCTGCTTCAGAACAAAAGATACCTTTCCCAAAGACAGCTTCAAAGTTCCCCTGATTTTCTGGAGTTCATTGGTTTCTTCCTTTTACTTCTTCTAAGTAAAATTTAATTTCAGGAGGAACATTTAAAAAACACTGTTATAAATTAAAAGCTTGTCGTTTAAGATAAACTGCTTTTACCCAGTGAATGGTCTAGCAACCTGAGTCTGTACTTCAACTTTAGAAACTGCTCAGAGTTCAGGTAGATTTCTTAAAAAAAAAAAAACAAACCTATAAAAAATTAATAAAAGGATCATTCCCTGTGTTGATCACAGTTTGAGTGCTATACTGCCTGTTTTCGTCCTGATTGGATTTCTCAGCAAACGGAGAGAGAGATAACAAGAAGAATGTAGTGATAAAAGGAGATATATTCACCTGCTCCACAATTTCTTGTATACCTGAATCTCTCACTGAATTTGGGGTAAACTTTTGAGAGCAGTGAGAAAAACACTGTGAACCAGGGACTACTGATCAGGAAAAAATAAGCTGTGGTTTTTTATTTGCTCTGTTTGCCACACAATGCAGTGATGAGCACTTGTGTCTAGTACCTTTTCCAGTGTTACATGTTTTAAAGAGTGTGAGGCTACAAACCTTCTGTGTATGATGGATTGTCATAATGCACCTCCATAAGAACGAACAGAGGGTCAGATGCTGTGCCAATGGATAAGCCAACATGTGGTGGGTAGGTAAAGCCCTGGAAATCAATACACATGTACAGAGTTCAGGTATTTTTGCCATAGTTAATTTCTCTTTATAAATACAGTGATTTCTTTTTTGCAATGATATGATCATATTTATGATAAAATTTACAAAGCTAACTTCTTTTAGAGCTTTGTGAACATGACATTGTGATATAATACAGTTATTATATACTCAGTATACTAAATAATTCTGTCAGTATAAAACAGTAGATCCCATGATTGCTAGAGAACAAAGCTGTGTGCAAACAAGCCTGACCTCACTGCTTTGAGTAGGAGGCTGGACTAGAGACTTCCTGAGGTCCCTTCCAATCTGCGTTATCTTGTGATCTTATGATTATTTATTCTGTATTTATTGTTTGAGCAGAAAAGGAAAATTTCATTTAAAATGTATAAACATTGCATCATCAAGCACTTAGCCTGACAATAAAACTCTTATGAAGAAGTGAATCAACATTTTAAATGTTCCCAGTTTCTAAGAGCAGCAATTTCCAGGGAACACTGAGGTTGCATGTAATTAACTTGTTTTTCCTGCACAAATCACTGTATATTATGTAAAATTATTTGAACAATAAAGATGATCTTCATGGCTGCATTTACATTAGCAAGCAAATATTGCAAAAGAAGTAGTTTCTGTACCTTGCAACAGCTTGTGCTGGACCCACTGACCCCAAATGATGCTCTTTTGAACAAGCTCTGGTCAGGGCCCATGCACTGAACCCCATTTATTGCTAGGAGGGTCTGGGTTTACCCCTGCACGTTCAGTTTAACTTCATTCCAAAGGGGGTTGTGAAAATTCTCAAACCATTCATGATGATAAAAAGACCTTGGTAAGTGGGAATAACTGGGAGATTTACTTCAGAAGCTCGCTCCTGATTCAAACCAAAATACCAGTATCTCCTAAATGAACTTGTTTACCGAATTCACTGTAATTGGAATTAATCTGCAACATTTTATAGTATATAGCTAATATTTTAATATGCAATTTGAGATTCTAACTTTCTGAAATGTGCAATTTGAGATTCCAACTTTCTGATGCTTGATGGACATTAATGAATTAATTGTAGTATACAGTAAAAAATATTATCACTTTTATTCAATGTAAGGGTAAACTGAAATTAGTGAAGTGGGTACTCAGCTAAACTGGAATGTATCCCGGATCTGTCAGATTCCTCTACAGACCTTTAACATCGGGATCACCCTTGCAAAAGCCTCCATAATGCTTAAATGATAACTTATTTATATGAGTTTTTAATTTCACTTAGATTAAGACACTCAAAAGTACAAATACTAGGTCAGAGCATAGCTGATGGCAAAAATGCTCAAAGTGTACATCAGGGATAATGCTCACAGTGGATTAAAGTTCATTGAAGAGTCCGTGTAACAGCTCTGGCTTCCTCACACTGCAGCACTTGCAGATGGTTCTGGACTGCAGGCTGGCAAATGAAGGCTCCAGAAACAATCATCATCCCAGTACCTCTCTGTGCCCACACCATCATTTGTGTGGGCACACAGTGAATCAAGGGGCTAAAGGGGTGGAATTCTTTTGGCAGTAATGGTGCATTATGTCAGCTGAAACATTAATTGGAGCCTAAACTGACATATGAAATAAGCTGAAAACACAGCCTGGGGTGAACATGGCAATCAGAGCCTGTATTTTCTGTAGATATGCCCCATTGCCATGAGCAAAGTGGTCCTTGTGCTGGCTCAGCACTGACACGGGATCTCTCCTACACTGAAATGATGTGTTTTTGGGCTGGGAAGGAAACTTCAGAGTGATATGTCTGAATGGAGCAACAGTGAAACAAGGTCCTGGTGAGGCACACAGTTATTAAATCTATTTGGAAAGTCCTCTGTCTGTGTATTTTACAAAGTCACCTACAGACACGGCTATTCTCCACAGGTAGCTAGCTGGTCATTGCTGGAGGCAGTGTATTTTCACATCAGACAGGACAAGCTGATACAGTGATAGATTTCCATGCTCCAAAGCTCCCCTACGGCATCTACACTATTTTAGTTACTTTTGGCTTGTCACTCAGGATCACCATTGCATTGCATACTTAAAAGGTCAATAAGAGGTTGAGGACTTACCAGTGAGGCATTTAGGGACTGTGTATCCTTAAAAACAGACAGATTAAGTAATCTCTAATATACTAGGAAGAAACTTTGTTATGATACACCCCCTCCTAAAGCCCCATTGATGAAGCATGCTAGACAGACATTCATCCTACCTCTCCTCCAATGGCCCAGGCAAAAATGACTGTCTCACATGTGAGAAAGGAGTCTGGCATGTTGGGGTGGTAACATTCATGCCCATAGTCCAGCACACTGTCATTCAAATTGCTGCTGCATTGGTAGAGCAGGATGTGGTGCACCAGATTCTCGTGGCCTCTCTGGATCAATGGCTCAACCTGTCAAGGTTAAAAAGGAAAGAAAAAAGAAAATATATTTCAATGTGACTACTTTAATACAAGTATGAAGATAGATATAAAAATTAAACAATACATTTATTCTAAAAGAGAAGACTTGATGTTATATTGTAGTTACGTTGAGATGTAACTTCGGCGCTCTGCAAACTCAAGAAATGAAGTTTCCAAAAAATTCATTTTGCCCAAGTGCATGAATGGGGAACAGAAATAAATCCTGCATCTTGACAAAACCTCTGTTATCACCTTTCTTGTTCTCTCTTCTCCCATCCCAGTCTTGCACTGTCACTTGTCCTTCCCCCTGCCCAATCTTGTTCAACAACATTCCAGCACGAGGGGGTATAAACCAGCTGGACGTCTGATCCAGCTTGGTGTCTGAACGAGTTGGAGCTTTTCACCCCTGTTTCTGCCTCTTTTGTAGTATTCCAAATTACAGCTGCTTGTAGATTCTGTGTGTCTAGGATGAGCCTAGAGGTATACCCCACATTCCTCAGCAGCTCAAAATGGACTTTCCAATTTTTTTGACATCTACAAGAAATTAGAATTATTTTAAAATCTGCTCAGTTGTAAAGACTTTATTAACATGAAGTCATTCTTGAGACGTTGGGTGTTTCAGCCTGTTTACGACAGTGGTGAGCTGGAGGGCTCTCAGTGGTGCCTGGGTGCCCCCAGTATAATTAGATCACCAAACTTCAGGGTAGGCTGAAATTATTTAATTCTCATATAAGTGTTCACTCTCTATTTGGATGGATGATGTTAAATCATCTCTGTCAGAGAGGATGTCCCTGGGGCAAACATGAATACTTCTGAAAAAAAATATTTTGCTTTTCAGAAAGATCATATACCACAAAATATCAGCATATAGAGGACAGTATTAAAATGAAAGGAGTTTTTCCCTTGCCTTTGCTTTCAAAGGTTTCATCACGTTCTATCATATCTACTTCCAAACTGAATAAGATAAAGATTAATATTTTCACAAGAAAAGTCAAGCTTTGGCAATGCAGCTCTTAAGACACAGGGTGCCATGCAGTATTGCCTTTCAACAGTAATGAACCAGTGAATCACTGAATAGTTACAGTAGGAAGAGACCTCTGGAGGTCATCTGGTCTAACCCCCCTGCCAAGGCAGGGTCACCTAGAGCATCAGGAAAGAGAAGGTTATTTTAAACAGGAAAAGAATATATATACATCCTAAATTTACATCCATTTTATTTTGTAAGTACATTCATGTACTACCAGTGGACCAGAACAGAGTACGCAGGAACAGTTTACTACATTATTAAAATATTGCCAACACAATTTATCCCCCTGCATTTCATTCAAAACACTAAATCAATTACAAAAGAGGAAGGGTGGGAAGAAGCAGCCAGAGCCCATGTGTACCAAGACCACCCTTGTAAGTATGAATCCACCAAGTACCATTGAAGTTGGGCTCTTGGAGAGTCCAAATACTGCTGAGTACCTGCATGTCCATCCAAGAAGTGCACAACCCACTTCACTGTGCTTAGAAATCAATGGAAGGATGTCAGTTTAATTGGATGCACCACAGTTTTGTTCTTGAGGCAAGATTGAAGTACTTCATAGGAGATCATCTGAACTGTTCATTGTTTTCAGTAATCCTCCTATCATCGTGAATTACTGCGCTATGGAAGTAAAAGGTATTTTTGAAGGAGATAAGAGTTTTCCTATTAAACAAGAGTTCAATCCCAAATATATCAGACTGAATGACAAAGATTCAGATATTCATTTCCGCTTGACGTTGCTTCTTCCCTCTGCTGCATCATATACCTGCATATTTATCCAAATCCTGCAGAAGAAAAATACCCTAGTAACATGGCAGCTTATACATTAAATAGCAGGATATATCTCAAGAATTCTGCAGTTCCACATAATGTATAGGTTAGTCAAAGAAACAGTTATGGGAATATTATCCCTGTATCTACCAAGAAAAAGAAGTACTTTTGTCCCAACATGTGACAGTTCTGCCTGCTGCTACAAGATCCCAGTGCATGCTGTGCTTACAATCACTACTTCAAAACCAGCTTCCTCTCAAAACAATGGGACATCACCAAAATTAGAAACTCACATCCTGTCATCGTTTTTTAGTGTCAGTTACCTAAACAATAACAGCACTTCAAAAAGCAGTTTTGTTCAGCTTTCTTAAGTGAAGAAAATGAAAAGGAAAACTAAAACAAAATAAACCCTTAAATGCATTTCCATTGCGTCTTGTAGGATAAATTATATTGTTCAGATGCAGAAATAAGTCATGAGGAGCAACAGTGAAGTTATGCTTTTACACATTTTTACTACAACTTGGTTGAAGAGGTCTTTTTCTGCTTTAAAACAAATTTGTAAAAACAAAATATTGGGAGTGGTCAAAATTCTATTGAAAAACATCTTAGGAAAATCTCATTAATCATGAATTATTCAGAAATGTATGGAGATATTTTAATGGCCAGCTCCCTAAGGCTCACATCGTTATTTCTCATTGAAATGAGAGAAGAAAGAAGACCGGACTCCTTAGATATGTTGAGCTCGCCTTCTCTGATCTGATGAATAGCTAACTGTATTTATTTACTAGAATAACTTCAGCAGAGAAGAAAATCAAAAACTATGATCTCATACTCTATTGTAGTCATTAACTGGAGTATGGATTTAAACATGCCATTCTACATCCCAGGTGAGTGCTGCCTCTTTACACAGCTATTTGTTATTTTGGCTCATAGAATAAGTTGGTTATTTAGGCTGCCTCACACTTCCTCTCCCCCTTTCCACAAAGAGCATCTGTACAGCTTACTTTGCTCTAAGCTGAAAAGAAATTCCAAAATGTCATTTTTTTTCTCAAATAAACAAAATTCTTGTTTTCTGGCCAGCCTTACAATTACTGATGAACAACAACCACATTTGTCAAATAGGGGGCCAAATTCAGAAAATCATTTGTGTTTAGAAGTGCACGTAAGTAGTCCCATGTGTAAAATCAGTTTTTAAAGCAGGTATTTACAATTAAATATCTAGATCAGGGTGGCCTGATTTCCAGAGCACTTGCAGCCTCAGTGAATGACAATACAATTTACAGTTGCAATTCGTGCAACTTTAAAATACTTGCGAAAAGATAGTAATTTGATATGGCACATTAGGGCAAAGGAATGAAATACAGAAAAAAAGTGATAAAAATAGGTATGGTACATAATAGTCATTAAACTACGTAGATTTAAGCAAACAGTTAATTTTTATTTGGATTCTTATTTTATACATAGCCTTGTTTGCTCTGCTCTCTTACTAGAAGGGGATTCTCAAATGACATTTTCAGCCAAGTAATTAGATAAACAATGACTGAGTAATTTGGATGGTTGCAGTGAAAATGGGAATCCACCTTTCATTTTCAATAATTATGAAGAAACCTGACTTTGAAACATAGTTCCTTCTCCTGTCCTTGTGAATTCCTATCCACCTCTTATTAGCCAAGGGAGCCAAGAAAAAAGCTGAGAGGAGACTAAAAAAAATAATATGCATGTAACTACCTATTTTCCCCATTTCACCTCATTCTTTGAGGTTCCTCTGTGGTGTTTTCCCTGTTGCTGACATGCAAGGAAGACCCAGCTGTCAGGCTTCATCTCTTTGCCATGTTGTGAATAAGCCTGCAGAGATACTGCACCACCGGGCACCTCGGTGACTTCTTCCCCTGCAGGCAAAGTGCATTTTCTGCTTGACATTTCCTAACTGCCAGAGGCACGGAGAACAAAAGCCCCACATTCACGCTACATCAAAATGCCCAACATGTTTGGGATTGCAAAACATAAGTGCATGCAACAAGACACAATCTCTCCTGTTTTTCATGAAACCTGCGGTAAGAAGCTCATGGTTTATTATTCATGATGATTTGCTTTCTGCATCCTCTATCTTTTTTTGAAAGCTTGGGAAAAAGGTCTTTCCATCTGAGCACATTCACATATATGAACCCATCTGACTCCCACTAACAGAGGTAAAACATAATAGGGGTACTATAATCCTGCACCACTTCAAATCAGGGCTTTCAAAGAAGGAGGTATTTAAAGTACAACACATTCAAACTTAAATGAAGACACTGCCTTCTGCAACCAAAAGTAGGGGTTTCAGTTATGGTGCTTAGTTGACATGACCTGTATTCACCAGACAGCTTGAGAAGTTTCACAGAGCTTCTTTCATGGTACTGAATCTCTTAACACTTCTGAAAACACTGACTTTCAAAAAATAAAAATTAAAAAATTTTCAAGTCGTTATAATGTTAAACCAGATAAGGTGTGTGCTGTCCACCTGTTGTTTTAACAGAAGCCCTATTCTAGTCAACAGGCTGACATCACATGAACAAAGACAATGTTTATATCCGCCAGGGCCAGGTTACTCAGCTTCAATTTTTCTTCCTCTCTTCTCTATTTCATAGAATCAATCATAGAAACATAGAATCAATCAGGTTGGAAAAGACCTCCAAGATCATCAAGTCCAACCCTTGATCCAACACTGCCATGGTTATCCCTTTATCTATTATCCTTATATCCTATTATCCCTTTATCTATTGCACAAACTGAACATGCCGTATATGTTGTTTTGTATTTTTCTTCTTAAAAAGAAAAAAAAAATCAAAATTTTAACATAACAGTGGCTTGTATCTCAAGGTGATGAAAAGCAGGGTCGAGATACTAATGTGTTATAAATTAAACAGGATGAAAATTAAAAAACCTCAAGTGGTCTAAGAAGTCAGATTTCCTAAAAGGAAAAAATATCTCCAGAAACATGGAAGACTTTCTTGCTTATTCCTGGTTTTGTCCTTTTTTATTTGCTCTCTTTTCTTTGATGTTAACAGCTGTGGTTTGTTCTTCATGCCTGTTTGTGCAGATGATGAAAGTTAGTAAAATATATCCATAGTCTCACTGTAGTGTCCCTATTTAGAAAATATAGACCACTGAATGTCAGAAAAAAATCAACCTGAATTTATTTTTAGATATGAAAATGACATCAGGTTTCTAATCTTTTTGAAGCGATGATTCTACACTGAAGTGTCAATGAAAAGAATGAATTTTTTTTTTTTCTGGCTCAAAAAGGTAGCTTCAACTTAATCTTATATTTTAAAGACATGACGGGATTGCATATTGCCATATAAATGACTCTGAATAAGGCCACAGCCTTACGTCACACTTCATGTAAGTAGTCAGCGGTGACAAAGGGAAGAAAATGCAATTAGTTTGTCTCAAAATGGAGGCTAAAAATTTGACATAAGATTATTGTCCTGCCACTGTTGCAACTAGGAGAGTTTCTAGCCTGTGGTTTGTTCATTTATGTGTATGAGCTTGCTATGTCTCTGATTAACTCAGACCAAAAAGCGATGGCTGTGAAACTGAATACTGGCTGAGTTTAGTTGAGAGAATTTTTGCAGCAGAAGACAAAGTTATAGGGCTTTCTATACTCCTCATCAGGAAGAACTATTACGTTCTTACTGATTACTTTGGTCATTGTACTTCTACTGCAAATGTGTACCATGCAAATGTATTGAAAAATAATCTGACTTAGAAAATTTCTTCAAAGGTTGACACAATTTCTTCTTATTAGGATTCATCAAGATTTTTTCTGATTTTTTTTTCAGAAGTGTAATTGTGAAACAATCATATATTTATCTAAAACATTTCTTTTAAGGTTTTAGATTGTTGTTCAGAAAAGTAAATACTTAGAATAGTTGGCTTTACAAAGTTGGGTCTTTTTCAGTGAAAAAACCTCCAGCATTCCAGAAAAAAACCCTCGGTAATATGGTTTTATTTTCTTATAAATTTTCTGAAAGAAAACCACCAGCCATTTGCTGCCTAACACTTGCACACAACCCAGAAATGTGCCGAGCAAAAACTCAAGAGCTGGAAACATGCCTCTCAGCTGGGGTAGATGTTTAAGTCCATGACTCCAGGGCAGAACAGGGTTTTAACCCTAACAACACAACAACTAGCTCATGGCAGTAGAAAATCCTGTTTATGCCAGTGTCACATCTGGGACACTCATCTGCTGGAGACTTTCAGCCCAGAGTTAAGGCATTCCAGGGTCAGGCAGAGACCACCCTCCCCATGCCTCCATCCTACCCTGTCTGTCAGAAAGCATAAAATTAATACCACAGAATAGACAGAGTTGAAAGAGACAGTTCCAATGCTCAACTGGCTGCAGTCTAGCATGAACTAACTGCTGTAATGTTTCCTGAGATCAGCAGTATCATTTGCATGTACACAGCTAAGTGCCCATTTCTGTTTTCCTCACTGTACAATCCAGATCTTAAATTCAGTCATCACTATTGACAAATACTTTTAAATCCCTCTCTATTCCACGTGCTTCTGAGTTTAGGCCATGCCATTTACTTAGAAAGGTGTATATTTTGTTGAGTCAGGAGGCAGAGCAAAGCCACTGCTTATTGTTCACTCATGGTCATCTGAGATGACGTACAACTGAAGTACAACAGGAAGCATCACTGCTTAACTTGAATTGTCCTTCAAAGGTAAAAATGTTCAACTCGATTTTTTTTTCATACCTATTTTTCACATCCTCCAGCTGGAGGAAAATATAACCTGTGTAGTTAGTGACAGCTCTTGGATTTTGTATTTTATTAAAAAAAAGAGATGCAGATGAGAAAAAGGTGCAGGCAACAGCAACCAACCCCAACATTAATCTTATCACGTGATTAGATAAGGTTCCCTTGGAGGATGGAAATTTTCCAGACTAAAACTTCCATGCAACTTAAGGTATTGAAATTTGTATGATTTGTGCTTAATATATTTGGAGGGTTGGGTTTTTTTCCAAAATGAGATTCAAATACCAGACATAATCCTAAATTGAAATAACAGTGCTGACTTAATTGATTTATTGATTGGTTGATTTAAGATATATTACGAGCCCTTCAGTTTAACTAGTTCTACTTTAAAACACAGAACAAAAATCCTAACACCACTGTGGAGGAAAGGTCCTTACCACATAAACAGAAAAATTTATTCAAAGCAGATATTTCCTGTTCTTGGTGTAAAGAAAGGATTTTTTTACTCAGTGACTGCATTGTTCAATGAAGGCTCTTATTTAAATTTTATTAATATATGGTATTAAGAAGTAATTAAAATACCTCTGTTTAAAGCCACAGAATATTTATTGGAAAAGAATACATACTTTCAGGTAAAAGTTAACTGTTACTGCGCTGTTAGCTTGAAGAGGAGGCTATTTATCTAAATTTACACAAATCTATCTATTCCCACATAGTACTTCTAATGATTACGCTCTACATCCAGAATTTTGCAGGTCAGTGTGCAGAACACCTTATATATTTTAATTAGGAAAGAGGACTCCAAAACCACAATAAACAATTTTCCCAAACATTTAAAAATGAGAACTAGAGATGGATTTGGGACTTCTTGTTCTCTCTGCCGTCAAGTCCATTCTTAAGTTCTTATTCCTATTTAACCACTTGGAACTCTGCCACTCATAAGGAGTTCCAGACTTTAAAGCCATACAGTAATTTAGACTACATCCAAAAGACGTATAGCTCAAAGAAATACCCATAAAACATTGTTTCTGTCTGACGTATGTCTGAAGATTTAAGATAATGCATTTAGTAAAAGTTAAAAGGTATAACTCTGAGGAATAATCTCATAAAAAGCTCAGGTCAAGAAAAAACGTTTCATTTGGTTACACTTCCTGGCAATACACTCATTGCACTCCTAAGCAGAAGCACCACTGGCAGAGTGGTTTGCAGTATTCAGTATGATCATAGTCTCTCAGCACAGCTGACACACTCCAAGGAGAATTAATCATCAGTAATTAATTGTCAATTAATCATCAGCATCATTACTTCCTTGTGAAAAGAATATCATAATAAAGTAATATGAAACCAAATATGTTTCAGATCTAAAGCCAAAATGGGTACCCTACAAAGTTTATATTTATTCAAGAGGAACATACAATTTGAATAGTATAAATAATAAAGACATGAAGGTACTCCCTTCATGAAATCCTGAAATCACCATTCATGCACAGCAATGTCTACCTATTATTTGAGATGGCAATGGAGACGGTTTTAATTCTGTTGTACAACTGCAAAACATTCCCCTCAATCATGTATCTAAATAATATTACACTTTTTCTCCTCCTGCTTGGGAGTGAATGCACAGCTTTGCCCAAAGACAGAGCATGTGAGAATTTACAGCCTGTCCCTTTCTTGTTTTACACATACAGAAGTATACTATTAGGAAATTTTTCATTTTCTGAAAAGGAAATGATGACTTCTGTGAAGGACTACCAAAAGGGAACAAATGTGAGAAAGACCTTATGCATTTGGATACTGAAGCTCTAGAAGAGTCACCAACCTGCACACCCTGGCACCTATAGTTTGTTGAAGAAAAACACAAGATAAAATAAGCACAGGGTTTAAGATTTTGACATAACCATGGCCAAACCCACGACACACAGCCTACTGAGTCAGCAGAAAAGCTCTCAGGAACTACCGCTCATAACCCTCTAAAAACGTATATTTACAGAGTTAATATGCAAACATGAGATGGCTTACAAAATAAGTGCAGTTAAGTAATGCTCACATTAATACTATGATTTCCACATTTTCTCACCAGAGTCAGGTCCTGGTACCCTTCTGTAGGACTTAACACCCCTCAACACAAGCATGAAGTCACATAACATGGGCTATTTTCAGATTATATGGTTCTTTTAAAGTCTATATTAAAATTATAACATAGCAATTCTCTAGAAACCAAAACTGTGATTGGCACTTTATAAAACAGAAAGACACAGTTCCAGTTCAAGCAACTTAAGCCAAACAAACTTGAAAAAGGAGACTGAAGAGCATTAACTTGTAGTTTATAATAATTTGCTTAGGTATTTAGTTTTTCTCAGGATTAGGTGCTTTGTGTTTGAGTGGATTTTTTGTGCATTTCAGTTAGATCCAAGATGTAAATTATTTCCATGCAGGTATAACATCAGTCTTGGTGTAATGAGAAACTATTCACCACCCAGCAGTGGTTCATTTGTCATGTGTGTGGATTTTCATGTCATATATGTGTAGTGGATTGACCCTGGCTGGATGCCAGGTACACACCAAAGCCGCTCCATCACTCCCCTCCACAAGTCAACAGGGAAGAGAAAATATAGTGAAAATTAGATTAGAGATAAGGACCGGGAGACATCATTCACTGAATACCATCACGGGCAAAACAGACTCAACTTTGGGATATTAATTGAATTTATTCCTGAAAAAATCAGATCAAGATAATGAGAAGTAAAATAAATCATAAAAACACCTTTCCCACATTTCTTCCTCCTTCCCAATCTTCACCTCCTCCCCCTCACCAGTGGCACAGGAAGATGGGTAGTGGGGGTTATGGTCAGTTCATCACACCTTGTTTCAGCCACTGCTAAGGGAGAAAAGCCCTTCTTCTGCTCCACTGTGGGGTCCCTCCCATGGGAGACATTCTCTGCGAACTCGTCCAACAGGAGTCCATCCCACTGGCAACAGTTTCCACTAACTGCTGCAACGTGGGTCACTCTTCCATGGGATGCAGTCCTTCAGGCATAGGCTTCTCCAGTGTGGGTCCACCACAGGGCCACAAGTCCTTCCAGAAAAACCTGCTCCAGTGTGGGCTTCTCTCTCCAGGGGTCTGCAGGTCCCTGCCAGGAGCGTACTCCAGCACAGGTTTTCCCATGGATCCACAGCCCTCTTTTGGGAATCCACCTGCTCTGGCGTGGGTCTCCTCCACAGGCTGCGGGTGGATCTCTGCATAGCCATGGTCCTCCATGGGCTGCAGGGGCACAGCTGCTTCACCATGGTCTGCACCACAGGCTGTAAGGGAATCTCAGCTCCAGCACCTGGAGCACCTCCTCCCCCTCCTTCTCCTCTGACCTTGGTGTCTCCAGAGTTGTTCCTCTCACATATTCTCACTCCTCACTTCACTGGCCACTATTACTTTCATGCAATAACTTTTTTTTCCCCCTTATTAAATATGTTATCACAGACGTGTTACCATCATTCCTGATTGGCTCAGTCTTAGCCAGCAGCAAGTCTGTCTTGGAGCTGCCTGGCATTGGCTATGCTGGGCAGAGAGAAAGCTTTCAGCAGCTTCTCACAGAAGCCACCCCTGTAGCCGCCCCGCTACCAAAACTGGCTGTGCAAACCCAATACAGTATGCTATGCGTGGACACAGCGGAGTAGCATTGTCTGACCACTGTCTGTCTATTTGCCCACTGTTATTAACGTGAAGTCAATGAATCTAAGCTCTGGACATAGCTGCAACTACTGTGCATGGCAAGTGGAAGCAGAGATGGAGAGGGTATCATATATAGGGCGATTATATCAGCTGTAGAGAGAATTTGCTTAAGATGTTGCTATTGTGTCATTTGTCCGAATTAGAAAGTTAATCTTAAGAAGCAATGCCAAGATGCTAGTAGGACCAAGTTAGATTTGTTGTGTGATCCATCCACATAACCTCCATCAAGACAGATGTTACTGCCTATGAGCCTGCTATTCTGATACTGGCACAAAATATGCTTTATAATTGCTCATCTGAGGCCCAATTCTACTCTAAAGTATTTTATTGCCTGCAATGATAAGAAGTGTTGATTTTTTGGCTGCAGACAATTTCTAGACACAATTTTCTTATCTTTTCAGATAAGAAGTCATAGGCTTACACTAAAACAAAGCTAAGGATGAAGAAGAAAAAATAAAGACATAGCACAAGACAAAACAGGGTTAATCATTAAGAATCCTCTCCTGAAGATCACCCTACAAATTATCTCAGAATTGGGAGATGAAACTCAGACATCTTCACTAAAAAAAGCATTTCTCTTTTCAATGCTCATTTCTGGTCACATCTTAAGTTAAAACTCCTGCCACTTAACCCTGTATGTAATTCAAAATGACCTACCTTCTGACTTTTATTTGACCAGAAAATCACATAGCACACATATTTTCCAACTACATGCTGGCATAGTAAATACATTGCCTTTATGGATAGATGTTGTTTTTATTTAAAAAGCAAAAATCAAAAGAAAATGGGCTAAATTAACTAGGTGTTCATTTTTGCTGATAACAGAAATGAGTAGGTTCTTTTTGCAGACCAAGTATGGAATAAATAATGCAGAAACAACTGCATAACTTAAGCATTCTTATCACTAAGACACACAAGTGAAATGAATAAGAATATGTTCCGTAAGGAATATAAAGTTCGGTGTGACTATAAAATCTGTGGTCATATGTAATTTAATCTTTGATCACAAAATGCAACACTATCTCAAACAATTTTACATATGAAATAATTTATCAGAAGATGAGAGAATAATGTATTTCTGTTATTTCCTGAGGCAGTGCTTGGGAAACTTTTAATTTCCAGCCTGTTCAGTTACATGAATCTTTAGCACTTCTAAGCCTAATGGGCCAATTCAGGCTTGCACTGAAGAGCCAGCCCTCCAGATCAAAGGGCAGATAGCTTACAAGCTCTGCAACCTAAGATGATTGTTTGGTTGCCAATCTAATTTACTGAGGCTGCAATTGCTTTGTAGGGGAATGTATGGGAAAATATAGAACATTAGTTTATGTCAGGCTGCATGGTGCAATTTGCCAGAGTTATCACATTTAGCAAAACGTAAAAGTTCAAGCCCAAGAGAGTAACAAGCAGTTACTGTCTGGTATCACTCAAGTTAAAAATCAGTGCCCTCATTTAGGTACTGCAAACTACAAGCTGCCCTTCTGGCTTCCAATCAATCAGTCTCTTAAACTGGAGCTCCTTTGTATTTTCACACTGGGGTCTTTGGTATTACTAAAGCATTCCACTGTCAAAAAGCAGAGTTACCCTTGGCAACAAGTTTTTTGGAGTTTTTACTTCCTTATCAGAGTTTGCCCTGAAACAGAACATGAAGATTAACTAGCAGCTGTTGGTGTGTTATAATACAGGCCTTTCTTTAATTGAAAAGAGCCTCCATCTTCTAAGGAGATCAGTGGTGGAAAGCTTTGGTGCTTATATAAAAATATGCCCAATGTAATGCTTCTCAGCTAATGCTAAATAACTAAATTTTTTCTGCTTATATGCCTAGCCTGTTTCACTAGTCACATTTTAAGTTTAGTGCCAAAAAAATCACACAGAGTTGTGGTTGAGAAAAGTCCATTTTTCCTAAAAGCAATTTTTTTAAAAAATGTATTATTTTGCAATATTTGATTTTATCATAATCCCTTCTGTCCCCTGACCTTTCAGTGGGATACGTCTTCCCTGATTCATTCATCTGAGAGTTAGTTATCTAATACAGGCTGGTTGCCTGGGTTCTCTCATCCATCAATGGAAAGAGAGATTAAACCATACAGGGGGTGCTTGAGCTCATACATTTCAGACACCTTCTCAGAATGATACACAGCTAGTTTTTCCACTATAAGGTCAATTAAGCAGCTGGCTCAGACCCGTAAGTCAAGTAAGATAAGAGGAAGCACATCTCCATGGTTGAAAATTGACTGTCTTTATTATGTTTCCTGAGTATTCATGAGTTATACTCAAGAGACACTGAATTTTGACCACATAGCCTAAACCCCAGGATGGGGTTTCTTCCCCACTTCAGCAGTGCTAAATCTGCTCATTCAATTTTCATAAGCAGGTTCAAATAATGAATATAGAAGGACTATTTTATACAAGAATCCAAACGTTTAAGAGCTTATAAAAGCAACCTACCATCCTCCTTTCCAATGCAAAAGGTCCTCTGAAATTGGACATCCCATTAAAAAAGCTCTCTTACAGAATCAGAAGTATTTTATGCTCATGAGCACAGCCATGTCACAGTCTTTTTGCTGGTATTTCTCTGACTATACTAGTTTTGAAAAAACCTAGAAAGTTTGAGACTGAAAGATAATGAGTAGTTCTTAGAGAAAGGACATGTAGATACAGCTAAGTGACCCTACTATCCAATTATAGTTTTTATTTTACATAAATTGTTTTTCTTACTCTTAAAGTGAAATTCAATATTTGACATGTTTTTCACTACAGGATTTTTATTAATGAAGCCTGGGGAACTACTTTTTCTAAGGAAAACACGGTATATTTCAAAGGAATTAAGAAAACATGGAGAGAAAATTTACAATGTTGAAACTAGCACAGACATGCTGTGCATTGAAGTTGAAAAGCTTCCCACAAATTCATGATGGCACGTCTGGCATGTAGGATAAACATACCATTCCTTCACCAGTATATGCTGTAAATTTTCAGTTTACACACAGAATTAAACAATTTGTCAGCTGGAGTGGGAGACCACAGGTCTAGAGGATTCACAGAAAATCTAGAGACAATAGAGGAAACACTATCTTAAAGTTTTTTAATTGCAGCGGAAAAAATAGTCAAGCACATGGGAGACCTGTGGTTAATGAGAAGCCGGAGTAATGAATCTTTAGCAGATGCAATTATTTTAATGAGCAGTACAATTAAATTGAAGTAACAAAAGTCATGGAGTATTGAAACTAAAGCTAAAGACAGTAATAAAGAGCTGTATCTGTAGAAACACAAATAGAAAAAGCAGTAACAAGCTCTGAACATAAAGCAAAAACAGTATTTACTGAAACACTGGGAAGTATTTCTCATGGATGTAAAACAAATTTTCTCTTTCTTGCTAACTGTAAATATCTGCATGATGCCACCTCACAATGAGCAAAATATAAATTCAGCAAATAGACAGAAAAAACCCAATTGTCAGCAAATAGACTCACAACCTGTCAAAATAGAGAGAGATGTGTCAGCACACACATATCCATGCACACCGAAAATCATGAAAATCAGACATCTCAACAGTACAAACTTGACAGGATTTTGGAAGTTTCCAGTGTGCTGCCACTGAATAATTTTTTTTTTTTTTTACCTGAAAAACCAATAAGAAAGAGACTTTTAAAACAGGTAATTTACAAGAGGGAGCATGCTGCAGAGACTCCACTTTTCAGGGTGTGCTCCCCAGGGTGAGCTGTCTCTGCCAGCCCCTCTCCCAAACCTCTGTCTCTGCTTGTGTGGGCTTTCCACACCCAGGGACCTGCCCTCAGCATGGCTTTTTCATGCAGAGGTGGGTGCATGGACATGCCTGTGTGCCTGCTCTACCAGTAGGTCCCTCTCTCCCTCCCTCTGACAGGTCCTGCTGGAGCGGAGGTCCTTCCCAAGGTGCACAGTGAAACCAGAGAACTTCCTTTTAGGGATGCGATTAAGAGGCACATTCAGGACCAGTCAGAATAAACATATTTACAGAGAACTGCAAAAATCCTAGCAAGACATAGCCTTAAAGCCATCTCTGGAAAGTCTAGGCCAAGAAGTGGAATGCTTTTTTCTAAGAAAGCTACATCTGAGAAGGCTCTCGGCTAACTTCTGTATATGAGAAAAGTAAAAATCCCTTGGGTAGTAAGCCTGAGGCACATACCACAGCCTGAAGCTCAAAGCAGCAAATCAGGCCAGTGCACACATAGCTGCAGGAGGAGTTTGAGACAGGCAGCCATGTGCTCTCCCATGTGAATAGCAACGAAGGAAGGTCCGCCACTCCAGAGTCATCCTGCAAATAGGTGTTTTAAGGGAAGATGGTTGCCTGCTATTACCTCCAACCAAGTCCTTTCATCTGCTTTGCCTATTATTGTTTTCAAAATTTACCTATTGCCCTGATAATTGGTTCTGCTAACAGAAAATACATGGGAGGGAAAATCTGGAAAAGTTTAACAAATTTTCAAATATCCACAATTCAGCCAGGTGGGCAATTTGAACTGAGGAGTGATGTACAACATTAGTCACAAAACCAGCTCTGTGCCTGATTTTGGTTGTGATCTGGGTAATTATTATCACTGCCCAGCTATTGAGAAATGTCTTATTCTGTTTTATTTCTTAGCAGGTATAATGTTATTATGAGTTATCTCTCCAGAAGTTCCTGGAGGCACTACAAAAGATCTTGTAACAGAAGGCGATGTAGGGACATGTAGGAAGACACAACCTCTTCCCTAGGGAAAAAATTACAAGAGATGTGAAACAAACGAAGATTTAACAGAGAAGCCCTCACCCTGGCTGGGTTCCCCCTTATTGCAGTGAAGCTCCATTCTCCATTGGTAAATGCAGCACAAGGAGAAATTACTTAATCACTTATTCATGTCCTTATTCTACCGGCGAGACGAACACAAGATTACAGTCTTATCTCTTTCACAATTTACATGTCATGGTGCATGCTTGATCAATAAAAAGATGCTGTTTCCCATTACCTGGGATTCCCAGAAAGCAACATGACTATTATGTAAAGAGAAAGAAAAGACCCAAGGTCTTACATAATTTACTTTTGACTAAATTAGAGATCTCTTATGCTAGCTATTTCTTTGTCTTGTGCTAACAGAAGAAACTAAAACACTAGAGGAGATGAAGCCTAAGTCCAAGTGTTATCAGTTGCACCACTAGTTTGTATTTATGAAATATATTTGAAAGTACCTTAAATATATTCTGGCTAAAAGCATATAGTCACTCTTTTTTAAAATGAGGCATAGTCAATAGAAATTAAAAAATACTTTTACATTCAGAATCTGAGTTCAGAACCGGGCATTTGTTAACCAGAAATGATTGAAAGTCTTTTCCTCTACCTTTAATGATAGGTCTAATTTTTTTCAGTTTCCTTCATTAAAATATCATGCTTTCCTGATGAAATTGATATTTTAAAAAAAAAAAACACTTCACTGTAAAATGCTCAGAGCAATTTCCAAGAAGGAAGGAATGACAGAGAACAGTTGAATACACGAAAAAAAATTCCTGTTGTGGCTGTTGCACCTACTTGACACTCCAGATTATCAGAAGATTTACATATCAGCACAGCTAAGCACACATTTTTGGTGGCATAGCTTGTCCAACAAGCACTGAGCTCTGCACTTCAGTGCTCCACAAAATCATACAGGAGGACAGAAATGGCCAAAGTCAGTTCACATGTACAATGCTGAAGTAGACTAAATCATACCAGAGACAAATTTCTAAACCTTTTTTTTCTGTCTGTAAAAATGAGATGTGTAGATTTCTGTGAAAACAGTGTTACAGAATTAATCCAGAATCAACATCTACGAAAGTATTTGACTAACACAGACAGTTTGATCAGGTCAAATAACTCATCTGTCCTCCCCTTTGTGAAATTCAATCTTTGTTTGCTTAGCTAATATCTTCCCAAGTAGCCATAAGCCCCATCCTTTGTGTATTTGTAGGCTTTAGGAAATGTTTAATCAGTTTGCAAGAGCACAGATACAATACCACAGCAACTCTCTATGTGCCATCTAAAAAAGTCACTTATATGAAAATACAAATTATGCCCCTTGAAAAGAAAGGTTAAGGAAGAATTCCTTCATAATTCTACTCTCTCTCTGCATTAGTTTTTCTCTCTCTAAACATTTTTTAAGCAGTAACATGAAATTTTTTTGCTTTTTGAAGATGGAAAATCACTGAGAATTCTACCGTAATTTTCAATTTTATTTAAAAAATCCTTTTTTGAAAATACTAATTCTAAAATTTTAAATATTCCTTATATATTGTAAAAATAAAAATTATAAAATTATTCTGAAAAATTAGTCAGTGTATTTCTGAGCTAAAATCTTGGTTTTGCTTCAAACAATCACAATTTTTTTAAAACTGAGCAACTGTGTCTGCAGTCAGGCAAAATATTTTGAAAATAAATTCCAGAAACTTTTTAGCAGAACAGCATGTATCTACACCTTCCACCAAATTTAACATGGAAAGCTTGATTCTAATCCTACCATTTAAAAGGTCTCTCACTTGAAGGCAGAAAATTAGGAATCTTGATGTATACACCATAATACAAGCAAATTCTGCTCTTCATAAAGACCTGTGAAAGTAGTGGTCATAAATTTCAAATGTGACTAAACATCAAGTACCTGAAAGCAGAGATTTGGGCCTTGCAATTGTTCATTCTGACAAATGCAGAAACCCCCACTATTTCAGAATTGTTACAGGTATTTATCAGACTCACACTGGAGACCATATGTTGTCTGAGTTAATTTAAAATTTCAGTCTTACCGGAAGCATTGGAGAAATATGACTGTCAATAATTTAAAAATTGGAATAGAATTGTGTACTTAAAGCATTTTTGGGTTTAAAGAAAAATAAAACTGAGGGCCAGAACTATCTCACTGTGCTATCTCAAGCATTTTAGAACAGTAAGTTGTGCTTTTATGAGGTCTTCAGTACATTGCTCTTGGGAAGAAATGTGAGCACTATCTCTCTCAGCATTCCTAAGCTTTCAATTTCAAACTGAAAGAGAAGTTAGAAAATGTGTTCTATGAAAACATGTTTATGCATGTGGGTTTTAAAATCACCCAGGATCCTGCTGAGTCGTGTCAATGTTTACACACACATTTTCACTAATTTTTAAATAAACTACAACATCCATTTCTTTTTTCATAATATTTGGCTTTTACATGGCTGAAGATACCTGTGCCTTTGCTTATGTGATGTAATGTGGCATAACTCCACAGAGGCCATCACAACAGAGGTGACTGGAATCAAATAAGAACCTAGTCATTTATTTGAACAAACATCACCATTTAATTATGTTTTAATCTAAAATTACTATCTGTTAAAAGCAATTAATTAAATTCTTATATAAAAGTAGAAACTTGATGTAACATGGTTTTAGAAAACTTTACTTAGTCTTTCCTAGAAATATTTACAAATAATTTTCAACATCATTTTCTTAAAGGAGAGAGGACAAAGGAGAAGAGAAAAGAACAGAAAGAAAGGGGATCTGTCCTTGTGCATTCAGTTGTCGGGGCAAACCTGAATGAGGTCCTGGGAACACATACACATACACTTGACACATGTTTGTGAAGACAGACAAGAGGTCTTATTTTTCCTTCCAGTAAGCAATAAAAAAAAAATTCAAAGTGCAAGAATTGATTTGAAGTGTAATTATTATCTGAGTTCCTCTAAATTTGGTCAGTCTGAATCACTCACCTTTGTTACGTGATGCTTTTCATGTTGTATGGGAATCTTAAACATTTGGCACCAATATGTTGTATCCTTGTCTGGTACAGGCACCTGTCTTAATAAAAAGGGCAAGAACACAATATTATCATAGAATCACAGCATGGTTTGGCTTGGAAGGGACCTTAGAGAACATCTATCCCGCCCTATGTCAATGCCCTCACCATGGGTGGGAACATCTTCCACTAGACCATGTTGCTCAAAGCCCCATCCAGCCTGACCTTGAACACTTGCAGGGATGAGACATGCACAGCTTCTCTGAGCAGCCTGTTGCACTGCCTCATCAACCTCATAGTGAAGAATTCCTTCCTTATATTTAATCTATATATAGAAGTCACACTACCTGTTGTGTAAGCCCAAAGCTTTGGCTACCACTTTATTCCCATCTCCACATAAACCCAAAACATGGAGTAACTTACGTCTTTGTTTGTCAAGTCAAAGTATGGCAGAGAGGCAGATAAGACTTCTTCTTTCTCGGGATTTAGCAAACGTAGACTCTTTGTGCCACGATTAGATCCATGGTAATTTTGACCCGCTTCTCCCATGTCTTTGTGGTGGTAGGCCCAGATTACCCGCACTGTGCTCTCCTGAAAAAACAAAACAAAACAAAACAAAAAGCCCATATGAAATAGAAGCAACATCTTCCTTACATAGTTCACATAATTCCTATAATTGCTATGACATAGACGTAGCTGTATTTGAACAATGACAATTTATACCAGTGCAGCAGTTATCTATTTACACAATTTTGCCTTTAAAATTAATAATGTATAGGGCTCACTGGAGATACGCAGAAGTTAAGTCTTTCTCTGAGAGATTCCTTCCCTAATGTTGTGAGCTGAAATCATATCAACAAATGGCAGAACAGATTCCTAAAGAGGTATCCAATTAAATGCATGATATTTTTCTAGAGATGCTACTTATTTGGCCAGCAACAAGGTTGCCCACAAAACTTTTTCCAGGCTCAGATTTGTGAAGATGTGAATACTTTCAGTGAAATGCTGTCCTTACATACCAGGGTAGATAGACATTCAATTACAGGACAGATTTACATCTTAAAAATCAATCTACAGCCAGTGCACAGATCAGTTCTCTGTAAACTATTCTCAGGTTGCAATAATCACCGTTGAGTCAAAGTGCTCTAATAAATCCTGAAGTGTCCCAGAATGTTAAATTATGCTCAGAATTTGGAGCAGGTGTGAAAAACAGAGATCCATTGACTGCCTGGAAACTGGTGGTTTATACAGCTGTGGTTTGTTTCCTTTGCTTCCTGCATCTTTCAGCCTCTCATGTTGCTATTATTGCATATGTTATGAAAACACAGATAATGAAAATAGTGTTTTACTCTTACATTACAGCTTCCAAAATAAGTAGTAAACAAGCCAAAGCATAGAAAGCCTTGCAAATTTGTCTAACCTATCTGTCATTTCCAATACAGAAGTCATCAATTTCATGTAATTTAAAATTATGCTTAGGAAATAGCACAGCAGTCCCTAGAGCAACACAAGAATTTACCATGAAAAATATTTTACCATGGAAAGTTTTACCATAAAATTCTTTAACTTCTTAATTTTGAATAAAGAAATAAATAGATACTTTAAATATGTCTGCTCAATACTTTTAAAAAATCTATTTCTATGATGAATTACAAGTTAGTGAAATATCTGAAAAGTGTTTCTTAATTTGGCATTTCTTGAATGATTGCAACTGTGGCATGTGGGACTTGATGGCCCAGAGATACCTGTTTCAATGCCCTGTACTCTTGTTAGAAATTAAAGAACATAACGTATTAAAGTAGAAAGACAAAGGAAGATGAAATGAAAATATAAGAGCTTAATAAAACTAGCACAAGTATTTTACTTGGTTAATTTAAGTTGAGCAAACAGATATTTTGGAAAGTGAATTTCTCTAATTCTGTCTTTTTACTAAAAAAGAGATTTTAATAACCAGCTTAATAACCTGTATTAATTACTTCATCTGTCTACATGCAGTCGGAGTCTCTTACCGTTATGCTCTTGTCGTTTGTGTCACAAGTGTGCAGATCTCTGCTAAAAGCCAGTATTGTATGTGTACTGTTTTCCATGGCATATTCCAGATGGTAATCCTGTTGAGGGTCCTTTTTTAGTACTCTGTTTTCATCTGTAAAATAATCCTGTTATAAAGAAAAGGTGACCCATTATAATTAAAATCTAATATTAAAAATGAAACTCTATGTCCAATGCCAAAGTCCCTCGAAACATGTAAAGTTCTGAAGTATCAGCTTTGAAGCAAATGATAAATGTGAGGTGGCACTGAACTATTTTTTCATACAAAATCTCCAAGAAAGCAAGTCTCACTGATAAGCAGCTTAAAGGACGCCTTGAGTAACTTGAGCAACACACTGCCTGTACATAACTGCAGAAATAAAGGTAGGGATGTCATGAACTTCAGAAGAAATTACAGAGAGAACTAATTTCACTTAATATTTGTGACAACAATACTGTTGTTCCCTCCTTTCACAACTTTTCCTATATTTTTTATTTCCCCGAAAACAAACTTTGAATGAACATCAACCGGAACGAGAAACCCCATGGCTTAACTAGGATAGAAAGTGCTCAGTTCATTCAAAAGCTGATGGGCTGGGATTAGATTGAGGTTTTGGAAGAGGCGAGGGAACTGTTTGTAAGAAAGATGCTCCCCATCAAGGGTTCAGCAAAGGCCTGGTACAATGGAATAGCAGGGCAGCAATGACAGGTCATTAACCTCCTCACCCTAAATTCCTGCAGGCCAGTGCAGCTGGGACCCAGTCCTCCCTCTCCTCCTACCCCAGCCACTTGGAATGGGCTGGCCACTGCCTCAGATGCACCTTCTCACCTTCCTTTGAGTTCTAGGCTGTTTCTGCCTGGGTTGGGGTAAGAAAGGGAGCTTTTAACTAACCAATGTATTTGTCATACTGAACAGACAGACACCATTAATTGCGTGGTGTCCCTTGCAAAATAATGCAGCACTGGCTGATTCTGGCAGGCATTTACTTTTGTAGCTGTTTGCACCTCTGATCACTTCTGGAGAGATTTCTCGCTTTCCCCTTTTGTTTAAGTTAACAAAGCTGAAAAATTGCAAAATGTTACATCCAAGCATTTTGATGCTAATAAAAAATAACTGAAACCTTATTAATTCACTAAGAGATCATTTAGGAGCTGTAATCTTAAACTTAATCCCACCCTAGAAATCTGTGTGTGTGCAAGAGACCACAGAGTCCTTCCTTTCCTGTCACCACTTCTTACAAATACAAATTAATGAGTACATATGTCAAAGAATAGACACATGGAAAAATAACCACCAAAAAGAGCAAAAGAAGGGTCTCAGACCTGAAAGAAAGGGAACTGATGAGTTGTGTTTTTTTAGGGAAATAATTTTGGATTTGTGTTTTTCCAGATGGAAATAATAGACTTGTTCTGCAATGGTTCTTTGATGGGTAATTAACGGGATCAAAACACTTCAGTTTAGCCCTGCATCAGAACTTGGAAAGAGGCAGTGCATGTCTATACACAATACCATTCCTGCTCTGAAAACACTCCTTTGTGGAATCTCTTTCTCTGCTTAAAAATAGTAAGGACTTGTCTGGACGAGAAATGTAACCCTGTGAACATCAGCTTTTATTGCAGTGTGATATCTTTGCTGAAATGTTACCTTAAATTGGAGGAAGGCACTCAGAAAAAGCACCTACACACTGAAATATTGAGGAATACAAATTCAGGAACAGTTTTTCCTCATGTGAACAAATTCAAAGTCTTTGCCTGAAACCTGTGTGAAGGAAAGCTGAGAAATGTGAAGCAAAGCTAGGTGTTCACACTCAAATATTTTGCTGGTGAACTTCACCATTTCTTCACAATTCTAGAAGACACAGCTGTAACCAGAAAAAAATCTCCTGTGATATAGTCCTGAATTCTATGAGCCTCAGGGTAGAACACAAAAATAACTCAAAGAAGTTCTGTAATTAAGTTATTAGCTCAGATGTGCCTTGATAATGTGAATGTCACTGTAATTATTTCACTTACCCGCATGACAGTCAAAACCAGGTTACATCTCTGGCTCACCATAAGGGCCTTATTTTGCAGCTGCTGGCAAATGCTTTGGGGAAGGTGGTCCCAAAACCCAGGCCACAGGGGAGGACCAGGATCCTCCCCATGGGACGAGAGCTGTGTTGGGCACTCACATTGCTATCTGCCCGGGCTCTCATTGCCCACCCCTGCAGTCCACAATGAATAGAACCTCACTGATTTCAGTGGCTCACCTGAAATTATTCTGTGGCTAGATGCTAATCTGACAAACTAACAATAATCTTTCTCACATTTCTGTGAAGTAATTAATTCCTTGGCTCTACTTACTTTCTCTGCCTGATATACGCTATGTTCAAAAAGGTCCTGAATATCAGGGTGCTGAGAATACCTGGGAAGCAAATTTATGTAGTGCCTAGGAAGACAGTGTCTGTTTATTCCCCAGTTCTTACAATTCCACTGTGTGCAGTAGAAACACCCAAGAGGAATCAACTGCAAGTACACTTGCCAGGAACTATTTAGGAGTCAGCGAACTGATTCTATTACTATTTTTGCTTCCTTTGTTGAAAATTATCTGAATGTTCATCACAAAAATAAAACCAAATAATGTAACAGAAAAAACCCTAAACAACTCAAGAGTTTAATTGCCCAACCTCTCACATGAAAATGGGGTTTTTTACCAGTTTTTTAAAAAAAATAATGCCATATTGTCCAGGAACCATACATATCTCTTTCTGTTCACAGAGATTTTAAGTCAAACTATGCAGACTTTGCTCAAAAAAAGCATATATCATATGTTTAATGAAGATAAAGTTTTCAAATTACAAATCACCTTTACAGAAGTATAAGAATTACAGAAAGAAAAGGGTGAAGAGACTATATTTTTCTAGTATGAATATCTTTGATTTAAAGAGTGTTTAAAACAAAGTTTCAGAAGTGTTATTGTTCAGACTAAATGATAACAAGGATGTTTATTTCAGAAATTGCTTATGTAAATTGTTTACATATGAAACATTTAAAGTTTTTGTACTCCCTTTAATAATATTGCATAAAATGCTGAACTAAACTCTGGACTAAGTTGTGCGATCCATCACATAATTAAGTATCTCCTTCCTCATATTACCTAGGAATTGAAACAACATATGGAAAATGAAAAATCTTCCTGACAGTATAAGTTATTTTATGTTCCTTTCCAGATGTGAGGCCGATCATGTTATATGTTTTTCAAATCCCATTAGCCTCTCTACTCCTTAAAAAAAATGTTTTGTGACATATATGGTTTCTGATTTCTGCTTCACAAACAGTTAGGGAGAGTAATTTCTTAAGGATGTGAAAAGAGGCTGGTTTCTCCTTCAAGAATGCAAGCACAGCTGCAGAGGGAAGGCTGACCCAAAAGCCCTACCAGCTGTCATCACGGACTGAAACAGGTGTTTATGGAACTACCTCCCCAGATCTTTACAATGTAGAAGATTGTTTTGTTTATGATATCCATTTCCTGTACTAAATTATATATATATCTCCTTTCAACCTCAGGGAGCATAAAATAATTCTCAGACTGTGGCCCCATCCAGCCATAGCCTTGTGGGCTTGGCTTGTGAGCAACTCTGCCACCCCAATTTATGCCTGCTACCCTTCTCTAACTGGGAGATCGCTGCTGTTTCTTCAGCAATTTAACACCTAGAAGTTAAAAAAGTGACAAGTCAGGAATGGGAAATGACAGAAAAACAAGCTGTGTTGCAACTCGTCCCTACTGATATTCTGTAGTCAACCCATGGAGTTTCGAACGTCCCCAAATTACCAAACTGATGTCTATGACCAGGACCAATGACAAGTTTGACAAAAGGAATCATGAAGCTAGAACAAAGATGAAAGTTGATTCAGGAGAGGATCTTGGTATAAATAGGGTGAATAGCTTACTACAGTACAGAAAAGAACCCAACAAAACAGTTGTTTGAAATAAACACCAAGCTATGCCTTTCTGGGTTTCCAAAGAAATAACTGTGGTTAACATTTCTCATTTTTATTGTTGTATTCAATTTAAATGGAATCCTGCTGCTCAAGGTTCCAGTACACACTAGATATTACCACCAAAAAGAAACTGCTTTTACACCGTATTTGGCAAGAAGCAAACAGAACATGAGTTTACAAATAAGCAAGCCAAAAATTTTTGCAATCTCAAATAAATTTCAGCTTGAGTTTCAGGCAATGATCTTACTATGGTCTTATGTTAGGAAAAAGCAGAGCTCACCCATAGAAACCTAACACAAAGCAGGAGCCTGAAAACATCACTGCTTAGTGCAAGAACACCTTGAGAGCATTCCAGTTGACTGAGCCGATCTTGGGATTACACACAAATGAGAAAATAGCCATAGAAAAAGTAGAGCAACAGCAATCAAGAAGTTGCAGTAAGTTCCTAAAGTAACTGGGATAAGTAAGTTCAGACTAGCAAAAAGTGATTCGGTCCTTGCTTGGAAGCCTGGATCTTGCTCACGCGGGCAGTTCTGAGAAGCTGTGCACAATTCCTGGTACAACTCCAATTAAACTGGCTGAAACACATTAGAGTAAATGTGGATTGTTTACTTCCTGTGCACTACTAACCTTGATAAGGACAGAAAAATTTTACCTCTAACAAATAGTTGTGGGTGTGACTGTATTTCAAATGAAGACATGCACATATACACAATGACACACGTTTTCCACTTGTGTGTTTACAGAAACAGATAATGCCCATGTATGTGCATGCGCATGTACATACATTTTCTTTATAAAAAGAGGGCTTATATTTTTTACACATTAAATACAATCATTTATTTAGAAATATGCCTTTCTTCTTTCAAACTGTGTCACTTGAATACACTTCAGGATATTTTTTATATCTAGTTAAATGCTGCCCAGGGTGGCTTCCCAGTAGCCTACAGCTGGCAGTGACACTCCTTTGTTTATGTGACATTCCTGAGAGATAAAAAAAAAATAAAATCTATTACACTGCACACAAATGAAAATACTGGAGTGTGGAGACCTGTCTAACCACACAAAGGTGTAAGAAGCACGAGCAGTTAGAGGTTGAAATACAACATCGCATATTGGCATGGATAATCTTACTTTGCAGAGGAGTCCCAAGGGCCTATTCTAGTATTTCCATTGAGAATAAATGTTAGTTTAAGAGTTTATATTCCAGTTATATCAGAAGATACTAAACTAGATTAAAGGCTATCCTAACACAAATAGACTAGACAAAACATGTATCAAAATGTTTTAAGGGAAAGAAAATCAGTAAGTAGGAGATACTGCATGATACAATCTTACAACTGCATTTTATCCCAAGGAAATTCCTTACACAGGAGCCACATTTAACCAGTACAAGTTTTCTTGGTTTAATTACTTTAATTACTTCAATTATGAGGGGGATTAAAAACACTTAGGGGATTTTCAAGCACAACTATTAGTGATACTTGTTCCCCAAATTTCTGTATGTGCCTTAGAAAATCTCCCCTCTTCCCTCTCCTACTTCTGTGATCCTTGTTTATATTGGGAATCAAATCATTCTCCTAATATTTTAAGCCTTTACATCACTCATGGTGGCCACAATTCCATATTTTTAGGGAGCTGTAGGAAAATTTCATTTTCTTGGTGTTTCCAAAATCCAAAAGAGAAGGAAAAAAAAGATAAAAGAAAAAAACCAACAAACCAAAACAAAACAAAAAAACCACACACACACAAAATAACACTTTGCAAAAAAGTCCCCCCAAATCCTGCAAACAGCTTCAGAATTCTTCCCATCTTTTGTTCACCAACTGTTTCTTCCTTGTCCTAACTGTTGTACCTCTGAAAGGGAACTACAAAGCACCCAGCCAGTGGAGATGTACACTGGAGTGTCTCTTTATGCCCCACATTGAAGCCAAGAGGGAGACATTAGTCATCTGGAGATTTTGCCCCAATGCCCAAAGGCATGAAATACCTCCAACAAAACACCGACTGAGATATGTCAGTGTGGCACTTGCTTTGCATCTCTTCGTGCCTTTCAAGTTGTTTTCTAAACACTTCTTTTGTTGCTGTTGGCATGAGTGCACTTAAAAGCAGCATATCGTTAAGTACTGAAAATGCTCACTGTTTTCTGTCCTTTAAAATCTCTTCCAAGTACTTCCCTGTGAGCAATTAAGCTAACTCTATGGGATACATTTGATAACAGATATTCTTTAGTTTGGGTGACAGTTAACAAGCAAGGCTCTAATGAATAATAAAGTACTTTTTAGTGACATACAGTCCCTATTCACCCTGAGTAGGGACTATTTTTGTGCAAGTTCAACAGAAGATTCTAACAATGCAACCCTCTTGTATAACTTGCACAAAATAGGCATTCATCAAGGAGGATTACTCTCCCCAAAATGGGGCTCTCAGCAGCTACGTGCTGTGGGTGGGGATGCACAATTCCAGACAGGGGTGGAGACCAAGGGAAAAGCATGGGTCTAGCCTGAAAATGCATGCTGTGTCAATTCATAAGCACAAAGAGATGCATTAGGGAAAAAAAAAAGAAAGAGAAAGAAAGAAAAAAAAAAAAAAAGAAAAAAAAGATGAAAGAAACTAGATGCAAAAGCTAAGGCTGCCCCAAGAACTTGTAACTTGTACAAAGAGTAACACATGCTGCAAGTGACCATGGCAATATTTCAAGGTAGTATTTTGCTAAGTATGAACTCTCCTAAGTCTACCTTCCTTCTATAGAGACAAAGACAGCTTTCCAATATCAACTCCCTTTGGTATCTTGTTCTCAAACACACTCACCCAAACCTCACACAATCTGACACCACAGGGCTCTCAGTAATGTGTGAGAATAATCTATTCACTGATCTCCTTCTTTTTCTTCTTCTGCTTGGTGGAGGTGCCTCTCTCATGACAATACACTAAAGTTATGCATGTATGCATACCTATATCCATGCTATCTCTTCTAAATCCTCCCAAAATATGCTTAGGTTCCCATTTCAATACCTTCTGAAATGTTATTATAGTAAATGTATAATTCTCTGATCATTCTAATGCTCTTCAAAAACTACTCTGGTACACCATGAAGGTTTGTTCTTCTTCTCACACGACATTGTAACACTTTTCATCTTGATATAATTAAAAAAACTAAACCTCAGATTTTCAAATAATTTTAGCCTTTCCATATGTCAGGCACACTTTCAGATTAAATACGGCTCAAACACAGAAAAGCAAATCAAAACAAATAACTCATTACATTCAAGTTCAGGATGCACCTGAAAAATGAGAAAGTAAAACCTAATCTTGGATATCCAGGACTTTGAGAAACTCGGTTTTTTCAAGGCAAACACTACCTACTGATGGTGGGAATAGCATTTACTTGCTCTATGAGGGAAAGGAGTAAATGCCAGAGGAAATGGCACTGTCTTTCTTCTCTGACAACTATCTGAAAGTTTTCCTCTACCTCAATACCTGGATGTTCCACAGACTAAGGAGTATCTGCTTTCACCCTTACTGACAGCTGTAGTCTGACTACATTTACATGTTTGTTCCCAGAAGAGAACTCTTACCTCCGAGAACATTTTCTATTTTTAAAGGAGGAGAGAGAATTTAAGGGGGGGAAAGAGGCAAAATTGACCCAAGAGACTAGCAATTTCAATGCCCACTTGAAAGGCTATAAAGGTGTTTCAGAACATCATCTGAATGTCAGGCCACTAACAAGCATCTCAAAACTTTCAAAGAAACCAAAAAATGACCCTTCTAAGAGTTTAGACCACGATGCACATTTTCCAACAGATGGTCATGGAATAAAAACATATTTCTAAAACCAAAAAGAAAAGTAAGTTCATTCATTATATGGTGTACATATTTCATGGAGTGCAGCTAGGCATAAAACCACATACTTTCAAGGGTGCTATCTATGAAAAAATCTTTTTCAGTAGTAAATAATGTAAATTACGATGATACACAATTAACACAGAATGTATTTTTAAAATATCAACTGTATTTGTGTGTCCAGTAAAGGGAAGACTTGGATATTATTGAAATAGCATCCTAGAACAAGTTATTTGTTTTATAGCAATCCCTCCTGCCTGACCAGAAAAAGCCTTTGGACAAATTTGGGGGGCCATCTTGGGGCCATCTTTGTTTCTGGCCTTTCCTTGTTGATGTAAGTATGGAAATATATGGAAATATTTTAACTGGGCAACTTTTAAAAAAACCTCAGTCCAGTTTAAAAGGAAACTGTGCTGCCCGGAACTGAAGAAGGAATGGGGATGAAGAAGGCCTTATGTTGCAAGCAAGCATAACAGAAGTATTTCACAGAAGAAATACTTGAGTTGCACTCAAAAGTGCAGCAAAATAACTCATAGCATTTAGCATAGCAGTTTGGGTGCTAAATTAGTGTTTTGGGGAAAATATCAGTAGTTCTGTATCAGCATAGTCCTTTTCTATTTGTCATGGAGTGTCAGTAAATAAAATCTGTGGAAGAATGGAGTTTGCATGAGGCCACTCCAAAAGGATGATGAAAACCTGTGAGGGGGCGATGGAAAGAGCCACAAAAGTGCTTTAAGTGCTGGAGAAAATGTCCTGTGATGCTAAAGAGCTCAATCTATTTATTTTATGGTAAAAAAAAAATGAGCAGTGACTTGATTGCCTTGATTGTATCATATAAATAACTTTATGGAGGTGGGATGCAGGGGGAGTAAAATTTTTAATATAGCAAAGAAAATACACAGCTGAAACCTAAACCCAGACAAACTAATACTGGAAATCAGGAACAACAACACATCGTTGCCACAAACTATCAAGGGAAGTGATGGATCCTCTACCATTGGATGTGTTTACATTAGTTTTGAATGACTTTTTAAAAGGCTTGCTTTACTCTAACTGGATCTATGAACCAACCAAGCAAGAAGTTTGGGTTTCTTTTAGTTGTTAATAGGTATATCTTCTGAAGTGTAAGGCTCCAGAGAGCCTTACATTCTGTGAGCGAAGAGCTCACTGTTCAATGAGCAGAACAGCTTTTATTTTTACTACTATTAGTGTTTTATTTAGGCTCAGGTTTTCAGGAAAATTATCTTCATTTTGAAATGTGGAGAAAACAATATTCTGAAAATCATTGATCTGAACTTAGAGAAGACAAATATTTTCCTAGACTTCATATAGCAAACTAAGAGGGAAAAAAGGAGAAAGGATCCCTTTTTCTGGAAAAGTATAGATTTTATAAAATCTTGACAAATAGTAGGGAAAGCACATTATGCATTTAGTTTTCTTATGGTAAAATGCTAATAAAAATTCATAATCTTAAAGTAAAAACTCCTAAAATTTAAGCAGCAGCTTCAAAGATCAAAAAGCTCTAACACAATGAGGTAAAGACAACTTCTCCTAGATCATACTCTAACGACTGAGTTCTAACAACTCTACTCTTAAGTTGCCTCTAAAGTTTTTATTTAAGCAACTGGGGGTGACAAGATGTCATTCCAGGCCTGATTCCCCTTTCACTCACCCATGGGACAAGCTGTCTCTGCTCCCCTGGCCCCAGAGCATCTCTTCCAGGCTGTATCTCAGGTTGATGAGAGGGGATCAAAGGTGTGGGTCCCTTCCTCTCTCATGGCTCCTACCCCACCAGCCACCAGTGCCTTTTGGAAGGGATGATTCATTGGAAGCACCAGAAGGGCTTCTGTTTCGCACTCCTGTTCCCAAACCAAGCCCTGACAACATATAGACTACTACAGAAACATACCAAGCAAATTATGCCAATACAGCTGGGCCCTTCTGAGGTTGCTCTACCAGACCAAGGACATGTATCAGGAGTCCCTGTGGCTACTCTGCAAGTTCCTTTCGACATCTGTGTCAAAACACCTCCAGGTGAGGAGAGGAGGAACAGCAGAGAAGGGAGCATCAGAGGCTGTGCCCCAGCAGAGGGGGACGGCAGCAGGCTTTGAAGCTGGTGGGATCCTGCTCTCCTGCCAGTACGATTAGAAAGGCGAAGCTCAGGCGGCATCAGGACGGCCAAGCTCCCTCAGTTGTTGGCAGGGTGAGGGGAAGGTGGCGCACCTCCTTGGGAGAGACTGCCATCCCTCCCCTCTCCTCCGCGGGTCTGGGCTTAGCGGGCAGGCAGGGAGAGCGCCCAAGGAGGGAGAAAAGGGTTGTTGCATTTTCTGGATATAAAGGAAAGAAACCTGATACCTTTAAACAAAAACAATGTAGAAGTTTAGAGGGAAAGTTGGCAAGGAGAGGATCGAAAAGGAGTATCTCCTTTAGGGGAAATGAACGCTGAAAAAGAGGGGTGACCAAAAGACTTCAGGGAAGAAGTAAAGAGGTACAGAGATGCGGGGCGAGGAAGCTGAGAAAGCAGAGGGGCAGGGAAAGAGGGGCATCCCGAGAGAGCGGAGGGGAAGGTGGGCGAACAAAGAGGACCCGGCAAGCGGGGTGGAGCGGGGTGCCGGCAGCGCTGGCCCCCGTCCGGCGGTCGAGATAAAGGAGCCGGGCCTTACCTGCAGGTAGGGCTGGCCCCTCTCCACGCCCCCCACCACGATGTCGGCTGAGGCCATGCTGCCGCTGGCCGAGAGCCCGAAGCCCACGTAGCCGCGGGTGCGCACCTCCAGACGGAAGGCGAGGGCGCTGCCGCGGCGGCCCCAGCGGAGGCGGTAGGCGCCCGCGCCGTCCAGCACCGCGCTGTGCGGGTAGCTCCGCAGCGACGGCCCGGCACCGGCACCAGCACACAGCAGCCCGCACAGCACCAGCGCCCAGGGGCGCAGCCGCCGCATCCTTTCACCGCGCACCAGCGGCCTCTGCGTGTGTCCGGGCGGGCGTGTTCGGTGTGCAGCGTGCGGGGTTTGTGTGTGCGGGGTGTGTGCGTGTGTGTGTGTGTGTGCGTGTGTGTGTGAGCTCAGAGAAGGGGCCGGGTGCCCCGGTCACTCCGCCCCCGCTGCGGGCGGCACCGCGCCGGTCCCGTCGGGGCAGCGCGCCCTCGGCAGCTGCTTTGTTCGCTCCCCGGCCCGGCCCGGCGCTGCGGCCGTCCCCGGATACCCCGCGTCCACGTCGGGGACGAGCCGGACCTCGCCGCGCCCTAAACACCTGCCGTGCGCTCGCCGAGGGGGCTTCCCGGGGAGATGCTCGGAGTCGGCATTAGCGAGAGAAAATCCTTCTCCTGACCGGGGAAGCGGAGTGAAGGCGGCGGACGGGAGACTCCCGCCGGTCCCCCGGCAACTCTAATTCCGGCAGAAGAATTCTGAGGGAGGAAGCCCGGAGGAAAACGGGCGCTTCCCCTCTGTCGCCCGCTTCTTCACTCAGTGCGAGCGCAGAGTGCGGCGGACGGATAGAGCGATGCAGGAGATCCCCCGTCGGGAGAGTTCTTTTTGTTTCGTGAGTGGAAAACGAGGACCACCCGAGTGATTTGCATTGAGATGTCTATAACAGCACAGCTCAAAACCCCGCTTGTGTCCCTTGACACCCCCGCAACCGTCCCCGGTGCCACCAACACCCAGCCGGGCGGCCCGGCCATGCGGTCCCCGACGCACCCGGAGAAGACGCTGCCCCTCCTTCCCTCGGCACACCACCACTGCCGTTGCCGGGGGAGAGCAACGAACGGAAAGATGGGTTTGGAGGAATGTTCCCAGCCCTCCGTAAATCTGGATGGAAACAAAAAATATCATGGCATCCAAAACGGGAAAGTTAGAGTTCACAAGAAGTCATATTGGCCCTTGAAAGTTCCAAGCAATATGAAATCAATTTCAAAAGAAAATTACACTGTTGGGATTGTGTTTTCTTCACATTTAAATGAAAAAGAAAGAGTCGGGTACTCAACAAAAATTAAACATTAATTCTATAAAAGCCAATTAAATTAGTACATAAGGGGAATTAGTAATGCTTCTTTTTTTGGCTTTTGCATGAAAATATTTCACAAAATCACTCGAGCTTCCAGAATATCACCACCTACTGTCATGTGAGGGATATATCAAATGACAAACCATCTTCTAGAAAAGCAAGTGACTAAAAAAGGATAAGCACTGAAACTAACTTTTACCTAAAGCATCATAAGAAGTGAGAAAAAAAAATAACTAGACACTGGTGAAATGAAAGTAATCTTTAAAGGGAATAGATTATTTTGACCTGTCTTCCAATTATAGCAAGAACTTCAAATGTACAACCTCAGATGACTGACAAAACAGAAAATGGTGAGATTTTCATAGAATCATGGAATCAACCAGGTTGGAAAGGACCTCTGAGATCATCAAGTCCAACCCTTGATCCAATACTGCTGTGGTTACTAGATCATGGCTAGTGCCACATCCCGTCTTATCTTAAAAATCTCCAGGGATGATGAATCCACCACCTCCCTAGGCAGCCCATTCCATGTCTGATTACTCACTCCATAAAAAATTTCTTCCCAATATCCAACCTAAACTTCCCCCAGCAGAGCTTAAGATAGGTGGGCACTGGAGAAGCTGCCACAGGTAAAAACTACACACTTCCCCCTATAGGAAAGCCTGCTCTTTGCCCCCTGCACCTCTGCCCAACTCCCTGCTCCTCTTACTGAAAACAGGCACAGAAAGAAAACTCCAATGAACTCACACTTGTGGTTGGCTGGGATCACTCCAGTAATTCAGCCAAAAGGCAAAGCAGCAGCATCGTCTAGTGACTTGGATAAACTGCAGTATCTCAGAGAAGATTAGCCAGAAGTTTGTTATAGTGGGCCTGGTAAAAGAGGTAACACGTCAAACAGCCATGCTATTTCTAGTGAGCTGTGGCGGCTTTGGAGTGTGGACAGTTCCTGCACAGTCCAGCATACGAGTATCCTCTGCCAGCTCAGCCTGTGGCCAGGGCATCACTATTCTGCAGCTCTGGAACTAAGCCCAGATTGCTCGTGAGCTTTACTTTTCCTTTTGCGGGGAAAAATGGCATTTTGGAGGCTGAGAGTTGGAATGGAAACAATACTTGAGTTCTTGTAATCTCCTATGGGATTGAATGATCTTGTGTCTGCATGGCTTAAGGGTCTGCTGCTTATCAGCAGCTCTGAAGCCTGTACTTCCCAAGCCCTTGTGACTTTTTACTATAACCTGGGGGTGCTGGTAACCTGTCATCCAGCAATAGACCACACTCCGCAGTACTGCTCACCCCATTGTGCTGGCAATGTTTAGACTAGTAGAAGTGCAGGAATAGCAGTACTATTGCTTTCCAACTTTTAGTAGATATTTTTCTATTAAAATAAACTATCCAAACAATTTTACAGAGTTACACACTCGATCTACAAATGCTGTGACAGAACCAACCTTTTTCAACTTGCTGCTATTTATAATCCCAAGAACAATACTCATGTAATAAAACTTTCCTAGTAGAGTTAGAAGAGGCTCACTGTGGGCAGGGCAGTACAATATGCAAAACTCATATTAAGAGACTTTGGTGACTTCACCAGAAATTTTTTGCATCATAAGTAGACCAAACATATGAAGAAAACACAGTCTAAATCTGATCCTTTGCCTAGAACTAATGTTATTGGCAGGAGCACGGGACAACAGCAGATTACCGCCTTCTCTCAGCTGAACTCAATTTCACCACTTCTCAAGGAAGGCACTCATCTAACCAAAAGATTCAGCAAGTGTTTTGTTTTGTTTTTGGGGTTTTTTTAAATCTCTTAATACCTTTTCTGAATATCTTCTTGCCCATTGTTCCCTCACACCATTGCACGACAAGGTTCATATACCAAAGTACTGATTGAAAAATAGAATCATAGAATGGCCTAGGTTGGAAGGGACTTTAAAGATCACCTAGTTCCAATATGCTCACCATCGACAGGTACACCTTCCAATAGACCAGGTTGCTCAAATCCCCATCCAATCTGCCCTTAAACACTTCCAGGGATTGGGCATCCACAGCTTCTCTGGGCAACCCATTTCAGTGTCTCACCACCCTTTCAGTAAAGAATTTTTTACCTAATATCTAATCTAAATCTATTCTCTTTCCAGATGCAGCCATCCTCCCTTGTCCCATCACTACATATCCTTGTAAAAAATCTCTCTCCGTCCTCCTTATAGGCTCCCTTCAGGTACTGGAAGGCCACAGTTGAGTCTTCTCTTTTCCAGGCTGAACAATCCCAAACCTCATAAGAGAGGTGCTCCCTCCTTTGAATCATCATGGTTGCCTCCTTTGGACTTGCTCCAACAGGTCAATGTCCTTCCTGTGCTGAGGACCCCAGAGCTGGATGCAGCACTCCAGCTGGGGTGGCACCAGAGCAGAGTAGAGGGGCAGAATCACCTCCCTCAACCTGCTGGGCACGTTGCTTTTTATGCAGCCTATTTGTCTTTGTGGTCTGCAAGTGCAGATTGCTGGGTCATGTCCAGACTTTCATCCAACAGCACCCCAAGTCCTTCTCAGCAGCGCTGCTCTCGGTCTGTTCATTCCCTAGCTTGTGTTGATACCGAGGGTTGCCCCAACCCAGGTGCAACACCTTGCACTTTGCCTTGTTAAACTTCATGAGGTTCCCATGGGCCCATTTCTCGAGCTCGTTCATGTCCCTCTGGATGACATCCTTCAGATGTGTGCCTCTCTACTGTTATTTAATGAGTCAATTAACTATGAAGATTTAGCCTGATCATGAATAGCGACCTATCACCAATTTTGCCTATGCTGGTGCTTTCTGGCATTGAAGTGTTCTTTCTAAAAAGCAACCCAGCAAGAGCTGTGTGCCCTGTCTGTTTTCAGGGAGCAGCATTTCTCAGAGATATAAAAAGGTTTGGTTTCAGCCTGTTTCTAGTATATCCTGTGTTCTATTAGTTGTCTGCTAGCTCTTATCCAATTTAGCATACATGCAGGAAATTAATGAATATTGAACATTGATTATGCATTACTAATTAATGTGAAGTCTTTTATAAACTTCTTATAAAGTAGCTAGCCAATAGTGACACCATCTTGCTAACAGAGGACAACAAGAATTCTGTTCTCACCTATGAAAATGAAAATAAATACCTTTTATTTACCCTTTTAATTTAATGATTTCTATCCTCCATTGGAATGACCTAGATAAATCCAGATTTTGACGTCAATGCAATGCAAAACAGTTAGAGAAGCAGCTTGCAGATCCAGCTGGAAGCTTTCTACAATGGCACAATATCTACACAGAAAAAACCCAGCTTCCCTGACAACCCTGTTTCTGTTCAATGTAGATGGGGGACTGAGAGTGGGAAAGCTTATGGGTTGAACTTGATGTTTTCTCTGAAACGCTAAGCCAGCAGGACAGACTCCTAGGGAAGATTTCTACCAGCACAGGTAAGAGAAACTAGAAAACTCTTCTGTTTTCATCTGAGTCCAAAATTGCTTCAAGGAGAGGAAGGTGGAAACATTCCACCTGTGCCTTCATCAGCACCAAACATTTCCTCAGGCATACACAATAATCTGGCTGCTCTCAAGCATTTGTTTAAAGTATTTATCTTAGAGAAAAAAACCTTCAAACCTTCAAATTTAGAACAACTGTTTTTTCTTAACCTACTCAATTAAGGTGAGAGAGCAAAGCACCATGATTATTTAATTAATATTTATTGAAGCTGCACTTGAGAGAATAGAAATATAGCCACGTAAATGTATCAGAAGTTGTGTATTGGCCTTTAAAGTCTTACTCCCCTCTTATTCATCTCTGCCCACCTCCCCTCCCCACTTTTCCAAATACTTGAAAATTATTTTACATTGTAAAGTGGAAAACGCCTACAATTTAATTGACCACTGTAAACAGAGTAACTGTATGAAGACTTTTAGAAGTCTTTAATTCTCTTTCTTTCTATACATTTTTTGTCTTTTTGAATTTTTTTTCTCTATTGCCGGCAGTAGTAGAGAATAAGACACCTTTTTTGCTTTCAGATAGGCATACTGAGGAGATGCAAATTCTTTTTATGAAGTAATATACATTAATCAGTGGAGCTGGAAACAAAGTTTGGGAGTAGTGAGTACAGAGGTGAACCATTCTGTTCTTGAAGAAGACTGACTTTGGCTCCAGTGAGGATAGTTTTGGAGCTCTGCTGTGCTACCTACAACCTACATTTTAAATGGTCTTTTAAACTAGTATAAATAAAGACTAGTATGCTTTCAGCTATTTTTATGATGAGTTTGGACTCATGTTGGTTGATATTTTAAATTACTTGCTTGAGGACAGAAAAATAAAATCAATGTTAGGAAAAAAATTTATTTTCCCAGCCCCGAGCTCGGGGCAGCAGCAGCACGATTTAGGTTTGTTTTCCTCATTGGCAGGCTGGTTTCTGCAGAGATTGCCAAATTTCCAAATACCTTGACTCAAGTTCATAAAAACTTCTTACTTCTCTTGGGAGAGAAAATTGGAGGGCAAGAGTTTTATTAGACCAGTTGGAAAAGCCAACAGGCTTTAGAGCAAAGAGTTTCTCATTTCTCTTGGTTGTGGTTGTTGTCTTTTCCCCTCTTTTACGAGTACCTCTGCAGAAGGAGGCACTTAGCTGTAGTCAGTTGTGCAGTGTAATGCTGGGAGGTGATTCACAGCAAGTCCCACAAGGGGATACCTCAGCAATGGCATTTTTACACATTCATATCTCCTCAGGTGTGGGGAAGAATTCATTCCCTTTATTTGAATTTAAGCTAATCTCGGGTTTTTTACTTTTCCCTGAGCGTATTTGTTCTTGTGCTGATGTTCCCTGAAGAGAAATAGCTTTTAACACATGTACCTTTAAGGATGAGTACTATTCTTAAATGGTTACTTATGCTTCATATATATGTTTACTAAGTTAGTACACACGTAATCACAATTCTACCTGTCTGTCCATCTGTCACACAAGACATACATAGTTCAAATGCTTTTTAGCATTAGATACCCATATATAGACATCTAATATTTAGATAATAGGAAGAAATTATTTACTGTGAGGGTGCTAAAGCACTGGAACAGGTTGGTCAGAGAAGGGATGGGTGCCTTGTCCCTGGAAGAGTTCAAGGCCTGGTTGGATGGGGCCCTAAACAACTTGGTCTAGTGGAACGTGTCCCTGCCCCCGATGGGGGATTTGGAACTAGATGATCTTTAAGGTCCTTTCCTGCCCAAACCATTCTATTATTCCGTGATCTTTTCTCTTTGCTCCCCTGCTCCTATCAGCTCCCAGCAGCAGCCTCAATAGGGTAGCACCAGGAAGGAAAGTGCATCTCTTATTTCCGAGAACTTGTTACCATTTCTAAACCTGGGTATACCCCACGGTACTAAAACCTACCATATTTAGTTTATGTACAGGGGTTGTGGTTGTAACGTGTAGGCCTGAATAAATGAGAAAATTATCATACAGAATGAGTATGAAGCAGCATGTAGTTTGGAGAGAACTCTTTAACTTCAAATGCATAAAACCATAGATGAAAAATCAAATTTAGAGTTGTATAAAATGACTTTTTCAAAACAAATGAGGATTCTGAGGTTTCTGGCTTTAGAGGGTCTATGGTATATCTCTAAATTGATTCCTCATAGTCTCATTAACCATGTCATCTCAAAGATTTTGGTGATTACAAAAAACACCTGGCTGGATTAAACACCATAAAATAATTCCTCTTCCACTATTTCTTCATCTAAAAAGTACCTCCTATATTCTTCCTCTCATATAGCCAGATGAATCCATTTATTTGGAGCAGAGGCAAAGTGCAGGAAGCCAGCCAACCCTGGAAGAACCCTGGTGCCAGGTGGACTTTCACTATAATAACACCATTGAAAAAATGGAGTCAAAATGCTTCTCTCTGCTCTGTCTTGGCAATTTCAAACATGAGTAAAAATCTGGAAAGCCAATTTAACTGATTTTTTTACTGGTTATAACAAGTTTGTAGAGAGATTACTATAGATTTTATTGGTTAATTAAATATTGTCATTTGGTATCTCCACATAATACTAAATTTCTGAGAGACAGAATATATGCTACTGGGTTAATAATGATTTAATATTGACATTTCTTTTACTAAAAAGTAGTAAATAATGCAGGTTGTAAAATAATTGTCATATTAAAAATAGACATGTTGATTTTAAATTTTTTTCCTTAAGACAGGCTGACTAAAATCAAAGTGAAAGTCTTTATTTAAGTAACGTACTTCCTAGGTGACAATTAACTTCCTGAGACCACCTAAGCCAAACACTGACTCATGGGACAGAATCACCCTTACCTGTATCAGACCTAGGAGATGTCTGTCTTGCCTCCCCATCACAATGTCTATCACTGTCAATTTTTTTCTCTTCTCTCCTTCTCCCTTTAGATGGAACCAACTCCAATCCATCACCATTTTTCCTGTTAGAAAGCTCTGTTAGGCAGCAGATCTTGGAAGAGGCAGTTCAGGCCCATAACTGCTGTTCTGCACCTTATATATTTCTTTGACTGTGTGGAAGCCAACACAGCTGCTCTTGGAGGGGAGGAAGGCACTTCCTGGTCCCTATCCCTCACTGCCTTGTTGTCTGTCTTGATCCAGTTCAGAAAACAGCTGGTGGATATAGGGTTTTAACCTGTATGACTTTTGTAAGAAGCTGAAGACTATCCCTCCTGTGCAGCTTTCACAAAGGTCATTAGGCATTCAGCTTTCTAAATCTAAATGAACAATGTCTCCTTTTTTTCCTAATTGGACAGATGGATTCAGAAAGCATAATTTACCTCTGGGTTTAGATTTCCCCTCTTACTTATAATGTTAAAATTAGCAGAACAAATACAAAACAGAAGGAGAGCAGGAGGTGGAACTTGGTGCCTTTGGGGGGATGTGTTGCTCTGCAGAAGGAGGGAGTATTCCCATGCCCTACCCTCTGTGCAAACAGCCTGCATAGCCAGTCAAAGCTATAAATACACACAGGAAACAAAAATGTAGCAGAAAGAGGGTGCCAAATGTAGTGCATCCTTTGGACAACAACAGTAGCATCTTTCTTCCCCAGATATTAAAGAGATGAGCTTGAAGTTACTCCATCTAATGAAAATGTTTCCAGAATTTTTCAACACAGCAAACTATTGAACCCAATCCTGTTTTCACTGAAGGCAGTGGTAAATTCCCAATGCAAACAAGAGAAGTAACCTTGCCTTTGAGAAGGAAAACATTCTTTGGTGGAAAAAAATACCCATCTCTAAAACTTTAAAGCACTCTCCTGAGCTTTTTTTTTACTCAGAACTGATGCAATACATTTTGCTCTGTATATATAAAACCCTCCCCCCTCCCTCACAAAACACTTATACACACAAGATGGGTTGTATTTAAGCAATGAAAATTTTGTTGAAATGTGGAGTTTACAAATAAACGTGTGCATATGAAGTGTACACAGGTTGAGAAATTAAATTCTTGACTGCTGATTCAATGGTAAGTGAACTGTAGGATTTCCAAAAGAAACTGAAAATATACAGAAAAAATGACCTAAAGACTCACTGAAGCCCTCAAAAATCTCCTTTCTTTTCTTAGCTCTGAGTCAAAGGTGAGATGAGTTGATCATGGCTTGTAAATACCTATGGATAAAATTACATAAAATATGATCTGCAAATAAAGATATGTCCCAACTGCATCACTGAAAGCAAAAACCACAATAATTCAAAACAAGAAGGAAAACTGTATGGAAAAGTTACATGGTAACCATAAATGCTTGACCAGCTTCCTAAAAGATGCGGTTGGTACTCAGGCCCTACAGGCTTCCAGGCATGATCCGTGGTCCTAATGTACAGGTACATGCCAGCTCAGCCTGGAGCTGTGAATTGGGTGAAGAAATTTCTAGGTAACATTTCATGGGACACAGAATTTCTGGGCAATATTTTTAGGGGCATGCTTTAGTGGTGGCGTTGGCAGTGCCGGGTTAATGGTTGGACTTGATGATTAGAGGTCTTTTCCAACCTAAACAATTCTATGGTGATCTGACATCAGAGTCACAGTAGCTGTTTTGGCCTTTACACTGGCAGGAGATAGCAAGCTGTAGTTTTTAAATAAAAAGGCTTTATCAGAAAGTTAAATTCAAATGTTTAATGACAAGTTATCATTGTAAGAGATTTTAATCAATATAATACAATCTGAAGCACGTTCAGGCTGTCACCCATGTCATGTTTTTACTGCATCTCTGCTGGGTAAAGAGATTGTTCTCCCAGCCAAATCCAAAATGTTCACCATGGAAATTTTTCTCCCATCTCTCTTTTCCTTCCCAACGCTGCTTCTGCTCCTTGCTTTACTGCCCTAAACACCCCCTAACCCAGTGTTTTCCAAATAAGTTGACCCAAAATTGTGCTTTTAAAGTTTTAAAACTAGCCTAGCTTGTTATAGTTTTGACAAGAAACTGCTTTTTTAATTTATTTTTTTTTTTAATTTTTTGTTCATTATACAGGTCTGCCCCATATTTGCATGAGGTAGTCTTGTAATTGCTTTGCAATACCACCATTCACCTTCTCAGTAGTTGATTGTTTAGAGAGGATCTGGACAGATGCTTTACGACCATACGAGAAGATTGTATCTAATTAAACGTTCTTTGATGCTCAGTTTGGTCATTTAAGAGTTACTCTAATAGAATTATTTATATCTTTGCATTTTTATTCTTTTATAAAACAGCTCTGTTGAGAATACAGTGTTATCAATACATATATTTTATGAATTACGGACATTTTTTCAAAGACACTATTCAAGTGTTGCAGAAGAGACAGTGGGTATGATGAACAGATTTCTAGACTTTTTGAGAAAGTCCAGACAATAGCAGATAGCAGAAGTTTCTTCTAAACATCAGGAGAAAACAGTTGTCTAATATGAGATAGCAGATGTTCTAGTATGAGATGTTCTAATATGAGATGTTCTAATAGCAGATGTTCTGAGTGCTACTGTACAGATTTGCAGCTGTCTAGGCACAGAACTTTTCAAATTAGGGCTCACTTCATCAGAGCTGGAGTATTCTAAACATAACTGAACAAATCATTGCTTGAAGCACACAATACCATTCCAAAGGAAGAATACATGTTATTTCAATTTTTGGTGATGACAGGTTTGTTAACATACCCATGAGACTGTAGCCTCAAACCCAGACTTATATAAACAACCTTTTGACATGTGACTGTACCAGCTGAGCTCAATAATCACGGACTATTTGTGGGGACTTCTGGGTGGAGCTGTATTTAACACTTTCTCTGGTGATATGAATTTGGGTCCTTGTTTGCTTTATAAGCCATGAGATGACTCCAGGTGTGCTAAGTTGCATGGGTGTGAGGGGAGAGCAAAGATCATGCAGAACTGTCTGCCTATTTGCTGGCTTTTGGTTTAACTGAAGCTTTAATTCCTTTTGTATTAGTCATAAATCATGATACTTAGGAAATACATAGATAATCCCATTTTGACAAAAGATCGCTGGGCTGTGGGAAAAAGAAACTACCTCTTTCAGTAGTAAAACTTGCTTTGGACTTCCAGGAGCTGCAGCTCTTTAATATGAAAACTTGACAAGTAAAAAAATAACTTAAATATTTATTTTAATTTAGGAAAACCTTTACTTTTGAATACAAGAATCAAGACTGATTACTTGATTCCTAAATTTACTTCAGCTCAGGTTGTGTTGTCATCTTGTGATTTGAGTGGAGAAAAGCAGGGAAGAGGTTGCAAAAGAATACTGGGAGCCCCTCTCCTCACTCTTGCTCATCTACAGAAACACCAAAGTCGTGGCTGTCCTTTCCCCACTCCCAAAGAGAAGATTTCTGTGAGAAAAAAGCATAAAGATGGGAAAACGGCTCTGACCTCCGTTCCTGCAGGTCTTCAAGCTTTAAATTAGCAGGGGTGCTCCTTTTGCAAAGTCAGCAGCTCCAGTGTGTGTAAGACAGACTTATGCAGCAATTCTACACACAAACTATTAACAGTGAAAGTATCAGAGCAGTGGCTTTTGTGTAATCTGGGAAATGGGATATGGGAATACATGTGCACAAAAAATTCTCAAATATCGCTCTGAAGGGAGGTCAGAGGCCTCCCAAACTGCATTTTTTGCAAAAGACTGGTGGGGGCGGGGGGGGGGGGGTGTGGAGAGGGTTTCCTTAAAAGTTCTGTGCTGGTGCCAAGATTTCAAGCAGCTAACTTGGGTGATGCTGTGTGATGATGGAGCCTGTGAAGCACCTTACAAACAGAAAATTCTTCCATAGTCTGATTTCTTTATGATACAGCATTTTGAAGACATGTAATGTTTTCATACACTACTCTAGGTCAGAGCAGGAAAAGAAGTTGTTTGTTTTTTGGAGGTTTTTTTGGGTGTTTTTTTTAGTTTTTCTCCTTTTCCTTCAATCAGTAAGAGAAAAATATAACCCTAGTGAGATCAATGTTTTGTTCTGGAGCTCATATATCTGTGCCCATAATGGTTCTATTTTTGAAGAAGAGCTCCTCAAGGAAGCAGCACTCTCTTCCAAACCCTCTGGAAGCTGGAGAAGTCAGCAGTACACATCCATCTGTGGTCACAACCTCAGAAGACTCATGTGATACCAATACTGTTTTTGACCGCTTCTTTCCAACCCAGATGCACGATGGGTCATTTTCAGTAAGTAGGGGCATTTCACAGACTTAAAAATCATAATTTTTTTTTGTTTGTTTAGCTTCATTCATCTCTCTCTATTCTTACAAGACATTGCAACAGTCAAATACTCAGTTTTCTATTAAATAGCAGGTCTACAAGTAATGAACTTTGGTTTGTTGGTGCTGTACTATAATTTCACACTGCTAAGTATAGACCAGAGCCCGACTCTCCAGCATTTTTCAGGAGCTTCTGTGTTATTTTAAGACCATACACTCATTATCCCTGGTAGGATGTGAGGTTGCAGTCCAAACCCAACCTTCCCTGCAAATTGCTAGTTTATTGCTCACAGCCTTTTGTCAGAGATTTCTCTGTGAAGTATATCACCACCAGTGCAAGGAACATCCACAGTCATTCGCTTGTTTTTCTAGCAAACCTACATCTGGACTAATGAGTTTTAAAACCTTTGCTGAGGGTCTTCCAAGAGAGCATCTCCAAATCTTGGGCAGATCTTGCATGGTGTGTCACCAAACCGTACTCTTGCAGCTGGTGGAAAAAGTCTCAGTAGTAGGGTGACTGGTGTGGAAGTTGTTCAGATTGTTCTTGTCCTCTTTGAGGGAAAAGACAGCCTAAGTAGGATTACCATAGCATTTCAGGCTTCAGACTCTACTGCTAGGCTGTTGCCTTAGTGTCAAGCAGACAGGGTTTGTTGATTTGCCTTATTGGTCTGTTGGGTTTTTTTAATAAATTATTTCTTTATCACTACCTCAGAAGCAGCATGGTTCTGAGGTGCTGCTATCACCCACTAGTTCTCATCCAAGATGATGCCCATGCACCAGCCCAGAGTAGTCCCAGTCCTGTTAAGTCTTCCTCAACCCCTTGCCCACAGCATCTTTCACAAAGTAAACACCCAAGGTACCCTGGCACGCACTGAAAGCAAATCAGTAATATTAGCCCCCATAACGACTAATAGTCATTAAGCACTACTCAGCACAGCGGAAAGTACCCTGTAATGGACATCCATGGAAAATTTTACAACCCTGCACTAGAAGAAAAAAAAAAACAAAGCAACAAGCAACTCCTAAAAGGAGCTTTTGTTAGAGGCTGGGTTAAACAGTGTGAAATTTGCATTCTCCTTTCTCATTTTGATTTACAAATCCCATGGGTTTTTTAAGGCTCAGGAATTTTTCATCAGTCAAACAGTTTCCTGATAAAGCATTTGATAATGTTGCACTTTTTGCCTTCTTTAAATTATTTTAGTCTGATTTTGTTAAGGACCACATCAAAAGATCCTCTATCTACATGGCAAAGCCAAACAAGGAAAGATAGAGGGCCAAGCTAAGAAACCTCCTCCTTTCTCCCTTTGGAAACAATTACCAAAGGCCAACCTAAATTTGTGTCTCAAAAAAAAGAAAAAAAACCCAAAACCAACAATAGACCCAAAACCAACCAAAAAAGGTTTCATTGCCAGATGACAACATTCAAGGTGTCCTTGGCATCAAAGAGTAGCAAGTCAGATTAGCATAAGATTTTACTACATCTTCCATACCTGCCATGGTATTTTGTACACACCTTTCAAAAAATATCAGTCTTGAAGAGTCATGTCCTTGCATTCCTTTGGGGATCAGGGTTGCTGCATACATGCAGAGAACACAGCTTGGGGCACAGTTCTTGCTAGAAACATCCCAACAAAATAGCACAGTACTGTTGCAGACATGACTTTGGTGCAGAGGAATTGTGCTGAAAATCACAAATGAAAAAGCTCACATTGGGAATAGCTCATATTTCACCAGCACCTTCCTGAGAGAACAGCAGAGATGAGGAGGCATAAAAGTAATTAAGAAACAAAAATAATTAAAATATAACACCCTCTGACTCTTTGCAACCTTAAGGACGTTGTTCAGGCAAATATATTTATGCCTTCCTGAAATTTTAAATATGATATTTAATAAAATATTTCACTTGCTAAGTTTTTGAGACTAGTATGTATTTTGTCTTGTAACAACTCATGCATAGTCAAGCTGAATTATGCCTGCATACCTCAATTTCTTCATATTACTATGACACCAATACTTTTGTCTTCTTAATCCTTTTAAAAGCCTTCCTAACATGTCCTGCTTCTGCTCCAGTCCTCCTTACATTTTTATTCCAAATGCAGCCCTCCCAGAAAACAAGAAAATAACAGGCAAGTCAATAAAAGTTCAGGGAACTGACCACGTCCCTAGAGTCATAGCCAAAATGACTCCACCAGACTATTGAATTCTGAGGAATCAAACGAAACACAACATGCAGAACAGCTTCTGGTTTTTTCCTCCCTGTGAAACAACAACAGCAAAAATGGGCTTTCTGGCTGTAAAGAAGGCCAGCTTCAGAAGGCTATTCATGGAAGATCAATTTCCAAAATTTGAGTCATCTGTACGGGGTAATAGCCAGACATCATTTATTGCCCAGAACAATGTTGCATAGTGTTATTCAGTACAACCCTCCACAGTCATGTCCAGTTTCTCAGACCTACAGTTGTCATAGTTGTTTCTGCCCTTCCCTATATCACAAGCTATAGAAAGATCCTTTTCTGTCTCCCCTACCTCATCCTTTCCCCTCAAATATTTTTCTTGCTTTCATTTAGTCTTGTGGTCTCTACGTAATATTTCTGGGTTTTCAAAACTCTCCTAGTCTATGTGCATGGTTTACAATATATCCCTTTAGCCTTTTTTATGCAGAGCTGTGTTTGCAAATGGATGAATCATAAACCTCATGTTTCTTTTCTTTTCTTTTCTTTTTTTTTTTTTGAGAAATAGTTTCTACTGAAAATGTAGAGGAGTTGCAGTTTAGGTAGAGAGTTTATGGATATCTTAAGTCTGGGGGCAAAGTTAAATTTGAAGTCAAACTGCCATGGTCCTGGCAATGTTCAGATGTAAACTGGGGACTGGGGACAGACAGAGGAGATGACAGAAGAGTTGACTAGCAAGGAAATGCTTGGCTTACTGGGCACTTGCTTGTTTTCAAGTGCAGTTCCATCACAGATTTAGAACTGTAGGTATTAAATAAAAAAAATCCTCACTCCAGTGTCTGCCAGAATAAATAATCTGGATTTTCTGCTTTATTGAGAAGAGTTATACTGAGATAATACCACTAACTTCATCACTGAATTCCTTTGACACTGATTGAATAAAATATTTGATCCCAGCCTAGAACTACTGACTTGCACAGCAAATACGTAGCCAACCTAAGAGGTCTTATTTGCAGAAAGAAAGGCATCACAATGGGGCAGGCAGAGCCTTAAAGCACAGCTGGTTCTGCCCATATGGGTTGCCAGGCAAAGGCTGGAACAGGGGAAAAGCTTCCAGTAGGAAAGTCAAGACCAGGAAAAATTGTGCAGAGTTGCTTTTAAAAGAAAATTGCCTCCTGTTTGGGTGACTTGACATAGGGAGTGTAGGGAAGATACTGAAGGAGGCAAGTCCGAGTGCTGGAGAGGGAATTCGGTTCCACCACTCCCAGGATGGCGAAGCCTGAGAGGTGGATTGGAGCACCAGTTGCCTTCACTGGCTGGTTTGTGCACCTCCCACATTCTGTTAGTGAATCAGATACAACCCCCCTTGCAAACAACAGTGTTTGCTTCTCCTGTTAAGTTTCTGCTGGAACAAACTGGCAGCGATGCTTCACGGGCAGTTTCAAAAGGATGGGGACACTAGAGGGTTCAGCAGAATGACCCAGCAACAGCTGACAAGGTCTCAGTCCCATCTGCCCCAAATGAAGGTTATAAAAATCCTATTGAAACACCCCATCTTTCCAGAAAGCTGCTTGTTTAGCAGAATGAGCAGCCAAGCAAAATATCTTACACATCTTACAGAATCATTCTGATATTTTACCTGAATAAATCCCAAATGGCATATGGTCTACTCCCCTCAGTTTACACAACACTGAAAGCAAATTTGTGTATTTCAAAATCTATTTTATATTCCAGATATTTTTAGCAAAATCCATACTTCCTGAAACAGATTAGAAGGTGATTTCTACCCTTCATTGTAACATCCAGATACCCAAACCATGAAAGAAATTTCCACAAAAAGCGTAACAAAGATTTTTCAGTCATCTCAAGGCACCATAGACTTTAAAAAGAACCAGTCCAACACTCATCTGCAAAGCAACTATTAAGAGATATCCAAGTGTCTCTTTCCAGTAATCCAGCTGTATTTTCTCACTGTAATTTGTAATTCTTCAGGTGTTCAAACACCTGATTCTATTCCTATTTGTAACAGATGAGCTTAAATAACTACCACATCCTGCTTCAGCTCATGATGGCTGACCAGGTTGCAGAAAAGCCTTTTCCCCAACTCTAGAAACTCAGGCATCAAAGAGAGAGGCATGCTTCTATTCCTCTGACATCTGATGGTACTTAAGAGTATTTCATCCTTAAATAAAAAACCTGCTTTTGCCTTAAGACTTGAAAATTAGCGATGCCCAGTGCTTTTGTCTGGTCACGCAGGTGCCAGATTGCTCTTTTCCAGGAATGCCACTGTGGGGCTACAGTAGAAGGATAGTGGCTCAGTGTTGCAGAGACAGCTCCTCTTCCCTTAGAGCTTCAGGGCTTGCAGTTTCTTGCTTGGGAATCTACAAACTAGTTTGTAAACTAACAAAAACAATACAAATCAGGGGCAAATGGTCTATTTTCATTCTCTATTTAAAGAATGACTGGCTGAAGACAGCAAAACTACATCTGAGAGAATAAGCTTCAACAATTTTTTGTCATCTTACAAAGACAGTTTAAATCTACTTTTTAATATGCATTTCTAATCCTCCAAACTTCTTCAGCCTAATTCTCCCTGACAACACAGTGGCTAATCTCCAAGATTATATTTATTCTTTATCTGGTTGAATAAAAGCTGTTGGGGAATGGCATATCAGACAACAAGGCATCTATTTCAGTAACACTGTACCAGAGAAGTTCTTGAAGAGCACAAGATAAGAAGGTCAAATTCTTCTCTTGTGCTGGGCTCTGGGGACCCCATTT
>JAWWLV010000121.1:58733594-58755804 GCA_035041135.1 Platyrinchus mystaceus | reverse complement strand
TACCAGAGAAGTTCTTGAAGAGCACAAGATAAGAAGGTCAAATTCTTCTCTTGTGCTGGGCTCTGGGGACCCCATTTTGGGGTTTCAGTTTTCTCTGCAGTGAGAACATCTGGGTGTATGAGAGGGGAGCAAGGGTGGGTGGGAAGTGAGCAAACAGTGCAGACGGCAGGGAATATATTTCTCCACTCTCCCCACAAGTTGCTGGCTGCTGTTCTCCTTTTGAGGAGAAAAGATCCTCTCTTTGTCCCTACTGACCTCCTTTAGATAAAGGTTCATCCAGAGAACAAGGCCTGGGAGCAGCTGAATCTCTTGCTGAGGAATTCACTGTGGGTCTTGAACACAGCCGAGTCCTTCCTCCTAAGCAGCAAACTTGGCAGCTACAGTAAGCTCCAGCAGCTTTTCTGAATAAAGGTGGAAAGGTAGATTATCATTTATACTGCCTGGATTATTCAGTTTGCCTACTCCTTCCAACCCTTATTACCTCTTCAGATTTCAATCTGTACTGCCAAAGACCAAAGATTTCTGCATAAACATTAAACAAAGGAAAAACACAATTATAACTCAGTCCAGGATAAATCCTGAAGAACTTGGTGGAAAGGGAGGGGGTGAACAATGCTGCTGGCAACTCCTAATTTTTTTTTTTATTTTTACTTTTCCCACACAATTTTTGCAAAACATATTTCAAGAAGTGAAAGTTAAAAAAAAAAAGGGCTTCAAACTGATTTTCTTGTGCTAACAAGCATTTTTATCTAGGTTATTTTTGTCTCAAAACAGAAAAGTATATTTTATCAGCAGTAGCAAAGAAGTGTTGTGTTCATGGACAGAGATATAACTACATAAGAGCAGACACTTATAGTGAATATTTCTTCTTTATAATATTCTTGCAAATATAGAATCATAGAATAGTGTGGGTTGGAGGAGACCTTCAAAAGTTACCTACTCCAATCCCTGCAAAGTGCAGAGACATCTTCAACTAGGTCAGGTTACTCAGAGTCCCATCCAGCTTGGTCTTGAATGTTTCCAGGGCATCTACCACCTCTCTGGGTAACCTATGCCAGTGTTCCACCAGCCTTATTGTAAATAATTTCTAGTCTAAACCTACACTCTTTCAGTTTAAAGCCATGCCCCCTTGACCTATCACTACACGCCCTTGCAAAAAGTCCCTCTCCAGTTCTCTTGGAGGACCCCTTTAAGTACTGGAAGGCTGCAATGATCTCCCTGTAGCAGTCTCTTTTCTAGACTGAACAACCCCAACCCTTTCAGACTTTCTCTGTAAGAGAGGTGCCCCAGCCCTCTGATCATTTTTGTGGCCTTCCTCTGTACCCACAGCGTATCAACAAGTGTGATGAATTCCTTACCCTGAGTACCTTTCTGGTATTTGAAATAGTCTGTGATACTTGGAATAGGAGAGCAAACCAAATCACTGCAACTGTGTTCAAGCCTAAACGCTCAATATAGCCAATGGAAAAGTGGAGAATGAGTTGTATAAATAGCAAGTTACAACACTGTTTGTTGCTTTCCGGCCTGTTTTTCAAAAATCAACATTTTGTTGCTTTTTCTGGTTATTTCTGGGTTTGTGGAATTCTTTACTATTATGCAAATATGACTCCCTTTATCATTGAAGGATATTATATATCAGGAAACATAAAAAACTAAATAAATGCCTTGTTACCTGCATTCATAAGCTACAGAAGCCCCTGTAGTGTCAGGGACACCGTCAGAAATGCATACAAGGACAGAGATGTCTGGAAGCTCATTGCTTTCATATATTTATTCTTGCAATTCTTATGTTGCAATAGCATCTAGAATGGCTCTGCAGGTGGGCACCTCATCAGAGGGTAATTACTCCTCACTCCACAATGGCTTTGGGTGAGAGATCTGGAATTAATTGCAAACTGAAAAGGAGAGCTGCATGGTACCCACTTAAGCACCACTTTTCACCGTGGGTATCATAAGAAACAGAAAGTCATCAACTGTTGATATCCAGGAGCAAGGAGATCTCTCTGCATTCCTCTCTCACTGATGTTCCCAAAAGAATCAAATAGGTTCATACAGAACTAAAAAAGAGCAAAGCAAGTCATCTCTTCCAAATGTGATACCCAACAACACCGTCCTTGAAACCACCTAATACAGTGATCATCTACAAGGGTATTGGTTCTTTCCAACCTCACTAACGGATTATGTCATTCTCGCCCTCCCCCCACCTTTAGACCCCTTGCTCCCCAACATTAACTTTTTTATCATGGTTTCAAACTATTTTTGATGCCAAAAATCTAGCCCATACCTCTGACATCAAACATATTTGCTGACTATACACATACAGTGGGTGACATAAGAAGGCTTTTAGGTATGAAGTTAGCTTGGGAATATTGCATACCCTGCTGATTATCGAGAACAATTTTCAAGGGGGGAAGTGCAGGGGGAGAAAGAAAAAAAAAACAACAACTTTAAAAAGCTGTCTGCCCCTCTGATTTTCAGGTCTTTGAAAAAGTAAGAAAGAACAGAAAAGCACCCCTGCTGTGTGGTTAAGATAACTACAAAGGAACTATTCTTAGCAGGTTCCTTCAGTAAAATGAAGGGTGCTTTGATTGCATTTTTTGGCCTTGCTAATCTGACAGATATTGATGGATAATTTGGAACAGGCAAAATCTTTGTTCTAAAAACATTGACTCATACATGTTACATCCAGATTTTTTACTGGGTTCTTAATAGATATCAAAGCTTCTTTTAAATACTTGTAAGTTGCATTTTATATATTTAAGAGTGTATGCATGCAGGGGAGGGAAAAGATAGAGAGAAGTTCCACTAAGAACAGCTTAAAAAAGAATTTTTATGCCTTTCAACACACTATAAATACAACCCCTCCCAGCACTTTGTTTCTGCCTAATCAAGTTTGAAAAATTACAGAACCAAGATTCTTAATGAGCAATTAGGGCCTTGCAGGCTGGTCTCTCCAGCAGGTACAGGAGCTTGTGTGTAAACACTCCAGCGCTGACTTCCACACCACCCCCTGCCTCACAGACAGGGCAGCAGCAGCAGCCACCCAGCCTGCCGGAGCCAGCTGGCCCCACCTGGCTGCCCAGGCAGGGACATCCCTGTGACTTCTGACAATTGGCCCTTCATCTCTTCCATAGGTAAAGGGGTCCAGTGTCCCACTTCCACTGGGATTTAAGAAAGGAAGAATACTTTTATCTGAGAGCATGTGAGAAAGGCAACCTCACACAACATAAGCTGCTTTTTTTAGTAAATCATGAATGAAAGCGGCAAAGCATGCGGCCTCTCAGCAGTGCTCTTCTCCCTGACAGTGCCACAACCACTACCACCAGAGAGCAGCTGAACAGGCACATGACTCTGAAAATAAAGAGCCAATTCCATGTGGGAAATAAAGACATGCAGACAAATCAGACACAGAAGAACAAGAACAGAGGCAGCAGGTTGCAGCAGGGATTAGGGAAAAGCAATGTGGCACAACTCACAGAACTTCCAAGTCATTTGGTGTTGTTGCCCAAGCCTGATTCTCACCAACTCCTGATGGATGAAGCATTATATACTGGCTATTCTGCTTTGCAGTCACTATGGGACAAACTCAGTAAAGACTGTATTCATCTCTTTATAAGGTAAACAGACCATAAGTAAATACACCATTCTTCCCAAGATGAGCAATATTCTTCAAGTTATGTTTTAGTAGAGAATCCTCCTAGTAGAAAACCAAACAAGCAGACAAATCACAATGCACGTGCAACGTGACAAGTATCAAGCATAGACAGAATTTCTGGTCTGTCAGGAGTCAGAGCTGCTGCCAAAGCATTGCTTTTGCTTCCTCAGCATGTCAGTGGAATCATGCAGTCACTGACAGAGGTATTGCAGCAGCAAAAAGGATCTCCTTGGCAAGAAGAATCAGGCCATGTCTCTGAACCTGTTTGCAATAGCGTAAAGAGTTTGTTAAAGTCAGGAAATTTCCAAATTCAGTTTTAGACAGTTCACTGGTGAGAAAGCTACTCACCCACAATACTGATTGCTGTTTTATTTTAGACTGAAAAGTGTAGTCTGAAAACAAAAAACCCAAGGCATTAGCATCACTAGTGCCAGCCTTAACATAGCTGGTAGTGGCCCAAAGTGTACCTGATGGCTACTTAACAAGGGTAAATGGACTCCCATCCTCATGCTCAGCACAAAGTCAGCCACAAGAACACAGGAGCTGGGATCTCAATACACAAAAGAGTCCATACTGCAACTTGAATTCCCTTTTCAATCTCAGAGATGTTACACATAACATAATCATGCAGTTTCACAGAACTTATTTTTACTCCGTTGCTTTTGAAATCCAAACGCAGCAGCACAAGCTTCTTTCCCAAACCAGGGATGCCAATCCCTCAATAGCTATGCTGAAGGTGAGCTAGTAAAAATCTAACCCCAGCAGCCATTGTCAGCAGCCACCCAGAGAAAGCAGCCTCTCCTCCTGTGGCTGGGGTCACACAGGTGGGAATGCAAGATCCAGGAGCGTTTTCATTAACCCTGTGAAGTGCAGCACAGGAACAGAGGTTCCCCTGCACTGCCTCTCCAGCAGAGCTGAAATCCTCTGGAGTTGTTCAGAGAAGTTTCAATCATTTACATAAAGGAAAAGACAACAGCTGTGCTTTTAAAGATGGATTCCGAACAAAAAAGCAACTAATAGAAAAACATACTCTTTAAAAGACCTTTATTTTGGTTGCACAGTTACAATTTTAAAGTCCATTTATGCTTACAGTTAGATTGTTCCCAAATAATATTTCGTAGGTCATCATGTAAACAGTGCATTCTCTATCAGTCTGGTGTATAAGAACTTTATAAAATACAGATGAAGTTACTTTTTCTTCTATACGCTTCCAGATTAGTTCACCAAGATCAATTAAAAAGGCAAATAGATTAACTGGCAAAAAAGTATTGTTATATTTTTAATATATTAGTACAAAATGGCACAAAAGGAAGAAGGTCATTTTAAAGGCCATAAGCATCAAATGCCTTAAATAGTTTCAATCAGTTCAACCGATTTTAACTTAATTTCAAATTCCAGTGTTGAACTTGGAATTGAACTCATAATCTTTTCTTCAGCTCTATGAAAGACCTTACATACAGGGTTGGGCCTGTTCATGGAAACTAAATCACAGCAGTTTCAGAACAGTGACATTCAAGTGCAGCTAGGAAGTTGGGAATTTCTATTTTTCCCAGTAACTCTAAGAATTCACAGACTAGACCTTATTTTCATTTAGCCAAACTCATTGATGCACACTACAGATGCAAAGATACCAGATGTGTGCACATAAAACACAGTATTTCTTAATGCAAGAACTGAAACAAAAAATTGACATGATTACACCATCCACCCCACCTACTTTTGCAGGAGGCTTTCAGACATAACCATATTCGATGCCAGATACAGAGAAACAAGAACATCTAAAATATATCAAGAAAATTGAAGGCTTAATTCACAGGCTTCAGGTACAAAAGAGAGATCACACCAACTTCAGCAACCTAGGTTTTATTTTTGAACCACCCATATCAAATGGGCAGGTGAGTTGGATGGAAGGAAAACAGACAAGAAATACATTTCTAACTTAAAAATAAATTCAGAGATGTGAATGTGTTGCCTCAAGCAACAATCCAGGAGTTTGTTTTGGCAGCAACGTTTAGCAATATCCCAAAAGATAATTGCCCACTCTGTCAAAACAAATTATCCTGACTTTGATTAGCCCCCTAAACCTTGAGAGGTTTTCATGTTTAAGTTAAAGGAACAGTTTTTTCTCATAAGACAGCACCCACATTCAAGAAGGCAGGTAGTTATACTGATGGTAGTACTGAGAACATTATTTCTCAGGTTAAAATAAAATGTCTTACAAAAAAAAAGTAAGTGTGATGAAGTACAGAACTACTATTTTACTCAGCTTCACAATGAGCAAACCATGAGTAGGAATTTCCTTTCCTAATTTAAATACCGATTACAAAGCTTTCTCCAGAGACTTATTTTGCAGATAACCATATGATGACTCCAAGAAGCAATAATCCAACAGCAAGTATAACAATGAGTATGCACATCTTCTTTCGGGATCTTTGCTGCCAACAGAGAAAAAAACAAGTTGATTGAAAACTGTACCACCACATTAGAGGACTATTCAGATGCTTTTATGGTCCTACTGCTTGTGCAATCTAATTAAATTGTGTCCTTACTAACAAGTCATATAAAGATGTTCAAGGGAAAAAAAAAAGCAAAGTTATCCACATTATTTTATGGCCATATTATTCAATGGAAAGACTTCAGTGGTTATTTTCTGGCATACCTAATAAACTAATGAAAGAGAATGCAGTAATATAATGAATGGATGTCATTCCAACACTTGGGAAAGTAAATGTGAGAGTGCAGATGACAGCTTATAGAGAAAAATTGGACAATCAATCTGCACAGTAGAGGAGATAGAAATGGTCTGCTAGGAAAAAAAACATTCAAAGACCATTAATGTATATACAGAAGGGGAAAACAGACTACAATTTTAGACTTCCATGCATCTATTCAAAGAGCTATTTTAAAGCTGTTTTTGTCAACTTTCTTAGGTACAACTTGCTCTTAAAGAAAAAAAACCCAAACAAACAAAAAAGAAAAACTCCAAACCAAACGAAAGAGACCTGACTAGAGAACCAGATATACAGACATTACTACAATAAAGCGTAAATTATAAGCATGTTCAGAACTTCTGCATTTCCCATACAGATCTGTAACTTGAGATACCAGAGCACTTAAGACTAGAAGCCGTCTGTCATCCTTTATCTGGAAGATATGGAATCAGAAGGTTTCCTTCACAGGAGGAAAGAAAATTAGCAGTGGGGTTCTCAGGCTTTTGCTGATAGCCAAGGAATAATAACATTCAAATCTTGGGATTCTAGGCCACAGCCCCAGAAGTAAAGCCAGGCTGTGCTCTACTTGGCAGAAGTTGTTCTGCCTGGGTGGTTTTGTTGAGTTTCATTCTCTTCCTCTCTGAAGAACATCTGTGTCAGTTCTTCATTGGAGCTCTCAGTTCTCTGTTGAGTACCACCCAGACTACCAAGTTTCCTAACAATTCTCCCCTCCTAGTTTTACTGTCTCATTGCCACTTCTCCCATTGTCAGCTAATATTTCTTCATCATTTTACTTGCTAGAACTCAATCTGTTTGCTGGAATATCTTTCTTTTTTTAGACTCTGCAGCCAGTTCTCTCTTTACACTCAAGTCTCATCCTGCAGGCCACCCCTTGACAACAATGCATTCAAGTCAAACATTTCCACAGTAATACTAATTAAGCAAGGGAGTAGACAAAAGACATGGCAATCTTATTTTCACATATGATTGATCATCATTTATACAAGTGCTGAAGCAGCACTGGAAAAGGGGGAAAGAAAGGAGAGAAGCCTAGCTTTGCCCAAACTGCTCCGCTGTGTGAATGCACCCCACACAGAGGATGAGTGATGCAGATCTCATCCAACCACAAACAAGAGCTGTGAGGGTACCAACAGCCCTGTCCCTACCAGCACAGCCAGGCCTCTAACACTTCCTTGAGCAGGTCAGACCATACAGATATAATAGTTGCTGAAATTAAAATAAGTCTGCTGAAAGTGGAAATGATTTTTCAGTGCCTTGGAACAGGGATGAGTGCAAGCAAAGGAAAGTTCAAATGCAAAGCAAATTACACAATCCTTTCAAACAAACACAGGACAAGTCTGCACAGTGTTTGGTCTCTGCTGCAACCACTGGACAGAAGTGTGTCCAAAAGTATCGATAATATTCCTTTGAGATCAGAAGATATTCATCCCTTCCTTCTCGAAATAAAACATGAAGTTTTAATTTTAAATTTCAACCAGAAAACTAACACCTTCCTCTAAAAATTTTGGCTGCTACTAAATTTTTTTTCCCCCGAACTTTCTCATTATCAAAATAGGAACCATCAACTATAGTTTATGTGCCAATTGGTCCCACCCAGAATACAGTTCAAGGATGCACCCTCTTCCACTTCTGAAATCAGTAAGCAATGCTTCAGACATTCCGTCATTCATTTACTGTCCCGGTTACTACTAAAACACATAAGAGGATATAAAAAAAAAAAGTATACAGACTAACTCTAACTTAAAAGGGAAGATTAATCACTAATAAGATTATTTCTAGTAAGTTCCAAAAATGTTATAAAGAAGTGGCATTTAAAGGTATTTAAAAGGCTTTTAAAAAAATTTGACAGTTTCAAATATGAGCTTTGAGAAGATTTGTAGACAGCAAAAATTGGTGCTAACTGGCAATGTCTTCAGAAGACTTTCCTGCCTATCTTCCTTACTCCTCCAGTGATCTTTAGATGCTTGCTCTCCATTTAAAAGAACCTTTTACTTCTTGAACTATAAACAAGGGGTTGGTTTGTTTGCGATTTTTTGTTGGTTTGGAGATTTTTGTTTGTTTGGCTTTAAATAAAGATGTAACTCCAAGTGCTCTCATAGAATCATAGAAGGCTCTGGACAACAGCCTGTCTGAAAACTGCCTTACAGGAAACCCAAAGCTTTCAGTCACTGACTTTTGTTTTATAGTGACCAAGAAACACCATGGTAGTCTAACATAAACCTATAACTAAGTCTTCAAGCCTTGGGGAACTTGCTACGCAAAATCTGAACTGCATAAAAAAGTGGAAGTCAGGACTACTGAGAAAGGACAGTTACACACAACTGGCAGTCGGCATTGGCATTACCTGGTAGTTCGCTGCTCTTGCCAGCTGCTGGTTTGCTTGCTGCACATGTACATCTGCATTTTCCACGTTGGCTTCTATGCTGTCTTTATTTTAAAAGGAAAGATTTCAAATTTTTAATTATCATAACCCAGAAGAAGGTTTGGCATGCTGAAATACTCTTGACAGCATATGTAATAGCTGCTCCCAATTGCTGGTGTCTTCATCAATATCCAAAGTTTTATACCTTGTATTATGAAAGCCTGACCCACCCTATACTTATGCCAGAGCTCATTTTAGAACTGCCCAGGCAATGAGTGGCTGAATACAGAGGAAACAGACACAAAAAAAAAATCCCAAAAAGCTAGTTTGGTATTCTGTCATACTGACACAGATTTATTTTTTCCCCCAGAAAAATATTAACAGATTATGGGCTAAGGTGATAGAAAAAGCTCTGAAAATATATGCTGGACATAGACAACAGCATTACTTGGCAAAAGACTCAGAAAATGTATTCTCCAATCACGTTATTAAAACATTAAACCTATTTGTGTGGAAGGCAAAGCATGAGTCTTTGCTGAATCTGCACACATATCATCAGCAAATACAGTAAAACTTACCACATAAACTCCAATTTTATATATAAACAGTTCAAAAAACTACTTTTAAAGACATTTTATACACATGAAAAACTACATAATGTTTTAAACTACATTTTAAACACATTTTATGTGTTTTCAGTCACCTCAACCAGTCTACCCGCTATTAGGCTACACCGCATTTGCTTTAGTATTGCTATTCTCATTATAGGAATTTTTCCAGGAAAAGGAAGTTTTACGTTGCAGCTCTCCAGAGAAACAGAATAAAAATTTTTCAGATAGTATTTGAATTAGACTTACCTATCACATCACCTTGTTCATGAATCATCATTCCTAGATCTTTAAAAATTTCATTGATGTCCATAATATCAGCCTGTAAAGAACCAATTATAGCATGAACTGACACCACATATTCAAGCATCTCTGCACATTTAGATATAAATAGTGTTCTGTCTCCTCCTGAGTGCACATCCCTGACTCTTTATACTACAGGATAAAACCCCCCAACTTTATGTACTTATTTGGAAGGGGTTTCTTGATACTGTGAGACCAAGTTTATCATAGTGAAGTCAATCACCAAATCAAACTGAGGATGAGCATGTGCACAAAGTACACTTCCCAACATATCACAAACAGGATCTCTCATTGCTGAGGGCTCACCTACACATATGCTTGTATTATAAGTTAAACTGCAGGGAAAAATTCATGACAACATTGCTTAAAATGTATCTGCCTAAGCCAAATTAATAAAAGCCTGTGTAGGACATATTTTGCATTCATTTTAGCACTAGGGAGGTTCAGATTAGATATCAGAAAAATTTTTTTCACTTTAGGTTAGGTGGTCAGGCATTGGAATAAATTGCCTGGGGAGGTGGTGGAGTCACCACCCCTGGAAGTGTCTGATGTCTGGAAGAGGCGTCTGGATCTGGCCCTGGGTGATATGGTTTAGGGGTTACAGTGGTAATGCTGGGTTGGTGGTTGGACTTGATGATCTTAAAGGTCTCTTCCAACCTTCATGATTCCATTATTTCAAATGCACATTTCACATCTAAAGGCAGTATTTTCAATTTCGAAGGAAAAAACCCACACCCACAAACAAATCTCCTCAAGATTCACTTCTGCAATTAACGCTCATGCCATGGAAACATCAAAAGCATATTCTTCTGTAAAACTACTTGTACTTACTTCAAGCTGCCTAATGGAAGATTCTCTCTCCTCGATAAGACGGAGATCATCCTCTGTAATTTCTTCATCTTGCACTTGTGCTTGTGGTTGACTATCAAACAAAAAAAACCCCCAAAACTCACACAGAATTGAACAGGCACAGTGAGAAATAATAAAATGACAGTTAAGTACATAGCACATTTTACATTACTGGTTAACAAAATGCATGTTTTTACCTTTGCCGGTCTAGCTAACAGGGACAGCATAACCGTCACACCTTAGGTGTAGGAAGCTGCTGCTGTAGCAAAGCTAGTAGATAGCTAGTAGATAGCTGAATGGAAATTTCAAGTATGAATACAAGGGCAAAGCTCCTTCTGAATTATAAACTGCAGAGTTGATATCTATCTGAGGCAAAAGCAAGCTACCCAACAAAAAATAATCTGAGACCAAGAAGCAGTTCCTGGAGCATATGGAAGCAATGGGACATCGCAGTAAACACTGGGCCCTTATCATAACAGATCTACTCTATTCATAGGTTGGACTCTTCTTCCTTAAATTTGGGTCTCAGAAAACCCAAAGGCAGATTAGGGGAGCTTAAGGAGATGGCTACAGCTGAAGCATCAGGAGAACTCTTCCTTTTTTCTTCCCATCTATGCCATCCAAGTCGCTTCTCTATGCTAGCATTACAGAAGAAAGCCTAACTGAACAACCTATCCCAAATTCCTCCAGAAAAGGCAATTGTTCTGAAAAAAACCCAAAGCAAAACAAAAAAAAAATAAATCCCCAAGTGAAAACAAAAGAAAAAAACCAATCTAAAAAACCATGGGCAGCTGTCTTCCCTGCAGGCCATTTATTGTTCTGAGCTAGGTTAAGGCTTGTGAACTAAGTCAACCTACCTGTCCCAAGACACAAGTGTTCCTTCTTTGTAGCTATCTTCCGGAGCACCACCCTACATGATCAGTGATTAAAAATACAAATATAACATTATGGCCCTGACAGGAGAACTGTCAGCATTTCTATAAGGAGCCAATATTAGATGGGTTTTAGAAAGTCAATTTCCAACTGAAACATGATTTCACGTGCTCTCATCTTGATTTTGCTTTATGCATGCATAAAGATGAAATACAAGCATTCAGCTCAGTAACTGCCTGCTAAAATTTGTAAGTACAGCAACATATACTTGGCACAGAGTGAAAAGGCAAAATTGATACATTAACACAAAAAAGCTCAACATCTGAAGCTCCTCAGCACTTCTTCACTTTAATACTCTACAGAAATCTGGCAAGTCATTCTTACCAAAATCTGAAGTTACAGCAAAAGCATTTCCAAATCTACTATAAGTTGTTTTTGCAAGACTACAGCATGAGCATGGGGCAATTTGTGACAAAAGCAAGGGAAAAGTAACTGTTCTCATGCGTGATTGCTACAGCTTAATGCAGCCTCTACTAAAAAAGTCATATAACACATGTTCTGCAGTATTTAGGGTCAGATATGAGCTTTTTTAAGCAGCACTGTGGAAGCCAGTTTGACATCAAACACCACTAACACCACAGTAATGAGTACAATGGCATATTTTTCTGATACTTACAGACACCCTTGAGCTGGCTCTTACTCTGGCTACAAAGTCTTTTTCTTTCTCAGCAGCTTGCCGTTGGAGTCTTTGGAAATTTGTTAGTGCTGTGGTGAATTCCCCCACAAGACGGTCTTTTTGTATTTTCCTTTGACGCTACAGGAGAAAAAGTTTTACCAATTCAAATGAGCTCAGGCTTTTCAAGGCTTTGCTATTTCCAGTCTGCTCCATGCTAAGGTATGTTCTCTTTTTCTTCTAAATTGGTATAAGGGAAGGCTGTCTACAAAACCATTTGCAAATGCATGGACAAACCTTCTTTCCTTCTGCAATAACATAACTGCACAAATTAATGCATTTAAAGAGGAAACTGATGTATTCATTTTCATTTAACAGCTGGAAATGAGAAATGGGCAGGGACAAGAAAGTTTTTACCTTCCTTATCATCTGCTGATTATAAAACCTACTGTTACAGTGTAAAATATTTTGATACCATGAATGCTAAAATATGCAAGGGTAACTGAATAGAGAAGAAAGGTGCAGAAACCATAATTCCCTAAATATATACAATACATCAACCTTCCTTCCAAATGTTTAAAAGGCTGTAATTTGCCATTCATAAATCTGTTATTTATGCATTTTGTTGAGATGTAGCTTTGATAAAAAGAGTAAAATTAAACAGTAAAATGTTTCATCGCCAACTTTTCAACTCCAAGATAAGGAAACAGAGAAACCCTAAAAAAGACAACAAACTAAATATGCTTTGCCTGAACTAGAGTTATGTATTAAGACCAAGTTTTAACATTGTTATTAGAAGTTTAAAGCTTGACAGGATGAGTAAACATGAATCATGGCCTGCCATTTGAATTCAGTGTTTCAAGACCATTCATTTTCCCAAGGGCTCCTTAGTAACCTATACTGATCAGGCAAGTTGAGAAACAATAACCCAAATTCATGTTTTCTGGGATCCTGTTGTTCTTCTCTTATGTGACAGATTTTGCCAGGACAAGAAACCATAGGATGGCAGACAGGAGTGTGCTAATCACAACAGCCACTTCACATGTTATGTCCTGACAAGATTTTACACAGACCTGGGAAAGAAGCAGTTTAAAGACTGCACAAGTTGTTTTAGTAACAGCTCCTGTCTACTCTTCTTAAGAAAGGAAGAGCCTGTGGACAAGTTATAGTACATATCTGAGTGATGTGGAACAGATACACTGTACATAATGCGTTGATCCTGGAAGCAGTCAGAGTGCCAGTGGAGTCAGATTTAGCATCACTGCAATGGATTACAAATTGTCCGGCTACCTGAAATCACAGGCAAGCACAGTGCACTGCTTTGCTTCCCACCACTTCAGTCAAAATACCTCATTTCTTATACATAAAACCAACTTTGGGACAAGTCTGGACTGCAACAAAATATTCTTATAAGTATCCCGACTGTACAAATGTGTTGACTAACTAAACAGTGCTTTGAAAATAGGAAAGAAGAACTGAAGTGACTCAAATACTCTACATGAGCCAACACGATAGTCAAACAAGCCATGCTCTTTGTTTTTATACCTGTTCACTTGTTGCAGGCAAAGATCCAAACTCTTTAATGTATTTGTCAGTTTCTTTGGCAAGTTGGTTGGTGTATTGTTGCTTCTGTTGCCTAAAATCAAATGCAAATTTTCATTAGAGACCATTGGGTTACTTTGCTGAATTTTACCGATTCTCAGAAAAGCAGCAGCACTAAATGCTTCTCTAAAGCACACAAAGCCATCTTTACTCTGTTCTTCACTGTAAAAAGGTTTTATCTGCAAAGCTATTATCAAACCATCAGCATCAATGTTTAAAATAATCAAATAACTCTTGGAAAGGCCAAATGTTCAGACAAGTGAAAAATGGACAGATGAAAGCTCAAGGAAGCTTGATATATATATATTGCATCCATAAAGGGACTGGAACATGTCCTTCACAACAGTTTCTATCCTGTTTAGTTGTGATTTTTTGCCTAGATCTGTCAGGTTATTGCATAAACTATATCTTCACCTATTCCCAGTCACCAGTAGAATATCCAAGGTGGATTGTACCTGTCTAATCTTATGGGCCCTGAACTAAGAGTATTATAAAGCAATTTGGCTGTTCACACAAAATGAACGTGATGACTTTGGTTCAATACACACATCCTCCTACTACTCAACGGCCACAGTGCATCATTAACTGCACTGAAAATGCCAACTTTCTCACCTACAGGGTGAGCACAACACGTTGCTTACAAGCATTTATGATGCTGAGATTAATGTGGTAAAGGAGTTTAATGAAAAAAATCATACTGGTTCACTAGACCATGCAGAGAAGTGGAAAGCAGCTGACTGTTTCTGCTAGAGCCATATTAATGAAAGACTACCTTTAGGTGACTGAACTACAGCAGAGCATCTGCCCTGGAGTCTGATTTCACTGCTGTTATATTACTATTTCTGGTACATATTTATCCTATAATGTCATCCCTTACTGCAGCTTTCATCACTAAAAACAACATTCCCCTTTCTCTCCCAGCACCCCATCTCACAAAAAACCCACCCCAATATATTCATTACCTATTGAAACTTATACAGACAGATTAGGAGTGTTGACAGGAGTGGAGGGGTACAGGTGTATGTTTTTAAACACTGATATTGCTTTGTGGTTGTGCCACTTTCCCTTCCCTGACATAGAGCACAGGTTTTATAAAATCCTGATACTGCAGGCAACATGCATGGGCAAACCAGATGACTCCAGTTTACAGACTATCCAAAATTAATTTTAGAAAGCACATCTCAACACTTAGGTTTCAAATATTTCCCTATATTCACCTTTCTCAGTGACATCAAGAACTCTACCTAACAAGAAATGACCTCATCACCTACCAGGAGATGGTTTACAATGCAATGAAACTAAACATTTTTGTGTGAAGTACTCACAGCTGTTGCCTCAACTCAGGAGTGTCTTGTGGTGTTCCAAGCTGATGTAGTATTCTTTGTATTTCAGCAGCTGTTTGAGAAGAAAAGAAATTTTAATGGGGCAAAGACAATTCCTGCATAGTTTTATGCATTTTTGCTTGATAATTCTAAAGCCATGTAAGCTGACAGAAACTGAAACTCAAGACTTTTTCAACCTCCTACAAAGATTCCACTTATAAGTCCCAGAACAACTACTGAATGGTTTTTGCCAAGGACAAAGCCCAGGGTTTCTTATAAAGGATGGGAATGTATTGAAGTCTTTAGGTAGAAACAGGCAATTCCAAGATTAGTTAATAGTTTCATTATAATAAGTCTAACTCAGGCCTTTTAATATTTTTTAAAAGAAGCAGCACAATTCTTATTCTGGTTTAATTATATTTTATGCATATCATTTTGGAATGCCATATGAAAGACCTGTGTAACATTATCTTACAAAAATATTTCAGAACCAGGGCATCAATGAAGAGACAGTCACAAAGCATTCATAGGTCTACAGTACTTTAAAAAAAAAAATTATATGTTTGAGTTTAAATTGCAGTTTTGTGAATCTTACATTTTTAAATGTGGGATACAACCTGCCAGTGATTTTTAAATGTTTTTCATAAAATATATTAGTTTTGAATTACAAAAAGTGATACATCATCTGAGCCTTGTTTTCAGCTTGATATATATTACTGTCACATGAGAAAGCAAGGAGAAAAACACACAGAAACTTCAAGGATATGTAGTTTTTCACACTGCAAGACTTACATCCTCAAGATGCTTTATCTCAGCTTAACATCCTCACATTCTAAAAAAAAAAGAAGAATACATATCCAGAATAACTTATTTTACTTGACTCTCAGCTAGGAGTAGACTTGTCTTCCCTGTATTTCTGTGGCCCTCCCCAGACAGACTGGTGTACCACATAGTAGGTAGAAAATACGTTGGTATCATACTTTACTAGCACACTACCTTTTTTTTTATCCCTAAACACAGTTAAAAATGCGGTAAGTGACAACTCTGTTTAATGAAGAAAACCATACTAAAAAAAAAAAAAAAAGAGTACTTTTAATATACCATAGAAGAGATCTGTAAGAAACAAGGCTTCATATAAAAGAAGAAAATACCCTATGACTTATGTTAACCAGTTAGATAAAACTGGAATTCCTTGAAGCAGTTTTAGTAATAATAGTCATTCTAATCTTTGTTTCATAACAAGTCTCCAGTGAATTAGATGATACTGGATTTTCTACATTGCTTTACATACCATCCAATGCCAATTACTGCTATAGCCAATTCTTTCTGTGCACACCCAGGTAAAAACAAGGTAAAGTTAGTACCTAGTTTAGCATGAGGTAAAAAAATAAAATACTTCATGGCAAATGTTTGAGGAGCATAAGCTACTTATGGAATTTCTGAGAGAGAATAGCAAGATGTAAGAATGTAAGATGGGTTTCATGAAGCTTGTATTTTAAGTGGGCAGAAAAGCAGCAAAACCAAAGTGAAAATTTTCAAATTTTGCCTACAGTTTGACCACCAGCCACTGAGACCCAGCCCTTTCCTGTCTGCTGGGGCCTCCTGACTGCTGGGCTGAGGCACTGTCTGGCTGCCCATGCTTCTCCCGGGCACCTGCAGCTGGTCACACCTACTGATAAACACAGGCTCAGGGTAATTAAGCTTCTTTTTTGTGGTCAGGGTAATGCATTATTTAAAACAAACAAACAAAAGGATAACTGGCTGGTGTTATCTTCAATAGCATCGAGTTTTAATATCTATAAAACTGAACATTAGCCATCCTTTATTTGTTCTAAGGCCAAGAGCCTTGTTCCAATTCAAGTGCCAAGGAGCTTAGTGATTCCGTATGGACTTTTCAAAGGGAGAGTAAAAGGAAAACCAAAAGAGGCAGAAAAAGTTCCGGTGTGTCCTACCGCCACCTAGAGGTGCGTTATTTAACTACAAGTATAGAAAATGCAGGTTTGTGTTTTAAATAAAAATTCCCTGAAATAAGGCCTTAATACTTAAAATAATACTTAAAATATTTGCATTTCAAGTTATTTACATATTTATCCTACTTCTAAAGCTGAACACAAGTAGATAATTGAGGGAAAATTAAAAGCCAGCACTGCGTAACTGTATAATTCCAGATGCAGAGGGAAGTTCACCCCAGTACAAGCCTTATGACTCAGGAATTCAGCATAAAATTAAAGCACATTTTAGCAGAAAGTCTGTAGTATGTATCAAAATATCAAAGTGCTAACACGCTTTCAAGTCACAAGGGGAAAAAATAAAATAAAGCAAAAGAACCCCAAGGACTGAACTAACACCATTTTTCTGTGCTTCCTGTAATTTAGCATTTTCCACCTTAACCTTTCACGATCAGAATATCATTCAGAAAAAACCTCCAACATTTCTCATAACAATATTTTTTCATATGAAGTATATTGCATAGAACAGTGAAACGTCTCTTATTCAAGTAAGCAAGCAAAAAAAAGGCAGAGCATTAAAAGTAAATTTTAGCCAACAGTCTTCAGCAGTATTCCCAAAGCTGCTTCATAAAAAAGCCAAAGCAGGTTGGTAGGACCAGTATAACATGGGTAGTAGAGAAGGTGACCTTCCTGAAATCTTGATTTACAGTATATGCCTGTAGGTTGGTAAGTTAAAGAAATCCATGCTTTGTACTGCTTCATATTAATATAAACACACTGGAGTGTATAGAGACTAAAAAAGATGTTTTATACTCTTACTCTTTTGGTTTGGATTGCTTACTCATTTCTTACTGTAGCTACTTCTCATTCAAATATTTGATATTATAATATAATCACAAACCCACGTAAACTATAGACATTTATTCAGACTCATGCACTCATACAGCTTTATTGATAAAAGCAAAATTTAAAACAGGCTTTAAGATATTACCACCTGGATCACACAGGGAAGGTGTCTTGTACACACAGAGATTTCACAGAATTTGATTCAAAGCAAGAACTACCTTTGAAACTTAGCTTTACAGCCCTGTGCAGGGAGTTCAGGCTGTCATATCAAGGCACGTGGCATTTGCTCTGGTGCCTCTCAATTCATCAGTAACACTCAAATGTCCCAGAGAGTCAAAGGCTTACACCCAGCTTAAAAAGGCCCAGCTCTGCACTGTAAACATACTGGTAACAGTCCCAAAGATCAGAGCGGAGGTTTGACAGGTTCCTAGGTTACCTCACCCTTTAAGGGTTTCCCTTCCCCAATTCCCAATCCTTCAAACTTTCTAAGGAGTACTGAAAGACAGGAAAGTCTGACTACCAGATGTCCCTCTTGTCCTGGACATCACCAATCCTGTAACAGAGACTGACTGGGTCTTGTGCATTATTTTAATCCATTTCAGTGCAAAGTCTGACACTTTGGCTCACTGTAGCACTTAGGCTCCTTGGATGTCTATAGCTGGCTGCTGGACTTTGCTCGGGAGCTGCACAGGGATACACACCACGTGCACACAGACATTCTTCACCAAAGTCACCAGGACATGGGAACAGTCTGCATCAGAAGTGTGCGAACTCCTGCAGCCACGGAAGATCAGGGTAGACATTTGCATATAATGAAAATCAACAGCTTTTTCAGGGCTCAGACTACAACCCTGCAGGAGCAGCACTTTGCCAGCTGTGGCTGGCAATAAACCACTGGAGAAAGAAAGTCCCCTTTGGGAACTGGGCAGAACAGAAAGCAGGGTACGTGATACCATGCAAGTAAAATGCATTTTTTTCCAAGCAACTGCTGTCTTGCATGCAAAAGAAAAGAATCTCTTTTTTCACCCAAAAATCAGTCTTGTCGTAGAAAGAAGAAATACCATATTAGTAAGAAGACTTTTCACTTGTCATTGCAGCATTCCTAATCTGATCTCATGACACACAACTATTAGCTGACAGAAGCTACTCGGCTACTCTCAGGCTGGTCACATGCTCAGGAACAGGTCAGACATGGTTAATGATGAGCCAGAGAAACAATTAAGACCTAACCTGAATTCCTAGGAGAAAATTATTCCAGAGTTAGCTTATGTTTACTTTTACTTAGCCAAACAGTGCTTCCATTTCTAATTAGTGGAAGCTCTCCCTCTAGTTAAAGAGAAAAAAACAACCAACCAACCAAAAAAAAAAAAAGGCACAGGAAAAATAAAGTAACAGTCTCTGAGATAAAAGGCTTCCTTTTCTCCAGAAGTGAAAAGTTACAGAGTTACAGAAGCAGTCATAGTTACAGGGCAAATATTTACATTTTTTAACAGGTAGGAGTATTTGAGAAACATGTTCCTGACAGATCTGTAATACATACTATTTTTGCATAGATAAAACCATATTTGACATACTGCATCACACACTACCCTTCCTTAACAGCTGGCTAGGTAAGAAGAAAGTTTCATCTCCTTCTTCCTCATCTTGCCTTGTTTTTCAGCCAGCTCTGCAAAGCTGTTTCATTACTGCAAGTAAGTTCATGTTGACATAACTGCTCATTCTGGTCCTTGAACATGAGAATGTTTAAGATCACACAGGAAGTTTTAACCTTAAAATAAAGACACAAATAAATTAATACAATGAAGACCAAAATGTAAACAATTTCTTGCCTCTGAGATCATAGTGTTATCCCCATCTGAGAATAAGTAATCACTGTACAGGCTGTAACACCACAGCATTGTTACAAACGAAAAGGTAAAAAAAACCCACCAAAATCCTTCAGTAAAATTCTAATGTTTTAAAGGCAATGGACAGACTAAGAGGATGGAAACAAAGAGCAGACTGCAGGTCATCCACCTTCTCTGGCAGGGCTGAGGAGCGTCCACCTGAACAAGTGAGTCCACAAATAGCACATCCAGTTATAGATTAAGTTGTATGAAACCTAATAAACTTCACAGTCTCTTCAAAGCAGGTTAATGGAACAAAAGAATTACTTGTTAAAATTACACCAGGTCAAGCTGCTTCTGCCTGGGGACAACAGACTTCCTCAATTTCTTCAAATCCAATGTGTTTTCCTTCTGCACTTCAGTTGAGGGTACTTGACTAAAGATGAACAGATGCTGCAGAAAACATTCCTGGATCAATCTGTTATAAAAGCTGTCACACATAGGAACCTAATGGTTGCACCTGCCTGGAGGATGGTGATGAGAGGTGTTTCAGGGCTCTGTCTTGGGACCGGTGCTCTTTAATACCTTTATCAATGATACAGACAGTGAGACCAAGTGCACCCTCAGCAGTTTGCAAATAACACAAAGCTGAGCAGCGCAGTTGACACAACAGAAGAAAAAGATGCCATCCAGGGGGACCTGGACAAGCTTGAGAAGTGGGCCCACAAGAACTTCATAAAGTTCAACAAGTCCAAGTGCAAGGTGCCACACTGGGGCTGAGACAATTCCAGACATGAGCACAAAGTGGGTGATTAACTCACTGGGAACAGCCCTGCCAAGATGGACTTTGGGGTTCTTGAGGATAAAAAGCTGGACATGAGCCTATAAAGTATGCTTGCAACCCAGAAGGCCAACTGCATCCTGGTATCAATGGAAGTGTGGCCAGCAGGTCGAGGGAGGTGATTCTGCCCTTCTACTCTGCCCTTGTGAGACCCCACCTGAAGTCCTGTGTCTGACTGTGGGGTCCTCAGCACAGGAAAGACATGGGCCTGTTAGAGCAAGTCCAGAGGAGAGCTATAAAGATGATCAGAGAGCTGAAGCACCTCTCCTATGGAGACAGTCAGAGAGTTGGGCTTGTTCAACCTGGAGAAGAGAAGGCCCCAGGGAGACCTCATTGCGGCCTTCCAGTACTTAAAGGGGGCTTATAAAAAAAGAGGAAGAGTGACTTTTTATATGGGCAGAGTTTGATAGGACAAAGGGGAATAGTTTTAAACTAAAAGAGGGTAGATTTAGATTAGATGTTAGGAAGAAATTCTTTACTGTGATGGTGGTGAGGCACTGGAACAGGTTGCCCAGAGGAGCTGTGGATGCCCCATCTCCAGAAATGTTCACAACTGGGTTAGATGGGCCTTTGAACAACCTGATATAGTGGGTGCTACCCTTGTCCATGGCAAGGGGGTTGAAACTAGATGTAGTTACAATAAATTCATCAGATGAACGTCTTCTGTGTGAGTGTGTTTCTTTAATGCTATTTTACATAAACCACAATGCCACAGTGCTGTCTGTACACCTTGTCAGCCCTACTTTAACCAAGAGTGACAGTTTATTAGAGGAATCAAGGACCGGACAGTGGCAAAAAGACACCAGCTTACTAAAAAGCATTCCCATGTCCAAGAGCTCACCCAATTGGAATCAAACACCTAAAAACATCAGTAATTTGGTTTTAAATAATTTGATTTATTCTGTGTTAATGTATAACACTGATTATTCTAAATCAGGATAATACATTAGCACAGAAGAACAGTAATCGAAGTATGTGTGGGAAGGAGAAAACAAGAATGAGGATGGGGGGTGAAGATTGTCCTCAGAGCTCTAAAGACTAAAGACTCTTTAAGCATGGAAGAGTGGGAAAATATCCAGTTTGGTAACCTTTTCTCTGGATTTTATTAAAGCTTCCAGCACTTCTAAATAGAATCATGCCCCAAAGTGACCAGGAACATTAGCAACAATGTCTGGAGTTCAGGATCTGCCTTCATTTTTTTCAGTGCTTTTGTAATTATTTCATGCTAATGTACTCCCATCTAAAATGGTCTTTCAAGAACACTGTGAAGTGGAATTGAAGTAGTGCCTGTTCATCTAGTATGGGCATAGAACACACTAAATACACATTGGTAAAGTGCACAGTAACTGATCATGTGATCAATTGTTACAGCCCAGCCAAGGGGAAGTCATTAAATCAAACTACAATCACTTTATATATTTATATCTTAAAAGTGTCCCTGGTAACAACCTGAAACCCCAAAGGTTGAACGTCTCTCTAAAGGATACCAGTCGCTTATTAAGTTATGACAATGAGGGACAGTTCTGCAGTAAACTGCAGCTACACGAACACCATAAACCCAACCCACTTACATGGAGAAAGTTTGCTTTTTTTAAGAGGACAGGTCATTACTACAGGAAGCTAACTCAGAAGCTAACATGGAAGCAATACACACAACACATCACTGACTGGTCAACATAAACAAGTAGCTGATACTCCAGGGATTACTCACAGTCAACCACTGGCCTGGGTTTATTCTGAGCCCTAACTGCAGTGCAGACTCCAGCAGA
>JAWWLV010000121.1:58683520-58720195 GCA_035041135.1 Platyrinchus mystaceus | reverse complement strand
AGGAAGGAAGGAAGGAAGGAAGGAAGGAAGGAAGGAAGGAAGGAAGGAAGGAAGGAAGGAAGGAAGGAAGGAAGAAGGAAGGAAGGAAGGAAGGAAGGGTGTGTTCACATGGCTGCCAGGACCGGGCTCGGGAGGAGGAGGCCGCGCGTGGCTGCCAGGGCAGCATTCCCGACACCAGGCTGGGTCTCCTGACCCAGCCGCCTGAGCAGGAGGGACAGGTGAGGCCCGAGGCTCACCAAAACCTGCACGGCAGCTGGGGCGCTTCCGCATGCTCCCCACTTACTTCAAAGGGAAAATGACAGGGCCAAATGCTCCCTTAGTGCCCCGGGGCTGGGCTGCTTCATCTGCAGGATACCCCTGTGCACATTAAATACCACAGAGCAAACATCCCACAGCACCCGGTTGCTGGAAATGCCGCCTTCTCTGCAGAGCCTAGCCTCACTTAGGTAAGAACTGCAGAATTTGAGAAGTGTAAGTTTATTTCGTCGTGGATCTTGGTGATTGCTAAGATTTAGAAATAGCTGGAGCTGTGGAAAACTTCATAGGCATCCTAACCAAATAATAATAGAAAAGTCTGTTAAACTACCAACACAATGGAGCGAAGTTAAAGATCTGAAAAAACAAGGCTATTCTACATGGCTCTGGATGGGTCTCAAAGCATGCTGAAAAGGAGACACAACCTAACCTCCAAGATTTGTACGCCTACAAATAGTTCTTATGTTAACTGATGCTTGGAAATGTAATTTTCTCACTTTGATGAATTAAAATTACCAGGGAAAAAAACATTCTGATATGCCTTTTTGTTGCAGGAACTTTGTATACGTAGTCAATCTAGTTTTAATAGGCTATTAGCAATGATTTTAGCATTCTATCTGTGCAGGTGTTTCCCCCATGCTGTTGGCATACCAAAGCTGATCCGAAGATGATCCCACTAGGTGGTGCACTAATGAGAGTATAATGCAAGTCCCTTCCAAATTAAGGCCTCGCCTTGATTAATATCCTAAATGTTTGTCATATAAACTCCATTGATTGAGCCCAATCACTCTTGTTTTACAAAACTTCATCTGAGATCACTGTCAGATTTTTTTCCAGAGAATGGTTTACTATATGATTTCAAAAACGTATTTCCCATACTAGAAGTGATCCTTCATTAATGAGAATACTTTATCTGCAGATCACCACTTAGGTACTCTTTTTTTAGGCTTGGAAGTAATACACAGTCATCACTGATCAATGTTCATTCTCATTCTATAGAAAGGAGATATCCAAATGTTTTCCTAGCAGTGCTGGGTGTTTTATGAAGACAATGCTGGTCCTCACCTGTGTTAGCTCACTTATCATCAGTAGCCGCTTTTTCTTATTAAATAAGTAAAAATCTTTGTGATATGATTATTTAAAGTAACCAGTTACAGCAATGATGTTACAACCTGGGAGGGAAAGATTGGTTAAAAAACAAACTTTTCATTGAAATGTTGTTCGTACTGTAAAAATACTTAAGTAGCTTTTTAATATAATCATAAAATAATTATGAAGGTACAGTTACTAGACTATTGATCAGATTTATTGATCAGATACTGCTAAGAGCATGGAATGCCCTCAGAAGTTTTTTGTTAATTCCTATAGGAAAGCCACTGACTGGGAGAATATGCCCTGTTTCACACTTTTAAATAAAACAGGAAAATTCCTTCAGTTTCTTCTGCTAGCAATGGTGAACTGACAGGCATTGTGAAGAAGCCATCTCTAAGTGTTATCATCAGAGCTGCTGAAAGGGAGTGCTGCTACACAATTGTGTCTCTAAATGCATTTCATTGGCTTCTCTCTAGACTTCCCACACAAGCAGTACCTGGGGATTGAGTTCAGAATCCTGTATTCATTTACCTTTCATGTTTCTTATGGAGCATAATCAGATTTCAAATGATTAAATGAAATGGGGAAAGCTCTGGGGAAAAAGGGGGGAAATGCTGAGACCCTGCTATGCATAGTCACAGTGTACCATGGAGGATGCTCTGGATATTTACTGGCTGAAGGTCAAAGTATCTGCCAATTATATTCTAGTAATTGTGTGTAAAACTGAAAAGAAAGGGATGTCACTTCAACCACGTGCTGTTTGAGAATACAAGCACAGTACGGTATATAGTGTCTGAAAGAGCTGGAAGTTAAGCCACACAAGCATGGTGTGATTTTGAAAGAGCACACCTTCCTTCTAGCCCAGTATGCAGATCTGCCTCACTTTCCTGATGGTATTTCTGCCTCTCAGCTCCTACTCCTGCCCTGGCCCCAAACCAGCAGACACACAGGCCCAGCAGCATGAGTGGCACTAGCCATGCAGCTCCTCATGCCTACATGATGAAATGAAGGGGAAGCAGCCCAACCCTGACCTCATATTCCTGATGAGTGTCCTCTTTCCAAGGCGTGAGCAAATGCTTAAGTCATGTGTAATTTACCCTATGGGCCAATTTCATTCTCTGCCATCACATTTCACTTGCACACTTTTAGCTTTAGATAGGAAGAGCAATGTTGCCGGTATTTGGTACTGATGTCAAACTGTCTGGCAGAGCTTCCCAGGAGGTTCCCAGGAATGCTGATGCATTCCACCATCAGCAACAATTCCTGTTATTGTCATCATCTCTGTTTGATAATTTAATAAAAACATCCGCTCCAGACTCTGAGATGAGATTATGTTCCTAATACACCTAATGCTGTACGTAATTATGATGGGTGATGGTTTCTAGCCTGAACAATTTTATGGGTTCATTATATTGCAGAATGGCCTGTAAAACCTAAAACCTATTTGTTAAAAAAAACCCAAAAAACAAAAACAAAAAAAAAAAGACAATTTGCATGTTATTTAGGCTGGTACTTGCTCTCCAGCAGCAATTAACATAGTAGCATATGTTTTAAATAAATAGAGAAAAATTCTGTTCCTGATATTGATAATGTTCCCCCCCCAACTTATTTTCAAATATTTCTTCGCTTTTCTGTTTAATTTTCAGACATATTATACTTTTATAGGCATTAGCGGAATGAGCTGACATTATTATTTCAAAGCCCAGTCTTTAAGTAGTATCTGCAAATACATAATCCCTCTAACTTCAGCCAGACCATTTTGAAATAATAAACATTTTTAAAGGGCATAAAATTAAATGGCAATATTTTATGCAGATAAAGATATATAAACCTAGTAAGAAAAAATATTAAAAGTAAGAGAATCTATGGACTTTGAGGTCAGCACCTGGCTCTGATAGAATCCAATAGATCTTCATTTGGAAAGTGAGGTCATTGTTGAGCAATTAGTATTTTTCACTTTACAGTTCCTCATCATCTTCCTCCTACTCTTACTTTTCAATTCATAATTACCTTCATTGCTTTTTGAAACAATGCAGAATAATAATAAAAAAAACCCCCACACACAAATGGATGTTGACAGAATTTGGCTAGGTAAATGGAACAGACATCAAAGATAAGGGGACAAGGGGAGTTACAAAGATGAGGTAAATGTTTAAGGATATTTGCAAAATGTGGTGTCAGAAAATTAGGAAAGCGATCTTGGCTACTCCCATAATTTTAGCAGCTTTTCCTGCTCACTTGTATTCTCTGCCATTGTGACTGTACTCATCAGTACTCTGGGTTCTGCTTTTCCCTCTCTCCATTATTTGCCCTGTTATTTTGCCAAAAAGGAGATCTAGAAACAGTCACAAGCACTTTTGGCTTGTGTTCTAAGAAACATATGAAATGAATGAAACAATGAATATAGCAAACTGGATACTGGGAGAATGAAGTGAGACTGAATTACACTCCAGCTCCAGGCATAAAACTTCATAAATGTCACAGTTTAAAATCACCAACATTTTATGGTCGCTGTCTATTTGGGACATCCCCAAAAATATCATATAAGCCCACCAGTTATATGCTATAACTTTAAGTATTTTGAATACCAATATTTTTTCTGACCAGGGTATTAACATTAAGGACAAAACCAAAAAGGATTTGAACAGGTTACAATGTCCCAAAGATGTAGCTAATTTGTACTAGCAAAGGAAACTGTTCTTGCTGTACAAAAACATAACGATAAGGTAAAACAGAGGGAAGAGAATTTTACCATTTTTTTTGCATGTATTAAAATATGTAGCTGCTACAACAATCATTGTATTTCACTGATTTCCTACAGAATATCTACTGTGAAATTGCTTTGTCTACTTCTCACACATGTAGGGCCGGATTCAATTGCCTGATGCATGCAGTGAAAAACTGACCACTTTTTTTAGTAGGCTGTGAGGCACCTGTTGGTCTCTTGCTGTTAGCTGCATGCTTCCTGTAGATGTTTGTTTTTCTAGTGTTTGTCACTCAGAAAATATACAGATCACTATGCAACAGAATTACTTTTTTTTAAGAGGCATTAAAGATTTGAACAACTTTCAAACCTAATGATAGGTTTCCACAACATAAACAGAAAAATAAGACCTAATTATTAGAGTTTTATTTGTATGCTTGTTAATTTTGCATAGAAATACTACAATTTATTTTTTTCCCTGATAAAATGCTCATAATAGTGAGGGAGAAAATAACTCCCTTATACATAGTACAAAATTTTACCATGTAGCTTGCTGCTGAACAAAGATTTTAAGAAAGATCCAATGAGTTAAGACAGGTTTCACAGCTTTCCTGAACCAGTGGTAGGAAAATACATAAATACACAATATGCAGGATTACAGACAAAACTGAAGTAAGCAAACCAAATTAGCTAAAAACAGAGCTGGAGGGGTAATGAAATCCAGAAGTCTGTCTGCGATGGTGTCAGTAGAAAAGGGCAACAAACACAAGACATGGACTCCTACATCTACCCCAAGAGTCTTTGCTGCTTTCCTTTCATTCTTGGATGCCCCTTTGTGTAGCTGAGACCCAATACTCCTACTCACGTTGTTTATCATCCTACTTGCTGATGCCAGCCTGCCCAGGTCCCATTGCCCCACTCCCCACCCAACCCCAACCTCGGCCCCCAGCTCAGCATACATTACTTGTTGGATTCACTTTGTATTTTTCCCCTCTCTTCTGGTCACGAAAAAAAGAGATCAGTTCATGATTAAGAGAAGACTCAAAGAAGGACAAATTTACATCCATATGCTTTGGAACAAGAAGAGCTTTTTAACGTGTATTAACTTATAAAGTTAAGAATGCAATCACAAAATTTAAAAATGCTCATCATACTCAAGATGTTCCTTCTCTTTACCCTCCCTTCTTCAGACAAAACTGGTGGATACATCTCAAACTGAAGTTTCGTTGAATGTACCATGCAGCCCAGTAATCCACAGGAAAACGTACCGAAAAACAGAATAAGTGTTCTGTCTGATATGGTTCAATCTGCAATGAAGTCATGCATAGCCAGTGTCTTTTATATTGAAATTCCTGCACATAACATCTAAGATCTAAACACCTCTAAGTAACCTCTGAGTCTGAGTTCCTTAAAATAGAACAAGACGGTTTCAAAGGATTATTGATTTCCTAAGAGGGCCATCATCAGTGCCCCTTTGCTGCGCATTTTTGCCTCACAGCTTCCAAAAGAGTCAGTCTAGGATCTTTAAATAGAATATAATAGTATGAGAAAGCTGTGGGCTTACTAAAATGACCTACACAGAGCTAGCGCACCCAAATCCCAAATCTGCCATCACACGTATTACAGCCATATAGCCTATCGCGTAGGCTTTTGCCCTCTCTCGTAGTAGTGAGAAGTGATCGTCTCTGAAGAAATTGCTGTATTGTATATGAGTGTTTTATTGTTACTGCAGAGTGGTGGGAATGTTTTTAGAGTAAATATTCACTCAGTTCTGTTTAAAATTCTGCTAAGTGTAGTACAACTCACCTCTGAAATGGGGTCTCCATAGGGTGTGGTATGTATTTTTTCTTCATATTTCTTGCACAAAAAGCAACATTTGACCCTAAGCTTTGTAACTATGGAAAATTCTAGTCCAAAGCACTCACAAGAAATTCTTCCACCTGCTGCATCCTACTTTTACGTAACTTTTGCTTTTATGCTTCCCTGCTTTTAATGACATTGGTCTGTGTTCTATCCATTCAAGTACTCATATAGGATACACCTATATGATCCGTTTTAGAAGGAATGCCTCTCTAAGTTAACTGTGGCAACCTAAACCATGTTAAAAGTGGAAGTGAATATGGAGAGAAAAGAACTCACTGGTGTCCCCATCTGTAGCATTCTTGTCCAAATTACTCAGCTGAAGGATTAGGGAAGGATTAAAAAATGATAATTAAGTTCAGAAAATTGATAAAAGGAATAAATTCAGATATTTTGCCTGTTATCTTTAAAATTAACAACTCATATATTTATTTCAATCTAGGATTGTCCTAACACAAAATGAAATGTTTTTATTTCAATTTATTGATCTTGTTATCCTTTTATTGTCTCATTTTTTTTTCATTTATGACAAATTTGCAATCATTAATCTCAAAGTGAAAAATCCCAGTAGTTCCTCATCTTCTGTACATTCCCTCTCATCACATTTTTCTGTCCAAAATTTTTTCTGATGAAGCACTTTGACCTCAAAGTGCAGTTTGTAGTGAACTTAATGTTTAGTGATGAAGCAGAGGAATTGCAGATGATGTGACAGAAAACATCAAAATATACACAGAAAAAAAGTTGAATAATGGAATATGATATCCTCTGCTTCAATAGTTCCCTGCAGAAGAATTAATTAATAACAGGTGTTAAAAGTAATCCCAAGACTGCAAAAGAGTTCTGCAGTGACAATACAGTCCTTCCCCAGAGATCCCAATCCACATTGCTGTTGTTTGCAGTGAGGAAAACCCAAGTCAGCTGGGAATAATGTAAACAAACTGTTAATTCCCAACTTAGAAGAAAAATTAGAAACTTAAGTTATTTTAAGCTGGTAGAAAAGAAGGGGGGGGGGAGAAGTAATGTGTTGTGCTTCACAACCCTGACAGAACAAAATGAATGATGAATTAATACCTAAATACAAGCCACCAAGTAGTTCCACCTGTGGAAAGCATCAAATGGCCTTCAACGATCTGGATATGGCCCATGTAAAGCTGCCTTTTTACACTGAGCAATTATTTAGTGGCACAAAGCAGGCAGAGGTGGCTGAACTGCCCGGGGCAAGGAGCAAGGAGAGTGCATGACAGGTTGAAGCAGATCTCCTCAACACCTACATTCAACACATCTTCTGCTTGTTCCAGGCACCTACACAGCACTGACCTGCAGCCAGACCACTGATCCTAGGCTGAGCAGATACTACTCACTTCCTGCTATTTCCACCAAAGGAAGCAGAAGTGGCCAATATAATTGCCCATAATTCTTTCTTGATTGTCTGGTGTGGGGTCTGCAAGACTAGAGATGATACACTGGTCCACGGCTGCTCCATGGACATCAAACATCACTTTCAAACTCTATAGAAAACACATTTTCTTCCTCTCTGACTGGACAATGTTGCACTATTAGTAGTGTTACTTGAATGAGATATTGATTTCCGCTAAATTGTCACCAGGAGAAATAAACGTCACTGTCACTATTATTATTGGATGATAAAAAAAATATCCTCCCATAATATTAGAAAAGCCAGATGCACTGAAATATTCTGCATCACCAAATAGGATCATCTTCTTTCTGTACTCACACGCTAGAGAAGCTGCCTGGCAGCACCCAACTATCACTTTGGTGTCCTGACTGTGGGAAAATAATCACTTTCCTGACTGTGCAGTAACCACTGGGAAGACAGAAATGAAGTTTTGGCCATGCAACCTTTGACAAACATCATGGGGTTTTTTGCTTGCACTTGATTTACTACCTTTTAAAAAATTTAACCTTTAATTCCTCTGAGGAAATGTGCCTACCTCCCTAGATGATGACTAATTTTCATCAGCAATGCAGTGCAGCACATAGAGAGACAGGCAGTTGTCAGAGAGAGACCACACCATCATACCCTAAATCAATCCACATTTAAAATATTTTTCAGCTACAGAATGAAAAATTACCTTTATAACAGCAGGCTGAGGTTGGTTTTCCAGTGCAATGTCTGGAGTCCTGTGAGTAGATAAAGATGATGGAGTATTTTCAGATGGAAAAAGTTTTTGGCTCCATTCTGATCTGGTTCATTTGGAAAGTTTGGTTAATAGATTGGGGTGACTAGGGTGCTAATTTTCAGACAATGATATCTAAATAGTTACCTCATGCAACTTAAACATGAGTGTTCCCACTGGCTCTTGGACACAATGGTTCTTCAGTGTCATGGCCATGTAGCTTGTGGCTCTGTACACACAGCAGAGAATCTGGATAATGTATCCTGTATGTGTTGTCAGTTGTCATTTCCTAGAATACAGTACATTTCTTGGGATATTGTAATGTCTTGCTGTAGGTAAGTACACTCATAGGTTACCTGTTACTGTATGTGACAGTATATGCAAATACTGAAAAGATAAAAGAACCTATATAAGTATTTGCAGTTTTCTGAAAGTAATTCCCTGGCATGCTAATTAATGTATAACGAATATGACTACATAACCAAATTTTTACAGGAAGGCAGTAGAGTACACTGAAAATAGCAGTCTGAATATTGCACCTGCAATGACCATTTTCAAAGGTTTTCATGAATCAAATAGTAAAACAAAGCATAAATTATAGGTCTGCAGGCAGAGCTGAAATAATCCGTCCTGAAGGTGACATTGCACCAGTCCTCAGGTGCTGAGAAGCTGGTAAAATTATTAACTGTTGGAGAAAGGCAGTCAAGAACACCAACAAAACCAACCAAAGAACCAACAACAACGAAAAAAGCAAACCAAAATTAAACAAACCAGTTAGTATTTAACACTGAGAAAAATATGCTAAATGTGAACAAGAATAAAATTGATGAGCTGTCTAAGAAAATTACTTCTTTTATAGGGATGGTAATTTTGTGATCTAATGCAATGGGTCAGAGATTATATAATTACAATTAAGAGAGAGAAATCCAACAGGAAAGTGAGGTACTACACACTACTGCATGACAAGATGTGCAGAGTTTGAAGGAGAGAGCACCAAGGCACCAGCATGATTTAATGGATCTGGCTGTGACACTGGCCATAGCATAACACTGAGGAAAAGTCAGTTTTAACCATGAAGTAGACCAGAAACTTGGTGGGAGCATGGATATCTAGAGACGATTGATGGAACCACTCACAGACATATTTCCCCCCATTTTGGACAGAGTGGTTCTACCCATGCACATAGCACAGGGGCAAAGCCCATTCCTTTCATTTCTAGGCACTGAAATCTTAACAAAGTCAAGCCAATACTACACCAGCTGTAAGCTCCAGAGGCTGGATGAAGTCATGATTTGCAACTTGAGGTATTTACCAAAGTATTGCAACACAGTCAGTCCTGGGTAAGAAAATAAGATAAAACAAAATTACTTGAACATTGAAGAACAAGATCTGTTGGGGAGAATTTTCTTGGGAAAAGAATGTCTTTTAGTACACAACACTTCCTTTGAGTCAAACCTTGCCTCTTCTGATTTATTTAAAACATATCTCTATGTCTTCAGAAGTGCGTTTAAACCATCATGATTACAGTGTTACATCAGATCTAGAGACAAATGTGACAGTCACAAGTGCTGTGACAGTCACTTCTGTCACTCAGCATCTGATCTGAAGGATGAGAGAACAAAATCTGGCTCTTAGCTCTGCTGATGTCAGATACCTGAAGTGTCAGTGCACTTCAGTCACACCACAGGCTCTAAAATTAAAGTATCTGAGGGCAGGATCCCAAGTACAGTGTGGGGGACAATTCTGGTGAGGGCTGGTGGCTAAGGCCAGCAGCTTCCCTCCCAACTGGCATCATCTGCAACCTGCTACAGTGACAGCCTCTGCTTGCTGGCATGGAGCAAGAGAAGGCTGTGCCAAATCAGAATGAAAAAAAATATTTGTCTGTTTTTATATCCCTTCTTGCCTCATAAGGTTCTCTTCCTCTGCCTCTTCATCTTGGTCTAGTCTTCACCCCAAAGCACTATCAGATTGCTTTTGTGTGTGTGTGTTTAAGTATCCTTTCTTTATTAGAATCCAAAGCTGCTTTGAGTGTTCTTTTTATTCCATTGTGCATTTTGGTGGAAATGTGGAATTAAAAATGAAAGCGAAAACATTCCTCCTTTCTTACAAGAAAAACTGGAATGTTCTTTGTTTACATATAGATGAAAAGATTCATAGCTGTCTTTTGAGAAACTGCACATCCTTTTCTATGTCAGTGTTCTCTGTAATGCTTCACCGATGCTTTGTTGCTGCCACAGCCATGAAGGCAGACACACAGCTCAACCAGAGGGAAGACAATGTGATTAGTTTAATATATTACTGTTATAACTGTATATACCCTTTTGTCAGCAGTTTTTTGTAACAATTACTTTCATTTACTTAATTTTAACTAAAGATGATTAAAATGTTGTCTTTTTTTGTCCAAAAACATTGTAATTGAAAAATTGATGCTGGCTATTGAGCATTAATTTTTCTGAACTTAGCTGAGTTCTTTGACATATTTTAATTTTGAACAGAAAAATTAATGCCTTTAAAACAAAGTTTTTAATTTAAATCTTGAAGGATTCATTTTGCAACTTCATGCTAAATATTTGTTAAGTGTGCTGCAGTATTAAGGTGTAAAATAAAAATCAGCAGAAAATTTGAAAAATTAAAAAAATCTATTTCTCAAAGTTTTCAGCTGGTGTTTCTGCAACTCAAACTTTTTATTTTTTTCCCCTGTCTTAGTATAAGACATTGTTGACTTTTTTGTTAAAGCTGCTTTTACCTGTGGACTCCACAAGAGGGTAGGAAATCCTTTCTCAGTGCTTAGGCTGGGACAGAAAAGATTAAAAGAAAAAAATAGTGAATGTAACTATTCTGATCACAAGCAGTCATTGCAGACATACCTGCAAGTTCCTGAGTGCAAATAAAAAGTAAAAATATAGAACTTTTTAAAATAAAAATCACTGGCTTTTAAGACAGCTCTGAATGTGGCTGTTCAAGGTGTTGCAAGAGGGAGGCTGAGTGTGGATTTCCTGGCTGGAATGCTCTAAGCGATCTTTTGCTGTCCTGCATGTTCAAACTGCGATGTTCCAGAAAGCAAAAGGACCATGGAGGTGCTCTCAGACTGAAGGGCCTGCCTAGATGTGGATGCTTGAACCCTCCTGAAGCCAGAATTGGAAATATATCCTCCAAGAGCACCATGCCACTATCACTGGCATGGCATGTTAGTATAGATGTGATGTCAAGAAGTGGATAAACATGGATGGCTTTGTGGTAGTCACTGTTTGATAGGGGTAGAGTATACAGTGTATGCATACTGCAAAAGGTAAATCAGAGGTACAGTTCACAATAAAAAGGTTGCACTGGCTGCATTCAGTAACGACAACTCAGTCAAACTTACGTTAAGCACGTAACTAATGTGAATGCTAACAATGCCTCTTTCTGACTTCAGAGGGAGCTCAGCATGGCAAGGACCTCAATCAGAGGTTCCTATTCAATGTGACTGTGGTGGGATGCCAGCAAGTGTATTTTATAACATCTGGAGCCTGACATCTAAGCAAAGACAGGACAAGCACATACCTGAGTATGAGCTATACTCTTGTTCCTGCGTACTCCTTCCCAAGTATGAAGCACTCAAGAAATAAGAGCTGAAAACCTGATTCGATTATTTTCAGGAAAAGGTCAACTTCAAGCCTAAATTGCACTCCCATTCTATTTGCTTGGGAGTAACAGTAGACTATACGTCTCCTTCCTTTACAAAGGAATAACAAAGACCAATATGAGCATGCATGTATTCAGTTTAGGATTATTAATGGTGAACCCTAAGAAAGATTAGCTGCATGCATACAAAATGAGGTGAAATACTGAGTTTATGGGCGGCATGTAAATAATTTTTGAAATTAAAATACCCCAAATCAATGCATTAAGGGTTTCTAGAAAGACTCATACTTCTGAAACACTATCCAGGCATTAAGAGTGAAAACAAGTGATAGATAAATATCATAAAAAATTAGTCTGATTTATTAGAGAAAGATCTGCAGAACTGGTAGGTTTGAAATAACTGATTTATTAGAGAAAATTTGACAGAACTGAGTCTTAAAATTCATATTATACATTTCAGGTTTTTACTGAACCGTGAATATCCAGTAAGCCACTGTTTTTTCATTTCTGGAGCTACTGTCACTAATAGAATCTGTTACTGTGACTGATCTTCAGATAAAAGTTTTATTGTATGAAAACGTTTGTTAAATATTTTGCCTTTTAAGATATTTTTAAATATTTTCTGAAACCATGGATAGAAAAATCCATATATTAATGGATTGTAGAAAGAATTTAAATACCCAATCCAGTTCACAAAATCAAATAGACATAAAGAAACAGAGAATTTTAAAAAATGGATCAATTAAGATTGCAAAAAAACAAGGAAACCAACATATTAAGAAACCCAGCATAACAATACTCAAAGTCTTAGCAGCTTTCTTATCTTTATTCTTAGAAAACTCATGTTTCTTACCAGTTTTTGAGTGCTTGTGTGCCTGGATCAAGTCCCATGTGTGCCTTTGGGACACTGCAAAAATTTTAACATAAATTCCTATCATAATGCAAGCAGAAGCAAAGAAACCAACTGTAAATAAAAAAGCCCCCCACAGTTTGTTGAACACAATAGGGCATGAGATCACGTATTTAACTAGCTTTTTATAGCCCTCAATTCCAGAAGCATAAACTTTCGTGTAAACCACACCAAAAGAAAAAGCAGCAGGCACTGACCAGCAGACTGCTACAATTTGTTTCATGGCTGTAACAGTCATGGTGCTGGTGTAATGCAGAGGCTGGCAGATTGCATAAAACCAGTCCACGGCAATGGAACAGAGATGGAAAATGGAAGCTAAACAGAGCATCAGGTCAAAACTCTAATGAACTTTGCAGAATGTAATCCAAAAACCCCAGCATTTCTCTACAGACCTCACCATGCTGTAGGGCATAATGGCAAAGCCCAGCAAGAAATCTGTGCCAACCATGGATAAGATGAGGAAATTGGTTGGAGAATGAAGCTGCTGGAAATATGAGATGGAAATGATTATTCCCTAGGATGGTGAGAAGGAAGACTTCTGTTATGAATAGATACAGTATCTCTCGTACTCCTGCTGACCTAATGCTCTCCGGACAAGACCTGTTTCCAAACTCAGAGCAATCAGTCAAATCCCTCGAGATATTTGGAGAAAGCATAATCAATCCTTTGTTAGACTTTTCTTTTAGAGATGAATCGGCAGATTTAATTCTCACAAGTTTCCAAAAGATTCCAAATCCTAACATGAGAATACAAGATAAAGTAAGTCAAGACCATGAACTCTATTACTACAAGAAATGCAGTAATTCAGAGGTGAATTTTCTGCTACCTTAAACAGGGACTTGCTACAACCAATTATTCTTCTGAAACAGTACATGAAATCTAGTAACTGGAAGCCATTATAAAATTAATTGCAAGTAATATTTAAAACAAAGCAGTTGAAAGTAAACTTAATTACCTCTTAAATTAACTAAATTATCATAGAATCATAGAATCAACCAGGTTGGAAAAGACCTCTGAGATCATCAAGTCCAACCCTTGATTCACTACCGTCGTGGTTACTAGACCATGGCACTAAGTGCCACATCCATATGTAATATTAGTAAATTTAAATTGGTAGAAAAAAAACATGCATGGCCCATCATCCAGATCATTAATGAAGATGCTGAAGAGGATTGGACAGACTATTGACCCTTAGAGTGCACCACTAGTTGCTGGCCTCCAAGGAGACTTTTTGCCAATGATCAGCACCCTATGGGCCTGGCCAGTTTTCAATCTGCTCCATTCAGCCAGTTTTCAGTCCACTTCATGGTCTTCTCATCCAGTCCCATACTTCATTATTTTCCTTGTGAAAATCTTATGAGAGTATGAGAGACAGTGTGAAAAGCCCTACTGAAGTCTAGGTAGACAATAACCACTGCTCTCCTCTTGTCTAATCAGGCCAGTCATTTCATCATAAAAGTTAATAAACTTTATACTTTGTCTAATGGAAACAGATTAGTCAAAAATGCTTACAGGTAGACATAGTCTTTTTCCAAATTTAGTCTTTCAAGGCAGTAGTATGGAAGTCGTAGATAATGAAGATGAGCAGAAAATCTTCAGAAGACTTTTGTAGGACATCGTGTCTTACGTTTGACTGTATCCAGTATTTTCCCCATTGTAGAGGACAGAGAGTGCAAAGTGTGCACAACATAGATGAGTTAATGATTTAAAGAAATTATTTAAAGAAAGCCATACACAATATTTATAGATTTCGAGAGCTCAGTTTTTCCATTTGAACATTGCACTAATGTATTTTTTTATCTAGCAGTTTAAAATGCTCCCATTTTGGACTGAGGATTTCTTTGTGAGGTTCCTAGAAGAGATATTCTTGGTGCTCCTCCTCTTTCCCTGTCCTCCTGCATCTGATACCTGAGAGATCATGGAATTTGGACACCATGCATGACGTAGCCCACCAAAACATGAGCTACAGGGACTAAGGCAGGATACAGGCAGCAGTTCAGGACTCTGAAATTTGCTGTCAGTTTTGTACAAAGCTTGAGAGGAAGGTGACATTGTAAATGGTACTCACTGGTGGCAAAATGAACAGACAGAAGTTTACTGGTGAATCAGAGACTTTCATCATGCTGGAGTAATTGCTTTGCACAAGTTTTTGGGGAAGTTAAGACATATGAAGTCACCCACAGGGGAATAATTCGTTTTGCAAAAAGTAGCCAGACGGGAATTGTTTAATAAGATCACTAGTTAAATGCGTTGATAAGGAATTTAACAATACCCTTTCTGCATCATTTGCATTATGACACTTTGAGATCGCAGTACGGTATATTCTGTTTCACCAGACCTAACTCATAATCTGATGGGACAGCAGCAAGAGGTATTTTTCTTGTGCTGTCCTTATTTATCCATGTCTTGGGTTCAAATAGAGTCCCTGTGGCCTCATTAACATTTGTACATTCCCCTCACAGTGAGAAATAGCTTTGTGCTAACTGTGGTTAGAGCTAATGAGAGAAAGTAACCTGGGACTTCATTACAGTCATTCTGCTAGAGAAGGCTCTCTGTAAATAGAAAGCAAGGAGGCTCTTTGGGAAAGTGCCACCTCTAGGTAATAGGACACTAGAGGAAAAAGTTATTTCTGAGACTTTCTGAACTGGGCTGTGCACAAAGCTGGCTTATGTTGTAGGTTATTAAGAATAAGGAGTCCTGTCTTCTAGCTATAGATGAAGGTCACCAACAATCTCTGTGTGGAAACTCCTCAGTTCTGCAGAGAATAAATATTGGTTGCATCTTGGCTAGACTAGCTTGCCAGAGAGTTGTTGATCTATACACTGAAAATTTCTTCTACTATTTCCATTTACACTCAATAGATTGTGGTGATCTTGTGCAGCCACAATGTTTGGTTGCCTTCTCTACTGGTTTTGGCTGAGACAGGGTGAATTTTCTTTATAGTAGTTTGTTTAGTGTTATGTTTGGGAATTGTGATGAAAAAGTGTTGATAAACATGCAACCCCTATTTTAGCTAAGACTGAGCACTGCTTACACAGTCTTATGGTCTTCTCTGTGAGTGGCCTGAGGGTGCCCAAGAGTTTGGGAGGAGGCACAGCTGGGAGGTCTGATCCCAGCTGAGCAAAGAGATACGCCACAGCATCTGATGTTATGTTCAGCAATAAAACCTTGGGAGAAGGAGGAAGTGGGATGTTGGGAGTTACAGTTTTTGTCTTCCCAAGTAACCAGCCCTGCTTTCCTCTGGGTTGGAAGATGGCTGAAGAGGTGCTTGCAGATAGGAAGTAGTGATGAATTCCTTAATTTGCTTTACTTGCATGTGCGGCTTTTGCTCTACCTATTAAACTGTCTTTATCTAACCCACAATTTTTATCACTTCAGGAGTGTGGTTCTGGTTTCTATGGTTTTCTAATTAGCTTTGCACTAGGGTCTAGGCACAGACTGCAGAGACATACTCTATTGAACAACCATCTATCCTGCAAGCAAGTTGGGATCACATTCACTCACAAAATTCTACAACCCAAAAAACAATGCCAGAGAGATGCCAGAATAAGTTATAAAGTGACCAACTGTGAACTCCAGTAGAACTGGAATTCTCTGGAAACACTGTAATGTTTCCAGATTTTCAGGAAGATAGACAATGGGTGAAGGAAAAGAAACAACTTCATTGACTTCCTGAAGGGGCTATGTCAATATGTGCTGAACTTCCTAAATATACATTAAAAAGTCTCAGATGGTCAACATTTGTCATAGACAATCTATCTTTTCTTCAATCTATGATACCACCAGAAGAAAGGAGGTATCACCTGGCAGCACTTCTGAAACTGTTATTTTAACTGAGATCAAGGTGTCCAGGTGATCACACATTTTATTTCAGAAGGTAACACTGAGCATGAGAAAATTAACTGCATCAAGCCAGACTCACTGGAGATGAATGAAGAAGAGAATTACCCATTATTTATTAGAAAGACAGATTTTTTTTAATTTCATCTTACTTTATTTTTGTGACATAAAGTATTAGTCATATTGCCATTAGCAAGGATCCACAGAACAAGCGAGGATGTGGGGTATATTTCATTGTTCTTTTTATGTCATTTTGGAGAGTGTAAACTTTACAAGATGGCAATGAAACAGTAAGAGAGACAACCTCAGATTCTGATATTTTGCGCTGCTGAAATGTATCATCATTCCACTTCTTTGTTTTACAGCATAGAGTGCCTCAGTGCTCTACAAATTGCAGAAAAGAAAGACAAGATACACGTATGATGTGCACTTATAAAAATAACATAAAAGAGGGCATACTGCTGAGTGTAGTTCTTACTTCAGTACAGTCATAAATTTCTCTCCATGGTCACTTCTCAGATACTAATCCTTTCCTGTCCGTTGCCAGTATTGGTCCTTCATAATCCAGCTGAGTTCAGCCACAAGATTCTTCACAGTTCTCTATATGCTTTCCTCAAAAGCTGTCACAGCATTGCCATCACACAAAATCTCCAAGCTAAAGAAAAGTTCCCTAAGATACAAATTGGCAAATATTTTACGTCTAAACATTCATTAGATATTAGAACCTGCATTCTCAGGTATAATTGCTTTTCATTTCATACATCATTTTTTTCCTTGTCTTTGATCTTGTTAAACATGCCTTTGATCTCATAAAGCAACAAAGTCTTTAAGTGACAAACTCATAAGTGACAAGCACTAGTTGAAATGAAAACAGATAGAGCAGCACAACTTCTCTCTGTCTCATCTTCCCTCCATGGAGTGTGATGGTATGGCTGGTTATTATCTGTTTTGTACTCTGCACAGGTATTGAAGGAGAGGGGCAAATCGTCAAGAGCTTTGAGTAATTACTCAAAATACTCAAAGATGTAAAGAAATTTAAAGGGAAAGGTTTTTCTGCTCTTTCTATAGGACAACAGATGAACACAAATATTGTCATATAAATACACCTGTTCAAGAAATTAATCTACTCCATCAGAATAGTTTTTTAATGATTAAGATCAGGTATACAAACTATTGTAAGTTTTTTAAGCATAAGTCTTGCTCTTCTGTGCATTGAAAATAAATAGATCTAATCAAAACATCACATACAAATTCTTATCTGGAATGAAAGAAGATGTAAATCACAGTTGCTTATCTGCTTGCACTGGATTTGATAAATGGGTAAACAAATAGGTGTTTCCTTCCTTTTCAGCTCTTATATCCAGGAGTTCAGCCTCCAGGCAAAAGTTCTAAGCCATGAATCCAACCATTTAAAGCATGTTAATCTAAAAACAAATGAGACCTGGAAGAGTCCTCTTGAAAAATTTTTCCAAACAGAATAATTTTTAATGCCCTGCGAAACCACATGTAAAAAAATGCATAAACAATTGGGTTAAGTGTAGAATTTAAATAGCCAAACCAAACCAGAGCATCGATGAGAATAGGAGGTATCACATAATTCATAAATGGATTGGTAGCTGTAAAGAAGAAGAATGGAGTCCAGCAGATGAGAAACACTCCCATTATTATGCCTAATGTCTTAGCAGCTTTCCCTTCTTTGCAGAATGAAATGTGATTCTTCATTTCAAATTGCATCTTTTTTTTGCAAATTGCATCAATGGATTTTGCCTGCTTCTTGGCTACAGAGTATATTTTCCTATAAATGAAGAGCATAACAAATCCAGGGATGTAAAAAGATACTATGGAGGCCACAATACCTGAAGTTTCGCTAAAAATGAGAAAACAACCTCCTGCACAATGGACATGATTATAAATCTCTTCTGCTCCTCTTAAGTTCAGGTCTAGAAAGATCATCCCAAAAGCAAAAGCAGCAGGGACTGTCCAGCTTATGAACACCATGACCACAATAACAAAAGTATTTATCTTGGATTTGTATCTTAAAGGATCACACACAGCATAGTAACGGTCGATGGATATGAAGGAAAGGTGGAAAATAGAAGCTGTGCTCAGCATAATGTCCATGCTTGTGTGGATCTTGCAGAAGAGCTCCCCAAAATACCAGCAGTGCTCAACAGAGCGAACCATACTGCAAGGCATGATGAAAAATCCCAGCAGGAAGTCTACTGTAGCCATTGAAAGTATCAGGAAATTAGTAGGTGTATGGAGCTTCTTGAAATGTGATATTGAGATGATAACTGTCAAATTTCCAACCACTGTGGCTAGAATAATGCAAACCATGAAGATATACATGGAAACACGGGTACTGTTTGACCAGCTGCTCCTTACGCAAGAGCCATTTACGGATTCACAGCACAGTTGCATCCTTACTGGAGTCTCAAATCCACACAGGTATGCAGAACAAGTACTGTTTTTCCTAATGCTGAGGTAAATTTACAACTCTTTTTTCCTCTTCTCTATGGGGAGAGCTGCAGGGATGGAAAAAAAATGGCAATTTTAAACACCTTCATTTAGTCGGATGTGTAGGAAATTCACATTTCATTATTTATGAAGGATGAACACTGTACAGCCTGCTGAAACCAAAAAGTGTCCACAAGCCTTGTTTTTTAGGCAAATGGCACTGACTCAGCAGATCAAGTTTTACTGAACAATTCTTTCAGGCTCCAGCTGTAAATAGAGATGTAAGTAAAAGACCTAAGAGGAGAAAAGAACTTTTCTGCCCTTTTGCTGTCAAAATATAACGGAAGAACCTGACTAATCTGAGGTATTATCTGCTTTATGAGCAAATACCTTTTCTGCTGGGCTGTGTTTTTTTCAGTGCTAGGAGTTTAGCACTGTTATGAGTATTTATTACGTTAATATTGGTTTTAGCCAAAGCACAAACATGGAAAGAAACATTTTCTGAACACAGGTTTAGTTTGTATCTGAGAACACATGTATTTCTGTCCTCTTGGGTATGCGGTAGCATGTCCCTTTTGCAACTCTCTTTATGAAAGCATTTAATGAAAGTACTTAAGCACTTGGCAAGCAATATTCATTGTTGAAGGATCTGGTTTTCTTTTAATTAACAGAAAGATAGTATTAGTGTGAAAAATAAAGATCATTAGAGTATGCTATTCAGTAGTACTATCACTATAGTATAAAATGTTGTTTAAGTCAGAAAAACACTGACACGGCACTTCAGCCAGGACTAATTTAACTCATATGCTTTGGGACTTTGCTGCCTCTGGTTATTTTAGATAGAACACAATAAAATACCAAAAAGGTTCCCCATATTGAAACAAATGTTATTACAAGCACACCGTGCCACTGGAAGCTAAGTGAATATAGATGATAAACTGTAGCTCTGACAGCTACCCTGTGTTACAGAGAGGGATTTTTCAAGGAGGGCCAGGCAGTGACACCTGAGTGCCAGGGATAAGGTGCATCCAAAGATAAAGGAAGTGTGAAATCTATTTATTTGGTTGGTTGGTTATTTATTTATTTATATTGGGGTGTTTTGCTTCCCCTTTTTTCTGCCTACTAATGTTTAACACAGTCTCAGCTCTTTTTCACCTCACTGTAACTATCACTTCATATGCTTTTTCCTTCACTTTTTGTCAGTCTCTTAATGCTTCTTTTCCTGCCTGTCATTCCTTATTTCATCATTTACACCAAGGCAAAGAAAACACAGCCGGATGGATACTTACTAACACAAATTTTCAATTTTCACAATAGAAATCATTAAACACCAGCTTAACTGTATATACTGGGCATCATTATAAAAGTTTTAAGCCTGTTAAGGTTATAAATGTGTTACACAGATTTGTTCTATATGGTAAATTAATTAAACAAAGCTGGTAAAACAGTCTTTGAAGCCAACTAAAAAGAATTAACATGCTATCTCTAGTTTTCTTTAAGATTAAAAATTTTAATAACTTTTCTGTTGTTATCTGATAGAAAAACTATTTAGCCTAAAGGAATATGATCTCCTCTGAAAACTGTTTTTCTTTCAAAAAAGTAATATTCTCAGGGGAATTTTTTTTTCCAACAGAAAGATGAAACTCCAAGCAAAGTTAGGAGGAAACTGAGATCAAGTGAGTGGTTTTGCATGAAATGGAAAACTGGGACAAACTGTTCAAATGAGCTGACCTCTGAAAAAGTTTTCAAAAAGAAAGCAGAATGCTTCCCTTCCATATATAATATCAAAGGTTAAAATTTAATAAAATGGAATTATGATGAAACATACTTAAAAAACCTGTTCTCCTACCTTTCTCCCTTTATGCTGGGTAGAATCCTGCTCTTGATGCTCATTTGTTTTCTTCTTGTTGAGTGGCATTCCTTCCTTTTAAAGACCATCTCAAAAGGCAGCTGAACCTCTTCACCATCATAACAGTTCTGGGTAAGACAAATTTTGAGAAGACAGGCTTTTAATCCACAGCTGGAGTAGCCTCCAGAACCCCCCTCCCCCACATAGCTGGAGGATGTTGGTGTGATGAATAATATTCTTGGCTGTTTGACTCAGGAGCAGCTGTTGACACGAATAGTAGCTCAAACTGTTTATTTTGTCACACACTTGGAGAACAAAACCATGGCTGTTACACTCATATTTTTATAATGAGCCTTATTTATAGGTAAATTGAAATCATTTGAAGTAAGTTTACTTATTCGATTAAATGTTATGGTCACATTGTGAGCAGCCTGATATTGTATAAGTAAAGAAGGAAAGATATCAGGTAGTCTCCCTTCTCTAAGTAATATACATAAGTATAGGTAGGTTACAGCAGAATGTAAGATTTTCCTGAAAAGGTATATTGTGAACAGAGTGACACAGAGTGTATTTACCAGCCTATTTCTGATTACTGAACAAATAGGTTGAATCTAATAGCCTCATCAGTTAACAGCTATTTGCAAGATACAGCTACTGAAAAAGTGTTTTAAGTAAACACCTATTATTGGCTGTACCAGACTCACAGATAAGAAGCATCAATTTTTTGCTCCACAAAGGACTGTGCAGCCCTTTAAAACAGTGATACTGCTGAATATAAAAGACTGGTGACCATCAGCTAAAACCCAGTTATGCTGGGTGCTTCAGGGGCATATGGAACAGGGGCACTGGAAAGGACTGAACCACAGATCTAAAGGAAGCTGTGAGCATGGGGAGGGTGGTATTTAAGGGTATGTTTGCTGGAATAAAAGTAAAGCAGCAGTTTTTAAGATATCAAGATAATTAAGTAGTTAAGCAGTCAACTAGTCAACTAATTTAGAGCAAGAAGGAACACTTTAGCAACAAGCTTTTCATGCTGTTCAGGCAGATGCTTCAAACAGGCATTTTCTTGCACCTAAGTGCTGATGTGGATCATGAAAATATTCTCAGACTTGTTATTTATAATATCAAAGAGAAATATGTCAAGCTCTATTTTTGTGAGCTCTCAAAGCACTTAAAAATAGTGTTTAACAGTCTTTTGAGTCTGTCACATAATAAAGAAGCATCAAAATTCAAAGTAAAATTGTTTCTACAAAATTGTTGCTGTGGCTTTCCATTCTGAAAAATTTTTATTTCTGCAAAAAGTAGTTTTCAGATTTTTGGAAAACCAACAAAAAAAGATGTTGTCATGGTGTAATACCTTAGGCCCTCTACTTTTCTTGTTTGTTTTTAAAACACAAAATAATTAAAATGGAAAACAGTACAGAAGGGAATGAAAACAGCACTTTTGCTAGACGTCAAACCCATTTGAAAAATGTGTTGAAAAATCATTCTATCCTTCTCATGCAAGACTGTGGAAAGGACACTGGAAATGGCAAGGAACAGAAAAGGGACTGGAAATGTGAGTGATTACCATTAAAAAAAAAAAGGCAGGACAGCATTGATTTCTACTGTAATTATTTTAGCTTGCATTTCTGTGGGTACAGTTTGGTAATTTAGAAGAAAATATAATTTTACAGTATCCATTAGACAGAGGAACATTTCTCATTTTCATGTGGTTCATTTGAAAAACCGTTTCTTTTCCTAAGTTTCTGTTCACATGCCTGAAATTAAGGGGAAAGTCACAAATTCACAATAAACCATTAGTTCAAAATAATTATTTCATTATATGTGTTAAACAAGATGTGACAACTACTAATTTGAATGCTATTTCTGTAAATCTTGTGCAATTCCACTGAAGACAGTCTGAAATTTAGCCCAGATTTATACCAGAGGAATTTAAAGGAGAGTAGATGAGATGATTAATCTCTAGGTCTTTTCCCATGGTTTCTATACTTAGTTTTCAGTGGAAACCATCACTTTTCCCTGCTAAATAAAAATAGCTGTTTATACAGAGTGATGTAATGTTTGTGCTCTTTCTCAAAGTGTAATGCTTAGGATGAGGACTATAAATCGCAGCCCCAACATAAATACAAATCTCTGAAATGCACAGGGGAAAAGAGATTCCAAGAAAATAATGTTCTAACAGCAAAGCAAACACATCCGTATGAAGCCGAGAAACTGTCTCTGCCCGGGGTGGAGATTTGGTAGCCCTGCTAAGTAATGCCATAACGTAGTCCACTGCCTTCACTCAGTAGCAAAACTGCTGTGCCAGAGAGCAGCATCAGAGGGCAGAAGCAGCCCCTTGATTCTTGCCACAGCAGGGCAGGCGAATCGTCCCGGCTGCCCTGCGGGTCCCAAGCAGAGGCACATGCACAGCAGGGCAGGTCTCTTATGCTTCTCCAGTGCTTCTGTGCAGCCAAAACCTAGCAGGAATGAATTTAGGACTTTGACTGATTTGTCAGTATTTTTTCACTTCTGAACAACACCTCAAACAAGAAGGCAAACACAGAGGAGGGAGGAGGTGAGCAGTAAACAGGTATGATTCGATTCTGTCCTCATGGCCCTTGAATAACTTCACAGAAATTAAAGAGCCTTACTCTGAATTCATAGCTGTACCTGAAAAGTATTTTGCCCCCTAGCTATGATTCTCTTTCGTCTGTTGGGAATGGCTTTTAAAATCATCCTCTTAGCTATCACCAAAACCTCATTGCTGCTGGTGCTATTGCTGCTCATTACAGAAAGAACACGGTGATTTATGCAGAATAACAATCTTACCTTCAGTGCTAACCATAGTAGATTCATCTTTGAAACAAAATAATATCCTGGACTAGTATATTAGCAGCTCATCGTATTTCGGACAGCATGACACGGAGACAGTACCTTCTCAGGAGTTATTTCCTCCTCACAACCCGGCACAGCCTGTGGATGCAACGCAGTAGTGACTCATCCCATGTGAAACTGCCAGCTGAGTGGCTTAATGCTTGATCTGACTGGTTTACAGCCTGATGGAAAAATCTCATCAACAGGATGACGTAAATCTTAAATATTCAGAAAAGATAGGTGTGTAATAAATCTATTCTGACACAGGCCACTAGCATGTGCAAAGATTAATCCATTTGAAGTAAGTAAAGCCAGGCTCATGGAAAGAAGCATGCAAAATAAAGAGAAATGTTCATTGTGGTCAAGGTACAGATGCACCTAATAGCATTGAACTGTTTTTAAGATTGTTCAGTGTTTCACTTCCTCCTTTCAATTTTGTGTAATGTTGCCAAACTTTAACAATTTCAGTTATCCTTGAAAATTTGATTTGTCTATCTCAGACTGGACATTTTCAAAAAACTCTAAGCATAATACTTTGACTGTATCTGAGAACAAGACTGATTAGAAAGATATTGTTTCCTTCAAATGAAAAATTCTGCTAATCAGTTATTTTTGATGCTCTGGTGTTTATATGCTTTGTAGCAGGGATTTAAGAGCTGTTGCCTTCCTATTTATGTACCTTTTACTAGAGCAAAGTACCAGAGAACTATACCTGCAGCTCATTGACAGCATCTGTCATCTTCACACAATAAAAGGTTTAGTATTGCTCTGGAACCCAAGAAGGAGAATTCTTCTCTTACAAAAGTAATCCCAGAGAGGAGAATTGACCCACTTTGGGTCAGTTTGTGTGCATAAATTGGGGGGTTGTACTGATAGAGAGCCAAGCCTTTCAGCTTCTGCTCCCCTGAGGTTTCTCTGAGCCCTTAGTGGGACCTGTGGGGCTCAGTTTGTAACTTCTCCCTGTGGGTTTGGGGTGGGCTTGGGAGTTAGTAAAGTATGGCACTGACAAGGTGGCACAAGAGAATATGAGGCTGAACAAGAAGGACAACTCTTGGTGAAATGAAAGTCTTGAAATGTCACATTCTGGTCTGGAAGTGTGACTACTCCACTGGAAGCCACTAAAGCATTAAGTTGCTAAGAAAGGTTTATATGTCAATAAGCAACTTCCTGTAGCCTCCATTCTCATGGACTGTTCTCTGTTGCCTTTCACAAATGCTAAATTTGACTACAACAGACACGTGCTGTTTTCCTAGAAAGACTGAACAAATTTTACTGTTTCTAATAGTCCATTTGCAAACTCAGCAGGCTGCAGATTCCAGTGCTACTGTACTGTGGGCCATTTTTAAGGGGGCAACCTGCCAGTGCCAGCTTTTGCTTCCACAGTTGTTTCCCGAGGCAGGAAGCAGCAATGCTGTGCATGAACACCACTAGTATCGTGTCACTGCAGAAACAGCAACTCAAATAGTGCAGAAATTACCAGTGTCAGAGGCTGTACCTTTTCATGCCTACCCTCTGCTGCCCAGTCTCAGGAAGACATGCCTGGGCAGCCTATTTTTTCACCAGAAAAGCTTCATTTATCTTCTCAGTAGGTGCTGTATATCAATTAAATATCAGGTCACCAAAGAAGAGGTAAGAGCACATTGAAGTCAATTTGAATTTGATTTATTACTTTTTATCAAGTTCTCGCTTGCTAGCTATCACCTGTCCAATACCCATGACACTGAGAGGAAACAGATGGCAGCAACAGGATTTTTAGCTGTTTAAATTTGCCTCTACCAGCTTGCATAACTCATTGTTCATGCAGATGAGGACTAGTGAAGAGAAAATATCTCTCTCTTCTCCCCTCCCACCTCTCTTTTTTCATTCCCTGTAGTCCACTTTGTTCTTATCTGCAATTGCTACTACTTCTCCCTTCCACATTGTGCTTGTAAGAAATCTAGATATTAATTAATGATGAGCCTTGGAAAGTCAAGGAGGGATACAGGTCACATCCTTGGTGACAGAAGGAACAATGGTCTGTAAGAAAAGACTCAGTAGAAAATAACTAGCACTGTAAGATTCCCTTGGCAAAACACAAGTCATTACATTAAGTGTTGGACAACCCTTCTGCTTTTTGTTTAGTCTAATGCTGAATTTGGAAGAGTTCCTGCAAACAGAGGTTAATGTTACCACGAATAAACAATCTAAAAGGCTTAGTGTAACATTAAAGATTGACTCAGAAACTCTTAAATAAAAAAAAATGTTTAAGCCTGCTATTAGGTAATGATGGCTGATCAAACTTAAGCTTTTATTCAGTCCTTATACAGACAGCCATCGGATACTCTTCAGGTACAGCTGACTGACACCAGTTATGAAAGGCACCACACATATTTTTTTACTCACACCTGCCAAAAGCTTTCTGTCTTTCAGCTTAGCTACCAGGAAGTACATCATTATGTATTAATGGCTTCCTTTTCACAGTTTGCTCTTCCCTTTTATATCTCGGTGTCAGATATATTTGATTTCTTCTTAGGAAAGAATAATTTTTCTTTTTAAAAGTAAGTTCCCATGAATGAACAAACTACAGTGTATTTTTACTATTTGTTTATTTTAGCTATTGCAGCCAACTCAGCATAAAAACATCTCTGAGAAAATTGGAGAAGACAACTACTAATGAAGTAGGGGAGTTTGTATATTTTTTGTTCAATTTTTCTACAGTTTGTTGGCTGGGTGACAAACTAAGATACTGGGAATTTTACAGGGTCAGTGCACCTAACTTTTGCAAATGTGGAAGCTATATTAGTCACCGTCTCTGGACTCTCCTGGCCAGAGTTGATGACTTCCGTCTACAACCAAACCCAGTCAAGTGGTGTGAGAACCTCCATGCAGGGCACAGTGAAAAAACCCACGGATAATGCCTGTTTGAATTCACAGCTAAATGCAGAACATCTCTGTGTCTGCAGATGCACAATCAGTAGATGCAAACTGATGTACCACCATTGATTAGAGTGGCACTCTAACAAACTCACTGCCCCCGTTTGACTTCATTAGACCTCAATGAAAAGAGCATTAGGTCAAGATTTCTGGCTCTTAGTGGAGACAAAATGAATGAAAGGGAGAGCTTTAAGTATTATTTAGCAGCACTTAATCAGCACAGGCATAAATGTTATATGGAAAACCTTGAAAGGTCTCTAAAAAGTATGGGAGAGTGAATCCTAAAGAGTCTGTAACGTAGCAATGGCATAGGCCTCAAGTTCACTGTACTTTCTTTGCTCAACTTAATGGAAACTGATTGTCATTATTATATTTTGTCTAAGATTTTCATATATGTTACAGAATAAAATTTAGATTTTTCCAAAATCATCCATAAATTTGACAAGAAAGTTTTGCCTGAAACAAACCCTAATGCATTTTCCCTAGAGAATCCAAAACGTATAACTAAACAGTCCTTTTTAAGTGTACAAAACACAGCCTCATATGGCTAGAAAACACAGCACGGTGAATTCAAGAGTATAAAAATAATCATCCTATAAACACAGACCTTAATGTTTCTACTTGACAAATTCAAGAATGTCTCACACTCCTAACACTCATTTAGAAGTACATGTTCAAAAATTGCTGTTACAGAAATCGTCATTTGGTCTCGAGGACTATCTCTAAGGTAGTTAAATTACTTTATTTTAGTTTTATGTTATTATGTTTTGCAGTACATAAGCTGGGCAACCAACTGCATGCAAATATTTATTCTCCCTTTTTTTTTTTTTTCTGAAAAGGTGTTTCCTAAAGATTTGCTATATTTTTGACATTAAAATATATCCCTGCTTTATACACTTCTTGTTGCTCTTACATCCTGGTGCTGTCACAGCGATCAAACTATGAGTTTATAAAAATTAACTTTAACATTAGAAGCAGCAAAAGAAGATAGGTAGACAAAGTTAAAATCATGAAGTTACAATGCATTTCTTATATTGTACATATTTATAGTAGAAATTTCCTTCTGTCATGAGAGTATCTGAACAGACAATGGAGTATTTCACATGCAACTTTATGGTAATGAGCAGCTACAAGAAATATTTTGATACTTTCACAGGTGGAGGCTACAAGTGCTTCTGCTAATTCCTAATTTTTTTTTTCCAGATTGAGAGAGAAAATAACATAGTGTTGTCAGCATGCAAAGCTTCTGTTTAACCAAGACTGATCCTTTCTATCCATCTGATTCACAGATAGACAACACTTGGTAAAATGCTTTCATGCTCATCTGTGGCTTCAGTAGGAGGTGTTGTTTGTCTACAGTGTCAAGAGGTTTATTTTTAGAAGGTATACTGGAATTACTTCACTGTTGGGGTCCATGACATCTCATAGTCCATCACAAGCCACTGAGAGGCATTCCTGTATTAGCTGTAGTAAGCCTTGTGATTGATAATTGCTGCTGTCTTTATCAGTCTGTTCAAGTTATTTCTCTTTTTCAGCTTTCCTACCCTGATGGTGGACAGTGACATTGCAAATACGTGTCTGAATGAAGTAGGCTTATAATTTGATTGTTGATTAATTAGAAATTCTGCAGTTAAAACTCATGGCCATTCCGTCTGTCACTCACTGTACCTGCACTAATTCAGCATACCTGGGAACAGTTTCCCATACTGCCAGTAATTCAGCTACGATAACATGAGTTGTTCATAAACACCTAGTTTTGAATTACTGGGTATATTAGTTGCACAATCTCTGATTGACCCTCACTGTTCCACATTACTCAATGGATAGCTTGAGGTCATGATGACTTAAATATATGTACAAGAACATGGCTGAAGAGTCCTGCTCTCTTAAAAAAAACCAGATTATTTTTTCCTCAAGGCCTGCTTACTCTAATTTAGTATGTACAATAAAGTACATTAGATTTTAGTCAGAGTTAAAGTTTTCCTAAAATTGTTACCAGTTTTACTTAAGTCAGATGCAAGATTTGGATCATACTTGATTTAATGGAGTATTTTTCTACCTTCATCTGAAGTCTTGCATCAGTAAAATCTGTTACGGACTTGTTTTTCTTTCTGTGTGGTCAGAAACACTGTGGACAGGTGGATCTTGTTTGCTTTGGCCAGCATCAAGGTAGAAGGAAGAAATATTGACGTGTGAAGAGCAGGCTTTTCCAGCTCAGAAAAGGAGGGGGTTCATTAAGATACCATCTGTAGTAGCTTTTGAGGTGGGGTCATTTACATGAACTACTTATAAAATAATTTGGTTTTTCTCCTCTGACACATCTGTCCCAGTTCTTTCAGAAACTCAAATTCAGTCTCATAAGGAAAGCATAAGGACAGGATTCTATTTTGGTTTTTTTCCTAAAGATGAGCTAACATTCTCTGTTTTCTAACTCCCACCTAGCAGGTAGGAAAGTAAGTACATAGCTGGTTAACCTTCTGTGAATTTAACAGAAACTGTTCCAGATAAACGTGTTTTATTGCATCTGTCATTCATTACCTCTCTGCTTCTGTATCCTAAATGTTTCTGTAATTTGTTTCTGTAGTCACTGAGGTGAAGATCTGATTGGTTTCTGCAATCCCTCCAGGGAATCCTTACCCAAAAGCAGGGGCTGTGGTTCTTGTGTATTAAAATGATACAGCTATTCTGAGGCTGCTGCAACAGTCCATGCAACTTCATTCTCTGCTCATTTAAATTCTTGCTTTGTCATCAGAAATGGGAAAGAGATTAATAAATTCCTCAGAGGTCTATTGTACGTCACCCTTGGAACCCTCTGAGGGAGAGGAAAGCTGTGCAGCACATCAAACTACAGGTCTGCCATTCTTCACATTTAGTTTTAGCGTAATTTTCAAAGAATCCTGGACTTCTGCACGCCCAGTGGATGAAATCCAAGAGTCCTTTTCTTATATCCTATAAGCTATTTAACTAGCAATATTAATTGTATCCTATCTGTGTCCAGCTCTGACAACATAAGACAGTCAGTATGTACCTGGGAAGTACTCAAAACTTCAGAAATGCCACCAAGCAATATGTGAGAGATTTTTATGTTCAATTATCACAGTCTGGATAGGGACAAGGGAGCAGAACATGGCATAAAATCTGCCCTTAAATGAAAAAAAAAATTCTTTAAAAATTCAGTTATCTTCCCAGGGGCCCAGTTTCATTAACATTAATGAACTCTCACTGATTCCACTGCTACAGATATTTTTGGAAGTTTGCATGTGATAGGAGGAAGATAAACCTAGCTACAATAAACTTAATGTCTAGAGCTCCTGAAATACTCAGTATTTAGAGTACCATCAACCTGCAAAGTGTTTCACAGAACCACAGAATATTCTGAGTTGGAAGGGACCCATAAGGATCATCAAGTCCAACTCTTGAGTGAATGGCCCATACAGGGATAAAACCCATAGCCCATAAACTGCTGAGCTGGTAAAGCTGTTCTTTGCCTACTGCTGACTTTAGTTTATTTGTTCCAAAAGTGTCACTGGTGATTCTGTGAGGCATTTATTTCTAAAATGCCCTCAGATTCTTTTTTTTTTTTTTTTGTTGATTGCTAAACAGTGAAAAAAGATTTTAATAAACTGCTTTGATTGTGAAAACGAAAGACAAATTGCTTTCACGTGCTATTCCAGTAGCAGTTCCCCTTCGTTGGTTTTGGTTTCTTGGCTAGGTAATAACAGTGTCTTTCACCAGAAGTGCAGCCAAGGGGGAGCTGGAGGTGAGCAGCAGGCACATGAGCAGGAGGAGCTGTGGCTCTAGCTCCATGCCTGAGTGGGCAGCTCTGGCAGTGCCTGTGAGGTGAGAGGGCCGTGGGACGCAGCAGATCCCCCCAGATGGACTCCTTTCTTCCAGACCTACCTGCTGGAGACAAGGCCTGAGCTTTCTCAAGGAATCACCAAGCCTAGAACAGAAAGGTATCAGGCAGAGACCAAAAAAGCAGGGTGCAGGGGTAGCTGACAGAATTTTTGCACCAAAAACTGGTTTAGGATGCTCTTCAGTACCAGAGCTTACAAGTCAGGATAACTTTTGCCTTTCTCAGGGAGGTTCCTTGAGCTTTCCAAGTGCAGAGGCCTGAGTGAGCAGCACTGAAGACACACAGGGAAGCATCACCAAGGGGAGCACCCCCAGGGAGACACTCCCACCTGCTCTGCTGTGGAGATGCTTTACATGGTGTGTGCCTGACTGTACCAACCCCAGTGCAAACCTGTAGTTAACAGGATGACATTGCAGACCTTCACAAGCAGCCCGGTCAGTCTTGCTTGCCCTTCTCAAACTGTTGTCCATTGTGGACAACACAAAAGGCTCCTGGAGTGTACCAGACTGGCTTGGGAGCAGAGTCAGTTCCCACTGTCAACATGGCAATCTGCATCTTGAAATTCTGGACCCCATACCCACTACACACAGAACAGTCATGGGGGATTAGGGTTGCCACGGGTCAGTCATAACCATGCTTGACTAAAACCTCTTCTGTCTGATGGAAGACTAGTCTAGACCAGCTCCACAAGTCAGGTGAGAAAAGGGTGAGGTGCTGAACAAGGCACCAGCAAGCACAGCTCTGAATCCCTGCCTGTTTTGACTGACTGCTCCCAAGTGGTACAGTCCCTCCCCTAAGTACAGGCTTGGCTGTTTTATTTCCAGGTTGAGACAACTCCTGGAAAGAGCCTCTAAAATTGCATGCTAAGAAGTCACAGCACACGGAAAAACAGAAATCATGTGCTTCCTTGAAGAAAATTTGTTCTGCAGTAAAATGACAAATCACATTTTCATACATTTTGGTCTCAGTCTTCTTTTTACTCTTACCCTAGCAATCTATATGATATCTTCGGGGAAACAAAATTTCTACTTAAAAGTTTCATGTGTCAGAGCACTCATACTAAAAATAATTGCACTGGCTCAAACAATGTTAAAAAGGTACACACAAAAGAGTGATCACTTTCCTTTCTCCTAAATAAACCAAACTGCCGCAGCTGCTGAGCAGAAGTGCAAGATTGCAGAAGAGGAATCATAACTGCTGCGTGTCATGAGGAAATTCCCTTTCTGCCTATGGTGATTGTGTAACACCTAAGGAGTCACGTTATAGGGAGGTTCGCAGAGGATGTGGCGGATCCTTCTCATAAAGTCTTCCAAAAAGAGTCGCTGTTATGAGCGGTTTCGATGTGCCATGTTTACTTTTCAAACGCCCGTCATGTAGAACCTAATTGAAAATACAAAGAATGACACTAACAGTCCATTAACAGAGTAGCAATATTGCATAGTACAGAAAGAACAGATTTTAGATGCAACACTTTTAAACAATTATGAGAATGAAAGAAACCAGAATTCTCCCTTGCTCTGCCATAGCCTTCCCACATTTCCTTAGATCAGGAGGTCTTTAAAGTTTTCTCCATCTTTGGAAAAAAAAAAAGACCATTTTCTCCACCTCAAGAGAAGGTGAGAGTGAAAATAACTGATTTGTTAGGTTCTCATTATACTCATAGAAGGCAATGAAGGTTGTATACATATCTAGGACATATTTGAAATAATTTTTTATTTGTAGACCCCTAAACAATTTTCAGATGGAAGTAGAAAATTTCAAGCTACTGGCCATATGTAGCTTTTCTTAGTTACTTTTTACATATCAATTTGAAATCACTGTGGTTCAGAGACTGTGAACACCAGCAACTTTTTAAGAGCCTCTGTGACAAAAAATAAGCATGCATTTGTTAAGAAAATACAACATATCATTTTTAAGTTAGACTATCATCATATCTTAGCATACCAATAAATTCTTTGATGTGTATATTTTTAGAGAATTCCCATTCAAAAACAAGCATGAAAGGTGAACAATGCCTTTCAATTCCCTACCTTGTAAAAAAGTCACCCTTGTTTCCCCTAAAACTTCAGATCTTTTTCACTGTCTTCATAATCTCTTCTAAGTTCCAAATGAAAAAATAAACACTACAAAGCCCTAAAAAATTGTATTTAACATTTTTAACTGAGTAGGATCTCTGCTCTTATGCATGATACTACTAAGGAATTTTTCTCGTTTGGACAATTTCTCAAGAGTATTTGATTTCTTTTTCTTCTAAAATGCCCATCAGCAGAAACCTGTAGAAAATAGCTCCTTGAAAACTGTTGTTAATAGATTTGGGACCGGAAGTGGTAAGGCGTATTTGTTAGAGAAAACACTAAAGAGATTCTCAACCTCAGCATTGAGGTTGATCTGATGGATATGTTCTCATCAGTAAAGATTAATTCAATCCACCTGTTTTAATGTGTCCCCTTGAGTTATAGTTTGCAAAACCTATGAAAATGGTTCTTGGGTGGGACTTTGCTGACATGCCAGTTTTCAGCACCACATCCTGGAAAACCTTGTATCAAACAGCTCCAGGGTACCCCATTACCTCAAACTCCCCAGGGGCCAGCTGCACCCCGCTGTACAACACCTCTGGAAAGACGTAGTTGGTGCCAAATGTGCCGCAGAGGGAGAACATCTCAAACTGGGTCTGAGCCACCTCCACTGGCTGCCCACACGTGTCCAGGTCTGTGCTCTTGCACTTGAGCAGTGTGCATATCTGCGGGGAGGAGGATAAAGAAAGGCAAAACACGACTAAACTTTCAAAATCAAGAGCTGGATTTGATATCAAGAAAAGTTCTCAGTACGCAGTACTGGACAAGTGGTTTGGAAAAAAACCAGTTACCTGCCAATGGTATTTTATGAGAGAACCGTGAAGCCCATCAAATGCACCCAGGACATAAACTTCGTTTTTTCTCTTGTTTGAGATCTGATAGATCAGATGACAACAGAGCTCTCCTTGGCAAACGGTGTAATTTCCAGCTTTGTACCTGAGTTCACTGAAAGTGAATATATCCTGCCGGACAGATCCCGAAAAAGTGTCATTTTCTCCTGGAAATGTCTTGATACTTGTGGCATACAAACTCCAGTTGACGGCAGGAGTGTAAGTGGGGGAAAGACGGGGGTATGCACTCAACTCTGCTAGCAGGAGACATCCCTCCTCAGTCGCAGTGTCATAATGGTAGGCGGCAGGTCCTTCTGGAGTGAACAGCCCACTGCCTGCCAAGGAAAATCACCAGCCCTCTGTTAGCCAGCAGCTCAGAGCATGGCTTGGCAGGGGTACCAGTCCATCACAGTGTTAAAACTTAGGTTCATGTTAATATAGATCAGGGCTCTAAGAGTGGCATATTTGACAAATAAGGAAACCATGGGGAGGTAGTTATGTTTAACCGGATGAAAGACAGGGTTGCGGCTTAAACTCAATTCAGCCTCTTTAGGGCAGGCAAAACTGTTTCTTTGCAATTTTCACTTAGGCTTCAGAGAAGAGTTACAGATGCATCTACAACAACATTTTCTCAGTTTACAGGAAAAAACGGCAGTAAATATCTATTCAGATAAAAAAAAACATATATGTCTCTAATTCCTTAGCAGCCCCAAAATCTGAAAATATTTTATTCAGTATACAATAGGAATTCTCCTTTTGGTTGAACATTATTAGGTTATGATTGAAACATTTTTTCTCCATTTAACTGTTGGTTGAATTTTAAACAAAAAATGATGCTTCTAAACAAAAGAATGAAAATTTAAGTGAAACTTTGTGCTGTTTTTGAAATAAAGTTCCACTTTTAAATTATCAAAATTGAATGTCATGGGCTTTCTAATTTTTCCTTTTCCAGTACATTCAGCATTTTAATGCCTGAAGGTGTTTATTACATTTAGTACTGTACCACAAAGACCTTTAGTCTGACTGAAACACTATTTTCCAGAGACTTCCTATGTCTCAAACATTTCTGCCTGCTTCTGAATCTGAGGACAATTTCCCTTTCCTGAATGTAACTCACCTGTCATTGCAAAGCTGATGTTGTGAGTATTTGCTGAAAGTAAATTGACACCCATGCCCATAGCCCAGGCAGAATGAAACTCAACTGCAGTCAGAAATGGCAGGACATTCATCCAAGCCGTCGGGAAGAGCACGGTGTCCACCTGCATCTTGCTCACCAGGACCACTGCAGGCTCATGGAAAAGGATGTCAAAGCAAGTGAAAATGCCGAACTTCCCAAAGGGTGTCTCAAAGGTGACAACTTCTGGCTCTTTTGGGTAATTAAACTGAGTTTCACCTCTAAACAGGTTGTACTGCAGGTGAAAAAAATGGCATATTAGAAACTAAAAAAACCCCCTCAAGATTATGAAAACCTATTTTGCATCTGAGAAAGGCTTTAAAGCAAAGGTGGGAGTTGAGGTACCTGAGCTGGCCTGCACAGCTGGTTTGAAACCATCCAGCTGACCCTCTCCACCTACAAAATGAGGTAGCTGTGCCCCATCCTGGAAGCATCCCTCCTGGAAGCTAAGTGCAGCCAATATTAGATGCTAAACTCTGCCAAGACTTCCCTTGCAAAAACACTGACCTGGCTAAGAATGTATCAAGGATGACCTAACATTTATGGAGTATGGAAAATTCTCTCACTGTTTCTTTACCATTTACTGTCATAAATGTAGCCCTTATGTGTTTGGCCACTGGTAAGCTCTCTGCAGCTGTAATGCACCTGGCAATAATGTCTGATTGGTCAAGCACTTGCTTATTTTTCCTTCTGGCCGTAAGGTCCTTGCATCCAATCATCCTGAGTTGATTGACAATTTATAATAATGTTAAATTATTCTAAAACCAAGCTGAAATTGGTGATAGAGATATGAAAAATATATTGATAATAAATTACAGGATAATGCTGGAGCACCTCTTTACCTTGTGGTAACGAGCCACCAGTTTCCCCTCTGGGTCAAAGACGACATCCGTATTGTACTGGTAGCGACCGTCACTGGGGCAGTTGGGATCACTGGAGTTACATGGTTTCTTGTCCCCAGTGTTTGCAACCACATAGATGGAGTTATTCCTGGCCATGCAGCTGAGTCGTTCCTGCACTGGTGCTGGACCAAATCTAATGTATTTTCAGTGAAAGAAGAAAAAACTTCTAGAAGTTTAAGTGCATCTGTAGAAGACATGCATTCAAAATGTTTCATGGACTGCACATCCCCATATGCAAAAGGAATAGATTAAATAATAGTTTCTGTTCATTTTCTTCTCTGTTCATAGCATCATTTTAAATTGACAGTGTCTTTTACCTTTAAAAAAAATTATCTGCCTGTATTCTTTTTTCCTGTACCCTTAACAATGTTATTTTCTGTGTGAATAGAATTCCCAGCTAACATGCACAAGACATAGAGAGCTTCATAGAACAAAGGGGAGAATAAATCATATACAGACATAAATTTAAAACAACTTAAAAATAAATTTTCAAGCACCTCTAAGCCTTGATTTCAAAAGACAATTTAGCCTTTTTTAATAATCTTCACTCTGTTTTAGGCAGCTGTCTGTAACCCTTTAACAAAAAGTGGACACAGCATTTACAGAGCTAAGGACTCCAGAAATCTAGCTTTGTAAAGCCTCAGAAAAGAATATAAAAGCTTAACTTAGACACAAACTCGGTCCTCTTAGTGTCCCCTGCTGACATGGATTCAGGGAAGCTCTGTGTAACACAGCAGACTGTGCAAGTGGCTGGATTTCCAAAAGACAACTCTTTCAGATCTAGATAAAATTTGGTGCAATTTGGTTTAGAAATAACTCAGTCACATGAGCTGAGGACTCCATCACCTAGTCTGATCTATGCATCTGACATGATAATAAACTAGCTTATACTTACAGAGGATTTTCACAAGTGAACTGAATTGATAACATTTTACATGTTTTTAAAATAATTATTTTGCCTAAAATTTTCTCATTTTCATCCTTTTGCAAGTTTTAAAGTAAGACTGTCTCAATGCTTTTTACTTGGCATATTCCCATTACCATTTAATTAAGACTTCTTTTTGGTGTATCTCATGTCTACAGTACTTGTGATTTTTAACAGATTAAAAAATTAGCAGTTCCTATGCATTTAGTGGGAGCTGCTCATGACTCCATGAGATACTAGTTCGAAACCACATAAATCACTGCACAAGGAATCACCTGGAGGGGTCAGTGCAGGGAATCCAGTTCACCTCTGGAGCAGGGATATCTTCCAGGTACGGGTAGATGGATTCTCTCGTGAATTGCCAGCCATAGATGCCATCTTCAGGAGTCACAATGATGTGGGCACCCTGTCA
>JAWWLV010000121.1:58650807-58669590 GCA_035041135.1 Platyrinchus mystaceus | reverse complement strand
CTGAACATAAGCCAGCAGTGTGCCCAGGTGGCCAAGAAGGCCAATGGCATCCTGGCCTGGATCAGGAACAGTGTGGCAAGCAGGACCAGGGAAGTGATTCTGCCCCTGTACTCAGCATTGGTGAGGCCACACCTGGAGTACTGTGTCCACTTCTGGGCCCCTCAGTTCAGGAAGGATATGGAGGTGCTGGAGCAGGTCCAGAGAAGAGCGAGAAGGCTGGTGAAGGGACTTGAATGCAAGTCCTATGAGGAGAGGCTGAGGGAACTGAGGTTGTTTAGCCTGGAGAAGAGAAGGCTCAGGGGTGACCTCATCACTCTCTACAATTACCTGAAAGGAGGTTGTAGCCAGGTGGGGGTTGGTCTCTTTTCCCAGGCATCTATCAGTAAGACAAGAGGACATGGTCTCAAGCTCTGCCAGGGGAGGTTTACATTGGATGTTAGGAAGAAATTCTTTAGAGAGAGGGTAATCAGGCATTGGAATGGGCTGCTCAGGGAGATGGTGGATTCTCCATCCCTGGAGGTATTTAAGAAGAGACTGGATGTGGCACTTAGTGCCATGGTCTAGTAACTATGGTGGTAGTGGATCAAGGGTTGGACTTGATGATCTCAGAGGTCCTTTCCAACCCATCTGATTCTATGATTCTAATCAGCAGGGAAGGAAGAAAAAAGTAAAACATCAAAACTATTCAATCCATAAAAATTCTAACACTAAGATTACAGATCACAAGGGTGATAGGTCTAGGTTAGCCATATCTAATAGGAGACTGTTATTTTCTGTTATTTGACAGAAGGCAGCAGATTTGGGCTTCAAAGCTTAGCATGGTGAAACTCTTGCATCATCTCACATTAACTGGGGAACACAAGGGTTTCCTTGAAGTGAAAGCAAATCTTTGCACCTTCAAGTCTCCCTTCTGCTGCTAGCATGTGGCACAGCATCGATATTACACTGACACATGGGCTAATCTCAGCCATTCTGCTGCAGCTCTCCATTTGGCTGATGTGCTGAAGTACTTTCTGATTTGTTTCTTCTATGGTATATTTTGTTACTTGTCTATTGCAGCTTCAAAAAATGGAGCAATTTATTAAGGAAAATAACAGAATAAAACAGCTAGCAAATCATGATTCAAAAATGTAAGTTTGGAACTGTGCAGTATATTCTTTCAATAGTAGCCATTATTTTATTCACAAATATTCCTAATATTCCTGTATCGTAAACATTTTCTACAGCATGCATAGAATAACTTACTGAAATGTAGATTCCATAAGTTTCTTCTTTTAAATAAATCTCAACCTTTCTGGTATACTAAAATAAAGAGAGTTAAAGTGAAAAAAAAATGACAGAAAAATTATGAAGAGAGTTGTCTGAAGCTATTTATGGCAACTGCATGATGTCTAGCCTGGCTTCATTTCACAGCAGTTGTTCCAAGACACTTAAAACTATCAACCACTGCTCCTAAAGGTAGCCATCTTTCCTGTCACTGTTCCCCCATCTCTAACAGGGACAATACCTTCCAGGATCAGCACATGGAATCCAGTCCACCTGTGGGTCTGGGATATCCTCAAGACAAGGGTATATTATTTCCCTTGTGAAGACACAGACATAAATGCCATCTTCAGGAGTCACAATGAGCACCCTGGTACCAACATACAAACCACCAAAAACACCATTAAGATAGGAAAAGACAGTCACTGTTTACTCAAACAAATGTCTCTAATGAGATCATAATACCTGTCTGGCTGCTTCTCTGATGGCCACTTCCAAAATTGCCATATTTTCCTCCATCGGCATCAAGAGTTCCTCAGGAGAAACTGGCACTTCAGTGTCCTCTGTTGTGCTCACAGATGGCTGCAACATAGGTGCCCAAGGAACAGGCCTCCAGAGCAGATAGCACCAAAAACCCGGCAAAGGCACAACTTTTAGGAAGCTCCATGTCTGGAGCCTGGAAATTGCCCAAGAGGAAGCCAAAGGCAAGCAAAAGCAGGGAGCTTTAAAAGGAGGAAGTCTTGCACAATATCTGGGAGTTTCCCGGCATGGCAGAAAGCTGACACCAGGAGATGCAATCACCCTGCCTGGAAAATGGCACAGCATCAAAGGCAAGAGAGCCACCAGCATTGAGCAATTCTGCCTTACACCACTGCAGAGAAGTCACCACTGTGCTGCAGCCGAAGAAACATCACCTGCCAGATCTTCGAATGAGTCAGGCGTGGCATTGCTGCAGTAACATAGCTCAAGGCAAGCCTGGGTCACCGCAGGAAAACAGTCTGGGAAATCTTAGCAGAGACCAGCATGCATACATTCCTGCAGAAACTCAGGGGTGCAGTAGGCAGGCAGGGCTGCGGGAGGCAAGCAGACAGCCCCAAGCACAGTGCCACCACATGGCCACTACCTGTGCCACTCCTGCCCAGGGCTGCTCTGGTATAGCCAGTTGTAGTTTGGCTATACCCGGCACAGTCCCTGCTCATCACAGCTTCACAGCTTGTACAACTGTGTGGGTAATGGCAGGTGGGTATTTAGACCTGCCACTGAATGAGACAAGCACAGCACTAGCCGGAGGGTGGCTTAGCTTCCTACAGAAGACCTGACTGCTCTACTTCTACTATTGTTCCAGGATCTCTGGGTAATCATAGTAAGAAAACATGCTTATGAATTATTTCACAAAGCAAAAAACCTGGAAATCAGGATTCCATTTCATGTTTCTTTTGCCTCCATTGTGCCCACAAAAGAGTGAATGGGGAGAAGATGTGTTGCCAAGAAGCTAGAGGGATTAGTTAAGCCTGCCTAGTTTCTACTGGTGGTCTCGTGAGGTTCACACACAGCAGAACAACTCATTACTTTCAGCAATATTTGTGCTCTTTCTGGTAATCCTGGGCACCCTGAAGTCCTAACAATACACATCAGGTAAGCAAACAAGTCATTGCACAAAACAAGCTAATTAAGTCTCATGTCTACAGATCTGTATCATGTGCACCTTGTGCCTAACTCTAGTCCTCTCAGCTCCTTCTCACCTGTCTCATCATCAGCACTGGCATGGTCAGCATTTTATAAGAAGTTGAGGTGTACACTCCTCGTTTCAGTAAAGTCTAACAGCTGACACAAAAAAGAAAGAAAGCTATTGATAGGAATAGGATGTTCCTAGGGGAAGCCTGCCCTTTCATAGCTTGATGTTTCATAGCTGGCTACCAGAGCAGTTGTTCTTGCTAGTCCCAAAGAGCTCTGGCAGAGAAAGAAGTATTTCTCATGTAAAATCCAGTAACTACTTACAAGAGAAACTGATTGGAAATTGCTAGACAGACACTTTTCTTATTCATGGAAAAAGGGTACCACATAGAACCCCTTCCAGTACCCAGTTATGGGCTCAAGGACAAATTAAAAACCAAGGTCAGGAAGTCTAGAATTTGCCAGGCACGTCCTTGTCTCAGTTCCCCTTGAGTTTCTTTTGCCGAGCATCTGGAGCAGGCGGAGAAATGGGTTTTTTCCCATAGCAGCCGTGGACTCGTGACAGATTTGCTGTTGCAGAAGCAATCAGTACAAACACTCCAGCTAGCATTTATTAGCAATATAAATCTCACACACACCAAGCTGAGTCTTCATGTATAATACAAATATACATATATATGTGCATGTATGTATACACATACATACAGAAGATGCCAAATCTCCTCCAGGATTGAAAATCAGTTAGTTCTGCTTAGACATGGCAACTATTCTCTTCATTACTTTTGCCTCCCATCTCCAGGCACTCTCAAGATAATACACATACTGGTAGACACAAAGTCTTTTGGACTCTTGTTTTCTAAGAAAATTTACAAAACTTAGGAAAAAAGTTGCTTTATTGAAAATAATATTGTGCTTTGTAAGGCTTTGTAATTTCAAGTTCTGTCTTAATGTTTTATGTTATCAGTTACAGTATTAAAAGACAATGAACTTCCCTTAAAAAGGTACAGAAAATCATGGTTGCAAAATAGTAGCTTTACCCAAGAATAATGCACAGCATGCACGAGTATAGAAACCAGACATTTGAAAACACATCTCTTCACATACAGTGGTGCACTGTACATGGAACACAATTAAACACGCTGACAGCTGAGGGTTACTCATCACTTATGAGAACTTCCAAAAGAAAGGCAGTCAGTGTTTAGTGTTTCAGAACAGTAATGCAGACACAACTAAACCACAACTGGTTGTTCAATAAGGGATCATGTCCCAGCTCCAGAATAATGAAGCACTGTTAAGTCTAGTCACCTCAACACTAGGTTAAAACACAATAGTAAACAGAGAATTGAAAGTATGTCTGGCTATGTTTCACTGCCCATGAGATGAGTTCTTTCTTCATTATTACCAGGAGGATTTTGCAGGCTGGAACTGGAACTGTTTGCATAAGGAAAAGAACAGGAGAGAAAACACAGGTTGCATATTCTCTAGATATTTCTACACAATACCAGCATTAAAAGCAGAAAAGCATATTACATGCAAAGAGCTATGTGGATCACTGGATTTGGTTCCCTGCTATTGCATCCAACCATGTACTATTCATTCATACTATCACATAATGGTTTGTACTGAAAGTGACCTTTAAAGGTCAGCTAGTTCAACCACCCTGCTACAGGCAGTAACATCTTCAACTAAATCAGGTTGCTCAGAGACATGTCCAACCTGATCTTGAATGTTTCCAGGGATGAGGCATCCACTACCTCTCTGGACAACCTGGTTCAGTGTTTCACTACCCTCACTGTAAAAATTTTCTTCCTCATACCTAGTCTGAATCTACCTTATTTTAGTTTAATACCATTACCTCTAGTTCCATCTGTACAGGCCCTACTAAAAAGCTTGTCCCCATCTTTCTTGTAAGCTCCATTTAAGTACTGAAAGGCTGCAATATGTTCTCCCCAGAGCTCTCTCTTTTGCAGGCAGAACAACTCCAACTCCCTCAGCCTTTCCTCACAGAAGAGATGTTCCAGCCCTTTGATCCTTTTTCTGGCTCTGCTCTGGACCTGCTCCAACAGGTCCATGTCTTTCGTGTGCTCAGGGCCCCAGAGCTGGATGCAGTACTCCAGGAGGGGTCTCAGAAAAGCAGAGTGGAGGGGAAAAATCACTCTTGTGATTGTCCAGGTCCCTCTGGATGACACCCAATCCTTCAGGTATGTCAGCTGCAGCACTCAGCTTGGAGTTGGGAAAATCTGCTGAAGGTGCACTCGATCATATTATCTATGTTGTTGGTTAAGATACTAAATAGCACTTGTCCCAAGGCAAGACCCCTGAGGGACACTACTAGTCACTGATCTCCACCAGGACACTGAGCCACTGACCACTACTCTCTACATGTGACCATCCAACCAATTCCAGCTCACAGACACCCTTCTGGAGGAAACATCAGTAGGGTTTGCTCATTAATGCCATGGTCCTGCTGCTTGTACAGAATAGGCATTGCCTTGTTTCTGTGTCTGTTTAGGTCAGTAGGGATTTAGGAAACCATACGGACAAATTATTTAAGCAATATTTTTACTATTCATCATTCATTATGAGGTTGGTAGTGAGGAAAAAAATGGAAACACAGCTTTCAAAAGTTTGCTTTATATGACTGCAAGTAAAATAAAGAATAAATATCTCAGCATACCTTTTCCTTGTTGCCTCAATGATATAGAATATTCCAGTTGCAAGGCCCTTTGAGGAAACAGCCAGTTACAATTGTAATAATAATAACAACCTTATGCAATAGCTTGTAAGTGCAATAGATATAAAACAAAAAATGTGTTACTACTTACACTTAACAGTGCCCATCCTCCCTGGATGGCTGCAGCCCATTCAAAACCCAGCTTTTCATTTAGAAATCCTCCCAGAATGGGACCTGCAAATGCCCTGTAACAAATCAAAATCAGGTATTTGCATCCCAAACAAAAAAGATAACATATCATATTCTCTTGATTGTGTTCTGTGGCTTTCCTTCATAGATTCTCTCACTTTTGTCAACAAAGAAAATGTCTTCCACAGACCTAACTTCCCTATAATCCACAATAAGTATCAATTCTTTGTTTTCCAAGGCCTCAATAAATGTGTCTAGTCACCTCCTCAGCTGGAAATAGGATCCACATCAGAAAGCTGAATGCAGTCTTTTTCAGTAGAGGGAACCCATTGAAGACCATGAACAGAATATCTACACTGATCAATTCTATTGTAAGAGAAATTCAAAGTCTGATCCCTCAAAACACAAAGCTTCCAAACTTCAAGACAAAGGACTAGTGAATATAGACAGGTGGGAAGGCACATTGTGACAGACATGGTCACTGTAAGGTTGAGCTGTGTCTTAACTGCCCTGCACCTTTAATGCCTGTCTAAAAATGCCATGAAAGGTTATGCAGCTGCTGTCTCTTTATGAAAGGTCTTACATGATATGGTCTGTCACTACAAAAGGGACAAAACTATGTAAAACTAGAAAGATTTCCTGGAAGAAAGCTACATTATAAAACTGGGCTTGATAACAGCATAAAACTGAGGTTTCCTAACTTTATATTACCTGTGCCTGTACTGAACCCTATGCCAAATAAACATCTGGACAGCTAGAGCTTGTGAAAAATGCTGTAAATTTGTGCCACCGAAACACACCTGCAGCCACAGAGGACTACCAGGACAGATAAAAATATCCTGGAAGTGGCTGCCAACAGCGGCACTCTATCACTTCCTACTGAGTGACAGCTCTGAAGGGTCACTCAGCCAGTAGCACCTTTCTGTGCTCATTTCTGTGTCAATGACCACCAAGTAATAAATACAGACAAATTCTGCTAAGCTATGCAAACACAGACCTTAAATAATTGCTGTAGCTGAAAGCGAAGAGAAGATTCTACCCTATCACATACAAAAGGAGGAAATGTGGAAAATGGAAAAAAGAATGTGAAAATGTGGAAAATGGAGAAGAATTAGTCAGGAGCAGGCACCTTCCAGCTCACCTCATGTGGGTGGACATAGCTTTGTGAAAAATTAGAGTCCATATCTCTCTGTATTGAACATTAAATATTTTAGTGACAAGAAAAATAACGACACAGAAGTGCAAGCAAACATCCACTTAATAACTGCAGTTTTTTGATATGCAGGACAATACATTTCAAGGAAGAAAAATTCAGCATCTTGTCAAAACCAGTTTTACCCTTTGGTGGGTAAAAAACTTTGTTTTAACATGCCGACCAGGCATCTGTCTAGCAAGAAACTTTTAATCGAGGTCAACACAACAGCTGCAAGACAAGACTTCTGGTTTTAATGTAGACAGGTTTTGTGTGGAAATAGTGTTGGACAATCAAACTCTCCTAGGTTACAAAAAGATGTATACCTACCCAAGAGACCACATGGCATTGAAGAGTCCAGACACCAGTCCTAGCAGACTCAGACCTTCTTCAAATCCATTCTCACTGCAGAAAGACAGACCCGTTAAGAGTAGTACAACACATTATCGTGTCTCAGTCTATATCCTTTCCTTATGGAGTTTTTCCCCTTCTTTTTCCCTTTCTTTTAATATACTACATAACTAGTTAACAACCCAAAGTATATAGTAGAATAGTAGAATGTCGGTTTACCCAGTGCTTTCTTCCTTGCTGCCTCTCTGGAGGATTGCAGTGCTACTCCTCCTCTCTAATTTTTTCTTAGTAAGATCACTAACATCACACCATCACGCTCATTCCCCATGTTTCATATGGCAAGTGCAAAACAACGACAGGTGTCTTTTAAGAAGAAAATACCTTGTTCCAAAAGGAACATAGTAATAAGAGTAAATCAAGACCCTTCTAGGTCATTACTGCCAAGCCACAACACAGACCTTGTACTTTGAGCAAGTATGACTCTTGTAGGTGCAGCTGTAAGAGCCAATACGGTCTGAAAATCCAGTGAAAGCTGCTTGCTATTAGTAGTCCTCAGAGGCTGAAATAATCCTATGTATATGAAATCACAATCACACACAGGTTCACCAGATGCTATAAGACCCAAAGTCTGATGGACTTCAGTGTGTTCACAGTACTGAGGTACACATTTACAAAATTATATTGGGAGTATAATGACTGGGGTACTCAGAAAAACTAAGACAAGGGAGTAATGGAAGCATTTAAGTGTTACTGGCTGCCTTTGTCTCAAAGAGGGGTAAAAAAACCACACTTCATATTCACCCATTGTGAGATATGGGATCCAAATCTCACTGAATTATTGATATGGGTCAGAACCAACTCACTGTGTGTGCGTGTGTGTGTGTGGGGAAGGACTGGGCCTAGACCTGCAGGTACGACATACACCTGCCTTATCACATAAAGACTGCTGAGAGCACATGGCCTGCAGCTCAGAGGGCCAGGTCCCTGAGAGCACATGGCAGAGCCAAAAGGCTGCAGTCAACATGGCTGAGCCCATGCAGAGCACCCGGCATCACTGAAGGCCCTGTAGCTGGGCTGTCAGTCAAGGCAGACCTGCCTGGTAGCCCACCAACACCATGCCCCTGGAGCCTGTGACTGGCTACAGCACACCTCACTCTGGCCTGGAAGGCACTGACTGGATATTCTGCCTGGGAGAGAAAACTGAACTATATAAATACACGAGACTCCATGTGAGCTCTCTCTCTTCTCTCAGGCTGCCTGCACCATGTGAATCGTCAAATCTTCTCAGTAACTATTTTTACTTTCCTCTCTCTCCGTCCTTCTTTCTTCTCGCTTTCTTTATGCTTTTTATCTGTCTTCTTTTACTCTTTTCCTTCTCTTGCAGGTAACTTAGAACAAATGAATTGTGTTTTACTAAAGCTGGTATGTTTATTATTTAGAGGGGGTGTTTTCTGTTGAATGGGTCTTTGTGCTGGGTGTTTTAGTAAAATGCTTTTCTTCAATTATATGTTACCTGTTATACGTAAAACTTTTTGTCAAAATGTCTTATTTTTCTTGCCAAATTAAAAAATATTTCTCTTAGAGAAGAGTGTGTGGCTCTTTCTCTGGATGCGAATTTGAGGTTGTAATGAACCAAAATACTTAAAAAGTCTTAAATAATATGTAACTGCTGTGGGCAGCTTATGGCTTAAAATCCAGAGTGTAACAGCCCTGAAAAATAGTTGCAGTTTCCTACTGCCAATAGTATGAAAGATGGGTTGGACCAAGTTACTTACTATGCACATTGCAGTATCTCTGGAAACACTGGAATAGCACTCATGCCAAGGGAAAAGCCAATCAAAACCAGCACTAGCACAAACATCCACAGCTGACTGAAAAAGAGGCATTTAAAAGAAGTTAGCTGCTTAAAACTCTTTTCAAAAATGACCCCATTTGACTTATGGCTGTTATATCAGCACTCCACGATTGATCAGCAAACTATTTTTGTTGAAGCCAATACCAAGACTTGAAAAATACAGTTCTTTGCTTTAAAAAAAGGACTTTTTAAAGGAATGTGAAGAACCTGTGCTCAAAATACGTATTTTCTTATCAAATGGAGTTTTGTTGATAAGTTAAAAATTGTAAGTTGATTTAACGAGGAGCACATAGAGAGGAGGTCAACAGATCAGCTTAACTCAATAATGCATCTATCCAAGCTCCAGATTTGGTTTGTCACAGAAGTGAAAGATTTTGAAGCTAAAATTTTGTAGCCTAGGATATTATAAGCAAATAGACTCAGCTAAAGAATATTGAAGACATCACTAATTTCTTTTTCTCACCAGCTCAAACATGTCACCTTGCCAGTTTCAATATATATTCTTTAAAAATTAGAAACCTAGGAGGAATTCTACACATTAACAAGCCTATCATGATCTTTAACAGAGTATCTAACCTAGGACAAAAGGACTGTACAATTGTTTTGTAAATGTAGTAGAGTGTTTTGTTGTGAATTAACTCTGAGAGGTATGGCAATACAGCATTCAGGTGCAATGGACATTGTCTTTACTTAGCTAGCTGAAGACAAAACTATAATCTGGCACTTTCCTCAGTAAGCTATACACAGAGAGAAAAAAATCATTATGAGCACAGTAAGCAAAGGAAAAGGATCTATTTTACGAAGCTGTAAAATCTCCATTTTCAGATGCTTTCACTGCTTTACACACAGTCTTATGCTAGACATAAAAATAAAAATGTTTCGTGGTCAGAGTTGCTAATTAAAAAGTTGAGGACATGCATGATATGGTTGAAAACATCACATAAAGGGGCAGGCTCAAGAAGAGGCAGTTATTACCTTTCAATGTGCAATACTGGAGCAGGTCCTAACATGAAAAAGCACAGTGCTGTCAGTAAGCCTCCAGCAATCAGCAGCCACTTCCTGGTGTACTGTGAAAGATGAGGTATGCAATTTAAAATTGTGAATTTGTAATGTAGCTATTTTGTCTTTCCTAATATTCCTGCTCTAAATCTTTATCTGAAAAGTATGACCCCTGTAGAGACCACCATTACAGACAAAATGGGAATTCAAGTTTCTCTGCCAATTCTGAACACCAAATAATGAATCCATGTTTCCTCACCGCCAATACAATCACTGGCAGCAGCTGCTTAATACAGAGATTTCTTTCTGATACCGAGCAATAGTGCTTCTCTGTTGGCAAAGTATTTTAGGTCTTACTCTTCTTTAATATAAGAAATATCACGTAGCATTGCTCTTAAAGGTCCCTTCCAACCCAGGCCATTCTATGATTCTATGTAATTCTCATGCACAGAGGCCATTATTACTTTGTGTCAGGAAAACACAGTGTCAGAAAACTGTCACTGTCCTTCAGGCACAGCATTCAAAGTGTAGGTTTTCTTGATCCATTTGCAGTGGCTCTCAACTAGGCAGTTTTAGGCATATCACTGTCAAAGTCTCTTTCTATGGTGCTGTCAAGAGCTAAAGGACTATAGACAGCCAGTGTGCTGATCTAATTTGGATATTATACTTTTTAAGAGATAAAGTCAATACAGCTAACCAGAACATCTGTAATCCTCTTCTCAAAAGCTAATACAATTAGATGTGGTCAAAAGCAGGGGTAACTGGGACGTATTTCCCCACTCTCTATTCCATATTGTCCGGAAACAGATCGTGATTAGTCCACTAGAAAAGCTCAGCACACTTCAACCACTTGTCCAATGTCCTTCACTGCTCTGGACATTCCTAAATTACCTGGGCCTTGCAAAAGAGACCTTCCACTTGGCAGTAATGGGTGCATGTGCAAGATCCTGAAAGGCAGATCCCTTTACAGGACTAGACCTACATCCATTGCTTCAATATGGGAAGTCCTCCATCTTTACCTAATAGTACTCACTGGCAGTTTGTCGCTTACAAGTCCAAGAAGGGGAGAAGACAGGGAGTACGAGAGTGCCAAACCAAGGAACACCAAGCCCACATAACCAGCTGGGAGCTTGAACTATGGAAAGGAATAAATAAAACAAAAAACCAAAACAAACCATATATGTTACATTCATTAGGGGACAAGTCAAGAATTATATTTTGATTCAAAATACTGAAATGCACGATTTTAATTATTTTTCTGATATTTATAGAGGTTTTTTAAGTATTTGAAGTCACCAACAGAGTTTCAGTTTCATTGCTTCCCACAACACTTTTAAACATGGAGTGGTAGAAACACCTGACACAACTGTACTCATATAAAGCCTAAATAATGTCAGGAGGAAACGCTATGCTATGCCCTCTACAAGAGCATGCTGGTTTCTAACTTTACTATCTGACACATTTGAAACCGTCACTTCAGACAGTTGAAAATTAGGTGGATTTAGTCTTTATTTCTCCAATTTCAGTTTGCTTTGCATTTAGAAAAGCATAATACAGTAGCCATCCACTGTTAAGCAGCGCATATTAAAAGTAAATAGTGCTATAAAACTCAACTGCAACTTTTCCACCAGAGGATGATTCTTACGAGAACGAATGAGAGTTTTTTTGCAAACACCCCGAGGTCTACATTTTCATAATGCAGAAACATATTTTTGTAAACACATTTCTGAAACAAAATATGTAATGAACCAAAAGCATACCAGCCTCTCAAACGAGTACCTTGACTAACAGAAGGTATTCCAAGATGTTTCATGTGGCATTGACTACATAAATATTCATTATTTCCTTGCCATATGCAAGTACATGATAATAACTCTAATTTAGTGGTTAGAACACCTGCCAAGAAGGCTACAGCCCTTTCACAGCGAGTATCTGTTAGCACAGTACAGAAGGAAAGCAGAAGAGCCACAGAAGCACACAATATTCTAGAGTGGGATAATTACAGATCTCTCCTAGGTAGTGGAAGATGTACATTCACATCTCCACTGATGAAAACAGTTAACACCAAGTCCCCTTCACCCCAGATGAGTGCTCTAAGTACAATACTAGACAGACAAAAAGTAGGAGCACAGTCACCTGTGAAACACTATCCCTTAGAAAAACAATAAATAAAGCACTCAAAGAGCATTGCTTAATTTCAGAGAGGAACTACTTACTTCAAACCCATTACCTTAAACACCATTGGGAAAAAGAAATAAATCAAGTAGAAAACAAATAATTAAGTATAAAAACCCCCAATAAATAAATAAAAAAAATGTCATTTGTCTTTTTAACGAATGAGTGAAGTCAGCTGGCAACTACATAGTTGCAATCAGTTTAATTTTAGGATTGCTGAAAAAGAATGCAGAGCTGTGACACCACTTTGCGGAAAACAAGTGTTCACATCAAGAGATGTAACACTGTCAGTGACTGTGGCAATTTTCAAGAATTTGATTTCAGGAAGGAAGAAAAAGTCCCTTGCTTACCAAACCAGCTGCTGTGTCCTATTCAGAGAAGGTACTTTGCTGTTGAAAGCCAAATAAGTGGAAAAAGCACATTTTTAAAGGCCTTACATTTCCTTGTTCTCAAAGTTACCAAGATCCAGCAGGATGATAGGGTGTCAATGGAAATCGACTTGTCACTACTGTGGAAATCAAGTTATTTGGAAATCATACTAATAACAATTAATTAAAGCAGTGCAACTGGATAAAGCTCAATTTCATTTTGGATATTTAAACCACATTTATAACCAGTTACTTACTATTTAGCAACTTGAGTTCACTGCATGTTAGCAGGACTTACCTTCTTTAGAATAAACAGAGACATTGTGGGATCCAAAAAGCCCAAACATGCACTTAGAGAAAATATAGTGAGACAGAGTACTAAGACTTTTGGTAGAAGTATAAGCTTCCAAAAGGATTCCTTGCTAGGGATTGAATCTGTTTCAACAGAAAAGGAGGGGAAATCGCATTATTGTAAGCTCATGATTGATCTTTTTGCTATAGAAAAGAAATCAGTATTTCTCTTTCTCTTGTCCTATTACTCCTGTTACATAACAAATGAAAGTCAATAGTAGATTATTATGCACTATACTATTTTTATAGTGAAAAACCTAATTTCGTAGGTGAAAAAGAAAAACGCACAATTTAGATTCCAACACTGCAAATCCCCAACTTGAAAAGAACAAAAGCATGTACTACTTCAATTATGTGTAAAAACAATTCCTTCTCTGCTAGTACTTATACAGTGAAATTCTCACAGGTATGTCTCAACACGCACACATACATGAACAATTCATATCCAAACAAACAAACAGGGTTTGAAAGCAAGAAAAAAAGATTGTTATTTATCAGTTGAGAGCTGCCAGATTTTTTAAGCAACTAGGTGTTTGGGTCTCCTATATGTTCAGTTGTACTCCAGGAAACTTCTTTCAGATGTCATCATTACATGGCACTTCTAAGTCAGGCTCCTTTCCTGATGCTGTTTCTCCTTTAATAGTTGAATGAGGTCTCAAAGTATACATTAGAACCTAAAGTTCAATCACTGGCATCTACCACCTCAGAGCTAACATTTATTTAACATCATTTCAAATTGGCTAGTAATATCATGACTCCAGACAATTTCAGAGCTTGGGGAGGTCAGGGGGAAAGCCAGCAGTAGCAGCACATGGTTTATTACTGCAAGTTTCTTCTAAAAGCCAATATAAACAATTTTTTAAAGAAACATTTTAAAGTTATATTTTCTTTTCTCTATAAAAGAATAATGGAACTGTAACTTTGCAATTACAGTCTTGTGTGAAGACATCTTTAAGTCAGTTTTCTGTTCAAGCAGGACCATCTAAAATTTAGTCAAATTTATATGACCTCCAGCACTTCATTAAACACCTCATTTATTAACTTTAACACTCTTTCATGTTAATGAGATCCTGCATAATTCAGTACAAAAAAGTCTTTTTTTTCCCCCATAATTACTTTCCCCACTTACACTGTTAACTCCTCAAGTATGTCAAGTTCTCTTGTTTTAGGCAAAATCTATCTCCAGCTTTTCTTCAACTATCTGCTATGACAAACCTATATGAAGCAGACACAACTGGTCCTTTATGAGCCCTGAAGCTAAGAAGTCAAAAGAAAACAAAAGTATATCTCAGTTCACTTCCATAGAGTTCTTAGTGTTTGCAGAAATGGGCATGAGGAGCTGCATTCATTCCAGGCCATGTGTACACATGAACTTAGGTTAGCAATAAAACATGGGCCTGATGAAGATGATCAGGTAATTCAACTGGAGCTTTGCCCTCTGACTTGGATTAGACTCCAGAAGCTGATATGTTTTAAAGACACTAAAATACGTGAGAAATAAAGGTGATTGAAGGAGGCAGGTAGAAGGGTGCTTACCATATGTTGGCAATATGCACACATTCATAGGCACAAAAGCCAACACTATACATCCCAGAGTAATGAAAGGGACCTCATAACCAAATGATTGATACAAAAAGCCACCTAAAGGTGGGCCCAGCACCAGTCCGAGTCCAGTGAAAATTTCAAGGCTGCCCTAAAGGATGAAAAAGCAAGCAAAAAGGAAGTCAGTATGTTGAGCAAGTACAATGCAATGATAAAAAGCAAGCCATTTGTTTGAGGAGCAGGACAACCTAGGCAGGCTAATGAAAAGTAAAAAGATACTACATCACTAAGGACAACAGCTAGTGGTGACCTTTACAAGGGGGGATAGTGAAAGGGATTTCACAGTTATCTGTGTGATGGCCATGACACACACGGTCTTTTGGTTCACTACAGAGAACCACCTGTACTGCAGCATTCACCACTCTGCTGTTACTTAACAGACCCCAGTCCTGAGGCAAGGTGAATGCTCTAGTGGCAGGAAGCATCTGCAGGAAAACTTAAGCTAAATGAAGTATCTCTCCCACCTGCCATTACACTCCAGCCTGAGGGGAAGGATCCAAACAAACCTATTCAGATGGGTCACTATCTCATGGGATGAAGTTCGTGTGCCAAGTTAAAGCTTTCTCTTCATAACCGATTGTTTTGATTCACTCCTTAGGGGTAGGAAATAATGAAATTGCAAGGGAGATAACTCAGGTTTTTTTGGCTATAATTTAATAATCTGGTAACTTTTATTAAGATACTAATTTGTAAAAGGATAATAACACTATTATACTTACCTTTTGTGTTACAAGTCATCCTAGTCAACATCTGTCTCAACACTTAGACATCAGTAACAGCTGGTGGTAATAACTGCTTACAGCTAAAGTTTTGATAACTTCTGGAACCCAGAAAATCAGTATAGGGATTCATCCTCATCTTTAATTTTACTGATACTAGTCAGAGTGGTCAAATGGCCCCAGAACAGGCACAGTCAGCAGTAGCCAAGTTCTTTACCATAGGTCAGCCTAGGGTTGCAGCCTTTTGCTTTCCCAGCAAAGGAAATAACTACTAACAACATACAACTAGTAAGTTTCAAAATTTCCAGATAGATTTTAGACATTTTGGTAAACTTTGACATGTAGAATAGCCATTAAGTTAACACAACTGCATCCAAACAATGCTTTCACTTGGTTGATTTGATTTATGAGACTTTGGTTCAAATCAGGATGTACATCATTTAGCCCTTCTAAGTTAATGAAACGGGAATGGAAGGGAAGCTGAGACATTGCATTAGTACAGATTAGAGGACAAGATAAACCTGACACCATAAGAAAAGTGAGACTGCTTATGTTCTGAAGTCCATACTACCTCCAACAGAGGAATCACATTGACATAAGCTCAACTTCCCACTTCAACGAGTGCCTACATTTAATAACTTCCCCACACATTCTCTAGGGTACCAAAGGAGTAAAGGTAGGCTGAAAACTGATACCAAAATGGTAAGGAGAAAAAGTACTTTTCAGTATCTACCACTATCAAGAAGGGCAATGAAAAACAAGGCTAAAAATATCTCATCCACTCCCCCAGGCTTTACAATTTTACTGTAGGATGCACCTTGCTTCAAACCATCAGCTCTTTGTTCTGCCTCCTGCCTCAGAGCTCACAGTAACAAGAACTCTCCATCATGTCCATTTAAGGACAGTACATCTAAATGAATGAATTTGAAGATTTCATTCTCGTGCAGAAAAAGACATTAGACCACACAATATGGTATACAGATCAACATTTAGAAGTCATCTGTCTTCTTACAGAATCCTTCCTAGATTTTAAACAAAGGTAGCTGTCAAGCCACGGCTGTGCAGCATTTCTAATTGAGGTCTTGAGATGACCTTCATCACCACATACCCTTTTCAGCCACATATCATGGTTATTGTGCTGCCACAACTTTCTTTTAATTCTGATTATAAGATGAATAACTAAGTCCCTTTAAGTCAACATTACTTAACTATTTAAATTACATCTTAAAATTTGCAAACAGGAAACCTTAACCTTATTGACTGAATAAATCCAAAACATGATTACAATATATGAACTGCTTTCCAAAGAAAATGCTAGCTAATCACTGCTGATACAATTTAATAGGGTTTTTTTTTAGTTAGGAGGACATATTCTTGCAGACATTCATTTATAGAAGTAATTATACAGCTTAACAACAGTTTTAATAAAAGCATCAACTCTTCCAATTTTATTTAATGCTCTTAAGGAAGTTCTCAACATTTGTTCACTTATTAAAATTTAATCTTGTTATTTCTGTCAATCTATATTTGAATTGAAACCAGAATTTATTGAAAAAGAGAAAGCAGCATTTTATTAAATGCAAAACTTGTCTTCTTAACACCATAAAACCCCAACTAAATAAGGGTAATATCTCTGACTGAAATTAATCACTGATGACCAGAAATACTGCCTTCCAGATTCCAAAAAGTTCTAGCTCTCATCTTCTCATACATAACTTTTATAAATAGACTAGAAAAATGAAGTCAAAATTGTTTCCATTTTTGCATCTTTCACTCATTTAAATTTGAATGAATTTATCAATTTTTGTAATCAAACCACGTGGGTCCTTACTATCCATGTAGAAGTAGTCGCTAAAAGATGTATTAGCATTTTAATAGTCTGATTTCAACTGAAGAGGTAAATACTGACATCAGTGTTCAGCTGTCTTCAAAGCACAAGCAACTAATATATACCGCCCAATTTACATCTAACTGGAGTTATGCTAAGGTCTAAACTTATTCTAGGATTGTGATTCTAGATTACAAACAAACTAGGTGGTGACTTCAAATAAGCCTACACAAGACAACAGATTTTCTCCTGTTTTTAGGCTGCCCATTGGCAATTTATCATATTGCAGGTACTCAGCTCTAACATTGCTTTTTGCACTTACCAAGACAGTTGCTATATTAGTGGGAAATGCCTTTGCAAGGATTGAAAATGATGCTGTAATTGCTGCTGCAAAACTTATTGCATCAACTGCTCTTACTAAAAAGCAGAAACCAATGAACATCGGTCCACTTGGCACCTTGTCCAGCATTCTGAAAAAAAAAAAAATCCCAACAGTAAATGGAGCTCTCTCAGGATGCAAGAAGTCGTTTACTAAAGGCCCTGGAGCATCATTTCTTACTCATTAAAGGACACAGCTACAAGACAGTTAATGCTTTCTATTGAGACATATTTTTGAATCACATCGCAGAAGTCATTCAAACTCTACTGAACTATTTCTGGCAGCTTTCTCCTTCTCCCCTTTGTTTGGCAGTGGAAAGAATATGGAAAACCTAACCTCTAAAAAACTCCAATGCCATCTTCTATTGTATTTCATAGCTTTTCCAACCACCTGTGCAAGGAGTCTGATGCAATATGTTACAGCTACCTAAGAAGGGGTTCTTGCCTTGCTAATAAAACATTTATTTTGTTAAAATGGGTGACTTAGCCTCTTCACCTGCCTGGCAAAGCTTCCCATTTGCACTCAATATTTTCAAGAAAAGAGAAATTGCACTTTGACAGGCTTCTCACTGTTAGTGAACTACAGTAGTTATTTAAATGTATAGAACCTTCCTCCTCTGTTTTCAAAGTAGTAAACAGACTCTGAAACCTACTAAAAGGGAGAAGTGTTCATTCTGCTTTACAAGGGAAAGATAAAAACTAAAGATATAAAAAGTTAGGTGACCTAACCAACACGCAAAAGATGCCCAAGAGTTTCTAGTTTTGTTTTGTGTCCATCTTTTCATATGGATGAAAATGATCAGAAGACAAATGCAACAAAAATTACTCACCCAAACAGAATGGTCACACATCCTGAAACAAACATCCCTGCCACAAACATGAATTTTGCTCCAATACGTGTAAGCTGTAAATTAAATACCATTTTTTACACATTAATATTTCAAGGAAAGATCAAAAATGTTCCAACATAACTTACTGTTAAGAAATCAAACATTATGGACACTTTATAGCACATGTAACTAAAAGATCTGGAGATACTGCTTCTGATGGTGTACCTTTATACAATACTGAACCTAAAAATACTCTGCATGGTTAAGTGACTTAATCCAGTTTTCAGAATGGTAAGACAATGCTGCAGTTAACTATGCCACAGCAGCATGCTGCA
>JAWWLV010000121.1:58561400-58641692 GCA_035041135.1 Platyrinchus mystaceus | reverse complement strand
TTCACACGGAAGGTGCTTCCCCAAATCAAATAGATACTTTAAGCACCGAGTGGGTTTTTTTCCATTAAAAGGACAATATTCCTATTTAAGGAACCTGTTGGGTGATAATATTCCTTCAGAGACTCAATTTGCACCACTTCCCCCCTAGAAAATAGCCAGACGACTTTCTTGTGAAACTTTGATTTTCATTGAGGAGGTGCCTCTGCTGCGGCTGCAGGTTGGGGTCAGGTATTGATAACAGTACAGACATCGCCCATAAAATATATTGGCAAAGCCGATTTGCAGCTGTTTCCTACAGCTGTTCACGTTCATCCTTAATCCCAGTTTCAAACCACGTCCCCAGTCCTCGGTTTCAAACCTTCCCCACGTGGAAGCGGACGGGGCGGGGGCGCGCGGCGGATCAGGCACCGCGGCGGACAGCCCCGGCGTGCGCACGCGCGCGGGCCGGGGTCCTGCGGCGCTATAAGAGCGCGCTGCGGAAGCGCCTCCCTCTCTCTCTCTCTGTCTCCGCGCGGCGGTGCCGGGTGAGTGTCCGCCATGGCGCCGGGCCCGGCCGGGCGGGATCCCCCCGGCCCGCGGGGCATCGCGGCGGGAGCGGGCGGGGCGGGGGCCCCGGGGCGGCCGGCGCCGCTCACCGGGGCGGCCTGTGTCTGTATTTGCAGCAGGAACCCGGGCGGGGACCGTACCCACCGAGAGCACCATGGCCGAGGAAGGGTGAGCGGGGCCGGGGGCGGCGGGCGGAGGGGCCGCGTCTCGCTGGGTCTGGCTGTGCGGCGCGGCGGGGCTGTGCGGGCCCCGGCGCGGGGCTGTGGCGGGGTTGGTTCCCTGCAGGCCGGGGCCGGGCGATGGGCCCGGAGCGCATGGCGGCCCTGCTGCGGGAGGGCGGCTCGCCAGGAGTCAGCGCCTGGGGCTCTTTCAAGCTCATCGTTTCTCGTTTTGGCTTGGTTCTTCGGCTTGCGTTTCTTCTGTGTCTTTTTAATTGTGGTATGCTTGCTGGTGAACGGGAAAATTTTGCTGGTAGCTGTAAGATGTTGGCAACTATCAGAACATTGTCTGTCTTCTCCTTAGCATTACTGCTGGAGGTGTAATGGATGTTAACACCGCCCTGCAAGAAGTGCTGAAGACCGCACTTATCCACGATGGCCTTGCTCGCGGTATCCGTGAAGCAGCCAAAGCCTTGGACAAGTAAGTGTTGTGTCACCAGTTCGTTTCTGTGGTGAATAGCAAAACGGGGTGAAGTATGTTGTGATGAGGTATGTTGAACACATACATACAGTGGTCACTTTGTCCAGGTGTTCAGTCTAAAACTTTACAAGACCAAAGTTATCTGCCACTAATTTTTGTCTTTTTTAATTTCTGTTTCGAGGTCTTTACCTGTGATTTTGAATCATCGAGTTTAGCATCTATATTTTGAATGGCATCACCTGGTATACTAGGTTCTGTCTGTTTGTAACCCCAGTGCCATCAAGTGTTCATGTGGGTGTATGGGTTTTGTGAAGAAAATGGAATGGTGCTTGCAGAATGTAGCTGTGAAAACCTGGGGCTCAAGATCCTTGTGTCTTCAGAAGTGATAGTCTTCTCAAAAGTTTCTAAGATGTTAATTTGATAACTGCTTTGGTGCAGTATCAAAGCCATAGCAAGCTTGTCTCATGTGCCATCCATGGTAATCAGTCATGGTCTTTTGTATATACACATACATATACAGCTGTGTGTATTTATATGCAGAAGCACACTTTTAAGGAGAGAAGGTGCTTCAGGGTAATGCTACAGTGTTTGGGTGATGACTTCACAGTTTGTCGGATACCCCTTCACTCGTTTTATGAGTGATAACTGCTGTCTGACAAACCTGTATGCAAAAACCTCTAAGGTGAGGTGCTAAATAATGGAAGAAAAATGCAATTTAGGTGACTGACAACTAGTTTGTAAGAGTTCTTATGAGTTCAGCTGCAGCTTCGTATGCTGTGTGTTTGAAGAGTGATGTATGTACAGGGTTTTTACACGTTTGGGTGTGATGGTTCTTGCTTGGAAACATTTCTGACATTCTGATGACACTCGTAATGAAGAAGGTCATGGAGAAAACTGATGTCTGTAGAGGTCACATTGCACTAGGTTAAGCATAGAAGACCTACTCAGCTCTCTCTGTTGTCAGGTATCCCTTTGGTATCTTAACATTGTACCACAGTATACAAAGATCCTAATTAGAATTGGGGCCCTGTCATAACAGCTTCTTTGAACGTAAGTAGAAAAGATTGTTCTGAAGAGCTTGTAACACCTTGATGTGGAAATTCAGGCTTTTAGTAATTACAGTTCTAATGTTAAATTACTGTAATCTGTGGTAAACAAGAAAAAGCAACATGTAACTTTGTTGCTTTCTGACAATGACACCAGTTCTTTATGGGACCTGGTGTTTATCCAGTCATTAGACCTTTTACCAATGGCTGAGAATTTATTTAGTGGGATTTTTAAAAGCTTTCAAAACTGGAATAGAATCTGATCATAAAGCTAACTATGAATAGCCTGTTATGTATATTAAAAACAAAAGTGATACATCATGTCAGAAGTATATTTAGTATTTCAAAAGCATTTGGTGTCTCATAACCAAAAATTTAACTTAGGAAGTGGCTGTCTAGAAATGCATGTGCTGAATTCTTTCATTTATGATCTTGATTATAAAGAATTTTCAACTGTTGTCTGAAACTACATGTGTCAGTTTTCATTCTTTTTTAGGCGCCAAGCCCATCTCTGTGTTCTGGCTTCAAATTGTGATGAACCCACCTATGTAAAATTAGTTGAAGCACTCTGTGCAGAACATCAGATCAACTTAATTAAGGTAAGTGTCAACTTGAGACACAAGTTTATAACAGTTATGCTGCTTGTTTCAGCATAACTGAACTCAGCCGAATCTTTAAAACACTGTGCTGTAATTCTGTGAATGGCTTATCTAAGCAAAATTTCTCTTAGCAGAGGTTGTTTAGTTCTGTGTGATTGGCATACAAGCAGTACAAAAACTGTGGATATAAATGGCAAAGGATGTGGATCATGTATTTCTCAAAGTTAAAAGTGAGTTCTTGTGTCCTGTGTAACGAGTCCTAGAATTATTGCTGTGAGTGGGCGGAGCACGGGAGGAGTCCTGCTGTGAGGGCACAAGCTGTACGATGATGATACTTTGGCTCCCTCTGCTGATGCTTGTGAGGAAATCAGCCATCCGTTACCCAAAGTTTCTGACAGTACAGCAGCTTTTGGGCTGAACCCAGTTTTTTTAGAAATGGCAAGTTCTAATGTGATGCAATGCTCTGCACCACAGGTCGATGACAACAAGAAGCTCGGTGAGTGGGTAGGTCTCTGCAAGATCGACAGAGAAGGAAAACCTCGCAAAGTAGTGGGCTGCAGTTGTGTGGTTGTCAAGGTAAGATTATGTTAATTATAGATTATTTCTTGAGTTGTGAAAATAGGCAGTAAACACAAGGTTGTTTTAGATAAGGAACTGTTAAATAAAGCTCTTTATACTAATTTTTATAAACAGTCACTTTATATTGTTGATAGTGAACATAAGCTGCTCCTGTGCTTTATATTCCCTTTCATGTTTATTTAAAACACTCATATACATTTTGTGAGTTAATGGTTGTGTCCTTAAAGTCTTTATGCCCACTTGTTAGTAAGCATCAAAAGGAAAGACCTGACTAGGAGATAGGAAGCTTTGCTTAAGAAAAAAATGCCAGTTCAATGTGTCTGCTCAACTTAAAAATGTTTTGCAGAGCATATTTTACAATGACACTGGTAAAGTAAAGCCACAGTACGAGCCTTGAAGACTTTGTTGTCTCTGAGGTCCCAAGAGATGGCTACAGCTTCACAATAAGGACTAATGCCTTCTGTATGTGTTTTTGTACTTTTGCAACTGTTTCACACATTTTACTTGACTTTCTTTAAGCAGACAAGATGGCTTTTTAGTTCCCTATCAGTGGTTGTTACATTTGAATAAAATGGAATAGTCTTTTTATTAGAGAACAAAGGAAAAACAGCTGACAGATCGCTTCAGGTTACTTATGTGGAATTTGGGAATTCCTTGAGAAAGTGTCAGAATCCCATTTGTCCTTTTGAAAACAGGTTGTAAATTTTGAATGGGTCTGTATGTTAATAATGGGTTATCTTGTGTTACAGGACTATGGCAAGGAATCTCAGGCCAAAGATGTCATCGAAGAGTACTTCAAGTGCAAGAAATGAATGAAAAATAAATTTTAAACCTGACTAGTGTATGTGTGATTAATGGTTGGGTGTCTGTGGAATAGTTCTTTGAGTTGCAAAGGGTAACATCAGAAGATGGAAGGACTTTGGAAGTGTTGGTGTAGCTTACTAGTATGTTAACTCTCAGTTTGCTAAAAAGATCATGGTGAGCCCTGGTATTCCTATTCTAGGGTGCTTCTGTTTCCTGTTCCTACCCCAGGGGCTACCTGCCAGGAGAACTTTGCACAACTTTAGTTGCAAAAATGCAGACAGTTAATTACTGGCTTTGCATGGTAATGCTTAGGTCTGTATTTCTGCAAGAATTCTGATTCAAAGGAAAACCTGAAGTGTTGCTGCATCTGTGATGAAAATTTGGCTCCCTCTGCTGAAACAAATGAGGAGAGTGGCCTTAACCATTACCCAGGTCTTCTGAGATGTTGTAGGAATTTCATAAATGCTATCTTAATTTATTCAGGAATCTCAGTTGGCACAAGATGTTATTCTGGTTCCCCTGCCTCAGTGGAGGCAGATATAACAAGTACTGTCACGTACTTCTTGATCTGATTCCGTAGTTCTTGGTAGGCAAGGTAGCCAAGTAGAGCTCTCACTTGCTCAGATGAGGCAGTGTTGCACTCCCAACTTGCCCAGTGTCTTGCTTTCCATCGTAGTTCAATGATGTGCAGAACTTGTGGTGTTGCCAGTTTCTGTGGGTTTTGTGTTTTGTTTTCTTTTTTTTTTTTTTGAGATGCGTGGGATTGAGACTGGAATTTGATTGCTTTTATATCTCCTGCAAGTTGTTTTATCTGTCTCACCTTTCCTGCGGAGCTGGTCTAAGTGGAGTCCATAAGGAATTGCTCCATTATGCTGATAAACTGTAAGACATGAATGTGAATATGTGGGGTTGGGCACCTGCAGGCTGAGGAGATGAGAATGTTTGTCTGTTCTCAGGTTCTTCAACTTAAATTTTCATTATGGTTTGTAACCCCACTTTGGATATCCCCAGTTGTTTGTGTAGTGTGGGGGCAAGCATCTTGTCCAGCTGCAGTCAGATGGACTTGCTGCTCTCATTTAAGCTCTTGACGTGTCCCTTTGTTTTGACCCTGTCACAGCTTTATAGTAGCTAGATCTGGGTGACTTTTGAGTATTGGAGAGGTTTCTGTAGTAATATTTTCAGGTGTACTTGATGGAGTCATCTGTTCAAGTCTGCTTCATGGCAAGGTCTATATCCTTTTGCTGAACTTAACATATGTTCAGTTTCGTCTGTGAAATTCTCCATGAAGGAGTTGAAGTAGTTTTTAAGTTAATGTCAGGCTAGTATTGCAAATAAAGGAAGTTAACACAAATGTTGACATTTTCCACTTGGAGTTGTTCAATATGTAGTTGAAATTACAGAGGTAATCTATAGATAGGAGCATTAGTTGCAGATTTTGTTTCTTTAAATTACTGAAGGTTTCTCAATATTGAGAATGAGGGAGTATTTCTTGAATGGATTTAAGAGACAAATATTGACAAACTTTTTCAATTGAGTTTGGCTAATTTGAGTATGTGACTTGCATACAGTAGCACACTAAAACATGCTTCATCTTTTGTCCTACTTAAGGTACATGTTCCAAGAGTTTTGGATAAAATAATTCAATTTGTTCTAATTTTTATAACATTTGTAGCTACATTATAGAGAAAAGAATTGTCTGAAACTGGTGGTGGTGGCAGTCTAACGGGCTTTGTGGTTTGCCTTTCGTTGGCTGCCTGTTTATCAGGGTTAAATTGACAAAGGAAATTGGGATCCAAAGGTGGAGTTCAGTACTTGGGTTCAATGGCCTCTGTGTTGCTGAGGTTGAAAATTGTTTACTGAATATGCCACTGAACTAGAAATTTTTATTTTTTTTTTTACCTGTTGGGAGTAGTCTGAATTCCCTGCATCTCTTGATGCAGTGTAACAAATATGCAATTCAATAAGCCTAAGCCTCTCCAGGGTAGTGGGTGAAGATTTTTAAAAAGGTGAAACTCATAGACATACTCTCAAATTTGAAGAAGTAACTTGTAAGTCTGTGCAAGCAACTGCTTTTGGGTTAAAATACAGCTTTTCTTTTTGTTATTTTTTGACACAAAATAACTTAGAATGGAGAAGACATACCTACTTGCACATCTACTAACAATGTCTTGTGATGTAAAGCACTAATACTAACACATATTGACATTTCAGAGGAGACTATGTTATGATTTGCTATTGGAAAAATAGGAAGAATATTGATGGAAGAAGGAAAAAATGTTTTTGTCTAGATGAATTGTAATTCTGAGATTAGGATCTTGGAGTGAAAGGAGAAGGAACTATCACTGAAAAGGGTGAGTAAAACAAGTTGATAACCTTGAGTAAAAATTCTGAAAGTTAAGTGGCTGTTAGTACTTGGAGAATGTGGAAGGCTGTAAATATAGTGTATTTAATACCTGAAGTAGTTTCCCTTTGCATTTCCCCCAGTGTTTATGGAGAAAGCCATTTGAAAATAATGGTATCATCACTAGATTTCCTGTCCAACTGTATCATGTCATGGCTAGGCTTTGCGAACGAAGATTTGGGAAGGACTCTAGGGTATGCTGGGCAAATGAAATGATGTTCTGTGAGCATTCACAACTTACTAAGGTTCAGTTTGGGGACCCTCACAAGAAAGACATTGAAGTATAGGAGTGTGTCAGAAGGAGGATGGCAAAACCTGGTGAAGGATCTGTAGCACAAGTCTTGGGAGGAGCCACTGAAGGAGCTGGCACTGTTTAACCTGGAGAAAAGGGGCTGAAGAGATTATTAGGACATCAAGAGACTGGGAATTAGGAAAAATGGTCAGGCTTTGGAACAGTGCCCAGGGAAGTGGTGGAATCACCAGTCCTGGAGGTAGCTAAGAGACACATGATGTGATACTAAAAGATACGGTTTAGTGGTGGGCTTGGCAGTGTCTGGTTTGCAGTTGAACTCCATGATCTTTTCCAACCTAAATTATTCCTTGATTGAATTCATACATGTTAAACCTGCAAGCAAGTTGAGAAGAGTCCAGCACACAATATTTAAGTTTACAAAATAATTAACGGATTTTAACTTGTGGTGTGAGAAAAATGACATCTTTATCAAAATGGTTTTTGTGCTTGATTTATATAATGCCTTTATACCATTGGAATTGGCAGCTTTAGCAGTAGCTGGGTTATACATTTGCTCTGAAATACTGTGAAGTATGACCAGTTAGCCCTTAGGAAAAGCGATTCAAGTAAGGAGAGCTGTAGTCATGAGCAAGTTTGTTAGGCAGTGTTTCTTTTGCTACAATGGAATGATACCTTAATAAAAGTTCAGGAATATGTTTCTTTGTGGGTTGGTTTGTTGGTGGCTTTTTTTAATGTCACGATTTTACATAGAAATGGATATTAATACTAGGCAATGACAACTTTTCATGGCAAGTTTTTTTGCAATTCTGTTGGAATAGAATCAACACTTCCTAAATACTTTTTGCCAGAGTGAGCTGAGATCCAAGTTTTCTGATCAAAATGCTTAGGTATCAAGCTGAGAGTTTTTTGTGTAATGTTTCATTTCTTGCAAGTGATGTTGGAACCTATGCAGGGTGAGGATTGGAGAACTGATTAAGGCTCAGTCTGCTTTATTGGTGCATTGGTATGTCCTGCAGGATTTCAGATAAAATTTTTTGAGGAGTAGACTTTGGATTACACTTGGAAGTTACAGCCATATGTAGTCATCATCCTAAAGGTACCCATGACGTGTCCCTTGAAAGGACCTCGTTAGACAGTATTAAACATGCAACTAGAAATTAGAGACTTTGGAGTTAAGACTTCCAAAGACTGGCCCTGACTTTTTCTCTTGCTGATCATATTTAATGTCACTTGCAGGTTTTCCTTGTGAAACAGGGAAAATACAGAACAGAATGGCTTGATCAATGATGCATGTTTTGTGGCTTTTGGTTGGCAGAAGCAACAGAATGAACTTCTTTTTTCTGGACTAAAATACCAGGTTTTTGTGGTTTTGCATGGAATGGTTGTTGTTTTCAGGTCTAAATTATGTTTCAACATGAAGTAGAAAGCTAATGAAGGGCTTTGAAGAAATGCTGGTAAGTCACTGTGAAGGTGTGAAGTACAGACTTCTAGAGAGCATTGGAGGAACACACTATGATGTTTTAAACAAAACAGATCTTGAAAACAAACTCGAAGGCAATTTCTTACTAGGACAGCTCATTCACATTCAGGTGCCATTGTAATGTGCTGATACGTTTTGCAGTTGCACAAACGTCAGGGAATCGGACCTTGTCAGCAGCAAATAGCTGTGCTGCACAAGCACTTCTGTGGTCTCCAGCCATTCCTATATGAAGAGCAGTGCTTATTTTGTCTGCTTTATCAAGAGAAGAGTATTGTCTTCATATCTTATTTAACACATTTAGTATTTTATGGAGGGTGAGAACTAATCCTGCATAAAGAAAAAACATATTTAATATTAAACCACACACTATCCTGTAACAAGCATAAGCCCCAGTATTTTCTGATTTAATAATGTTTCGTATTTAGAATTGCCTCTACCTGTCTGGTTTTGTTCCTTGTTTGTTTTGGAAAGCCTGGATATCCTAGCTGTGAGCCACTGTTCCTCATGAGTCCATGTTACTGAAGTTGGTGCAAACATTTTCCCTGATTTGCTTCCTTTACTGGAGACCTTGCAAAGGTATCTCATTAAGTAACGTGAAGGAACTCTGAACATACATCCATTTGTCAGCCTTGTTTCCTTTGGACATCATGTGTTTGTGATGTGAAGCCTCACTAGGCTTTGTAATTTGCGTTAGGCCATTGAACCAGATAGTAGATGTTAGGTGAGCACAGATGTGGCTGGCTTGTTTTTTTAGCCTTAAGGAAAACAGAAGTAATGGCAAATTATTTTTTCAATGGTTTTAGAGAGTTAAGTAAATACACAGAAAATTTTTCAGCCATTGGTCAGCAAGCAAATGTTTGTTTTGAGTCTCTTTAAATTGAGCAGATGGTGTGGTTGCTATGCTGTTGTGTATAATGATTTGCCATGCATGAGTAATTTTTGGTGCATTAGCATTGGTTTTGAATGCAAGTCCACCTACAAAGAGCCTTAAACGCACATCAGTTGCTTCATGTAGTCGACCTTTTCTAAATTATGATATAATCTCTTATGGAAGCAAATTATTATACAAATATCTGAACTTTCAGCCATTGGTTATCATACTTCCTCTTTATCATTCTGAAAGTGTCAGTCATGTTCATAGTTCATATATGAACTAACGGAAACTGATTTGAAAACCACTTTGTTGTGAGGAGCTTCCCCTCCCCCCCGCCTCTTCCAATTCAAAAGCAATTGGGGACTTTTTATGGTATGTATGCAAAAGTATTTAATATATTTTCACTGAGAACTCTGTGAGGAACACAATATTACATGAAATGTGGGTACTTTCTGGAAGTAACTATTCTCTTTGAAAAAATTTACAAACTGATACAATTTTGTTTGTACCTGATTTGTTTTTAAAAAATCTGTTTACTGATATTTAATATCCCACATTGCTGACAGATTATTAGGCAGAGTTATGTACAAAGAGTTATTACAAAGCAGAGTTATGTTAAAAAAATGTATCTACAAGGGGAAAAATGTTTATGTACAAATCAATGTATGTATTATTTTGCTTATCTGATTACTTGTTCACCTTCAAGTAGTCCTCTAACTCAGTCAGTGTCAGGAATCCATTCATCTTCGCTGTAGTCAGACTAAGGCGAGTGTCTGTAAGGTAAGTTTTACTCTTTGGAGCAGATTGGTAGAGTTTCGATGTCAATGTTCTAAAAAAATACTAATGTGTTATTAGCCAGGTATTATTTTCCAAAACTGATGAATTAATAGACATTTAGCTTAGTGCCTGGCCTGCCAAGTTCCTGCCCTGTAAAACCTTACCACTGAGTTACAAAGCTGAAAAAGTTTATTTTATGTGGATGCGCAAAGTATGTTTATTAAAGCAATTTCCTGGTTTCATACTCAAAAAAAATTGTAATTCTGGTATGCTTTTTTTTCTTCTCACCTGAATGGTTCTGAGACATTTTCCACAGTGAAAGAGTTCAAGTCCCTGTTAAAATAAGCTTTGTATTTTGAAGACAGAAAAAAGCCGTGACCCCTAAGTAACCTTTTATATTGATTGTATTGTTAGCAGCCAGTGTGTTGGATAACATAATACAGATGCTTGGGACAGGTTTAGGAAGGCAAATGGGTGGGGAGAAAACAAAATGTTTCTAGTTTTAAAAGTGTGTGTTTAAGGGGATGGAGGTAATATTCTGTAGAACCCCTCCACAAAAAAATGAAACACCCTCAGATATCCATATATATAAAAGTGTTCATATGTCAATACGAGCTGTGGTATATATTCTCTTTTTCATCCATTTATTTGAATGGACAAAATTCAAGTAACACCCTTCAGCTTTGCTTTTTTCAGAGCAGTAAAATACACTGTCAGTACATGAACAAGAAATGCCTATACACGCATGGGATTTAGCAAGCTACTGTATTTTAAACAACAAACTCAACTCCTGTTTCTGCAAGAGGCTGACTCTCACCCCTCCAAGTAAAATCTCAGCTGGTTCTGACTCTTCCCTCATGGCTGTCTAACCAGTTGTTTTAAACTCAGCATGACACCTTTTAACATTTTCTCTTAAAACCATCATGTCTTGATCTTTTTTGATCATTGTGAACAGCATCATCGTTCTGTCTGATCCTCAAGCCCATTTACATGTCCTTTTCAAATGAAAGTTAATTGAAATATATGTGCCTCTTCTACTTGCAATTGTGTGAAAACACCCCTAAACCTGCTGTTTGGACATGAGATGAGTGCTTTTTCTTATGAGAAGAAAAACTTCTAGCCAAAGTGGCCTGCAATCAAGAAACAGGGATGGAATTGCAGTGCCCTTTGAAAGTCTGTCTCCATAATGTTATGATAAAATCCATCATACCATTATTGACTAAGCTACTATGGTTGTGAATGTAGGTAATATTAGCTAGACCTTCCCATAATACCCTAATTACATTGCTGAGAATTTTGATAAGCTTACTTTTGGTGACCTGAAACTGTTTCTTATAGAAGGTCTCAAAATTATTAATTTTTTTTTTAATATTAGTTAAAGCAACATAGTTATATCTAAAACTCTTGTTGAATGTAAGGTGTTTGATAGGGGAAGTTTGAGTGCTTCCATTCATGAACTTGAGATGTAATAGTAAGGTGGTGGGAGAGAAGAAGCACTTCTGGATGATGGGTGAAGGGGGAGGATTGGATGTGTGGGAAAGAAAAGACAGACTGGTCAACATAGTTAATAGTATGTGGAAACAGAGCAAAAATAGCAAGGAATAGCAAGAAGCTGAGTCAATGAGACACAGGAGAATCTGCTAGCGAGCCTGGAGATGATGCTGTCTCACCATTGATTTGATGCCATTAATTACCCATAAAATGACTGGCAAACTATAGGGGGAACAACTGTTGAGACAGAATTGAGTGGAAGAGTGAAGATGCATGCACACATGTGCCATTTTAGAGGCAGATTACAAAGCTTGAGATAATATTAGCGGGGGAAAAGGGGCTGCATATGCCATCCTGTTCAAGTCTCTCGGCATATTTATATATTCTTTAAACATGCAGTCATGTGCTGTTATTTCTACACTTGTATTATGACATTCAGAGGCAAACCAGCAGAACCTAAAAAAGCTCTAGGGCTCTACTGGGATGAAGGCTGCAGTGTATTAAAAAAAGAAAAAGGCAATAAATTCACCAAAAAAAGAGAAGACTATGGTTTTGTGGTTAAAAATGTTGATGAAGCTTTGTCTCTGCCACTAAGTTCCCACGTGAAGGTTGGTATGAAAATGTTCACACGGGAGGTGGTGTGTTTTCATTTCCTGGATGCACCAACTTGCTGATGCTTTGTTTTTTAGGAATGATGAATGCTCACACCTATGAACATTTTGGTTTAAGCGTAGAAAGCTACCATACGTGCTTTATTCATGAAAAATAGAGTTTAGCAGGGTCTCAGGTTGGCATGTCCACATGGACGGGTGCCTGTAGCTTGTGAATAATAATTTTCCAAATTGGGGAAATAGTACCCTTTGGAAGGACGGGGAACACAAGCCCCCTTCTGCTTGTCGTTCACTCACTCCCCGGGCATCCCTGCTGGGGCTGGCTCCCGGCGGCACTTCCCCGGCGAGGCAGGAGATGGCAGCCGAGCCCCGGCCAAGGCACCAGGACGGCGATTGGAGCAGGTGCCGCGGTGATCCCGATGGGCCGGCAGCTCGGGAAACAAAGTGGAATGTGACTCTTCAGTGCCTTTGAATGTTGTCGGTTTCTGTGCCCACTTGCCAGTATTGCAGCCTTGTAAAACACCAGCTCGTCAGATGTTGGAGCTTTTACAACGTGTAGGAAATGTGTTTGCATAGACCCATAGACTTTGTTGTACAGCTGCAGTGCCTTTAATCTGTCTTTCTGGGAGCTGTGCTACACGGGGCAAGTACTCTCGTCTGCTTTCCTTCACAGATATAATGAACAAGTGAACAGGTTGGGGGGTGTGGTCAAGGAGCCAGTCGTTTGGAAGTTCTCTTCATACACTGTAAGTAGCGCCATCCATGAGACTAGAGAACACCAGTGTCAAACGTATGAAGGACAGCACAGACCAGATAAGACCTAAGATAGGTGAAGGCTCTTTGTTTCCTTTTTTTTTTTTTTTTTTTTTCTCACTGACTCAAGTGTCTGATGTATTACAGTGTTCAAAGGATTTTGGTATGCTTATATTGTATTCACACATATGCAATGTATTTGAAACATTCCTACCAAGGAGATTGTGGTAAAAACTCTAATGTGCAGCTTGCTGGGTTTCATTGTAAAGTAATATAATCTCCACGTGTGCGAAGGCCAATGCAATATTTTATTTTTTGCTTACCCCAGGGAATGTGATATTAAATTTATCAGCTGAAGTATGTGAATGAGAACTCATAAATATTTTCTGAGGTGCATCGGTAGCGTACTTAGGGAGGGAGAAGACATGCAGCACTGGGTGAAGAGGAAGTAGTTCATACTTTCCATCCTCTGCTGTCACATAAGAGCTATGCCTTACCCTTCACATGGTGTACTGATAAATTTTCTCAGTGACTGAAAACAAGTTTTAAATTGTGGAAAATTTGTTAGTCACTGATTTTTTCCCCTGATAATTATTAACTCTACAGTCCATGGGCTGTGGATGTTGTTCACATTAGATACAGGGCTCCATATGCCTTGGGCAGAGAGGAAAGGGCTCCGCAAGAGTTATTGTTCTGAAGACATTTCAAATGCACAGGAGGACTGTTGTCCCACCTGCCTTTACCCAATACACTGTCACTGAAGGCATCCTGGACAGACAACCTACTGCCAAATCTAGGATGAGTTTGCATACTGCCTTCATAAATCATCTAGGGCTTAAACAAGCATCTCTGCAGGGTATTATCCTGCTGTTGTGTGATCTAGTCTCTTGTCCAGAGCTAATTTAAGCATCTCCAAAACAACTCGGTGGTGCTTTGGAATAGTCCAAGCCATAGTGAGTTGGTAGTTCTTTGTTATCATTGACTCAGGGTGCAGCTGCAGCCAAAATTGCCTATATCAGGAATGGTACTGAGAACACGACCAAAAATGACATTTTGGCACTGTAGAAAATCTTTATGCCTCCACATCTTGAGTATTGCATACTGTGTATTTTTTTTCTTAAAAAAAAAGTTATGGAAAAGGACATTAAATTTTTTACAAGTTATAGCATCTTAGGATTTTGCTTCAGTTTAGAGGGAAAGCAGAGGAGGGATGGAGCTGATTTCCAGCATCAAGAAGGCATAAGATGAATACTAAACTTGTTTACCAAATCCTACAGTACTAGATCAGAGTACATGTCTTGAAACTGATTGTATTTAATTCAAAACAGGTTTTTAAAAGTGCCTTTCTTCAAAGCCTGTAATAAACTTCTATAACTGGCTGTTGCAAGAAAGCGTGAAGTCGGAACGCATCAAGAATTTCAAAATGGATTAGACAAATTAATGGATAAAAAGTACAAATCAGATCCTACTGGGAAGGCAGTGGTATTCTAACATCTGAAATTTAATGGTCTTAAGCTCTGCCAGGGGAGGTTTAGGTTAGATATTAGGAAGAAATTATTTACAGAGAGGGTAATCAGGCATTGGAATGGGTTGGCCAGGGAAGTGGTGGATTCTCCGTCCCAGGCAGTTTTTAAGATGAGACTGAATGAGACACTCGGTGCCATGGTCTGGTAACCACGGCGGTAGTGGATCAAGGGTTGGACTTGATGATCTCAGAGGTCCTTTCCAACCTGTCTATGATTCTAACAGCAGGATGCAGAAGGAGCATGAGGATTGGATTTTAGATAGTGGCTTGTTTCATATGCTCTCCCTAATGCCACAGTGTGGGGCATTAGTGATAGGAAAAGATAAGATGAGCATGCTCTCAAGAGTGCTAAGAGAGCTCATATGGCTGCCTAATCCAGTTATTTTTCTAGGTACTTGGAGGAAATTTTATCAAAAAGCTCTTGAGATTTTTCTCTCTGCCATTGCTCTGGTTTTGCAGTGATCATACCTTCTGTGTTGCTGTTGTCTTGGGAATTACATTACTTTGAAGCTCTTCATTTGGATCTACTAACCAAGCCAGCTTAGAAACTGAAGTCAGTCCAGGACTGAAGCTGGCATATGCTGTCTATTGCCCTGCAAGTGTATTGCCTTTGTGCACCAGGATGGGCTATTTCCAAAAGGAGTTGAAAGTTGTATTTGTCCAGTCCATAATGTCTTTAATGACTGAGGTTTGCCCTTATTAGACACCAACTCTTCTCTCTCCATAATATTTGATACAGCAGAAAAGGTGAGTTGACACTTTTCTGGTATAAGAGCATGGAAGCTTTTGGCATTTCAGAATTTCCCTTTGATCTAAAATAGCCCATGTGCACTGGCTTCTCTGGCACACTGCAATGTTCACCAGTCCTCTTAAGTTTTTCTGAGACTAACAGAATTGTGAAGGTGGTGAAAGCGTGAACGGGGGCAAGGATTTGTTTTTTTCTTTCTTTTAGCTGTTGTTGGCCTGGGCTCTGAGGAGTCAAGTTAAATTTGTAGTTTCTAATGACTGTATTTTAAAATATTTGCCAGTTGTTCCAGATAATAAAATAGGGATTTTTGTCCAGAGGATAAGAAATGAAAATAAATGAACATAGATCCTTTTTGCCTAATTTATGATCTGCAAATATGGTTCCTCCTCAACCTCCATGATTAACTCTCTCCAGTCAAAACTGACCATTTTGATTAAATCTTCTATCAATAAAAACTCACAAAATCTTTTTTTTCCATAAACCAAATCCAACAATACCAAATAACTGCGGTGTAGATTGCTTCACCATTTCTACCAAGAATTTAACCATATTACAGGCAATATATCGATTATAGTCCCTCACCTTTAACAACACTAATAGATTTAGTTGAAAGTCATTGCCTTTATCCATACTAACATTAAACAGAGTAAAGCTGGAAAGCTTTTTTGTATAGGCATTATACTACTTGTTCCAATGGCTGCTGGTTATGATACAGTTTCATTTTTTGACCAAGATGTGTCAAGAGGGATTAAAAAGATTTGTTTAAAATTTTGCGTTTGATTAACATTTTTTGAGCCCTCTTTTCTTCTTTCAGAAATACTTTGTGGTGTGAGTGCTTGTAGAAGACAGTTGCTTCCCAAAAGAAAAGGTGCAGCAGTTCTGTGTTAAGGTCTCTGTTCAAGCTTCTTATCCCAGCCTCAGAAATGTGTTTTCACTAACCTAAGAGTATGATAAGTTGAAGGAGAGGGTGCGCAGCTTAGGCACTTGGCAGTGCTTCCACTGGAGCTGCTGTGTGAGAGTAGTGGTAGAAGATCATGAAGTGAGGTGTTCTTTCAAGTCTTATCACATATCAGCTACTTTACAGTCTCTGGAGGGTCCCAGGCAGAGTTTCTATGAGCTGTGCCTTGGTGTTCACACAGTACATATGCTGCAGATGTTTTAGGCTATCACCTGAAGTTTGCGATGACTGCAACACATGCTGTTTTGGATGATCTCAATAGGGCATCTAGTATCTTATTTCTGAGGCATTTTTGCTGCAAGAAGCAATAAATTCAATTCTGTCATCATTAGGCAGGTGTTTATATGTACTGCAAGACTTTAATCTCTCTCCAGGGAGCAAAATACTCCAGGGGCCTGTTCTACAACTTGGCATTTGCTTTGCATCCCCGGCATGTTCCCATTTCTCTCTATGCCAGGAGAGTAAGCATGGTTTTATGGTTAGGACACGGGTCTTGAGTAATTTTTCAGCTTTGCCAGTTATTGCTGTGAATTTAGAGCAAATCTGTCCCTCAGTTCACCAACTACAAAGAGTGAGGGTAGTGTGGCTGCAGCGGTTCCTGGGTCCGAAGGCAGTCTGCAGCATCTGAATGGCCTGGAAAACCTGGAGTCCACTCACTGATAGTTGTTGAGCAGTCATTAGTGAAACTTTGTGCTGCAACTTGCTGAAAATTATTTGGGTAGCCATGAAAAAACCCATAAAACCAAGAACATGATGAAAGAAAATGCCTTGAAGAAGCTTTGAGTAGATTGCTTATAAGCCCAGTAGCTCTTTTTCTTGGAAAATGACCTCAGGGAAGAAAAGAATAGCATTTTTAAAGTTCTGGGTCCTGAGAGAAAAATCACAAAGAAATTCAACAGGTTGACTCAAGATAATTTTGATGTGCCACATTGACTTGAAACAGCCCAGCCATAAAGGCAGTGTTAAAACAGTTATCTCAAGGAATTGTGGTCAACTGAAAAAAAAAAATAAATGTTTCCAAGTAAACATCCCGTGCTTAGAAGGTAGTATGGCAGGACAACAGTAAGGCAAACAGGAAGATTGTAAGGAGCCCAAACAAATCCTTAAAGCTTTAAACATGAGCTAAATTGCTGTATGCATAAAGTCAAGACAGTAGCTACCATTTGCATCAAGCAGTTAATGTTTTCTTTCAGGTGTATTTTAAAAAGTTATTCCATTAGATTAAGATAATGTTCTTTGTTTTACTCATTAAACATTTACAAATTCACCGTATTGTTAAGTATATCATAGTCTATTACTTGAGAAATCTGTGCTGATACAAAGAAGAAATTCCTACACTGTTATTTCACAAGCTTTAATTTGTTTATTTATGGAAAAATACACCATAATCTATTTTTCTTTTTTCCTAGTGCATCTAGGAAAATAAAATTGTTTTCCTTCCTGACTCCCTTATTGCATATGTTTGCACACATACAAGTGCACATGTGCATACACATTTTCCTTCCTGAAGGAGGTAACATGAATATCACCAAGTATATTATCTCTACTCATTTTTTTCTTGACTTTAATAATAGTGATTTCAGCTTCACACTCACTTGTGCTTAAAAATATGAAGTCCTTAAGAATTTCTAAATGCACAATACTTTAATTTGGTGTATTTTTATTCTAGAAAATGAATGTCCATTTTATTATGTGTTTACTGTGTTAGGAAGTTTCTGTAAAAGCAATTTTTACTGGTTTATCTTCTGATCTAATCCAGCCTTCTCGTCTGTCTGTGTATGTAGTGTCTCCCCTACCCTGATGAAGTTGGACCTGTGCAGCGTAAATGCTAAAGTCTTGGAGCAAGAAGGAGAGGAAGCAGGACAGAGTCTGATCTGCAGTTCAGCGTGTACTGTCCTGAACTGGGAATTGTAAGAAAGAAGTCTCGTCCTTTATGGCCAAGTAATTTCTTGGGACTTTGTTCACTTTTTTCCTTCAATAACTCTCTAAAGTAAAATGGAGAAGCAGTCCATCGGACAAAATAGCAGGAAGGCTATTGAGTTTCTTATGGTAGGGTCCCTGATCTCTCCCTTGGTGTCTCTGTTTATGACTTCAAGACTGGTTTATCAAACCTTTGAATCTACAAGGTACAGTTAGCACCCCTGACTCTCCTTATGGTCAATGGAAAACACAAATGGGGGTCACTTAACCTTATCTCAAAGCAGATATTTAAAATTATGAGTGAAATGAAGCACCTACTCCTGCAGAACTGCTAAGGGAGCAGATCCAGATGTCTGCATACTTCTAGTGTGTGGGCTCCTGTGGTATTGTGAACAAAGACCACTCAGACCCATGCTGTGTCATTGAAATAGGCTCGACTCAATGTGTTACAGAAAAAGCCAGAGTTAAACAACCTTTAGTTTCCTTATTCCATGGTTGTTTTTTTTTCTGCTGGAGTCTGACTAGCAGCCACCAGTATTTGTCTGTTCTCCAAATTTGGTAAGAGTAAGGAGAATCTCCCTACTTAAAAAAAAAAAGCCACAAACCAACAACAAAACCTCAGGAATTGCCACAGAGAAAGAAGCGGATTGTGCTGGGTTAGTGAGCTGTATATGGGGGAAGGCATTGGAAAGAGATCAAAGGCAAGGTCAGTGCTTAAAAATAGTGTGTACGTGGTACCAAGTGGCTGCTTTACCCCAGCCACAAGCACCTAAAAACTGCACAAAGTTGCAGTTTTGGTCTCAGTGTGCAAGCTAGATATATCCCAAAGCTCAAACTGCAATCCATGAGACAGCAAATCCACATGGCCAGTCAGCTCTGCTGAAAATCAGATAAATAAATCTCAGATAATGTGAGCACATTGCAACTAACAAGTAGATGTATGTAGTTGGGGACTTCGTTCTCACTGGCTTCAGTGGAAGGCGGTATGGACACTCTTAAATCAGTGTGGAGATTATTTAGTCCTAGAAATAAAACTATTTGGAGTGAAAACATCTAATGCAACATTAGATCCTTGCTGCATTACCATGATGCTGTCAATAAAGATTGGAACATTCCTGTTTCAACTGTGGTAGAGATGCTCAGGCTCCCTCATCCTTGGATAAAACTAAAGCTTCAAAAGCAAACACCAGAAAACTTCTCTATGGCCTTTTCTCTCACCTGCCTATAGTACCAAAACTATGTAATGTCTTGGTTTTGACAGAGCAGAGGGTAGGTGCTGTACCTCCTTTTACATCATCACAAACAAGGTAACTGCTAAGACCGTGTGTATGCATAGGAACAATCCCTGAGTGCAACCCAGAAAAATGAACTGCAGGGACGTTTTTCCCCTTGGAGCAGGAAATCACTCACCTAACAGTATTATAAAACATTACATAGTTACTAAGTGTTTTTCCAGGAATTTTTCAATACTCATCAGAAAGCATTATCATAGCTTATATACACTAATCTTCTCTTTTCTGTATGTATGTACTGTAACTTTCATTGCAATGTGTTGTGGTTTAACCCCAGCCAGCAACTAAGTACCGTGCAGCTGCTCACTGTCAGAGCATGGAAAACTGAAAAGTCCTTGACTTAGAGTGAGCACAGCACAGCAACAACTAAAATATCGCTGCATTATCAACATTATTCTCATCCTAAATCCAAAACACAGCACTGTACCAGATACTTAGAATAAAATTAACTCTATCCCAGACAAACCTAGGACAAAGTGCCATTACATTTACAAAAAGAATTCTGTAAAAATGACCCAGTGGTCTTCTAAATTTATTATTTCAATAGTTCAGATCAAATTTGCCTACTTTAAACATTATTTTTAAAAACTGATGGTGTTGCCCACTGATCCCACTTTGAATCAAATCTTGAGCTTTTTGTGTTGCATTTATAATGAGGATGATTTTGTTATTTAGATGGTAATGTTATTAATAATGTGCGAGAGAGGTTAGAGCCTGGTCTGCCAAGCCTTTCTATCTTGCCCTCCCAGGAATTCTTGTAATTGTAGGGTGTTAACAGAGGAAAAAAATGTGTATTGTTTGGTCAAATGAAGAGTATATCTGGATGAGAAAGGCATAGTCTGGTGGGAAGATGCAATACTGAAGGTTTTCTGATATTGCAGTATTGTCAGGCTAATGAGAGTTTAGTGCACATGTTGAGTGAAAGGATTTAGACATCTTAAATCACTGCAAAATTAGCTTCATTGGTGGCTGTCTTCTGTTTCCTTCCACCTTGGCTCCAGAGAACTTCTGTAGGAGCAACCTGCAACCCTAAATCCCACCCCGTATTTTTGGGTGTTACTGTTGGATGTTGCCCAGGATCCATGAGAAGGCTGCTTCACTGCGTGTCATGGCTGTATTGCTTCAGCCCCCTCCACTCACCCATCAATGCTGGAATCATTGGCTGGCCAGTGTGCAGCTTCCCCAGAAGTAGTAGGTCTGTCTGCATTCAAAATGTTTTGCATATACAGCTTTGTCAGCTAAGAGCATCAGAAGAGAAGAAAAGAAACATACCACTAATTACACTGTCAGTTCTGGTAAATGTTCTTATACCAGCAAAAAGCTCTGTTTAGAGGTATAACTTATGTTATGTGGGTAGCTGGTGTAAACACTGCTAGCAAAAATCTCTTGCCAGTATACACCACATCTCCACTCAGAGAGTTTGTTGTGAAAGCTAAGTCTGCAAACATTTTGTACTGCAGAGAAGGTCCTAGCCACAGAGTAGAAGTGCCATTATGTTGAAAGAGAAATTTCAGTTTTTCTAGTCTAAAGGCGGGTCTGAAACTGCATGAAACTGGGATAAACAGGCAAATGTACCCCAGTATCTCCTAAAACTTTAAGGAGTAGCTTGGCCTTTAAAGCAGATGCTTTAAAGTGTCATTTGTGAATGTTGTCTCTGTCTGGAGCTTCTCATCTGGAGCCTCCAAACAATGATCCAGATCATGTAGGTTTCAGCAGTACAGCTTCCACTGACTCTTTGGGCAGTCTTTCCCTCTACTTTATTTCCCTTATTTTCCTGATAGAAGATGGTGTGAGTACCTCTGCACAGTGTTCAAGAGTTCCTGTGTCTGAACTGAGCAAACATCTTGGAGCAGTGGCAAGGCATCTGAGACTGGTGTGTGGATGCTGGATGAGCAGCAGCTTGGTAAAGCCATCAGAAGGAAGGGGAAGAATCATCAGATACTTGGGGTTGGAAGGGACCTTTAAAGTTCATCTAGTCCAATAAATATAGCTGCACTCTGTCTTGTGTGCCCTGTGCCTGTGGGCAACTGTGACTTTCCTGCCAGTGGTGCTTGATGCAAAAAGTGAAATCTGGAACTCTAGTACAGGGAGTGTTACAGGTAATGACCTTTCCACAGAGCACAGTGAGCAGAGCCAAGCAGCAGGACATCGGACTTAGTGCCTCCAGTCATATGTCAGGCAGTGTCAGCCATTTCCAGTGGTTTGTATAAGTAGAAAAGTTCACATCTGAGCTTTGCTGAAGTCCCTAGTGCAGTTATTTCACTGTGAACTGAATGGTAATTAGCAGAGAGAGGCCATGCTAGAAACAAGCAGCATGACTGAAATTTTTAAAGCTTATGGTGATGCAGACAAACTGGGAGTAAAGTGCAGAACAATGAAAACTCCTGTTCACACAGATTTCACACGTTTACTTGCAGACAAGAAAGAAATGTGTTTTAACATAATCTTCATTTTGAGGGAAATGCAAACGGATTGGCTAATCTATTAATTATAATTGAATTAAAGGAAAATGTTACTATAGATTTTAAACCATCCCTAGCAGTGCCACTGCTATCACTGTTAGTGACTGGAAATTAAAGAAAAAAAGTAAAACCATGGTTTTCACTGTTTGTTTCAGTCAGTTTAGACTACGAAATTACTAGACTTGTCTGGTTCACTTTCCTTCACGGGCAGTGCAATGTTCTGGTTTTCATATCCTATAAAAGTAGTGATGCCACAAAATTACAAGGGAAATGCATAGATATAATTAAATCCAACTAAAGTGTATTCATTGCCCAAGATGAGGAATCTTAAATAAACTAAACAAGTCACTCAGGTAATGACATAAAGATAATTTTTAATACCATACTATCAGCCCATTGATGGGAATTTTCAATTACATTTTTAAATATTTTCTTTAATAAAACATACAATCATTATCATATGGTACAATGCCTACAACCAACTATACCTAACAGAATTGTAATCCTGTTGAAGTGCTGTAATGGCATGAACCACAAAAGCAAAACCCAAGTGGTTTATCAATGTCAACAAACTCCCGGATGGAATTACAGTCTTGTACGCACCATTAAGTAGTATGCTATTCATTACAACATATGACAAAAATTATGCTTCTATTAAAAATGCACAGATGAGAACATGTGTTGTTGAAGGGGGCTTGTTTAAAGAGCAGAAGGCATCTTTTGCTGCAACTAAGCCTCATTTTCTGTGCAATACTTTTTCAGGCATATTTGCAGGATGACAGGGACTTTAGGTTCAAGCTCTAAAATAAATACAGTCATTCAGGCTCAATAGAATATTTCTGGTTTTGTCTTTTCAAATGCACTTTTCTTGTGCTGTCTGCCCTTGGTGAAATCTGGCCACCAGCATGAGCTGGACCACGGCACCAAGAATCTTTGGGAAATAAATCATGGGGGGTTGGCCTCGGAAGTCGTTTGGAACCCATTGGGACTTCATGACAGAGTGGGGCAGTCCTTGGATGTTTTAAGGATCATTATTTTGAAAAATTTCAAAACTAGTCAAACAGCACAGATTCCAAAGTTCAATGTGTTATTGTGCAATTGTGTTTGCCATCTTATTCGAAAAGTTCCAGTATAAAAAAAATATTTTTCCCAATTGAAATGGAATTGAAACTCAAAAGTAGTGCAGTGAGGCCAACATGTAGCTTCATTGTATCACGTAAAAGTGTTTTCTGACTTGGAACCCCTGAAATATTACAAGGCATCTTCAGTGCTTCAAGCACCACAAGGTTCACTCACCTATAACTGAAACAGAGTGACTCTCCTGTATTTACCAGAATAATGGCTGCACAGGCAAAGAGAACAGTAAAATCAGAAAAGGCTGAACCTGTGGAAGTGGTTTGCTATCCCCCAGGAATCTCAGGAGGGATGTTAGCTCTGTGGATGACCACCCCCTAAGAGAGATGGCAGCTCTGGGGGTGACTGGAAGAATTCAGCAGTTCACTGAGGAAATCAGTAAGGCAGGCTCTGCAGTGAGAACAGTGTCTGTTGTAGGTTTAATTCCCTGGTGCAATATTGGAAGTAGGGTGATGGCATTGTAAGATGGTGCTTTCTGTAGCTCTCATAGTTAATTAATTTCCCCACCCTAGGGAAAGTGATGCCCACAAAAGCAAGGAGCTGCCATCATCGGCAAGGAAAGCAGCTTTGAATTGTCAAAGCATCAGTCTCTTAATTTGCTTTTCTTCTGAGTTGAGTACGCATGCAGTTGTCTTTCAAACATACTGACCCTGGCTTTGCAGAGGGAAAGCACGGAATGCCTTGGGTTGAATGCTGGGTGACAGTAGCTGGGCAGTATCAACCGTACATGAAGGACAAGCTCCAGTTGCTTATAAATGGGCAAGTGTGGAAATTAGATTAATTTACAAGACAGCAAGAGATCTTAAGGGCAAAGACTTAGAAATTAGCTTGAATTAAGCAGAAATATTTTAATCACATTAATCTTGCGTTTTCTTTGTTTTACTAAAAGCAGATTTCATCCCAGTATCTTCTCAGGCCTAGACCCCTGGAACTTTCATAAGCTTTCCTCATGTACAAATACATGTAATTTCAAACGTTGTTTTCAGAAAAAAAATTATTTTAGAATAAGAAAATTTTCCTGTAAGGTTCATATTTTTTTCTATTTTTTGTTGTCATTTGCATTCTATAATTCCATGAGATGTCAGTAGAAACATGTTTTAGGATAGTAAACATACATAACATGTAATAGTTGAAATATTTCACATTCTGTTTTTATAATTGAAAGAGCCTGCTTGATACTGACTGTTGTATCAAATCTGTTTTTCCGTAGCAATTTGTCTCCTCTTCATCTTCTAATGCCAGCATTTCACACCTTTCCATAACAGGCTAACAGGAACAATCATAAAAATATAAAACCACAAATGAAATTTAAAATGAAATCTTAATTTGCAGAGCAACATTACCTATTTTTCAAGGCAAATGTCAAAAAAGCAGAGAAGTTTTAGAAAATTGTTGTTATCCAAATTCAGAATCCAGTTGGTGGAAAAAGAGAATTTCAAAAGCTTTCTGCAAATTTGGCTTTTCTATCCTCAAAAATTTTCACAAAAGGACTAAAAGAAAAAACTAGGCATGACACAACCCTGTGACCTCATCCCAAATCTCTTGGTGCTGTTTCTCTCTGCAATTGGGTGGTGGAAATTCCTGAGTGAGCTAGAAGTAGCAGGTGAGAGGGTTAAATAAGCTTCTTAAACTATTTCCATCCTGCCACTGCCCTGTTTTAAAATCCCTGAATTACTCACCAGCAGGACTGTTTATTTCATTATTTAAATGAGGCTGTAGGACTCTCCCTTCTCCCACCCACACATGATGTTCAGGAAAGGAGAACTACTCCCACATGATTACAAGGTCTACTATTAAGTGTGAACTTGATATTTAATTGTAATTGCTAGCAAAATATAATTTAACAGCAAAGTATGCTGAATTTGTAACAAAGTGCCCCTTTTATTTGAGCAGGAATATGGATGCTGCCCAAATGTGTCCGCATGGTTCCAATTAAGTGGAGGAATGTTTAATGTAAAACTCAACTTGATGAAAGTAACCAAAGTTTCTGACAAACCAATAAATTTGAGTCTAGGAAGCTCTGCATATACAGTACAGTCAGGGAGGGGCAACACCCGCTGGGTCATCAATTTTGAGGCAGTCTTCCTGTTCTCTTATGCTAAAATAATACTACGTAGGTAATTCAATTTCTCCCCAGCTGTAAACATAGACAGGAATGCTGGATGCAGATCTAGCTGAGGATGGAGGGGGGCCTGGGCTGATTCATTAGCCCCTGTGTAATATCCAGACTGAAATGTTGAGAACCTTTAAACCCAGTATTGCTTTTCTCCTTCTTCTCCTTCTTCTCTGTCTCTTTTTCTCTGTCTCTTCCTCTTCTGCCTCTTCTTTTTTGGGGGGAGCTAACATACCAAAAGTTCAGAAGATTTGAGTGTTTGTTGATGGAAATCTGAACACAGGGTTACCTGTAGGAGCTATCAAGAATGCTGGGCATACTGCAGGGAGACTTCCAGCAGACATCTCAGTGAGGTCTACTCCTCTCAGTCTTCATTCTTACTGGCAGGTCCCACCTCAAAGTTTTGTTGAAGATCATGGTAATGCTGGAATCCAAACTTGATCTTGGATGCAGCTATGTGCAACTGGATATGCTCTACCACCTGAGTTCAGTGTGACCTTCTAATGAAGGTTCTGTTTGTTTGGTTGTTTTTTTCAGTAGAATTGCTGAATTATAAACAGAAAGCTGTCCTGGTTAATGAGCTGCATACATTAAGGAGAAAATCAGTTGTGGACTGTTTTATCAATGTTGATGCTGTGTATAAAACACACAGTTCTTGGGAAGTCCTGCCTTCAGAAAGAGGAGAGGTTCCAGGCTACAAAAGCTGCACAAACCCCCAAAGAACTGGAGCCAAGGGATGCTGGCATATCCTTGCAATGAGAGCTGCTGTATCTAGTAAATGAAATAACCATCAGGTCTTTAACAATCACATGTAAATCTCCTTCAAGAAGCAGGGAAGAGAGGTTAGCTGTGGTGAGTTCTAAATGAATGCAATAGATTAAGAAATTTTTACTTTTTCACTGCTTATGTTACCAGGCTGAACCTCACTTTTCTCCACAGCCATGTCTGCAAACAGCACAGGCTCAGGTTTTCAGAGGCTGTTACAAGCCCAAAGGGTTTCACCAGTGACTAGATCAGGGTCTGTAGAGGGGACTAACACTTGGGTACCCCAGCTGACCACATTGTTCCCAAATAGCACAAGAGGAGAGTGTGCTGGGAAGCCACCTGTGCCAGTAAGGGTGTTGTTATCATCCTCTGTGACCACTCATCTGTGGTCCGCCTAATCCTCTTTTTTCATTGCAAAATTCATCTTATACACTCTTTTCCTTCCCTCAGGCTCTGTCTTGCTACTGAAACTGAACTCCTCAGTAATGTTTACTATGTTTACCAGCATAGTGCCTGTTCCCTGTTCTAAGCCAGGCAGTGACATACTGCTCTGAAATATATTAAAAATTATCTCAGTTACTGCGAATTGCTCTGTAACTCTGTTCAGCATTTATGTGTGGATCATTTCCCTGAATTCATGTGACATCTTTTCTCACTAGGTGTATTGCTAAAGAATCTTATGCAAGGGCTGTTCTGTTTCTCCAGCCCCTTCCCCTCCCCTTTATCTCTGTAAGACAAAAGAAAAGCTGGCTAATTAATTTACCCGTTCTTTTCTCCCTAGGGAGAGATCTGTTTACACTTTAAATGGGGTGGGCCAAGTTGCTCTTGCCCTTCCAAGGCCAATATAAGAGCAGACTTTAAAAGAGGACTTTGTGAGTACCTATTTTTGCTAGAAATATTTAGCTTCTGAGTCTTGTGACAAAGCAAATTGTTCACTTGAGCAGAATACAATGGACTTTTATTTCCATTATGGGAAATACAATCTGTGAGAGCCTAAGAGCATCGTTTGGTAGCTGATGCTTGAGGGTCAGTTCAAAGTTATTGTTAACTATCTCCTGCTCCTGCTTTTCATTTTCCAGCTGGCCTCTTGATGGGAGTTTGCTTCAGTCAGCATTTAAGTGTCCTTTGAAAGGCTAAAAAAGTTATTTTTGCCATTTTTTCTAGTAACTTTACAAATTCAGAATGCTGCCTCTCAGATAATTTGAAATACAGTGACAGAAATACAGGCTGAATAATCAGTAGTGACTCAGAGGATCTAATATGTATTTAAAACTATCAAGATATATTGGTCTATTTTCCCAGAAGCATAATAATGAATAACCATAAACCTGGCATGCTTATATTAATCTCTGTAGGATATTACAGTTTGCACTCAAGACCTGAAGTACTTTTTCAGTGACAACACCAGTTGTTTTGTATCTTTTCCATTTCTTCTAAGCTAGACAGGTCACACATAAACCATGCGCTATTTTCGTATTGCACAGAGACAATGGCTAGAAGATAATGGAGATACAGAACAAACCACATTTTTATTTTGTACTGTTCAAATACTATCAAGGAATTATGTTTGCATAAGATATTTCTACACTTTGGAAGATGCTTTTTGTTGATATGGCAGAACTTTAAACTGGTACTTAAGGAGTAGTTTGATATTTTATCTCAGATCATAAACTTCCTCATGACACTGGACAGAAAGTAGCTTGACAATTGGGAGCAAGTTCAAACTTCAACATCGAGGCTTAAACACTTCAGTAAAGATACTGGACGGAAATGGTTAAGTTTGGGACTTGTATCTAAATCCTGTAGGTGTTAAATGCAAGTCCCATACTCCCATTGTGGGTACCTGATCCATAAGGGCCTGCTGGCTGCAGGAGTTATCCATCATCAGTGGCAAGCTGCAAGGGTGCAAGTTACTCTGAGATCATAAGGTTCTTTAGCTGTAGCTGTTCCCGAAGTTAGGGACTTGGGAACTTTTTCCCCTTGGCAAAACCAACAACATCATCAGACGTGTCTTTCCGCACAGTAAGGTAATTGACCTGCAGACCAGGAGGACAATGTCTGACCTGGGGTCTTGGTTTGTCAGAAGAGAAAAGCCAGGGCAGCTCCAGGACTGACTCACAGGGGATAGTTTGACATTATCATTTATGTGTCTCTTGCTGTACAGATGTACTGCTGGGCATTTCCATCTCTGGAACAAACAGGCAGTGTTTTGTTCTCATCAGGATTTTCAGTTGTCTGGAATATTGGAGCAGGAGAAACCATATCTTTCTAGAGCTTATTTTTATGAAATGGATTATGAGGAGGGGTCCTTAGGAAATAGTGAGTCACCAGTATGCTTATTAAAATGACCTTGAGGTCAGATTCTGCCACTGTTAATCACAAAATAGTACCTTGCTCTGTGAGCTTTCCCATTGGATTCAGTGGGATTACTTAAGGAATTCAGGTACTACCTGATGGGACCAAAGTGGCAGAGAGGCTGGCTCTTAATAAACACAGCAGCTGTAGTGCAATGTCTCCATTTTCACCTTTTAGCTAGGTAAAAATAACTCATATGCAAGTTGTTTTCTTTTGAAAATCCCTTCTTCACAGAGATGAAATTTTATGTAACAATTGTTAATATATTCTGTAATTTTAATCAATATTTTAATGTATCTATTGTAATGTGAAGTCATCATTGTTGAGGATGTGCTTCTAGTTCAGAAGCTCCCCAGTTTTTATTTTCAAAAAAATCTGCAGTAGGAGAAAGAAAATAATTTCACAATCTCCTTGAAATTCTGCAAGTTTCAGGGTTTGTTTGTATTTCTCTCTTTTTTTACTTTATCAGGACAAGTAGATTGATTTAGGAGAACTGGACAGTACTTCATGGTCTTTCTGAACTGATAGTGGACAATGACTTGATTCAGTATTGCAATAGCTGCATGAAATAGACTGGGGCCCTGTTATGGTTTAGGAATGGTACTCCCCAATTGAGTGCTCCCCTTGAGGCTCTCCAAACTATGAGCCACTTGCTCAGTTCTCCCTCCTCCTGCAATGGGATGGAGAGGAGAATTGAATACACAAAACCTAAAGATCACAGGTTGAAATAAGAACAATTTACTTGAAACAGCAATGAGATAAGAAAAGGAACAGTAACAGCAACAATACTAATGACAGCAATTACAAGAAAGAGGGGAGTGATTCACAGAGGAAAACCCCCAACAATACCTGACTGCTCCCTCCAGCACCCTAGCTGACTTGGAAAAGAGCCCTTCCACTGCCCCTGGCAATGACATGAGGTAGTATAGAACAATCTCCAGGTTGTAGCCATGCCCTCTACTGGCTACTGCAAAAGTTAACCCTATCCTGGCCAGAACCAGTACAGGCTGCTATACAATTCTGGATATAAATGGGAAACTCACCCATGAAGAACCATTTGTACTTCTGTAAAATAAAGTGATGAGAACTTATTTACACACTTTTATGCACTGGTAGAAAGGGTTGCAAGAATTATTTTTTTCTTCTCTCTGCCAGAGAAGAAAACAAATTTACCTTAGGCAATATTACTTCCTTAGAAAATTGTTTTGTACACTAATATCTCATCATCTTGAGAAATATTTTTCCTCAGTTTTAGCTCTTGGTGTTCCTCTTTCTGATCCACTGGTACAATATTGTGTATCTTTTTGTACAATTTCTTTCTATTGGAGACATGGCAGATATTTTAAATACCTGTAATTTATGTTTGCCTCTGAAATAGCCAGCACTCAAGTTATACTGATTTTGTTCTTTATGTTCCTTGCCTACACATGGTGATAGCAGAACTACATTTGTAGACTTTACTCTCCAGTCTGATGACACCATCTGGAGGGTGTGGTCACAGGTCATGGTCCCACAGTGTTAATGTGATGCCAATAAAAACCAAGGTGCCATAGCTGCTGTGGAGACTTTGCAGACACAAAATGGTGAGACAGACACTAATGGATGGAATATTAGAAGAGCAATGGAAATACTAGTCATCCCTCAGGACTTAAAAACTAAGGGCTTAGGAAAGGCCCTTCCTGGGCCAAGCCTTGAGCAGCAGTTTTCTGGGTTGTCTAAGGGTGTGATTTCCTTCACTTGGGTCATCTGCAATGGACTTCTGAATTAGGGCCCTAAGGAATGTTGCTTTGAACCACTAGCAAAAAGCTTTTCTTGGTGTAAGGGGTTAAGCCTCAAGGTATTTCCTAGATGGGGAAATCCCTTGCCTTCCATGTTAATCTAAGTGTCTATAGTCTCTTTTTCCTCAGGCAGACAGGCCCTGAGTTTGTGTTGGCTGGAAGCAAGAGGAATTTATTCTATTTAAATTTATTTATTTTATAATTGTGACTATTATATTTCTTAATATTTTAAAATGTCATAACCATTTCAAGTGCTGAGGGCATATCAGCGCATAAGCCCACATCAATTTACGGTCCTGGTGGTACATGGTCACCTTTGGAGAGAGCTTAGGACTCTCTCCTGCTGTCTATCCCCTTGTACCTCCTGCTTTGGTGGCTTTACACTCTCCTTTCCTTTTAATTACCCTGTCATACTTCACCCCCATATTCACCCCTTTTGCTATAAAAGCAGCCTGAGGGCTTGTGCTGTGTGACTAAGGGCCACACAGAGTCACCCACACCGACCCCTTGGTCCCTACGAGCATTGATTCCTTCCAGGACTGCAACTTCCACAGTTCAGTCTGAACTACCCACCCCCCAAACCCCCATTTCCAGATGTACCCATTTGCTTGTGGCTATTCAAAATTTCTCCTTTAAGAAAAGGGGTACAATCCATCTAGGCATAAAACATTCCTCCATAGGAGATGTTCTAAGTTACAATTGCATTGGAAAGAATCACATTTTTCTGGGTCTTTAAAATACAGAAGAATATTACTTATTTTGCTTTTTCAGCACTTCTTTTCATATTCTAAGCTCTGCCATCTTATTCTTCATTAAATTTGCTTTTGTGCTTATTACACTTTTTTTTTATTGCTAGCCTGATCAGGTGAACATCTTCAGTTTTCTCTATCAATTTTCCACTCTTTATAGTGTGTATTGCTTGCTGTACCTCTGTCTTGGATTTACTACTTATGACTCTATTTTTTGGTTTTTTCCTCTTCTTTGCTACTGAATCAAAAATGCATTTGCAGCATTGTTGTTGTCACCCTTGATTGTTCAATAGTGTTTTGGGGCCTTTTTCTCATAATGTAATAAATTACATTTAAGAAGCAATTCCAGGTTTTACCATCTAATCTTTTCCTCATGATTTTTCTTGCAGCATTCCTTACTTTTGAAAACTATTCTTCTTCTGATAGACCTATATTATTTGTGAAATGTAATCTGATTCTGATACAAATTTCCATTTTTAGTTCAGTAACCAATTTACCTTTATTCACGAGAACACAACTTAAAATTGAGGTTTACACTATTGCTGAACTTTCAGCCTGCAGAAAAACTTTAAAATAACCCTACTGCATCACAGAAAACTTTTTGTACATGAGAAAGAGAGAAAACTTTTGCATTTGGGGATTTCAGAATATTTTAAATAGATAGTGACTGTCTTTAACTTTGCTTACTTAGATAACACTGCCTGTTAGCAGGTGTATGGTTCTTTCTCCTCGTCAACAAAGAAAGTGATGCTTCTGGAAATGAATTCATTTAATTCATTGAAATTAAACAGGTTTTGGTGTGGGTTTGGATGAGGGCCTACTTCAAGGAGTATGTATGAAGTTTGATATGCACATCATCTGTCACTGAAATCCATTGTTTTGCTTGCATTTCTTCTACCCATGGCTAGAAGAATGAGGACAAGAGTGATGTTATGCTCAAGTCAAATCCCAGCTGCAGATATTGGCTTCTACTCTCCTAATGTTTGATTTCAACCTAAAGATATGATTTTTTTTCAGGGTATGATTAGTTGTACAGTATTAGACAATGCAGCACTGTGGTGATTATAACTGTAATAAACTAGAAACAGAAGAGGTTATGGATCTGTTTTTCTGTCTGGTAACTGGGTGTTTAAGCTCTAATTCAGGAAAGCATTTCTGTGGAAAAGCAAGCTTACAGCATGCTTAATGTCAGTCACAGGTCTGCACCACATTAAGGCTCATTTCAAATAGGTGGGCATAAGTGTTTTAAAAAAGGAGAGTTCAAGCATAAATGTGAGATGGGGATTTTGCAAGAAATCATAAAAAGATCCATGTGCTGGTGTAGGAGTGTATCCAGGACACGTCTATGGTGAAAGGCAGTTCCCTTGTTTTCCTAGGATTTTCACTGTGCAGCCCCATGAATCCCACTCAGGCAGCAGTGTCATGAGAAACTCAACTAGCAATAGGGCAAGCAAAAGGGAAGAAAAATAAAGCAAAAGTTTTTCTTACCCATCAGCCTGGATTCACTTGACAGAATGTAACACAATTGTTCTATAAATTGGACAGTCAAGCTAGAGATGCAGTCTGTAATACCTTATTTTCTAACAAATGTTTCCACTTTTTTTTTTTTCAGTTGACTTGCCATTGAGAAGATTTTGATTAGTTATTCATCAAACTTATTTACAGTATTCTATGTCTGTAGTTAATTTATGAGTAGTTCTTGGCACTCTTTGAACAGCTGTAATGGCTGTGCAGAGTATATGGTGTATTTCTGTTTCCTGACTGGATGAGGGGAATAAGATTTCCACTGCAAATATTTTTTGTAGGGATTCAAAATTTGCTTTTCCTGAGTATTTAAAAATATTTTTAATACTGTTTCCATGAGCATTCCTGTTTCTGTGAACACAAAGTCAACATGGTTGAAATGAAGAGTTTTAAATTTTAAAGGAAAAATAAAGTGCTTCTTTTTCAGTGCAATCATCCAGCTTGACCTGAAAGTCACTTTAATCCTAGTTCTAAGGTTTCATAGGGAAGTACACAGCCATAGGCACGTTCACACATTACTTGTGTTCATGGAAGCATTAATTGAATTTCCAAAGTCCTGTCTCAGCACATGCTACATGCAGTGAGAAGAATTCTTTAAAAGTCTCCCTCACTGTTGGATCTCTGGTCTTTGTGACAGATGGCTTCATGGAGGAGAAGGAGGAAGGGAGTACCTAAAGTTTAGATGGATAAGCAGTTACGGAAATGACACAATAGTGCGAGAGTAATTTCACTGGACTAGAGGAATCAGAGCAGTGTCAGGGTTGACTACAACATTACAATTTTTCGAGTAATGGGAAGAAGAACAATGTAGTGGCTGTCAAATTTCTAAAAGAGGAAACACCTTTCCTATACCATAAATAATGCTACCAGCAAGAGATAGCCCCTGAGTATTTCTGAATGACGTACAAACAGGACCAACAACTTCACCTTCAGCACAGAAGTCTCACAAAAATATGCAGGAAAACGCCACCCTACAGCTCTCTCATTACAGGTAGTTTTTCTAAACTGCCTCCGACACAAATATCCCCACCCACCTAAACCTGAACTGCCTCTGTGGTAGAATGGGATGGATATGCTGGACGGAAAGCAGATTAGATTGATTCTCTGTCAGTCACTGTGTGTCCTGACAACGAAAAAACCTGGTGCTGCAGCAGGAGAGCCTGCCAGTTCAGTGAACTAAACCTCTGGCTGCTTGCTAGCAGTGGTCAAGATTACCTTTCTCTCAGGCCAGTTTATTTGGGTCTTGGCATTCATCCAACTCTGTAAGTGATGAACTAGACAAAAAGGATCTAAAGCTCAGGCTCAGCTTAGTTAGGTTTCTAGGGATTTTACAATTGATTTTTTTTGTTTAACTTGTACAACATTTCCAAGAAATACTTTATTATATATATATATTTTTTACATCGCTGTCTGTCAATTTTCATGGCAAAAAAGTATTTGGAAACTGGAGAATAGTAATAGTAGAGTTGTTTTTAAAGGAATCAGCCTACACCATTCTAGGCCAAACCCTTTTATTAAAGTTTTATGAAAATCCTCCCTGTTTTTTACATTCCAATTGAGCCTATTAGCTTTGCAGGTTTTGATGATCTAGCAGGTATAAGCACTTCTCACATTAAATGCAGTGTTGACAAAGAAAATTCACTAGCAAAGGTTTCATTAACTGGGGATTATACTGAAACTTTTTCCCAGAATTGCCAATAAATGGAGCGCTGATCAAAAAGTTGGCCTTAAATTCAAATGCAAGTAATATAATTTTGTGTTTGGTTCAAATCTACCTGTGGTTATTTTCTCATTTTTGCAATATTCAGCATTATGTCATGTGAACTCTCAAACAGCATTGTTGCTATGATGAAAAAGCAAACTTAAACCTTGTGTATGAATGAAACTTCAGTTTAAGTTATACTTTCAATGAGTGCCGTGGAAAAAGAGCCCACTCCTGTAAAGATAGCGAATTAACAAATTGATGCTGTAGGTAGTTGACACACTGCTCAGCCAGGGCTTGGTCCTGGGGTGAAGGTTCTGAGTTGACTCATCTACAGCATCAGCGTAGATCAGACCTGAAGATGTGCCCTTCCTGTGTTGGTCAGAGTTTATGGTGGGTCTGAGCTGTGAGAGCACCTTTGGAACCTGAGGGTTTGCAATTCCCTCCCGCACTCAGACACTCTGGCCCCAGGGCAATCCAGCACCAGGGCAGGCAGGAGGCATTTTGCTATTGATGCAAGTGGTTTGACAGTCTTGCTGACCTTGGTATAAAATAATGTGATACCTTCCTCTGGGTCTCTCTCCCGACATTGAACTTACCTGGCAAGTTCTCCTGTTTTCCTCTCTCTGCTCATGTGAAGAGGCTACAGCATCTGCTGGCTTCCTCAACCAAGAAAATCTGCAAATTAACCCACTCCTTAGGTGGGTACTACCTAAGTTCCTTTGTGTACTACAGTGGCCTTTCCTTTTTCACTGTGTTTCTAGGGACAAAAAGTTCCAGTGACTGATTAGGGGGCTGAAGGTAGGGAGACATTTGGGGCCCTGCTGCTGTGCTGCAGACCCTGATGCCTGCCCGTGGAGGAGAGCCATGGCTTGGAAAGGCAACAAGAGCATGATCCAATTCTCCTAAACTCAGTGGGAATGAATCCAAGGATCCAATAGGTTTAGGGTTTATAATGCAGTCTGTTAAGATGAAGTTTTTGAAACTACCTGAGGGAGCTGAGTGTAGTTTTCTATTAAAATGAATAGAAATTTAAAATTTAAATTCCTTAGCTGTCTCTGAAAACTTTATCTCTAAGTAGCATATAAAGATCTAATGTTACTTCCATTGCACCTAATTTACAGTTTATAGTTAAGATGATGTAAACTCTGGAGTTTGTTTCAAAATGCAGTTCATTTATTTACAGCTCCCAAAGCTAAATCACTGGTTAGTGTTCTGTGAAAAGAAATGAAATATTTTTCAGTAGTCACAATTGGTGTTTAGATTTGCATTTACTCCAAGCTAAGAAGAATACAATATCTCATAAGGAGAACCAAGACAAAATCATAAATCTGAAGTGGTTTTGGTTATGTTTTTGAAAGAGTTTGAACTCATATCACCCCCAGCCTCCTTAATGGCTTTACATAAACAATGAAGTGCCTCGGGAAAATCACCAGTGGCTCTTCTGTCAACAGAAAGCTTCATTTTCTCTCCCAGATTAGGGAGGTCTGAAGCTATCAGTAGCTGATCTGACAGAGTAAATCTGAAACAAATTGCTGTTGGTATAATCTTTCCTCGATAGAGGAGAGAAACCAAGTATTGTTGCATAACTAAATTGGCTTGGCTGGTTGCTCATTAGAGTGTATTGATAAGTGTCAGGTTCCTTGCAGTTCCAATCTTATATCTTTCAAAATTTGGTCGGGGTATGTTTCTTCACCCCCAAAATAATGTAAGCCATGTCCCAGTACCTTCTGATTGTAAGGTTGATCCACAGGTGTAAAATGAAGTCACCTGAAGATTATGGTTTTGTTTATGTTTGAGAAAAGTGACAAACTTTTGTTGAGTTTTGTTTGTTTGTTTTTCCTGAGACTACTGTTTTGGTTGAGTTTAAATTACAATTGGAAAATCTTGTTAGTCATACTGCAGCTAGCAGCATGGTAAAGGTGATACTCAAATGGTGACTGGCAAGGTATTGCTAATTTTCTTGGGACTGGTGGATACAGTTTGATAAGAAGGAAAGAGCTCTACATTACTCTCAGACTTACTGGGGAGTTCTGGTTCAGATGCTGTAGCTGTGTTTATTGCCATATCTGGGACTGGATGTTGAAGATTGATTAGTTCCATTGCAGGAAATCCCCAAACACAGTTGAGTTCCATTTTGCTGAACAGGTTTTAAGGAGAGCAAGTCATTTATCTCAGTTTCAAGAAAGCATCACTGTGTTCTAAATTTAATCTGCTGAAGGAAGTGTCACCAAGGTAGGTCCCAGCACCCCAGGCCAGCACCATGCTCTGGCTGAGGCCAGAAGAGGGAGGAATGGGGGATTTCTGCTCTCCTCATGAGAATACCCTGCAGAGGATGTTATCCTTGAGGGTGCTTCTTCCCTTTGGTTATTGCATGCACGCTTATCTATGTGGCTGACAAGCTAGTTGAATTGGTTTGGATTTTTTCATTCTGTGGGAGGAAATGTCACCAGTGGGAGAGAGGGTTCCCCTTGTACATTTTCTGTGATATGAAAAGGAGCTGAGTAAATTAGACTGATTTTTTTTTCTCCTAGCAAAAGAAAAGAGCTGAAGTATTTTAAAACCTAATTGCACCAAAGGACGAAAATTAAAATATCCTTACAGAAATTCAGGTAGCTGAAAAACTCAGATCCAGCTCAGACACAAGTATGTTTTATATTAAAACTTAAGCAACCAGCCAGTATAGTATTTCCTGAAGTTTCATCCATCATGCTACTGGTTTCTGCAGGGAGAGAAACATAACCTTCTCTTGCTATGTCTCAGGAAAACTAAATAATATTGTTAAGAAGCTTGTCATATCACAAGTGCCTAATTAGAGAGGCTTGGGGAGCTGGCAAGTTTGCAGACTTCATTAAACATCCTGCAATGCTAAAGCGAAGAAAAATGTTGAGGGACAACTGCAAATTATATACATGCAGACTGTCCTGCATCTTTGGACCACTAGACTGTAGAATGGTTTCTCCAGTGGGACAGAGAAAGTAGCACAGGGCTACATGGACTGAGACCCAGAGCTGCCAGGAGTGTGGTTGAAGGAGCTGCAGCACGGCACTCGGTTCACTCTCCTGCAGACAGAGGATGGTGGAAAATCAGGGGAATTGTTTATCAGTAGGCCTACACATTTTGAAGACAACCAGAGACCTGCTGGATCTGAGAAGTGCTAGTGTGTGGTGAGAGCAGCCTCACAGCATGGTGACTGAGGTTGGGGCTCCACCAGGAAAGAGCATGGTGCTCTTTTTGAAAAGACTTCCCATCTCGAGCTTGGTCCTCTCTGCTGTCTGTGGAGCATATGTTGGTCTCTGGTCTTGGCTGAAGGTATCAGCTCCTGCTGGTCACTGGGAGATAATGACAACAAAGGGAAGGAGAATCGCCTCCATTTTAGCCTTCAGTTGGCAGTGCATGTGAATCTGAATTTCCCTCCACCTTGACAAATTCTCCAAATGCTAAACCCCAATGGCATTCTGATGGGCATCTCTTTTAATTACTCCCATTGAAGCTGTTGTGTTTGTAATGAAATAATTGTGAAACCTAACGGTAGTGATACCAGTCAGGTCAAGTCATTATAAGTTTTCCCTTTCCCAGCTGTTTGTCCCAACAACTGATCTTGCAGCTCGGGCTTTGATGGTTCCTTTTTTCAATGGATAGTTAACTAATTTACCAATGAAAAGTCTAACAGCTTGAGGACGACAGACAGGAATGACCATAACCCTGGATATTATGGAGCCTGGTAGAAACAGAGCTGGAACAACTTTCCCATACTGTGTGTAAGTAGGGTTTTTAACCAGAAGTAATAAGAGTTGAGGTAGCAGCTGCACCAGGTTCTCTGTACTGTGTAGGGATTGAGACTAATCTGAGGTGTGCTCTGAAACCTTCTAGTCGGTCAGATCCTGCAGAGTGGTCTCAGCAGTGGTCCTGATATCACTGGCATAGGTGCCCAGCTCCTCAGCACCGCTGAGGCTGGCACATCCTAGGCATGTCCAGAGCAACTCATCTAGATACTTAAGAAATCTTGCTGAGGGTGGCAAGCATAGCCACTTCAATCCCTTAATAATAAAGCAACTTAGCTTTATGTTCAAGTGTGGGCGGAAATCCTATTTTTCTCTCCTTCTCACTAAAAGTTTAAAGATATTTTCAAATGGTGAAAGCATGATGTTAAAATATTTATTTATTTATTTATTTATTTATTTACTCGTGAAAAGTTTAAATGCCACTTAGGGGGAAAGATAGAGTCTAAGAATACTGTTATCTTAGTATTTACTTGAAAAATAGGTTTTCTATTCAGGGAATAAATAAATAAAAAGTCCTAGCTACATATTTGACACATTTACATCACTAAAAACTGGAAGTTGGGGGAAAATTATCAGTTAGGGCTTGTTTAAACATCTCGTTAAAAACAGAATGAAAAACAAAGAGATAGTGCCCCCCATTTGCTTTTCATGCCATAAAATATAATTTTTATAACTGTATAATAACTGTGTTTACTCCTAATGAACTACCAAAATTTTAGGTCTGTATGAAAGAACTGCAACAATTCGTATCTCCAAGGGATAAGCCCAGAAAAGCTTCAACCAATGAAGTCCACACTGGGATTAGGCACATAGCGAGGTTTAATTAAGCATTAGTGAGTCCCTTCATGGAGCTACTGCAAGGGACACCTACTGAGGATCTAGTTGGACATCTTTTTTAAAAATATTTTTACCCAGCCTCTGGGCTTCAGAGTCAACATTTGGAGCCTGCTCTGCCAATCAGCCTGTGTTTGCATTGTTTACAAGCTAAACAGCAAGGAGGCAGGGAGACTAAATAAATTGCATACTGTCAAGCTGTTTCCCTGTCTGATAATGGCTTCTCATTATTTCCTTCCTTATCCGTGATTAAGGAAGGATAAAGGCCTGAAGATAAACAGTTCATTCTTCTTCTTTTTTTAGTTTTAAGTTGGTGAGTTGGAAAATTCTACTACTGTTGTGAAAGGTATATCCATACCTGTGTCCCTAGTTGTTATTAAACCTGTTACCTTTCATTCTTACTTGCAAAATATAGGTGCCATTTCCTGTTATTTCCATGAGTGTTATATCAGGGTAACTGTTTTGTCAATTTTAACTTGGACAACATCAAAACACTTGGTAAGGTCTTCATGATGTCCCTGCTCCAGGTGATTTTTTCCTCCAGACAACTCTGTCTTCCTCCTTTATACTACTAATGTGGTGAATAAAGACACAGCCCATGGTCACTCTCATACCATCACAGACCTGTCTGCTTTTCACAACTTTTCTCTCCACTCCACAGTATTGCATATAACCAGTGGCTTTCTGGGATAGAGGGATATATAAGCTAGAGAAATAAGAGTGGGCTTGGGCTTGAGTCCATGTGGACACTCTTTACACCGTATGAGTGCACTTTGATGTTCAGACATGGACCAAGGCTATCTCCAAGGCCTACGGGAAGGGGAAGAATCTGGGCTTTTAGCCTTGATTTTAGCCTATATTTTAGCCTAGATTCTGTATTTAGTGCAGGCCTGATGTTTACTTGGGATGGACAGCTGTTTGTCACTTGGCTCAGCTACCTCTATGTTTATCAATTATGTTTGTGGGATTTGTTCATTAGGGAACCAATATGGTGTACAGCACAACCTAGGAGCCTACCTAGAAAGGATCCATGTAGCCCTTGTAGAGGACAGTGATCTCTTAGGTAGCCAGAATTGAATGTGTCTATATACACTGCAGACTAATAACTCGGGTAGGACCAAGTCTTCTACAGGATCCAAGCTTCTACATTTAGATGCCTCTCTGCACATGAGCTGGGTGTCTGAATCCCAGTCTGGTCTATGGAGTCTAAAGAGAGATTTGGTTGACTGGTCACTGAATTCATCTGTCCATACACAAGTGTTGTGTAACCATGCCATTTAAGATGCTGCAGGGTGTCCTGCCTGACCTCCTAGCTGCCAATCTAGGAAATCACAGCTCTTCTGTGGGGCATGTGCCACCTTTACCTCCTCTATGTGTGTGTTTCAGGTACCTTAGGGTATCTCAAATAGCATGGAACACTTAAACACAATTAACCATGCCCTAAGTCTGGATTGAGGTGAATTGCCATTCAGACACTGTTTATGACATTGAGAAGGTTTCCCTTAGCTGCAGGGCCGCTTTCAACACCTATGTGTGATTATCTGAAGATTATATGTCTTAATGTAAAGTTGAATCTTGCCCTGTAAATGATAGTTTGATTGAAGACAGCAATATTGATAGGTGCTAAATCAGAGACCTTGAGCAGTTTTGCCACCACCCACAGAAGTATTTGAAAAGAGAGTGTAGATACAGCCAAGCTGTCCAGCCAGGGACTGGTCAGGTTCAGGAGTGAAACTACCCAGACTTTGATTCAGAGGTGAATGTCATTTCGACTATAATAAGAGAATTCAGAAGTTTGGCTATTAGTTAGAAAAACTATTGTTGTATACTAATTTTATTTTATTAAAGTACTGGAAAGGACTACATTTTCAGTTGAAAAACATGACCTGAAACTGAGCTAATCCAGTTAACACCTATTTCATAGAAATGCCACCCACTAAGAGTTTTTCTGAACAAGATCAAGAATCAATTTTTCAGTGCTCACATTAACTATAATGGCAGGTTCTTAGCAATTTTACTCCCTTTCAATGGTTACTTAACTTTGATGGCATACTGAACGCCCTGAAAAATCTCAGATGTGGCTCAACCATCTGGCATTATATTATACATTTTAAAAGGTGTATTTAAGACCTTCTGTGGCTGGAATAACACTTCTGTGGAGCTAGTGCTCTCATCTGTGTTCCAAATCCATCACATTATTTTCTTATGAGGCCAGAGCTACCATCACTAATTAGGCCTTTTATTTTGTTTTACTAGATTATCTGGTTTTTAACTTTAAGATCTCCTTGGCCGACCAACAACTTGGATGAAGTTATCTGAATAAATTCATGCCAGCTCTCAGACAAAACTAGCAGAGTTGATTTAAGATTGCCCCCTTTCCAAAATGTCAAAAGCAAAGTTTTCTTTCTTTCCCAAGAGCCATGAACACCAGTTTGAACGTTGCAAACCGGACCTCATCAAGCCGTGTTTTGCTACTTTGCCAGTTTTTTTAGCTTACTGTGAAAGGAAACTGTTACATTATGAATGTTTGATTATATGCCATTTCCAGAATTTGCCACTGTGTTATGATAATGTGATCTGGCAGGGAGTACATGATGTTCCTTTTTTATATGAGTCAAATGGTAGATATTAATCTGAACCAATGCCTTTGCTTTCCCATCTCCTTCACATTTTAGAGAAATATATACATTACTTGGTGTACTCTGTGAAGGAGGCAAGTGAATACAACTGTAAATATGATGAGTGAGTTAGAAAAGCACATATACCAGAGGAAGATGATAGAATGAAAACAAGTTGCTGTACCTAATGGGTTACAATACTTAATTTTTTTTTATCCTGAATGTTATTAACAACAGTAGATGAACTTCAACGGGTCTAGGAGTTGCATTTGGCTCAGCTTGTTCTGTCTCCCCTGCAATCTCCTTAAAGTAATGAAAAGATTTATTCATGTCTAGGTTGCTTGTAAAATCACTTCGTTACTGTCTGCTTTGGTAACTCCAGCCTGCCTCCTTCCTGGGTTTAGAACTACTCCAGCAGAATTTCGTTTTAGAATTTCACACCAGAGGGTATGAGAGTTTTTTTGAAGAGATATCTCAAAAAATAGAAAGTAACTATTTGAATTTTTATGTCACAGCTTCATATTTGCTGATATTATGACCACTGGAGGTGCCTGCTGAAGGTCACTTCCACTCTTCCAGGGCAAGGAGCAAAATCTGACTAAATATCCCTCATACAGCTGGTGGGGAAGATGGAGCAATCCCTGAGCTTGCCTGTTGCTCTCTCCTGGATCCTTTTTTGTTTGAGGCTGTTCTGGGCACAAGAAGAAGGTACAGATCTGGTTCTTCTCTCTGAGTGTCCTGGTTTTGAGAACCCTTTTTTTTTTTTTTGCCAGTGTTTATCTTGGCCTGATATTCTCCACTGATGCTGAGCACTGTCTGGAACCTACAGGTGCTTTGAAAAAACAATTTCTACAATATTTAAAAATTCCAGGCATGGATTGCACTTTTGACTTATTTCTTTTGTGATTTTGAACAAAAGGAACAATGACTGCTTTGCTGTGTACTGAGTTTCTTGCTGTAAGTGCATGAGCTGTGCCCAAGGCCACCTACCAGACAGCCAGCGTAAGGCTGAGTTGAGATCCCAGACTGCACAGTTTCAAACAGTGATGTTGCTTGCACAGAAGCCAAGCTTTCCATGTTGTCCATTGCAAAGTGCTTCTGTGCATGCCTGGGAGCTTGATCACAGCCAGCAGAAACTCTGTGTTCCAAAATGAGCTACATCTACTGAGTGTAGGTACCACTTCTCCTGAAGGGTTGCTGGAGCCTGTTGAAACACTCCCTCAGATTTTGGAGGGATTAAAACCTGTCCTGATTTGCCCATTGTAGGAAACAGTCTGAATCCTCTTCACCCTTTCTTCAGACTCTACTTTGTGAACTTACTGACTGTGGGCATGGCAAAGAAATAATTTCTTTGAAAGTTTTTTCCATGCACACTATAGCTGAACAGTATCATCAAACGTAGCTCAACCACCACATCAACAAAACAATGGTATAGTTCACATTCCTTTGCAGCAGTGGTTTGGCATTCAAACTGTGGACAACCTTTGAGATATTATTGAAATCTCCCATTTTTTTACTACTGAAAAAAAAACAGGAGAGAGGGCAGGTCTGTGAATACCACTAGCTCTGTGCTGAGATAAAAATACTAGTGTGACAGCATGCAAGCTGTATTTTTTCCTTCTTCAAATGTATGATACTGGGGTTTTTTTGCTTGAAGTAGCATGGGGTTTTATGCTGCAGTTTTATAGAGAGCAAATTCCCTTTTCTGTACAGAATAGGGTACCTCCTAGTAAATAATGCATTTGCCATTTCAGACCAGCATTAAATAATTATCCTCTTAAATAAAAGCCTGTCTTTGATTGAACTTGTGAATATCTTAAAAAAAAAAAAGAGTTATTTTTCAGTATTACATTTGCTTCAACATCCAAATACACACTAGAGAAAGATCATTGTTCTCTAAAAAAAAAAAAAAAGAAAGCAGACTTATGCCGAATACTTCTCTATTATGCAAAAAGCCTCCAAAAGAAAGAAAGAGGGAGGTCAGGATGGTGCACTTGACCCAGTAAGAAAGCTGAAAAAAACCAAACAAACCCGGAACTATGGCACAGATTTCAGCAACAAAGATTCCTTATATGAAGTATGGGCAAGATTTCTTTTCCGTATAAACCTATTCGGGTTTGAAAGTAGCTCTATTGATTTCAGTAGTTTCCACAGACCTGTACCAGTTCTTTGTCCTGTGGGAGTTACAGGCATTAGATAAATTATTAGTACATGTCAATGCAAAAAGTTAGAAAAGGAATAAATAGCAAATAGCTAAATGCGCTCCCTTTAAAGTGGAACTGGTGACTGCAAAAATATTTATGCTGTGAGAAAGGTCTGCTTGCACAACTCCATGGGAGACCTTGCTTTTAACCTATTCAACAATTTTGTGTTTCTTGGCTCCTGATTTTAATGTCTTTGGAGTCCAACAGACTATGCCTGAAAAGCTTTTAGAAGAAGAATGTCAAAAAGGCCCCACCTCCAGCAGGGACTCTGAGCTTCCTTCCAGGTGTGGAGGGTGAGCTACCTGTAGGCTGAGGCCATGAGGGGCTGAGCTGGCCCTGCTTCTCAAATGAGGGGCGGATCCTGCAGAAATTTCTAGCGGGAGAAGCTGAGGGACTCTGTGGATGCAGATCTCAAGGAAAATGCATTTGGAACTATACAGAAGGATTGATGTTTCTGTGTCATAGGTAATTTATGTGTTATCATTAACATTTTTCAATATGTTTTTAATTTTCTAACCTAAAAATCTAAAAAATATTTTAAACAAGTCTTTAGAACTTCTCTTTTTTTTTTTTATATTTTGCTTCTAAGTTCTATCAGAAATCAATAAATAGTGTACTTCAAAAATTGAACAAAAATCATACCCATACCTGAAGTACTACAAAAAACCAGAACTAAAACTGTGTAGCAAATTATAAATGTAAAGCTGTGTCAAATGCAAAGTAAAAGCTTCTCTAAAAATGCCTCACAGAAGACTGAAGTGTTTTAAACAAGATTCTTTTCCTGACAATTTTTGCGATGGTAATATTCTTAAGGGTTTATGTTAAGGTTCATTTGATTCTATTTCTTTAATTAGCCGAAACATCTACTAAAGATATGCATGCAACAACTTTCAATCAGGAAATTTAAATCACAGTATCTTGTTGTGTAGACATTTTGCTATTTTAATATACAGTTAAGAAAGCATAACAAGTCTTTGTTTCTAGAGAATATTATAATGCAGTGCAGCAGGCATAGCCTCCCTTATTTTGGGAGTAAAATGGCCATGAATATATTTGTTCTTCAAAGAAAAGTCCATCAAATATGCTTTATTTATCCTCATGAGCGTGTGTGCCTGTATATATGGGCTCCTACTGACCATTTTGGGGGGAACATTCTCAGTTGCTCTGAGTTATCATAATTCCCTGAGATATTTTTGTCAAAAGAGGTCAAATTATTTCACTGAAAATACTTAATTACAACAAAATATTTACATTTATTTATGTAAAGGTGACAGCAAAAAGGACATACTAGCCAGCTCCTCCTCTAACTCATTCCAGACATATTAAGCAGCTAGGAGGAAGGAAGCAGGAGTTCAGTGAGGAGTTCAATGGGTAGTGGCACTGATTACTAAGTCTGATGGACTGAATACAAGACGTTTTTTACTTTTTTGTGTTGTGTTGTTCCAACACCTGACACTACTGGAGCTGATGGAAGTTTTTTCCACTGACTTTTACCTTAGAGGGTACAAGTGTACTTCCAAGAGAAACTCATGGGGGTCAGGCTTGTTATCCTCATTTGTGTTAAAGGCTCAGCTTCATACTTTTTGATTTCTAACACTGATTTCAGCAATAAGAGAGAGAAAACATTTAATGTGATTTGGGAGTGCCATTAAATGTGGAAATTATGGGAATGGCATCCACTGACTGCAGAAAGTTTGGAAAGTAGAAAAAGGAAATATCACACTTTGATAAAACATCTATGAGGAAAAGGTCTCTCAAGCAAGACCAGCTCAGAAAGCCTAAAATAGAAAATATCATGAAGCTAATGACCTGTATTCATTAGTTTTTATCTGGAAATTTTGGAGGCTTGTTTTCCTCTTCTTAGCTTTATTAGAGGGGTTTTTTTGCCATGCTAAGAATATTCTAAAATGTCTAGAAAGAGGCAAATGCAGCATCGTCAAAACAGTCTCATGAAAGAAGATTGTCACAGACTGATATGCAGTGATCTTTGTCTTCTATACTTTTTTTTCCTTCCTTTTTCTTGCTCAGATGAGGAATTGTAATGGAGCTATTGCCTGACCAGCATGGAAATGGGTAGATTTAAGATTCATGAAATAAACCCACTCATCTTTAAATAGGGTTATTATGCACTAAGTATGAGGTTTGGCCCCTGAATAATTGGACTTCGGTCTTCACCAACACACACCATTTCATGCTCATGGCAGAGCAATCTAAGAGTCTTGCTTCAGCAAAGAGAGAAAGAACTGAGCTCATAGCTCCCTTTGCAGCTAAAAATACTGTGCTGCCACATGACATTTTTTGGCAGGGAGCTGGAACATATTCATTTTGCAAGGCAGGCCGGTGGCACTGTATTTGTACGGCTCACAACCACTCTGCAGAGACCACCCTCTTTTTCTCTCTACAAACACCCTCCCTGCACCAACCTTCGCCAAGGAATGTGAATTTCTTCCCCAAAGAGTCTTTGAACAGCAACTTCTCCAAGTGGCACCACTGGCCCTTCCCATAAGGATAAGCTAGCTGAAGTTTTCCTCAAAGGGTGGCTTCCAACAGAGGAAGTGTTTCCAAGAACAGTAAACACACCAAGTTTTTGCCCACTGCACCAAAAGTCTTGTTTCAGAAAATACTGTGTTGTTAAGGCTGATTTCAGTATGTCACACGTGATTACACAACATAACGCAGTGCAAAGATGTGAGACAACTAAACGACAAAATGCTGGCTCTGAATCAAACATGTAAAGCACCTATTTTCAGCTCTACCATCTGCTATCAGTTTGCACAGTGTCTTTCCCAGCTGAAAACACAAGGCAGATTGGCACAAATAGAGCATTCCTCTGGCTGGTCACACACTGCAAGATATAAATTTTTTTCCTCTTGTGACCAGCCCATCTCTCTCTTTATTTTTATTTTTTTGTTATAATGAAGTAGGCTGGTTTGTGCAATCTAAATCATAATAAGCTAAAAACCAATCCTCTAGAAGAAAAGTTCCAAGCAAAATAATGATACTGCACTTCCTCCTTCCAAAAAAAAAAAAGCATGCAGAAATTACCTGATTACAAAGTTTGGCTAAAACTTTTTTGCTGAAAGTTTTTCAATGGTGACCCTTTTCCAATTGCTCGATAGTCTATGAGATCATTAATCTACTGTCATCAACTGATAAACAGGGAAAAGTTAAAGTAAATTCTTTTAGTTAGCAAATAACTGTGCAAAATAGTCACTTTGGTGTATTTAATGTGGAAAAGAGCAAAGAGAAACAGAACAAACCAAATAACATCTAAGTTCTTCTGTGGAGGCAATGTGCCCCCCAACCATTTACTAATCAAGGTGCTGACCGTTCCTTTAGAATAATCTGATTATTCCTTTAGAGTCCTGATTTGGAGAGAGGGAACTGATACATGAAATTCTTTCCTTTTTAATAAAGATGAAACCCACTTGGACATTTGTTGCTTCCTTCCCTGAATAAATAAGATGTTCCTGAGTTAAAACCCTGTCTCTGTTGACTTCACTGGAGCCACGATCTCACCCCAGCAATTATTCTAAAAACATTACTCATTTAATAAGCATACCACACTAATTCTCTACTGTTTCCATATGAGTGTCTCCCAATGCCAATGTAAACCCACTGCACAAAGCTACATTAGAGCAATATTTATGGTTGAGATCTTAACACAAAAGTCAGGAAACTCAGAGTTATGGTTCCCCCAGCCAACCATAACCAGAGGTAGCTTTAGTGTTTTGCATTACTATGTCTATACTCCACAACCTATGTCCAAATACCATGACTGAGTTATAGCTGCTCTGGGAACTATAGCTTTGGATTTTAGTATATTTTTGCATTTAAATTCTCAACACAGGTCATGAAAACTGTGAAAGTTATCGTTGCATCAGAGGTTAGTGTCTCTAGTTTGCTGTTCTTGGTTACTGCTGAGGGTGCCATGGGAGAATGGTAAACTCTCCCTGTGGTGTGGGTGATGGGAAGCCTGAAGGTCTCATTTACTTCGACAAACAAAATACTTCAGCTGCACTAATAAGGTATATAGGGATTAGCTTTTCTACAAGCTTTGTATCATTCAGCAGATACTCTGGAAAGGAGCAAGGGAGCTAATAGGATTTGACGGAGATTACTTAACATGATTCTAATTCTAATATCCAATTAAGTTGGTCAGAGACAGGGAAGAATAAGCTGCTTTTCTGTACATTTTATACTGTGTTAGGAAAATGCTGTATCATCACTTGAAGGAAAATGGGACAGTTTTCACCAGGTGTCCTTAGGAACAAATGGTATGAGATCTGAAGAGAGAAAGTTTGCACAGCGGGCAGCCCTAACCAAAATGGATCACAGTGGTGTGGGATACTCTGCCTTCTGCAACAAGACCTCTCTAGCTCAGATCTGTGGCTGTTCTAGGGCAACTTTACCTGTAACCTACTGGGTAGTTAGTGTGCAGTTTATTTAAATAATTTTTTGGTTATACATATTCTGCAGGAAGGACTGAAAATATATTTAATAGGTTGACAGTAACTAGAATTTGATGCAGAGATTTACAGTAAATTTCAGGTAATTTTTATAATGTTTCTCAAGGATCATGAAATTGAACTTTGAGTTTACAAAGCTAGCTGACTCAGGAGTGGGTCATGGCTTGAATGCCAAAGAGGAGCAGCAGAGGATAGAAGCTCTTCCCTCAGACTGTTGTGGCAGTGATTGGCTAGAACCAACTAGTCCAGCTACAGAGAGAACCGAATAGCTAAAGGTTGCTAGCATTTCTCTATAATAAACACTGGAGGAAAAGAAATTACTTAGGTATGTATTTCCTCAAGTAAGAAGTTCACAAACAGAACCAAGCTATGCTGCATTTCTTGGACTGTGATCGCAATTTGTAATTGTTAGTGAACATGGCCACTTTTCTAAGGCAAGTTATAATCTTGTCTGTTGGGGAAATGATCCAACCAAAACAGAGCATGATAAGTGGAAAGAGAACTGCGTGCCTACTAGCAGCCACTCCAAATCATCACCTTTGTTTGCTTTCAGATGTTATCAACATCCCACTGCAAGGATGAATGAAGTGATACATCTGGCTCATGGACCAAAACATGAACAGTGTTTTCCCATGCTCTTAACAGATGCCAGCAGCAGCATACAGCTGAACTGGCCCTTCCAAAACCTAATCCCTTTCAAACATGGTTGCTGGTATGTTCATACCTCATGCTTATATATCTTGGCCTTTAGTTTTACATATTGAATTGCTTGGATAAGGTCAATATGTACAGCAACAAAATTCTCTCTGACTACAAAAGTCCAGCTGCTCCTGCTCCATATTTCAACCAGCTTCCCACTCTGTCTGAATATAGTAATGATATAATTGGATTGCATGGGAGCAAAAGTGACCATTGTGAGGCCAGGTAGTAGAAATAATTTGCTTTGTGCACATGTATTTCTTCAGTGTATTTGGCAGCAACTCTAAACAGATATCAGGCAAGAGTTAAAGCCAAGTCACGTCACAGAGGACTTTTGCTCAACCAGATCAGAGAGCAGTACTTACCGCAGATGAATTTACCACCATTGCTCCCCTGTACATATCAATGTGGTGTATGTGCAGTGCTATGTCTAAGTGAGTATGCATGTGGACAAATCTTCTGTTTTCCTGTAGCCAATAGCTTGGGAAAGGGACAGAACTAAGCAAAATTTATCAAAAAACCTGGAGAAAGAAAAAAAAAATCAAAACAAGCTATTTTTAGCGCTGTATAAGCAACATTTCAATTGTTTTAAAATAATATTTATTGGAGAGAAATTTAAATATAAACATATGGACATAATAGTACTTTGCAAAAGGTCTGCCTGTGCTCTGCTGAACTGTTGGATAAGCAGAGAAACAGTAATTTTATACTCTTAAGAATAATGAAAAGGAATTAAAATTGCTTACCAAGCTATAAATTAATCTAGAGGTACAGTATAGTTCTTGCAAACTGTTTGTTATCTCATTCTTCCCAGTTCACTAGGATGTTTGCAAAGCCAAAATTCTAGTATGTATCACAGAACTTTTAAAGCAAGTTGGAATTAGGTGTAAACATACTTTTCAGTGTTACTTCTGTTGCTGGAAGGAGATAGATGATGTTGCCATGGGAGCAGGTTACCTAGCCCACTGGTTATTCAGATCACACTTTTAAAGTAATTTCCTACAGATCCTTTGAATTCTGGATGTCTCCTGATGCCAGTTTACGTGAACCACTGATTTTGGTTTTGGATTTTAAGAAAAAGACACTGCTTATGTCCATATCTGTTATGAAGTAAGGTTTTGTAGTGGGAACTAAAATCAGAAGTGACCCTTAGAGAGGCATGGTAGCTACCAGTTACAGCTTAGCTTGATGTAACCAAGAGCAAGATGCATGTCTCTGCCCCTTCATTTTCCATTATTTTCTTTTGCATGTATGGAGTGTTTTGCATACTGTGACCTCTCAATTAACGTTATTTATGTCTCAGTAAATTACCATGCTACCTTTCCAGATGTCCTAATCCTTTATGTAAATGTACTTATTAAACCCAGTCACCAGCCTCAGTGAAACCTGCCAAATCCACTGTGTCTGGGCTCACACACTCCGTAGACTAAGCTTTATTTGCATAAACTTGTTCTGTAAGTGTAATCTTACTTATCATCTGCAGAGTTAAAGTTTCACTAATGTATATCCCTGACAAATCAAGCACAGATGTAAGTGTTTCCCCCCAGGCTCAGCCTGTCAATTCACTGCTACCCTTGTATCTTCTCTCTGCTCCTTCCTCTAATCCCTCCACCATCCTCCCCCAACCCTGCAAGTGTTTTTATTACCAGTAGTCGTTCAGAATTGTTTATGTAGATACATTGCAGGTACTAAACAGGACAGTGAACATTAGTCATTTGGGCTTTTCCCTTTAGATGAAACTGTCTCACAAAATAGCATTGGCCTGTAATTCTGAGTGTCTGCTTGCATCACCTGGAAAAATTTGCTCTGCCAGTCCCCAGGTGCCAGACAGATTGTTGCAGTTTGCCAGGTGATGTGCCAGATGTTCCAGATAAGGAGTGAGCTCAGTAAATGCTTAATGGAAGCTGGCAAATGCCGCAGAGCAGCCAAGGAAAATTCAATCAGACATCAGCAGGGAGGGGAGTAACTCCGTAAAACCACCAGAAGGAAGGGGATGATGGGGTGAGGAGATGATTCTTCATATTCCATTGTCTGTGAGAAATGAAAATTCCCTCCCAGTCATAACAACAGTAGATTGAAAACCTAAAGAAAATTTGCCAGCTCTTGAACTTTTTATGAAAAGGAGGAAAATGTTACTTTTGAATTCAGAGGGTGTTGGCATACACTGGGTTTGTTTCTGATTACTTTAAGTTCTAAATATGTTTCCTTTGCTGGTACCCACTTGCTATTTATTTGGCTTTAGTCTTTGATCTCCCTTATGCTGGCACATCATAAAAAATATATTCCTGTTTGAGTTCTATATTATGCAGTTAGTCTTTGCTTGTTATGTTCACCAGGCTGGTTGCACGTACAGAATAAGACTCTCTTTGTTTTTGATAGACTCCAGGTGTTTATCACTATAACTTACTAATGGATTTGACCACAGAATATGCATGCAAGAAGCAAACTGAAAAACTAATGACAAAATTACTGGTTTGATAATTCAATGGCCTTCTATACCATAACCACAGGAACCACACACGTGCATGCATGCATGCACACATGCACATTAGGGTGAGTTTTGTAGAAGCAAACGTATCTTGCTTATTGAGTTTTCTTGAGAAGTTTTGCTTCAGATTTGTCACTGATTTTTCTTTTAAAGCTTTCTAAATTTTAGCCCTGCTCGTTCAGCTCCACATAATAGTGCATTTTATGAGTGTCCCATGTCTAGCTGGGTGCTGCTACTTGTCCCTTGCAATTCCAAGGAAAGAGAGCATTCCCATCAGTCTGCCCAGCACTGACAGCTCCACCTAACATGTTTAATCTGCACTGAAATAGCTTGGGGGCTTTAAATATTGACTTAGTATCTCAGATGAGGAGCCACAGCTTTGTATATCTCTTATTAACCCCACTGCTTTACAATAGCCAAAGAACATAAACTTTTGTGATGGGAAATCATAGAAATTCCACTTTAAAAAAAATCCTTATTCCTATACATACTACCAAATGAGAATTGCCTGTTTGTAGAACAAAGCTCTGTGGAGCAACTTCACTCTTACCTGAGGTCTGTTATAACTCTTGCAAAATACACTGCAATGAAAGCTGATTTGAATTTTTCTTCATACGTTGTATACAAATCTTTTCACTTTGGTGTTCAGAATCTTTTCCCTTGTATGCATTATTTAATTATGTGAGATTTTAAAGGTAAATCTCAGATTAGCTCATCGATTAAGGTTAATGAGTGAGTCCCTTAAGAAATGCAAAGTTTATCTTGGTTTCACCTAAACACAAATAGTTTAAAAATTAAGCTGCATAGATTTATTCTATATGTGCCTATACATGCAGGTGAAATCACAAACACGTGAACCTTGTATGAAACTGATTTTATCTAGAGGTTATGAGTGACCTTGTTTTAATTAGTGTTACAGTTAGGTCATGTTGATTTCACTGGGCTATCAGGGGTAATGCAATCATTCCTCACAGACAAATTTTCATTTTTTAGTTCTATTGTTTGATGATTTCCATATCTTTAAAAATAGGGATGCCTTTTTGAGTCTAAACGCGATGCAGTAATTACTGGTTTCACAAGAAAAAACTGAAACTCTTAATTCCAGTATATGCCTATGTTCTTTGAATTTTACACTGAGCTTAATGTAATTGTCTAAGAACCAGAGCAGTGCTGAAGTTTAAAAGCATATAGAGAAGATTCTGAGGGTAGATTTATCACACTGAGGTCCAGATTTACCCCATTTACACCTGCTAAATATTAAACAGTGATGTTTTGCTATTTTTATCATTGGCTGCTGGAGAGGTTTCTCTCAGAGGTCAAACATGCTTGCTGTGTTGCTTACTTAGTTCTATTGCCATGCTGCTGCAGGGTTTTATCTAACACCCATGGGCTTCTCAGGCCATTTCCATTAGGAGAAGAAACTGATGCGGCAATTCAGCATGTTAACAAGGAATGCATGCAAATCCTGTTTTGAGGAGCATAAGGAAAATAAATTGCAACAGTTTCCCTGCAAATAGCTTGTAGGACTGTCTTTATACTGGTTCCTAAACATTTAACTGCCACAAATGCTTTTCTGCCTCTCAAAACAGCCACTTTGCTTAAACTATTCTCCTGGTTCCCAAATTCTGATTTGATTCCAAGTCTGAGTCCAAGTTTGAGTCCAAGTCTCAGTCCCCTCCAGCTTCACAGCTTCGGTTTTGGACATGTCCTGATGATCTTGTCTCAAAAAGTGGCTGCCATTATTTCCAGCTACTCATATAGAAAATTAATTCCTTAGACATGAAGGAAGTTAGATTAGCCTCTGGCTCCTCTGCTATCTGTAGATCAGGTACAGCTGAAGGCAGCTACTATCATTTGCAAAGGAGTGGAAAAGGAAGGTGCAAGAACCAATGCACTGAAGGAAATGGTAAAGGAAAGATATAGCATGTTGAGGTTGAGGGCATGGAGCAATGACAACTGCTCTTAGGTCCATGTGATCCAAAACAAAATAATGTATAGAAGGCAGAACTATGAGGCATAAAAGGAAAGAAAAGCAAGTGCTTACCTGTCTGTTTTTACACTGCTTTAAAATACTTTTTTTTGTTGTTCTTGGGAAAGTAAAGTTCTACTCAAAAATGAAAAAGCAACAATAGCAATTGCTATTATACAACATACTGCACAGCACTATCAATCCCAGCTTATGTTCCTTCCTACCATGACAGTTTAATTTAAAGGAGAAAATCTAATTTCCTGTGCTGATTGTATATCCAGTTAATTCCAAATTCTCAAGTAACAGTTAAAATTCTTGACAATTAATAGAGAAGGCACAGCTCTGCTGGTATAGCTTAGACCCATTCTTACTGGGTCACTGAATAATTTAGCTTGGAAGGGGCTCCAGAGGTCTCCTGATCCAGACCCCTGTCTCAACACAGAGCCAACTTAGATTGTGTTGCTCGGGACTTTGTCCAGTCAAGTTTTGGTAGCTCCAGGATCAGAAATCCCGTACCTTCTCTGGGCCCCTGTTTCAGTGTCTGACCACTCTCACGTTAAAACTATTTTCCTAATATCTAATCAGATTTTTTTCATATTATAGCAAGTGCTCTTTGTTCCCTACCTTACTGCTGAGCAACTCCAAGGAGAGCCTGGCTCTGTCCTCTCTGCACCCTCCCATTAGGTAGCTGAAGCCAGCAGTAAATGCCCCATGACCATCTCCAGGCTGAACAAGCCCAGTTCTCTGCACTTCCTCCTGCACCAGGGGCTCCAGCCCTGACCATCCACTGTCTCGCTGAAGTATGTCAATGTCTTTCTTGTACTTGGGAGCCCATGGGTGGACACAGAACTCCATTGTAGGCTATGCTAGTGTGAACTTCTTGGTGGAAGGACTATTGCTGATGTCTAAATTTCCTTGCTTAGAGATTGGGTGTGAATACTCTGTTGTGTCCTTACAGAGGACACAATGTATTAGGCTGTGTACCAATTTCCCCAGAAAGGAAACTCAAGACTTACAGGTTTTATGGATCTGCAGATCATTCCTGTAGGTAGGTAGTCTGCTATACACAGACCAGGTGTTTAACCTGGACAGTGCTTCCTCGTATCAGAGGGAGTCAACAAAGAGGTCAGCATAGATATAGTCTCTGCTAATTAGTAGTGTTCACCCCTTTTCCTATCAGATTATAAACTAAATGCCAACAAAATTCTTAAATTTAAATCAACTTTAGAAAATATAAATGTCAACAACAAAGAAACCTAAGTACCCCTTCATTTAACAGCCCAGGAACAAATATCTTGTTCCTACACAGGAAAAATCAACAAAATGTGTCCCCCAAGCTCATTATAATTAGAATCATACCTGTACTTAAAGGATATTGTCAATTGAGTGTGTGGGATATGAAGACAATATTTCATTGCATTAATTAGTGTCAAATTTTGCAAGCCCACCCCAAATGCCTTATCCAATGGGATCCTCTCCAGTATCATAAGCTAAATTTACTGAAGAGGTGTTATTTATTTGCCAAATACATATCTGCTTTTTGAACCTCTAGTTGAATTGCAGATGCAAATGAATGTCTGATATTTGATTGCTGCTGAAAATTTTGAATACCTGTGACTAAATTTTCCTAATGGATATGCATTTTATAAACATCAGTACAGAGAGTTTTTGAAAATGCACTGCTAAATCTCCTTAAGGTAGGCATCAGCTAGGCTGTTAAAGACTTAGAAGATATTTCCCTGAACAAATTCCACTACCTCTTCACTATGAGGGTGGTGAGACACTGGAGCAGGTTGCCAAAAGAAATGGTGGTCCCCCACCACTGGGAGTGTTCAAAGCCAGGCTGGATGGGGCTTGGAGCAACCTGGCCTAGTGGAAGGTGTCCCTACCCACAGGAGGGAAGTTGGAGTTAGATGGTCTTTAGTCCCTTCCAACCAAAACCATTCTATGATTCTTTAGAGGTGAGAATGTGTCAACTATAAGTAGTATTTCAATAACTATTTATAAAGGAAAAGGCTTCTGCTTAGTTTGAAAGGAACAAAAAAATACTGTATATATCCACTTTTACATATAACAGGCACCATTTACAAGGGAGTATTTACTGCTAGCTATCACATATACTTAGTCACTTCTCTTAAGCTGTGTGACCCTGGGTAATGGTTGAATTTACACTGTTAAGTGGTACGTGCCCTGTGAGATCTGATATGTACGGGGGTTTCCAACAGTGTCAGGTGCTTGGCATTCTTGTTCCTCCTGTCATCTGGAGTGGTGGTTATGGAAACCTGGAGGCAAATTAGAAAATAACAGCTTAACACTTACATCAATGATGCCATCAAACTGAATGATTTAGGTGTCCTGGACAAGGAGAACCCACTCAGCTCTCTCTGCAGCACTGACAGAAAAATGTATTTTAGTTATGAACTTTAAGACAAAGAAGTTTTCAGATAGTCTTTTCAAGAGCGAAGTGTCAGGAGCTCAAGACTATGTCAAAAGCCGTATAATCAAGCCTGCACTGTTGCTTTTTAAATTCCAGTACTTATGCAGCTTTGCCCCTTGCATATCTTCACAGTCAATTTTTTAGATTTGTCAAAGATGGGACTTCAGAGAAGGAAGTCCTTTTGATAATTTTAGCTGCAACACATCAGAGAATAGAAATCCCATCATTTGAATAAAAGTATAGCCTTTATAAGGTCTGGTGGCTTGTGTTGGCTAAATACTGACCTTTGGGTACCCTTTGATTGTGACTTGTGGCTCTAGGAATGCACTCTGTGTTAGGCACTGCTGGTGGGTAGCTCAGGATCTGAACCTGGACTGACAATAGGCAGGGTTTTCTCACCTCTCATGGATAGGTCACCCACAGTTTGGTTTAATGTTTCCTGTTTTTATACTTAGTCTTCACATTTTAAAGCACTTTTAAGGCTGACAATAAATGAACACGTGAGCATCTCAGTTCTTTGGCTGAAAAATGGCATCTTGATACGTAAAAGATGGATGGCAATTGCTACGTGCAAACCTAAAATACCTGAAGAAGCATAAAAACCAAGGAAATGGTTTTGATGAGCATATGACTAGTGGACTGCCTGCTGCTCTTGCTTGCTGCTCTAGACAAAGGGTTGTGAAGTCCTTATTTCACAAAACTAGAAGCTTATGCGGTCATGGAACGTAAACAGCAGAGAACCAAGTTATTTTTAAGGGAGGGAGGAAGGTCATTAGTTAGTCATGAGTCTAACCCTGGTGACCCAGACTGCCTATCCACAGCCTGGTGGCTGTCACTCCTCTTTGTCTCACCCTTTCCCAGCAGAAACTGCTACCGGCTGCAGCATCAAAGTGTCCTGGGAATCACTGTCCTTCCCCACTGCCAGTCAGAAGAGGGCTCAAGAGGGCTCTGGGGTCTCTGTCCACCCTAGAGTAGGAGACCCTACTCCAAGGGTAGGCCTTGGGACTGGTGGAGGACCCTATCCTGTCAGGTGCCCAAATTTCAAGCACATTTCAGCCTTCTGTAGTTTCTCCTTTGAGGAAAAACATGCTGCTGCTGTGCTGGCTGTCAAATATCTGCAAAGGATCCTGGCTGCTTCTGTAGGGCCTTTTGAGTAGCAAGGGAGGAGCAGGGAGAGAATGTTGGTTTTAAAAAGTGAAGGGGAAGCAATATCTGGCAGTAAGCATATCTGGGGGTGGAGAGACTGGTGAAGCGTGCAGGTTGTATTTCTCAGAGTTGAATGGTAACAAAACAGCAGTGGAAACAAAGCATTCTTTAAGGAAATAGAGAAGTAAAACTGAAAGACTCCTTAGTGTAGCATTTTGAGTTTATGAGGCGTTTCCTCTTGCTGATGAATATGGATGGATGAATTTTCTGCACATTGTTATAAATGACTAGAGTACAACTACAAATAGCTGTCTGTTCTCTTGGCTGCAAGTTCCAAACACAAAAATGCAAAATTTAGCACTGGGTTCAGTGTCACATTCCCTGTGAAGCCAATGGAAAAGGTATAGTTTACACTGACATAAACTGTTACCCACAGTCTGGATTGCTAAACCACTAGGGTAAGTAGTGAGAAAATGTATTTATAGACATTTCAATGACATCTAGAAACTTTTTCCCGTGGCTGCATTTCCAAGCATCTTCATTTGCTTATTGTGTACTTTTCTGCAGATGTAACCTGTAGTTGCACAAATCTTTTGGAGAGTCAGTTTTAGCAGAGTAGCAGACAGGTTTCTTATGCATAACAACATATATTTATCAACTAAATATTTCAGATAATTGGAAAAAAAGATTGATAATGGTTAAGTCATCTAGTCCAAGAACTGAGGCAACACAGTGTAACTGGAGAGACCAGTTGGTCTGCTGAAACTCATGATCATTGAATAAACCTTTGAATATGTGCCAAGAATAAATCTTATTAAATTTGTTGGCCAACTTGTTCAATACCAATCACCCAAATAAGCTTGGAAATAGTAACATTTGATCTACACAAAGCCAGGATTAATTTGAGAGGTAATTGGCTTCAGGAGATTATCATAGAAAAATCACAGAATATTCTGAGTTGGAAGTGACCCACAAGGATCACTGAGTCTAACTCCTAAGGGAATGGCTGGTATAGGGTATTGAACCCACAAACCTTGTAATCATTAGCACCACGCTCTAACCAACTAAGCTAATCTTAGGATTACCATGCAAGACCATCTAAAAAGCTGTTTTGTCTTCAACACCATGAATCCTTATGTAGGCACATCAGTGCTCAGTTTACAAGAGTCACCCTTAATGTTCTTTTTGATGACTATAAAAGATGTTCTTTGTGTATCATTTTAAAGAGTATTTTTTTAGCCCTTGTTTATACAGCTCCTTTCCTAAGTTGCTTTGCAGAGGCAGATCTCAGGATGATGTGCAGGGGTTCATTCAGTGCTGCCTAAGAGGATCTAGGGGGCCAAGCTGCAAAAATTGGTCTTCCCACCTCTGTTAGGCTTAGTGAGTCAGACAACTCTGCAGATATAGAAGAGGAGAAACCTCATGAGCATCCCATGCTTGGAGGGCTACTCAGGCAGAATTGCCTACTTTTTGAAGAGGCCCCCAGCTTAGAACCAGCCATTCAGATGTTCTTCATCTTAGAGAAAAATACTTTTTAAACTCAAAATTAATTTTAAAATATGAATATGTTCTCAGAGGGCCTAGGGAGTGGAGGCAAGACGGGGCTAACACAAGCTGGAAATATCAAACAAAGTGTGCATTAGAGTGCACTGTTGGATCACTTGGCTGTTTAATTCCCAGTTATGGGGCAAGAAATCCCTATGCAACACGCAGGAGGGTTTGACAGGAAGCAAGACAGGAGAAAATGAATTGTTGTGTCTTGTGATATGCTGTATGCAAAAGTGAGCCAGGGGTGAAAGGGTATGATGACAAAGCTGTTGGCAATTTAAATCTTGGCTCAGGCATAAAATAAATACATTATTCCTGGTGGTGAAATTGAATGGTGCTGTCATGGATTCATTTTGTCTTCCTGGTGTTTTTCTTGCCCCTTCTCTTTCATCTGACCTATGGCATTCATATCTGCACACCAATGTGTCAAAGTGCTCTTTGAATGTGTCAGGTTGTGAGTGCACTTTAATTGCAAACCAGGCTGCATGTGTTTTATCTGAACTCCACATTCAGTTCCCATTAAAATCTATGAATTTCAGAGGATTTTGTAGCAGGCATTCTAAAGATGGCATTGATTGGGGCATGATGCCATTGGTGCCTCAGTTTTTACATCACTTTGGTGTGTGAAGGGCTGACCAGAGTGGCCAGGAAAGAGGTACAGGATTTTTTCATACAGCCAGAATCAGGGTCCTTAAACTTCACAAGAGGTAACATGCAGCTCATAGGGTTAAAACTAAAAGCAAACCCAGCAATAACTGTGTTTTGGGAACATTACCTTTCCATTTGTATCGCCTATATTTTTTCACTTTCATGGTTTTCTTCTTCACTAGATATTCTTTCTCTCCTTTTTCCTTTATGGTTTTTACATGTTCTAACAATGACACCTTTTGCCATACTGTAGATATTAGTTCAGGGGGTCTCTGACTGCTGGCCTGGCTGCTGCTACAGTGCTGAAGATGGGAACTTCCTCTGGGTGCACAAGAGGTATCCCCTGTTTGCATATGACTGACTCTGCTTGTTCCTAGCAACCTCCCTGCTCTTTTCAAGACATTTCCTTTTCAGTTTGCACCAGTGGCTGGGGATAGAATAAAGAGAGCAGGTTGATAGGGTTTTTTTGATAACTTCTTCCCCCACCCCCATTTGCTTATCTAAAGCTTATCTGAAACCTTATGGGCTGGAAAGTCACAGAATCAGATGTTCTTGGGAGTCCTTTACTGTTTTCTAGGCTTGGTGTGGCTGGACATACCACAGACACAGCCTGTCACACAGTGTTTTGGTAGCTCTAGTTCCTTACAGCCACCTAGAGCCTGGCTATGTATATAAATTAAATGAAATACTGGTGGAATTTGGTAAGCGCTCTGGAGCACAGCCTGCAGCTTTGTGTTTGGCTCACTGCATCTTTTCTGGAGGAAGGCCGACCGCCCCTTGCCAGTCACCGTGGGCCCTCGTTGTTGCTCCTGGGACCTGTGCTCCGAGCCCATGTAGTGGGTTTCTGTGGCTGGGTTTTGGTAGCTGGGCGGGGGGAGCTAAAGGAGTGGCTTCTTTCAGAAGCTGCCAGAAGCCTCCCCTGTCCAGTGGAGCCAATGCCAGCCGGCTCCAGGACGGGCTTCCTGCCGCTGGCCAAGGCCAAGCCGATCAGGAGTAAAAGTAACACCTCTGTGATAACACATTAAGAATAGAAAGGTATTGGGCAGAAAGAATTCCAGACAGGGAAGGGCGAAGTGAGAACATGGGAACAACAGAAGGAGACGCAGGAGGTGCTCCAGGTGCCGGAGCTGAGGCCCTGCAGCCCGTGGTGCAGACCATGGTGGAGCAGCTGTGCCCCTGCAGCCCATGGAGGACCACTGGGGTGCAGAACCCCCTCTGCAGCCCATGGAAAAGCCCATGATGGAGCAGGTGGATATCTGAAGGAAGCTGTGACCCCCTGGGAGGCCCAAGGTGGAGCAGGGTTCTGCTGGGGACCTGCAGCCTGTGGAGAGAAGAGCCCATGCTGGAACAGGTTTTTCTCAGGTAGGACTTGTGGCCCCTGTGGGGGACCCATGCCGGTACAGCTCATTCCTGAAGGACTGCACCCCATGGAGGAGTGACGCACAGGAGAGCAGTCTGGGAAGAACTGCTGCCCAAGGGATGGACTCACGCCGGAGAGGTCCATCAAGGACTGTTTCCCATGGGAAGGGACCCCACGGGAGCAGGGGAAGGACTCCTCTCCCTGAGCAGTGGCAGAAACAACTGACTGTAACCCCCATTCCCCATCTCCCTGAACTGCTGGGGAGAGGAGGGAGAACATGGAAGGAGGGGTAGGGGGAAGGTATTTTAAAGATTGTTTTATTTCTAACTCTTTTGCTCTTATCCTGTTAGTAATAAATTTAAGTGCTATCCCCACTTAGAGTCTGTTTTGCCTGTGAAGGTCATCGGCAAGTGACCTCTCCTAGCTCTTATCTCAACTCATGAATCCTGAGCTGTTTTTTTTCCTCTCCTCTGTCCAGTTGCAGAGGGAGAGTGACTTTAGTGGATACCTGGCATCCGACTAGGGTCAACCCACTACAGCCCACCATTTTGAAGCCCAAGTGTAAAACAGTCTCAATCCCTTGCCTTATTTATATTTAAATTCCTTATAGAATATTTGGTGCCAAGACTGTGGCTGTGTCTTGGTTTCCTATGGATCTTAGTGGAGGGAAAAAAACCCTTTCAGCCATTTTACTAAAAATATGTGAAACAGAATTAACCTGTACCTTGTTAAATTTTATTTTAAGAAACTAAGGCCCTGATCCAATCACAATGAGGTCAGTGGGACACTTTCCACTGATTCAGTGGGGCTTGGATATGGTCCTAAGACATTATTTTCAGAAACAAGGACAGTGAGAAATGTATCTAATATTAGAAATTTATTGTTTATGTTCTTTCTATAATTGAAATGGCCAGCTGTTGTTAAAAGGTTTCCTGTGAGCTCAATGTCTGCATGCTAAATTTGAGTCTGAAGTAAAATGAGAGATGTTGGCTCTTGACAAAAGGCTTTCTGCACCGGGATCCAAGTGGGATGGTGTCTCAGCTATCCTGTTCCACAAGGCACTGCTGCAAGACATTTGTCCAAGTCTTCCATGGCCTCCTCCACAAACATGACAGAAGAAGACTGCAGTCAGTGAGTAGATTTGGACAGGCTGTTTACATATGACACCATCACGGCAGGAATGCATGTAGCTGATCAGATCCACACCTCATTTGTGTTGTTCTTGGACAGACACAACTGAGCCTGCCCTGAAAGTAGCTTCTACTTCTTTGGATTCCTTATGGCCTGAAATATTGAAAGACTGAGACGCTTGCTGTCGACACCAGGTGTACAGACAGCCAGATGGATGGAGACTTGCTGGAGAAGAGGCTCTTTGCCAATATCTTTAGTAAATAGAAGGAACTGCGTGGGTAAGATGGGGCCATTTGTATGCAGCCAATTGGCTGAGGTAATTTTTCCTTTTACAGCTGCTAAATAATGGGGTGAAATTACCATCTGTGTCTACCACCTGTTTCACCCATGCATGGGATGGATGGTGCCTCTAGATAGGATGTGCAGCTTTTGGGATTGGAGTACCAAATCCCAACTGGAAGACACAGAAGAAATGGAAATAGGTGGAAAAAAAGGAACCAGTGAGGGATGGCCTTCCTTTGGGGATGTAAAGGTCCTCTGAGAGTGCTGAGGGTCACGCATTCCTCTGCAGGAAGCCAAAACACACTCAGGGCAGCTCTCAAGAGACAATCAATCTGGCTGGGCATCCAAACACACCCAAATGAGCAGTGGTAATAGGGAGTGGTGGCTGGGCTACCTCAGAGGTATTTGGGCAGGACACAGCCCCTTCCTTGGTGCAGGCTGCTGAGTACTGTCCTGAGAAGCTGAGCAAGGTTTCCTTTCCCAGCCATGGCCGCTCAACACTGCCGTTGCTCGGGACATCAACAGGGGCAAGAAAAGCCTGTGACAGTGACTGCCCCCACCAGCCACAGGGGCACTGAGCCAAGAGCTGCCCAGGAGGTGGTGGTCTCTTCTATTGAGAGTTCACCCCTTCCAAGCTGCTATTTTATTGTGTCTCCCACCTCCCCTTTTGCTCCTCTAAAATCATGTCTGTATAAATCCCTATGTTTAAACCCCTACGCTTGTCTGGTGAGGTTACTTGTTCCTGAGCATTACCAGAGAGTTTTGTAGCTCCCTGAATTCCTGCGTGGGAGGCCTCAGCAAGTACCATTTAAGCAATTTTCACAAGAATACTGGGAAGCTGAATCAGTCCTTGATGCCCAAGAGAGAAGAAACAGTTCAAACATCAGTCCTTTTAAAAAGTTAAATTTCCTCCCATCTCAGAGCAGTCTGGCTGATGCTAGGCAGAAATCAGATGTGCTTTATTTCCTGTGTTCATTATATCCAACTGCATGCTACAGTCAATACCTCTGTTACAACTCTCACTAACATACTGGCTGAAGCCAAATTTTGATCTCACTACAGCTTCACACGTGAATGACTGCATCTACTGCCACTTTATTGAAAGATATGGGATCTATTGGACACACATTGGTATTGGTGAGCAAATACAGACACATAACCAGTCTTACTGGAGTTCGTAATGGCTCACAGGTTAGAATGAACTTCAACATTTGGCCATTAAGCATGGCTTTAATCTCCTTACCTTTTGAACTTATGCTGGTGAAGAAATGCTCTGATATTCTAGAGACATGGCTTCAGTTTTAATAGATTTCCAAATAAAATGGTACATGTCTTACATTTGCTTGCTTTGGATGATATTTTGTAGTAAATATTTGGTATTCAGAGGTTTTTTAAAACTGAATTATTATTACTACAGGGGCATCCAACGCTGACTCAGTGCTCCACCAGGACACTAAAAGCCACAGTGATATAGCGAAGCAGACCCCCCAATAATTACACATATTTTACTCATATAAAATCAACAAATGCAAAAATTGAGATTAAAAATGAGAAAATGTTATTTGATGTCACCAAACCAGTCTTTCACAATAGTTATGCTAAGCAATGTTGCACTTAGCTGATGCAAAAATACAGATACCAGTAAATAGGAATCTCTTTTCACTTAGGTTTCCCCTTACTTATCCTGTATCAGTGTGCATGTTTATATCACATTTTGGAATAATTTTGCTTGCTGTATACAGTCTCAGAGAAATCTTCTCTTCTGATGGAAACGTTTGTTTTTGCACTTGAGAAATGGAAATGGAAGTTTAAACTTAAAACTTTTTTTTAAATATACGGATTTTTTTTATGTTCAGTGTAGACATGCAGAGTGTTTAAACACCACTTGCCTTGGAGCAGTTCTTGAGTGAGACTGATACTAGCCCACAGCCCGTAGATTCAGGTCGAAGTTGTATGTTTGCTTCAGCCAACATTGGGGGGGGGCTGTGATGAAAACCACAGCTCCTCCTTTCTGTTCATCTGGTCACATATCCGCATCTTTCCCTTGTGCTCCCATTACTGCCCATCCAGTAGTGCTGTAGGAGCAAGGCGCAATGGAGGTCTGGATAAGGGGAAGCTGATTTTTAGCTGGATCCATTCCCTGGTCCGGCTCCCTGCAGAACTGAACAAATTACATACAGCTGCAAGGGCACAAGTAGCTTTGAGCAGTTGAAATAGGGGAAAGGGACCACCCCACCCATCCCCTTTCAACACGGCTCATACTGGAATAAAATAATCATGGAACTTCAGCCATAGTCAAGCAAGCAGAATTACCTGCTGAGGCTTGGTTTGTGAGGGAAGAGAAACAATAAAAGTTGAAAGGAAGCTATAGGGTTTGATGAGGTTTGTCTATGTTTGGCAAAGACTTTTTCCTTTCTTAGAGTTTCTTGGAAATGTCTTTAAAACATTCCAGGCTTGGTTTTGCTCCTTAAATACTCTTCAATGTTTTATTTTAACTTTGAAGAGCCAAATTCTTCCCTCAGATATGCATGCAAAAACTCCCACATTAATCAGAAGATTTGTCTGCATATATCCTAAGTGAAGGAGGTTTCTTATTTGGTATGTGCTTTGCTTCCTAAGGAGAAGTCTATTCTGAGCACGAACTTCCTCCTATTCACACAAATTCACACAAATTTTGTGTTTTTCCAACATGGATTGGGGACCAGTTGCTCTCACTCTAGAGGAAGCATTAACATATCTCGTAAGAAGCCCCAGTCACTACAGAAAGATCACCCACAAAGTGTATCAGGACAGTTAAAATTGAGAGTCCTACCCTCTGATTTATGAGAAGTGGTGAAGAGTTAGGAAGAGCTTCACGTAAGAATGGGTAAGACATTAATTCATAGAAAAGAAATTGGTACGTCATATTAGATTTAAAATACAAGGACTGAGACAGTAATGTAGGTCTTTATACTCCTTGATAAAACACTAGTGGACTTAAAAATAGGTTTTCAAAACGAGCTGCTGTTTTGATTTGTAAAACAAGTTAAACCAAACTTGACAATAAGGCATGTGCTTTAGATTTCCCTGGTTTGAGGCACTGTTTACTCTGGCAGATGTATCCTTAAGTGAAGCTTTTTTTCCCCCCTCAAAGCTGTTACATGGTAGACTGATGTTGGCTGACCCTGAAGCAAAAATTTGAAAACAGCACATTTATTTTCCTGCTAATGCTAAACACACATGCCATGCAGCATTTTTTTGGTCTAGATGGAAAATCTTCAAATCTGTACTATTTGTCCCTTTTACCCTGACTTTAATGTTTTCAGGAATATAAAAATAACATAACGAACTTGGGGGATGGGAGTATGTGTGTTTTACAGTGGGAGAGCAGCCTGTAATTTGCAGGCTGCAGACCAGCAGGGCAGATGGGAAGAGCCAACAGGTCAGTCTGGTCCCATGCTGTGCCAGTGACAATAGGCTTTCCCACATGCCTCAGCACCCAGCAAAGCTCCCAGAGTGCTGCTGCCCAACTGGGCAAAATGTTAGTAGACCTATAAATTCACTTCTCTTACTTTCCTTATAACACAGGCATACCAAAACCATTAACCCTTCCGGCACTCAACTCTGTGATGTGGCAGGAGGGTCAGATGACTTACCATCCTTTTCTTCAGTTAGAAGCAAATGTTTAGCCTGTGGCAAAATACTAGACTGACAGTCATCTTTGCTACTACTTGAAACAGCCATTGTGAAAAAATACCACAAAGCCCTGGCAGATAATTGCCTGCAGTATTGGTGACATTTGCAGACAGCTCTGAAGGGAAATTACTTTTTGGAATGGTGGTATTGCTGTGCTCTGTAGGCCCTATGCTACAGAGATTTTGCTGAGGCCATATGTGATTGCCTCTGTTTTAATAGCTTTCATGTAGGTATAAATAAAGCCAGCATACCTGTAGAGCCAGTCAACCTCTGAGACAGTGATTTCTCTCTGATGGTAACCAACTTAAAAGACCCTCTAAGTTGTCCAGGAGTCAGCCAAGGGTGTCAGTGTGGGTTACCAGAAAAAGAAGCAACATGAGCTCCTTGACTAAGTTGCCATTTTTACTTTTGCTAATGGAGCAGTGGTTTGGTTAAAACACTGAGGGTCTGTTCCATGCAGTTCTTGAACGGATTTGACTGGAATGGAGTTCAGCTAAATGGATTAAATTGTTAAACCAATTTAAGAAAGTCCATGTTCAGAGATGAAAGAAGTTGCTTAAATTGGTGCTAATCCTCACATCAGTAAAGAGGGAAAAAAGATTTAAGAAAGAAGGACTTATAAGAGATCATTTCTCTTGATGAAATTTCTAAGTCTTTGCCAATGCTAACTGAAAGGAATGAAAAAAAAAATCCTCTGGAGAGCTTTTAGCAATTAGTTCCTGTTTGCAAAGAATCTGGGCCTGTGCTGCTCTAGGGCTCTCAGCCCAACAATATTTTATTTTTTTTTATAAACTGGACTGCACCTCATTAGAGATGCCCAGCTGTATTTTTCTCCCTCTTTCACAGCCATACACATAACTTTTCATCCTGTCCTTTTCATCACCTACTGCTTCTATGGCAAGTAAAGCAACTAAAAATGTAGCACAAAGAAATCTCTTCCGCATTTATCAGTTTTCTCCTGGTGTTTAGCAGCTGGAAACAGAGGTTAAAGCGGCACCTTGAGACACAATGCCATGACCATCACCCTTGCAGATATTCTGTGTGGATCACAGTTCAAGCAGCTCTGTTACATGGTACCCAGGGACCATGGATCTGTTACACGCAATCTATTATTGTATTGTAGAGGGCCAAGCTGATTTTTCCTCCCTCCAAGTTGGTGTATAAGCTACCTCTAGCCTTCAAATAATGTGGCTGCATCATTGCAAGCAGCAGAGTTACAGGGAATCACACACTACCATGCTGCTACATCTTCTAGATTAAGTTGGTGCCACTGTGTTAAAGCGAGGTCTGCTAGTCCTTATCCATGTAGACATATTCCCAGTAGGTCATGGGTGAAACCTGGAAGAGTCTTATAGACCGTAGTGGGTCTGAGTAATATAGACACTAAAAGCTATAGGGCTGGTCACAAAACCATTCTGTAGGAACTATAGCTGAGGAGTGTCCACACATTACTTTTAAAACCACAGGTACCTCATGTTTTTCTCCTATGGGGCTGGCTAATAGAGATGCTGATAGGGTAGGTGCTCACTTCTGGTTCCCCTCAGAAGAGGTAGCAGGAGGGTTACAGTCCCCATTCTTGACCATTCAATCCCCATTACAATCAACCATTCCCTAGGAGTGAACCATTGCAGAAGGGCTCTGGGGAAATGAATGGAGTGAGACCAGTGTGGCAGAACACTTTGCCAGCCTGTGTAGCAATAAAAACCTGGCAAAAGACACTCTCAGTTTTCTGCTCTTACATTTTGGAAGGTAAAAATTAGGTTGTAGACAATATAGAATATAGATTATGAAAAAAAATCATTCTTTTTGGGGGAGAGGATGGTATTATTTGGGTTTTGTTGTTTGGTTGGTTTTTTTAATAGCATAATTCCACTACTTGACCAGAATTTCAAGAGCTTCAGTAAAAAACTCGCTCTCAAAGGCAACAACTAAACCAATATGGGCTGGTGTCCTTGAATGCTGAAGAAGAGGTGTGGCCTCTGAAAACAAGATGTGCAGAACAGTACCCTTCTGTTCTGTAGCTTAGCAACTCAGGATGTAAATGGATACTCTTCAGAAGAAGATTTCCCATTTTAATTGGCAAGAACAGAGATCCATGTTAGAAAGTAGATTTTATGTTTAAAGCTGTCCAGTGTAGATGCAATTATGTTTGCACTAAAGTGCATTTGTTAAGGTTCAGTAATATATATGTATACATACATACAGAGGATGTGTTTGTGGGTATGTGTATACACACATAAAAGATATGTTGTTACATAAAACTCCTGTAATGTTTTACTATATTATGGGAAGCATTTCCACACTGAATTTAACTCTGGTCCAAATAAAATAACTTGCTTAATTTTAATATTGGGCTTACTTTGTTTTTTTCATTCACTACATTTACAAATCAAATGTGCTATACTAAAGATTTTTTACATCCATATGATCAAAATGGAGCCACTGTTTCATTTGAGGCCAATATAAAATGATCTATTTGTCCATCTTTACTGCTTGGTTGACTGATCTCTGCACTGCACAAGCAACAATTCTACTTGCTCATGTTCTTAAGTCTTTCAGTGAGACCTAATCAAAAAACATTTAAATCTCTTTCCTACTGTGTCAACTTATAATATGTACATGGTCATGATGCCTGGAAACAACCACCAAAATAAAATCTCCCATTCAATAGTGGCTTTTTAAAACAGTTTTCTCATGTCACACTAACACTGTGAGAGCAGCAGAGGAGACTGGAGAAGAGAAGCCTGGAGAGCACAGGCTGGTTAGATAAAGCACATAGGAGAGTGCAGGTGCACGGACCTACTGCCAGGTGAGTCACGCTGTGCTTGCCTAGCCAGCACATTTCTTGGGCCTCTGGAGTTAATATCATTGGTAACAGATGTGTAACAAATACAGCTCAGACAATGGATTGTACTTGATGGTACCCACCTGAAGAGACCATCTTACAACACCTTTGGAAATGATGCTGTCTTGGATAGGCTCTCCTTTCATTAGCAATAAATTGTTTACAAGAAAAGGGTTTTTCAGTCACTCTGTTGCCATTAATCTGAGTTTGCTAAACAGCTTTATTCAAGTAAGTTCCTTGGTGTTGAGCTTCATGGTACCTATATTTGGAGAGGTGGGGATTTTTAGGGGAGTTTCTCTTGTCTATGGAGAGCTCCACCACGCTGTGCCTATACACTCAGGGAGATCTTGATGTTCCCATTGCCTCAATGAAGGGCAGAAATGGAGTCTGAGATGCACACAGTGAGAGCCTTGGAGACAAGGGCTCCCATTTTTTTCTCTTGGAGTGCCATTTCTGAGGACTTCCAACCTCACCTATGAATTTTCCTAATATATTTTAGTATGGAATAGTATAGAAGCTGCTGCCTTCATTTTGATGTTATTAAGCAAAAACAAACAAACAACAAAGAAAGCATGTTTATGCATGGTACCAAAGTGTTGCCTACTATTTCAGATGCCCTTTTTCTATTCAAAAGACCTACACTGGAATGGAAATATTTTCAGTTTTTTGGTCTAGCAAGAGCCTCCCAAAAATTGATTTAATTTGGAACAAAATACTGTCCTTTCTCACTTTCCTCCCCTTTTTGGCAGTGCTTTATTTAGGACTTCAGACAAACAAAAATTCAGATATTGTCTCAGCTCTGTTGACTACCAGGAGACTTCTACCAAACAGCACAGCTCTCTGTCAGTCCTTTGCACTGCCCCTGCTGTCAGACACTTGTATCAAAACATCACCTCTGTTATGCCTGATAATGGAAGCCCTGCGTCTCAGGTGCTCTCTGAACTGGATGCCACTTGTCAGAGGGACTTTGGTTACTGCTCATGAGGGGAGACACCTTGTCACAGCCTGGTAATTTTGCCATTAGGCTTGGCATGGGCTCCCCTAGGGCTCTTGGCAGCCCTGAGCACCCATTGCTGCTTAGCACCCCAACTAGGAGACTAGTATTTTCCTTCCTGAGGGAGGTGAAGGGAGAGTGTGTGTGTGTGTGTGTGTGTGTTTATGTGCACGTGGGTGTGTGTGTGATGAGCTGACACCAGCTTTGTCCCTGCCTGTCTGGAATTGTGTTTGACAGTGGTGATTCCTGCTTAGCTGCTCCAGTTTTTCAGGCAGCTTATGGAGTTGGGAGGATTGTAGTCACATCTTTTCTGGTTCTGCTATTAACAGTGGAACAACCTAAAATAGCGACTTTCCTGCTCCCTTTCTAAAAGAGAGAAGTGATCCAGCCTTGTTTACTTGCAGAGGTCTGGGCCACTTCTTTCCATCTCCTGCCTGAGAGGGGTTCACTTATTTATTGTGTTCTTTATAGCGTGTTCCTGGCTTCTACCTTTCTCCTTCTGTTAAAAGCTCCTCAAAACACTGTGCTAAAATCTCGCACATCGTACATCTTAGAAAGCCATAATCACATATGGTTTTGAGAAATGCCTGGAGTGAGCTATTCTTACTGAAGTTAGAAGCTAAACATTGATCAGGGATTAATACACTCTGAAGTAGAGCCCAGGGGGAACAGTTCTCTAGCACATGGAAATTTCTAGGTACCCTCCTGACACAGGTGCAGTAGGGGTTGGGACACAGCAGCATCTTGGCTGCTTTATATTGCAAAGGCCTAACAGGAGTCATTGCATATCTTTGAAGTGTAAAGTAGGGGACACTTAAGGACACAACTTTATGAGGACTGATTCCGTCTTCTCAAAGGTAGAAAAAGCCTTGGTAATAAGAAGTACAAGCTAGAATTAGAGAACCACATTCTTATTTTTAATGAGAGTAATGGATTCATCCAACGGTATAAAAATGCACACATCTGTTATAAACTAAAACAATGCAGTTGATAATATTGTTTATATAATGTGTTTATAGGAGTAAATCTTTCATCGACATGTAATTATAAAACTTTAGTTTTGACTGTTAAAGTGTATTTTGCTGAAATGGATAAGAGAAAAAGGAGATTTGTGCACAATTAGTTAGCATTAAATTTTGGGGGAAGGGCCTGAGCCACAGCCTTCATCCATATTCAGATTTCCCAAGTGGGTGTTGTTCAGTGGCTTTGATTCAGTCAAGGGAATAGCTTCTAAGTTCAGACCTTCATTTCCCTAACAGTCAAGAAAAGGGGAAACAGGTCAGCTCTTGAATCCAGCCTCACTTCTAATATTAATCCACAAAAGACAAATGTTAACAAAGTGGGAAGTTTGCATGCAGCTTCTCTGGCAGTGAAGCTAAGTTAGAAGGTTAAAATTTGGAGACTATCATCAGAGGTTATGATAGACAGCAGATCAATCTTATCTCGGTCTGCTAATGAAACTTTTGTGGACCCACACTGGAATTTAGATTGTCTCTGTGAACTGGGTTGACATGATGCAAAACTATGAAAATAAACTAAGGGAGGGAGTTACTTGCTCTTATTGTCCCAAGTTTTTCCATAGCCGGTCAAGTAACTTTTGCACAAGAAGAGCTTGCAGAGAATCACTTGCCATTTTCAGCTGCGTTTTGTGCTGAAACAATACAACTGCCTTGGACCATAAGCCCTTTCTGCAACTTCAGTCATAGCAGGTTAAGATAATATCAGAAGTCTGGTTTTGCAGTAGGCAAATCTTTGGTCTTCATGTAAAATAAAATCCATCTAGGAAGAGAATTCATTGGATTAACAGTACACTATTTCTCTTTCGTTTATCTGCAGTTTGTGTTAGTCTCTTTTGAAAAAAGAAAAAGAAAACAAAAGAACGTCAGTGCTAGAGATTTTTTTTGTCTACTCCACTGGTTGCATCAGATAAAAATGAAGTGAAATGTGTCATATTGACAGTGAGACCAACAGAGAGAAATTTGGCTATTCCTTTACTTACACTTGACTTTCTGCTAAGCATGTCATGAATTGTGACAGCTGGGGGAGATTAGTAAAAGAAAAATAAAATAAGAAAACCCAACAAATAAATACCTCAGAGAATGAAAGCTTCTCAGCTCTGATTTCATCAGGAAAGCAGGGCTGCTAAGTCTCTTATTTTTGTCAGTATGTTAATTTACCTTTTGCTTTTTCTACTGAATACAGACCACAAAAGTTCTGTTTATATATTCTGGGTGTCGGTGTTTGATTATTGTATTGATTTTACCTTGTGTTACAAAAGATGCACAAGATCACACTCTGGTACTGGTTTCTGTGACAACAAACTTAAACATATTTATGAGTGAAAATAACTTGGGTGGACTTAGTTGCATATGGCAAGCTCCTCACCACCACATGGGTTTGCAGCATTTGCTATCGTGGGCAAGATTTTGAAAAGCACTGCTGAAAGTCTGACTTTTCCCATGGTGAACCAACCTGCCTATCAAGCCCTCCCAAATCCTCCCTTTTTGTGTTGTCTCTATTGCTTTAGTCATGATCCTGAGGCTGCAGTAGAAGAAACACAGAATAAGCATATTAACTGCAATCCTATACTAGTGTGTTATATGATAGATACCTGTAGCAGCATGGCATGTCTGCTCTTCAGCATTGTGCCCAAGACAAAGCCCATCAGCTATTTCCCCTGCAAACCACCCAGTTTGGATGTGGCTGTGCCACTGAGAGATGAAGGTCCCCATGGAATGCATTTGAATGGCATGTGGTTATGTTTTGTTTGACATTATGACAAATCCCAGCTGCACAGCTGGCTGTAGGCTTGCGCTATGAAGGTAAAGTCCTTCTTGGTCTCTGGCTTTGCAAGGCTGCTGGGGAGGGTTATAGTAATGTAATTCTACTTTGCTCCTATTTTTTCCATATTTAAAAGAAAATAAACCATATGAAAAAGTGCCCTTTCCACATATATAAGGACTTCTGAACTCCTCCTGTGCTCAGGATAATTGTTCTCAAATTGTATTTAATTTTAAAGCTTGCTGCTTCTATTTCAGACCAAAGAGGGGCTTGCCAGCCATTTCCAATTACAGTAGTTTGCCTAAGGAAAGATTTACTTCTACTTACAAACCTCACATTGCCGGTGTGTCTGTTCCCATCCAAGTACATGTAGGGCTGAGAACAAGCAGATACTGACACTGTATGATTATACAAACCAACCTCAACAGGGCCTGTTGCAATAGGATAAGAGCTAATGGTTTTGAACCAAAAGAGAGCAGGGACAAGAGGAGATTTTCAAACAAGGTGGGGACTGACTGCTGGAACAAGCTATTATGGGAAGGAAGAGTTTGTTGTCTTGCCATCTTAGGATTAAGTCTGGATTCTTTTTTTTCTGGAAGATGTATAACAGTCATATTCATTTTACTGAGTTCAAGTCAGATGTAGGCAGTAAAATTTTCAGGTCTTCTGTAGTCAAGAGGTCAAATACACATCTAATGACCCCTCTTAGTCTTAAACTCAAGGGATCTATGAGGAAACATCAAAGTATTTGGACTGAAACTGCAAAAGCTTCACTGTATGCAAGAACTGAGAAGAGCTAAGAAAAGAGGCCCTGATCATACAGCCCAGTTTGTGAGCATGGCCATTCATCTCCAGAACTGATGTCCATCTCTGGTGTAGACTTACAATCTTTGCTTAGCTCAGGGAGTCACAAAAATAAATGATCAGAGGATCAGGTGTTTTACTATGAGGAATCCATTTTCAATAAAGTCCTGCTCTTTTTCATGGGGTTCTTGAAAAATTGACAGTGTATTTCCATGCATAAGGCTCTCTAAGTCTTATAAGCTGTCTGGCCTCTACCAAGACATTTTTTTCTCTCAGTGAGCTTCAGTTTTGCATTTTCCACTAACTCATGGTTCCAAGATGTAAGGGACTACTAGTGGGGAAATTTAAAATAATTTTCAATTATAAAACTAAGCTCCTGGGGAGTGACTTTGGGCCAGAGCCAATTCTTTGTCCACCTGTGCAGCCCTGAGAGGAACAGAATGACAGAGCCACTTTCTCTCGATCCTGGGCTTCTCCAGAGCTCAGAGCTGAAAGAGCCAAGATGCCTTCTTAGGTTGTGAATTGACCTCCAGCACCATCCCTCCTCTCCCTTGCCTGGCACCCTTTGCTGTTGGCACTCCCTGTGCTGCACCAGCTGGGCTGTGGGATTGTCTGGGCATGCTGCAGCACACAGTGGCACGGCATGGCAACACACATGCTGCATGTCACACTTCAGACATGTTGCATCACAAGCGAGACTAGGTTTTATTTTAGAAAACAATGACTCTAAATACTGCCACGTAGTTGATTTTCCAGATCTGCCCATGGATATTTGGATTGAAAGCACTGATTTTTGGGTTGTTGTAATGGGGGTGGGGAAGCTGTCCTACAATAAAAAATTTGTTTAAGCAGTGCTTTTATTGGTAGATTACATCTCAGTGGAGCCATGAGGACTGATACTGGATACATGAAGGCATCCCTTGTAGTAATATATCTATTTTGTGTGTACACAAGTCTCAGTAGCATTAATAAATTGGCACTGAGGGGATTCTATAATATCTCTATGGCTAGCTGTCTCAGCTCCCTACACCCACTTCAGCTTCAGACAGGGCTCTATGAGCAGTTTTTAATGGGGCAGGCTGGGAAAAAAATGAAGATGAGGCAGAAGAGATACAGGGCTTAATGTAGACATGACAGGAAAGGATGGGATGTCTTTTTGCCATCTCAGCCCTGTTTTCCACTTTTTAGATAAACATGTCACTCCTTCTGAGGGCTCAGGTGCCATTACCCTGTCTCTCTCTAGCTACTTGTGTGAGGGGTGGGAAAAGGAAGGATGTGCTGCCCATTGCCCTGCTTGTATCCTCCCAGTTTCTTCTCAGCTAACCTAGGGCTGTCCCCTATCCACAGCACGTCTGATCTCAAACAAGGGAACTCTCTGCTCCTCCTCCCCATCTCCATTGCATGCAGCTCCCTTCTCCACAAGCTTGCTCTGGTTCCTCTTCCAAGAGTTCACATGCTCTTTCCCACTGCCCTAGAGTTTTCTTTGTTTACCCAATAGCAGAGAACATTTCACCTTTCCACAGTGTGGCTGTGATCTCAAAATGTCCCTCTGTTTTTTGCCTTCATCATTCAAACCATTCTTATCCTTCCCCTTAAATGCCCAAGATTCTGAACTCCTGCAACTCACTTTTCTCATTGCACAATACGGTAAGCCCCTCCTGAGCTCTAGTGTTGGGATTTGAAAAGCCTGCCTGTGTCTGTTTACTAATAAGACAGCCTTATGCTTTAAGGCAAACTAATACAAAAGGGCATATCTCTGACAATCATTTCTTAACAGAGAGAAAGCTGTGAAAATCATGGGAGATAGTTAGAAGAGGTGACATGCGTTCGTTCCATCTGCATGAGCACTTCTGTCCCTCATTGTTTGGAGTTGCATCTGACCCCATATATAATACACATGCTGGGTGGGATAAGAAAAAAAAAAAACCACCTGCAATTTCTCATTTTCTCTAGCTAGTGATAGCATAATACCTTACACCGCTGCTAGTAGTAGTAAAGCAATTTTCAAACTTGCCCAGTTGCAGGACAGTATTCTGGCAAGTTCCTGTTGCTGTCCTCCACAGCATCATTCAAGCACTTTGGCAACAGCCAGTCTAACAAAGTCCACTTTGAGGCTCAGCCCAGGTCAGCACAGAGACAGAGTAAAGCAGTAAAAAATAAACCACACCAAGATCTGCATTTGGAGTGTAAAACCAGTTGGGCTAACAAGATAGAAATACCAAGCAGTGTCTGCCGTTAGCAGTGTAAGCACCAAAGAGTTTAAAATTTAAGACTCATCTTTCCAGCATGAGAAGGTAGCTGAATGTGACTTAAAGGCACTCCACCATGAATTTAGTTACTCTAAAATTTCATGCAGGTTGTGAAATACTTTAACATAATGTAGTCAGTTTGGAAGGATTGAAAAAAAAAAAGAAATGAGATTTCTAGAGTTAATGGGAACAACTAGTTCAAATAGAAAATCCCAATGAAAGAACTTTGTAAGGTTCAAAAATGCTTTTAGGTTTCATCTAGGCAGTCAATTCCTAGAACTGGAGGAAATTTCTCCATTAGGTGTGTCACCCCACAAATGCCCACCCAAGCTGGTACTGGTCAGTACCACGGGAGAGACAGAAGACAGGATTTGTAGTAATATGAAAAACACCAGAAAGGTAATACATTTTCTGCCAATTCTTTTCCCCTATCAAAAGTAGAAACCAATTAGAAAAATATGTGTAACATCAGATATACTTTTCCCTTTTGTATGAAGAAATCCAGAAGATGAGTGTTTTATTATAAAAATATTTCATACTTAAGAGATAGTGCCTGTATGTCTTTGGTTGGGCAGCAGAGTTAACAGTTGCATAAAAAGTGAAAGGATTTAAGATGTGTTAAAAGGGAATTCATTTTAGCTGCACTGTAACTACAATACCATACCTTTTTTTTTTTGTAGCCATGCCAATCTTGTATGAACACTTTCCCTTTCTGTTACTCTTTCACATTGCCTGGGTAGGAAATCAAATGCAATGGAGATGGCTGAGACCAGAAAAGTTTCAGATTTTATCAAACTTTGAGGGGGTTTGGAGCTACTGGTTTGCAGTAGCTTTGTGGGGGGTTTCTCATCTGTAGCTTGGTGATTAGCAATTGAAGGATGAACCATGTGAATGGACAAAAATGAAAAAGATGAACTACATTTGGCCCCAGATTTGTCTGTTGTAATGCAAGAATAATATGTGGCTTGAACCATGTTTGTTTGATTTGTGTGTAGAAAACAGTGTTTTTTGAAAGAAATGAGCTTTGCTGACTCTTGTGTTTGGAAATTACCTTTTCAGTTACTTAAACAGGAAAGGATAAATGCTGGAAACGTTACTAATAAAACATTAATCCCCAGCCCCCTCTCCTCCCCGCCAAACCCCCAGCTCCTAATTCAGTAGAGGTCAAACAATAAAGTTTACAATCACACACTCCATGCTGCTCAGCACTCCCAGCCAGCGCACCAGTGACTGGCCAGATTAGTTAATCTTCCTTAGCTTCATCTAGGGCCCTATAACTACTGCAGCAGGTCATTAACCAGCTGGTGAAGCCCCAACACATCGTACATTTATTCCCAAACCTTAGCAGCCGTTGCTGAGTCCAGGAGCCTTAAAGAGGTATTTTTGATGTTAGCTGACAGAATGTTAATTTATGCTTGCTGTAATTCAAAGGGATTCCAAGGCAACTGTAAACTAATGAAACCTGAATAACTTTCCTGGAGAAGGTTCCTTATTTAATCAGTTGAACTAAAATGGAAATATGTAAAAGGGGCAGTCATTCTTTCTTTTAAAAAATAAGGTCTTTTTTTGAGAAGGGAGATAAATGAGAACACGTTGTGTTAGAGGAAAGAGATGTAGAAAAATGTTTGATTAATGCAAAATATCTATTCTCCCCAAGTTTCTTGATTTTTTTTTTTTAACTCTGCTCTTCATCACTGCCAAAAGTAAAAGGCAAAGAATGCAATGTCTATTAAGTTTGGTAACCTAGCAGAGTGATTGCTTTCAGCCAGGATTTTCTTTTTCTTTCCTTTTTCTTTTTTTCCCTTCTTTTTTTTTTTCTTTTCTTTTTAATCTCAAATGAAAGGCTCTCTATAATCAGATAATTGACTGACTGGTAATCTTAGCCGTTCATGACACAACAGTTGGCAGGTACAGTGGTACATAACCATAAGCCTTTTCCTACAGTCTTCCCTCCCTCTGGGACACTCACAGACGTGTCTCTGTCTTATCAGTCCCTGGGGACCATTCCCAAACATTTTGCAATGAAAATGCAAAGAAGTGGTCTTTTCCCTCCAGAAAAGGAGGACCAGCTGTCAGAGTTAACGGCCTCCGGTGGATGCGCAGATGGCATTAGAGGTGCTCCCTCAGCCCACCATGCACCTGAAGAAAGGGGGTGTTCATTGTACAGCTCTTCCTGTAGAGGTCACACTGCCTCTTGTCCTGGGGCTGAGGGACCTTGCCAGGCTGGTGCAGGGCTTGGTAGCGGCAGATACGGATGTCCCCAGAGCTTGCCACGCTGGAAAAGAAGGCATAGCCTCGAGGGATCGCCCTTTTCAGTTATTGTGGGCTTCTTGCTCTTATTCCTTCTCTGCTCATCACTTCCAGTAGTGGCTGGGAGTGAAACATAACTTGCTGCGTGACTGACAGCCCTTCAAGCTGCTCAGCAAACCTTGGGCCTTATTTTGAAAGGCCTCTAAAAGAAAAAGAATTTTGTGTACTCTCTGAATGCAGGGCTGCTGAACCACTGCCAACCCCGGGCTGCTCCATTCAAAGGGCTGAGTGAATAAATGAGAATAACATCCTTGGGGACCTCAGGGATCAGTTTACTCTGAAAATCCTCAGCCTTACAAAGGGTCAGAGTCACAAGGTAAATGAAAATGGCTGGGAGGGGACTTTGATGGCCAAAACACTGTAACTGTAGAGGACTTAAAAGAAAACTGTATTTTTAAAAAAGTGAGAGAAGAGAGGGAGAAAAGAGGAGAATGTGGTGGGGAGGGGGACTTCAGCCTGCAACCTCACCAGAAGGAAGAGGGGGGAGAAGAAAGAAATATCTCCACTGTCTTAATCCACAGCGATCTTTAAAATACTGCTATGGGCAGTGGCTTTAGCAAGGGACAGTCTGTCCCCTGACTGCTGCCTCAGTGCAACAAAGGTGTTTCCTTTGGGTAACTGGCAGCCCTCAGGGCATGGAGGGCTGAGCAAACGGCAGGAAATAGCCTTGCACTGGTACAGAAGACAAGTGATGTGAATGTGTGCACTTAATTTGAGTCTGTTTTAAGATTTGCTGTATTAATGTCAGTAAGTCATGCAAGGCCAGATCCGCATTAACATCTTGAGACCATTGGGAATTAGACACCTAAGCACTTCAGTCTCAAAATGTCTGGCTTTTGTTGGTCTCATCTCTTTACCTTTAGTTTTCTGAGCGGCTCCATTAATAATGACAGTAGTAAAGTTAAACTCAGTCCTAAATATTTGCAGGATCAGGATGTATGTGACTCGGAGCAGCCGCAGTTTCTTATTAGGTGTTTGTATAGTGCCTGGCATCTGGGCCCCATCTCGGTTGTAGTTACTGTAATTCAAGTCATAGTAATTTCAAAAATAGGTTAAATACTGAATTATAACAGTTTTCTGAGGGATTATCTTCTGCTGGTAAAATATTCTTTAAGTCCTTTAATTGAAGACGGCCAGCTGACAAGTGCATAGCTTTGATCAGAGTGCTGCTTTCTAAATGATCATTGTCTCTTAACTAAGGGAGAAATTTCATATGCAGCTGAACTCATCTGTGTTCTCACATGTCAAAGGTGATACCTGTACACCACTGAGAGAGTTACAGGCACTTGTCTCTGCTGTCAGTAAAGGCTCTGCTCTAGATAGTTCCCTTTTGCAAAGAGTTATTTTCGGTAGCAGAAGAGGGAAAAAAAGAATATCCTACAGAAAACTAAGAGAAATTCAAGCTTGCTGCACTTAGGCATTAAGATCAAGGTCCATATCCTGTGAACAAGAGTCTTGCCTTTAACTTCCATTAGGCTTTATGTTGTCATACGGCTCTGTGACTTGTAACTGAGTTAAACACTGCTATTTATGACACACTTTTGTTGCTAGGAATGTTAGGACCTCATACTAGTGCAAAAAATAACCGTGAGCAAAGAGAATGCAGGATCCTATTTTGTGTTCCCTACACACCAGCTGCAATATTGTTCTTTCAAACAATTTTTTCTTGCCTTGCTATCCAGGTGGAGAAGGACCTTTCAGCCCCAACTGTAGCATTTTTTAGGGTGAAAACAAGAGCGTTTAGCTCACCAGTAGTATTGGCCAGCAAGTAGCTAAACCCTTCATCTGAAAGTAGAGATAAAACCTACTTCAAACAGTTTGGTTTTGTGTACTGGGCTGCTAATAGAGGGACTAATAAAGTGGGTTGCTAATATGTCGGGACTGCAGAGGAAGAAAAATGGCATCCACATGGACAAATGCTAATAGGAATTTTTTTCAAACCAGAAGCCAGGCTTTTCTAAAGCTTTTTTTTTCTCCTCCCCTGAGGTTCAGAAATCCTTCAGAAATCTCCTACAAGGCAGAATAGACATCACTGGCTTATGATCCAGTTCCTGTGTCAACTACTAGAAGCTTCAAAGGGCACATTTAACTTCTCTGTACCTCAACTTCATCTACAAAGTGCAGAAACAAAATCACTAGTTTAATCCTACCTACTGTGCAAAAGAGTTACAAGTAAATTGTAGAAATCTTATTTTGGCAGATAAATTAATGGAGTAAGGAAGTAGTTTGTTACAGAGCACATCAGTAAAGAAGGTATTTGATCGTTTATTTTTAAACAAAAGCAGGTAGTTCCCAAAACTCAATTTGAGTTTTCTAATAGGAGTGGGTGCCTAACACATGATTTGGGGTCCCTCTGGATGCTCTGAAGTCTAACATGGAGCAAGGTCGTGCTGCTGCATACTCAGGGTGTGGGCATTAATAGGATTTCCTTTTAGCTTGCCACCTGTTTTCCCACACCAGTGGGAGCTTTGCTATCTTTGAGATCTCTATCACCTTTGCAAATTTAGCTGAAGTAGGTCAAAGGGTTCAGAAGTTACTGGAGTATCTCATGGTGATATAAGATTCATTTCCTTAGGAAATCAGGCTGAGAAAGCAGTTTGGTCTAGAGTACACTCAAGGCTGTAGCATGCCATAATTCACTGTAGCTGTGAGCATCATTGTATAAATGAAGACACATGCACACACATTTCCTGATGCCTAGCAGATGCAATAAGCAGAACCAATCATGTATTTGTAATTGTGTTTATTTTTCACAAATGTCTTTTTAGAAAGGATTCTCTTAAACCAAACATTTGAGAAATGGCCCAAACTGGGATTTATCTCAATTATGTGTATGTACGATTATATGGTAGACAATTTTTTTCCAGGAGAAAAAAACTCAACTGGCACATGGAGTTCATTAAAATTGAACTAATGGTTTCAATCATGTTTCTAATAGTGTAGAATAGCTAGTCAGCAATGTGGATTGGGAATAAGCCTGTGTGACACCTACTGAAAAATATGTGCTTTTGTTTTCCCTCCCATGATGGGCAAACTGTTGCTGAACTGCTTTATTTTTACAAATGTGAGTAAGGAGAAACATGAATGAAGGAAATTATGAATAAGTACAATTAGTAAATATGGTTAGTGTATACAAAG
>JAWWLV010000121.1:58525880-58546051 GCA_035041135.1 Platyrinchus mystaceus | reverse complement strand
GATAATGTAAGTGTAAACGAGTACCTGCCTGAGAGAGAGCTTTACTGAATTAGTTGCAGGAGCAAGTACTTAATTATGATAATATTTTATGGGTGGAACTTCCAACCAGAAACATAAGGGGACATTTTTCCAAAAATTCACCATTGCATTCATATTTTAAGTATACTGCTTGGCTCTGGTAAACCCCATTTTGAATAGTATCCTCGGTACTAGCTGCCACTAGTGACCTGCTATTGCTCCTTAAACTGCAGGTGGCTGGATACTACTAAGGAAGTCCTTGAGTTTTGGAATCTCACAAAAATTTTTATCATAGGCCTAGCTTAGTCCTGGTAGCAGCACTTTCCATATTTTTACTTTGCACAAAGACAAATGATTCTGGATAAGTTTTAGGAGGATGGAGCTTTGTCTTTCCATTTATTCTTCAATTTCCCCTCATCTTTAGTCTGCTATAAGCTTATTAGAAACAGGCTTGTATAAATATTCACATCTACTGTGTTTTCCTTAAAAATACCCCTACCTTATTAGAGTATGGTTGGAAATTTTTAGAGCTCTTGTCATGACCTATTTATGCACTGGGTGATCTTAGGTAAGCATAAATCCAGGTACAAAGGTATCCTATAGATTACTGTCATCTTGAACAGATAATTTGTTGTCCCTATCTGCACACAAATTTTTTGATCCTTTTGATTCTAGCTGAGGAGTCAGTATCTGTGAAGAACTTGAGATGGCATCCACAATGTATAGCCAGTATTTTGGCTTTGAGATTCCTGGTGCAAGCTGTAAAGTGTGTCTTTGGATTTGATTCTGTTATCATTTTAATGCTATTGTTCTTTTTTTCTTACAGTCACTGCTGGAAAACCTGGAGGTTGTTTAGATCCAAGACTTTTCATAAACATCTTTGATATGAATCTTTTATGACTCTTCTCCACTTGTCTGTGTTATACTAAACATAGAATGCAAAGACCGTCTCTTCAGATAGTGGCTCACAGGAATGCAACATGCAATCCACACAAAGGAAATTTAATACCCTAGCAGCTAATTAAAAAAGCATTACCTTCCACCAGTGCTGACCTCCAGCCATGCAGAGGATAAAGATGAGTGTCTGTCAATCAAGTTTACCTAAGAAACCCTGGCACAATATTATGATGAATGGACAGATCTAAAAAAAGGTGATATTGCTCAGGACCCAAAGGTACTCTTAATACCACATTTAAAGAAGCAGAAGGCTTCATCAGTAATTTGAAACCTCAGCCTGCATAACAGGAATATATGAGAGCTAAATTTGCCAAGTACTACAGATACTAGACATGCACTATGTAGAACCATTATAGACCTCCATGGGATTTTGATATACTTAGCACCACGTTGTTTAAATCACAACAGTAACTACAGACATCCTAAAGTCTGAATGCTTGTGTTTCATGGTCTTTCATTATTCCAACAGCAGAACACACACTTAATTGTGGTCTTTTTTGTTTCAAAAGAAATTATTGTATGCTTAGGAATTTCACAACTGATGTTGGCTCACTGCTGTTCTAATTTATCGTTAATTAAGGCAAATTCACTTGCTACGTTCTCTGTAGCATTTGTCCACACTGTTCTTGCAAAGCATTTGATTCCTCTATCCTGTTGCCCATATATTTTTTCATCTAGATGTGTATCATTCAGTGTGTTGCCCCAGAGTTCTGTGACAACCCAGCCAAGGAGCCCTTACAGTGAGAAACAGCTTTTAAAAAAATATGCCTTTTGTTTTCCTCAAATCAGTTAAGAGGTGATAGGGCAAGATCCTAGTCATTTATAATAGTACTGTAGTACTTACCTGAATAGACATATGAGTCTGGGCTAAAATATGATTTAACCACCTTCAGTGAAGATATGAGTAGCAATGACCTCAATGCTATTGCCGTGAGGTTTCTTTTCTCTGCACATTCAGTGTATTCACTTTACATGTAGAATAGCTTAAAGGGATCCTACTGTAAGTGAGAGCAAGACAGTTGCCATTTGGTGATGGTTCATGACATTATTTCTGGATTTCCTCTCCAGAGTTTCCTTTTACTTTGCTCAATTCAGAATGGAAGAAGAAAATGGCATAAATCAAAACATCTGTCATCATGTTATTGGGACACCAAAATATTTGAGTCAGACAAGTCTAGGAGTGTGTGTTGAGGAAAGAACTGAAGTAGAAGGCAGAGAGAGGAGTTGGGGAGCAGGATGTCTCTCCCTGCCTTGGTTCTACTATGCCTCCTTGGTCAGCCATGGCCAATATCTGTTGAACTTATCCTGAAAAAGTGTCAAAGTCCTCATTCCCTCCACTGAGCAGGGAGGCAATTTTAATGTGTTCATACTCGAGGGAAAGCCTTGGCATTTATTTTGCATGTCTTAGCCAGTGGAAGGGATACCTGAAGCATAAAATGAACAGCTGTAGCTGTTGCTCATGAAGTCAAATGCAGTGTACTAATGTGACAGATTAACCATATCCTGTGAGGGAGAGAAACGCAGCAGGGTCCGTATTATTATTTCAATGAAAATGAGTAAAACTTCCTGACATATTCCTGTGTTTTAAAGAATTAATGTGTAGATCTTTGTGGAGTGTTTCATTCCCTTCAATTAAAATAATTTTAACTGTGTTAAAAGGCAATACTTGGTTCAACAAGGATAAGTGCTGGATTGTGCACTTGGGTCACAACAACCCTACGCAACGCTACAGGCTTTGGGCAGAGTGACTGGAAAACTGCTTGATGGAAAAGGGCAGAAAACATGAGCCACCAGTGTGCCCAGGTGGCCAAGAATACCAACAGCCTCCTGGACTGTATCAGCTATAGTGTAGCCAGCAGGGCCAGGACACTGATTGTCCTCCTGTACTCAGCACTGGTGAGGCTGCACTTCTAATCCTGTGTTCAGTTCTGGGCCCCTCACTACAAGAGGACATTGAGGTGCTGTTCAGAGAAGGGCAATGGAGCTGATGAAGGATCCAGATCACACGTCTTATGAAGAGCAGCTGAGGGAGCTGGGGTTTTTTGGCCTGGAGAATAGGAGGCTCGGGAGGACCTTATCACGCTCTATAACTGCCTGAATGGAAGTTGTAATGAGGTGGTGGTAAGTTTCTACTCACAAGTAAAAAGCAATAGGAGAAGAGGGAACAGCCTCAAATTGTGCCAGGGGAGTTTTAGATTGGATATTAAGGCAAAATTCTTCACTGAAAGGGTTTCAGGTATTGGAACATTAACTGCCCAGGGAGGTGGTTGAGTCAGAGTCCCTGGAGGTATTTAGAAGGTGTGCAGATGTGGCAGTTAGGGACATGGTTTGGTGGTGGACTTGGCAGTTTTAGATTTGCAGTTGGACTTGATGATCTTAAAGGGCTTTTTCCAACCTAAACAATTCTATGATTCTTTGATTCCATCATGATTGATCTGCATGGTCACGATCAAATATTAAACTGGTGCCTTAGAGGATGATGAATGGAGATGCATGACATGATGAACTGAGAAGAAAGATGAGGAAAAATGTAATTGCCTCAAATGTTAAACCTGTCAAAAGCTGACTTGCTGTGAGTCTTGGTTCATCATCTGAAGAGGAAGGGGATGACTTGTCAGGGCATTGTGCTGCCCCCATTGAGGCACTTGGCCTCTAGGACATGGCAGAGAGTGAGGATGCTGAGACAGACGTAATCAGAAACCACAGCAGATGGAGCAGGTGCATCTGAAACCTGAAGGCAGGTAGATGGGTCACTTCTCTCTCCACTCATACAACTTTCTGTTGCCTAAACTAAATTGTTCCAGAAAAAATTTTCCATGTAAGAGATGGCATGAGGATGAGTGCCCCTGGGAAGTTGCAGTAAAAGCAATGCAGTTTTTTGTCAGCTATTCTTCAGGCAAAATATACATTTCCTTTTGACCAATATATTGTCCCATGCTTTGGAAGAAGAGTTTGAAACATGGTAGAGAGAAAGCCCTTTGTCTTAGCAGTGTACAGTCTTTTGGTGTCCTCATGAAAATCTCTCGATATGATGCCAACTTTCAGACCTTTGACTCGTTTCATTTTGCACATGCTCTGCTGTGAACCCCTGAATTTTCCCTGTTGCATTTCCAGAATACTCCAGTTGCTCTGCGCAAGCTCTAGGACAGTCTCTGCCATTGCAGCTGTGGGTTCCTGTCTAAGGAACTCACATGATTAACATAATTTGATCTAACTGTGGGCTGCTAGCCAAAAGGGATGGCCCCATTTTCTTGGGATTTCTAACTGCTTTTTCCAAAATCCCACTTTGCATCAGGTCTAGCATCTGCACAATTATGGAACAACGTGAGCCAGAGCTATGCAGCAAACAGTTGTATAATATATGTGTATGAAATAATTAATGAAAAAACTTGAGCTAAGTAAATGAGAACAGTAGTCAATGTCGAGAGTATTACTTGCCTAGTATATAAACCATCAGAGTACACAGTATCATACCTGTCTGTATAAAAACATCTTAGTTGACAGCAGTAAAGAGAAAGAAATTAAAATTACTGTTATTAATTCGCCAGAGAACACCAGGTACTTTACAGATATCTCAGACAAACAGCCCTTCCATGTCCAGCTTCCTTATTCAGTGTAAGAAGTATGAGGAACACGTCTGCTGTGCTATGCAGGGTGAGAGGAACACACTTCATGGTGCTGAAGGACCCAGTCTTTCCCTGGGGTAGTGTTCTTGAGGTTCTTTGGGTTTTTGCCTTTAATATTCATCATCTAGGCAAGCCAAATAAAGTTCAGTGCCTTTCTCTGAAGCTGCAGCACAGTGCATCAACAGTCTCCTGTGCATTTGGACATGTGCCTTGTTTCCTGTGCTGCCCTCTGCTCAGCAGCTCAGAGCAGAGTGAGGCCTGGTGGCTGCCAGAAGTGTCCTTTCCAGTGGGAAAGATGAGTTATACCTTTGACTTAACATGGAGCTTTCAGCAGGCAAAATTGTGCTCTGCCTTCCAACTGCTAACTCAGTGTTGTCTGTTGCATTAAAATGAAATGGTAACTAATAATTCTTCCATAATACTCTCATATTTTTACAGATAAATTCATCTATTCATCACAAGCTTTTACAGCAAATGACTCTTGGGGATGACCTTGCTTTCTAGCAAAATGCCTGGGAAAAGAAACGTTTAATAGTTTTCTGCATATACAAAAACACAGTCATAGGGAAATAATGCACATGCACACACCAAAAAAAAAAAGTCATGTCAAGAAATACATTATCTATTCCAATTCAGAGGAACTCTCTGAGTACAAAGGCTGGGCTGGTGTGATATGATTTGAGCATATGGATATAAAGAAATGCTAAAAGAAATGGAATTAGGTAGCTTATTTATGTTCTCCTCTACCCAGTGCACAGCATCATTATCTTTTTATCAGGATCCCCTGACACTCTTGATGAAGTGAGAGCAGATTGACTTGCCAAAGCCATAGCCCAAATGAGCCTTTACTCTCTGATGTTCATGGACAAATTGTAAAACTTTCCAGTTGATGCTGAGATGTCCTCTGGGAATACTGTGAGGAGTTCGGGAAACCTTTTTTTTTAGTTTCTTCCTTATCCTCTTTCTTTATCATGATGTCTTATTTTATAGCAGAAGGACTAAATCTCCCTGTGTAAAATATAAATTTGTGATAAATGCAAGGGCTAAAAACAAAACAAAAAAATTTTCTGAATTTTTTTCAAATCTAATCGGTCATTAATACGGGTGAATTTAGGGTCACTCAAATTCCATGCTCATTTTTGGGAACGGGGAGATGAGACCCTTCAAAGAGTTAAATCCTTTGTCACAACACAGCTTGCCTCTGACCCACACTTCTGTAAGAAATGACCTGCTTCAGCACTATTTAATGGCTTAACTGGATACTTGTCAGTATTGTCAGATGATTGTATCCTTTGAAACAGTTCTTAATATCTGCTAATGAGGAGTCATTTATTGAATTTCAGCAGTAGTGAAGAAAAGAAAAAAGAGTATTGAAAAAGTTGGTATGCAAGGTTCTAATTTACCTTCAGGCTCTGAGTTCAGTGTCTCACTATTGCTTTTTGTGGTCCATCAAAAACTAAATCCTTCTGAAAACAAAACTGAAAAAATATACCACCAGCATCAAATATTGTCATATATATTCATATATATAACACGATCTGTAGGCTTATGTCACCAAAAATTACACTGCATCTAGCACATGAATCAAACCTGTTTGGTCTTTAAACAAGGACACCCACATATGTTAATGCAGCTGCTATTTCCATGGGTTGAGTAAAGCATAAGATCAGTATTTTACTATAGCAAAGACCTTCAATCATAACCTCAAAACTACAAACAGATTATCCCTAGTCCACCCTATGTTACAAAGCCATATTTAAACTGCTACAAAAAAAAATATTGTAACCAGATCACCCAATATTGCTGGCTTTTCTGTCATTCTTTTTTTCTATCCAGCTGAGTCCCAAAGGACAAATGCAGTTGATGAAGAATGAAGCAACATTGGTATACAACATGTAAACAGATCTTAAACTTGAAGGCATCTTTTTTTTTTTCCCCCACTAAGTACCAGGGTGATTTAATTTGCCAGCTGTTCATTTCCATCAGTAATTCATGGCCAAAAACAAAGAGAACACTTTTCAGGAGTGCTTCTCTGCCCAAATAATAAGCCATTATTTTAACTCAGAAGGCTCTCAGGAAGGACAGGGGAAAATAAGGCCCTAAGTCTGTAAAATGCTGCACAACATTTAAATAAGGAACATTGTTTCTCATATTCAAGATGTGCTGAGGTTGTGATGAAAGATTTGTGTGTGTGTGCATTATTTCTCTGTGATTGAAACCACCACAAGTGGATTTTAGTTTGCTGAGGACCAAACCCTTCTTTCTGTATTTCTTCTGTAGTTATTTCTTTTCTGCTGATGCAAGTGATTTTTAAAGAGAAAACTCAACTAATAAATCTTCACTGTTTTCCTCTCTTTATAAACAAAATTCTTATTTTTAGGCCTCTGTCAAAAAAGCAAGTGAAAAAAGAGTGTTCAATACTTAATGAATCTTTTTTTTTTAAAGTCACATAACTCCAGCAACTAAGAGAAACTGAAGAACAGATTGCATACATTTATTAAACCAGCCATAAAACCTATTGAAGGGTGCTATTGTCTGTCCTTACACAGGCTTGTCCCTTTTACTTCAACCTTTTATGCAGCTGAAGTGTGAAGCATTTCCGTGTACCATTACCTGAGCCTGCTCTCCACAGTCTGACTTGCCTCAACTGCTCTCAGAGACCAGGAGGACATCGGCCTTTCTCTTGGATGAAGGTCAGGAACTAGTGAGGAGCAGAGGAGTGACTGACCTGCAGGCTGGTACTGGCTCCCTGCCACCCACCTGAGACCAGAGAATGTGGCATGACTCCCACCACCCTGGCCAACCTAGCTCAGCAGCCTCTGTGCCCTCTCCCAAGGGAGATATGATTTGAACTGGAACTAATACTCCCCCACTGTTTTAATCAGTCAGGTCATGGCAGGGTTTGAGGCACATAAAACATTCCAGAGCTGCAGAAGATTTCCAGTCTCAGCTGTAGCATTCTGCCATGCAATTCAGGGTGGTTCTCAGCCCAGAGGATGATGTGGAGTTCATGTGCCAGGACAGAGCTTCTGGAAAGCACATGCTTTTCATGCTCCTGGTCCCATGGTGACAGTAAATTGGAGCATTCAGCAGTTCTTTCTGCAGAAGAGGATGTCCCTGTGGCTCATTCACAAGAATGCTATGAATCCTGCTAGAATGAGCAAAACCACCTTCCTCCGTCATGTGGCATCCTGGACAGGCGGCGGGTTGGTCTCATACTCGCAAGGAAGGCTGTAAGAGAAGTTCATCTGCTGCACCTGTTAGTAAAAAGTCCTGAGGGCAAGCAAAGTAGTTGGAATGATCCCTCATGTCACAGGCAGTGGCACTTAAGGAATGATTTCATATGCCAGCCAGACTCCAGCTTCCCCGATTCCTTAGAGTCTTGTCATGGCTCACATACACCATGTGGCACCGAACATGAAAAACTGGAGACCACTAACCAATGTGCTCAAGAGACCAGATTTAGGACATTGCATGTAAACATGTTTTTATTTTGGTAGGATTTTTGCTTATTTATTTTTTTTTATCTGGGCCTTGTTCCACTCATGCCCTCATCCTTCTTCACACCTTCACTATGTTTCCAGGCAACTTGACAGATTTTAGTACACACTGAAAATACTAATTAATTTGTGGTTAGACTGCGGCCTTGATTTAGGTAGCTTGTGAAGGCAAGGAAGGGAGCTCTGGGGACCCTAATTCCGTTTCAGCATTGTGAATAAATTGTCTTTTCCACAGTTTTTCACTTCTTTTTGTAAAGAACTGGCCTACAATCTAACTTGCATGCATACCTTTTATGCCAGTGAAATTCAGCTCTCCGTCTCTCTCTTTAACACCTTTTCATGAACTATGCTAGAGTGACAGTTTTAACTTACGTGTATTGGCATAGAGGACATAATTTCATGTTGGGGTAAATCCTTCTGTCCATATCCCTTGCTCGGAGCAATTGTCATGCCCTGCACAGGTCCTAATGGCTCACTTTCAGGGGGAAGGGCTGCATGTTTATAGTCACTTACCACTTCAGTGCCTGGAAGTTAAACTCTCTGGAAAACAAGCAAGTAAGACTTGCTGAAGGCTCCTCCTAAAGAGTACACTACATTACTGACTGCTCAAAAAAATTCATCAGCAAGGGCAGTTTCATAGAATCATAGAATGTCTTGATTTGAAAGGGACCCACAAGGATCACCAAAGTCCAACTCCAGTTTGATCACTAGCTAGTTTTCCCTGAGTCCCCATGGAAGACGGGCAAGACAGTGTTCCCCCTAGAGTCTAATAGGATGCACCTCTAATCCTGGTTCAGTTTTGGGGCCCTAACTACACGAAAGACACTGAGGACTTCATCATGTCCAGAAAAGGGCAATAGAGGTGGTCTAGTATCTGGAGCACAAGTCTTGTGAGGAGCAGCTGGGGGAGCTGGGGTTGTTTACCCTGGAGAAAAAGAGGCTCAAGGAGACTTTATTGCTTTCTACAAAAAGGTGAGGGTCAGCCTCTTCTCTCAAGTAGTGAGTGATAGGACAAGAGGAAATTGCCTCAAGTTGCTCCAGGGAAAGTTTAGATTGGATGTTAGGAAAATTTTCTTTACTGAAAGGGTGATTAAGCATTGGAACAGGCTGCCAAGGGAAGTGGTGGAATCACTATCCCTGGGAGTGTTTGAAAGATGCATGGATGTGGCATTTAGGGATATGATTAATGGTGAACACAGCAGTGCTAAGTTAATGGTTAAACTCAATGATATTAGAGGATATTTTCCAACCTAAATGATTCCAGGATCCTGTGAGCTAGGTCAGCCATTGGGTAGACATCCTGAATGTGCTGAAATTCAGCCAGCTTCAAGTTCTATAGGTAACTGAGACTAAGGGCAGATGGGGGATGTAAGTCCAAGGCAATGGCAGCGTAACAGAAGGCTCCAGGGGAAATATGGCTGCTGGATCCCAAAATATGATATCTGCAGAGAGGGATTTGAGTGGACTTTGCAGAAAGCCGTGGGCTACAAGAGCTGGGGAAAAAACCTCAGTTTGAGAAGCAAACGAGATATCATCGGATGTTGATTGCCCTGCCCCAGCCGAGAGCCCACACCTTGGTTTCTCAAACCTCTGTAGAAATCCTATTGTACCTAATCTTTCCCTTTGTGTTTCCTGAATCCCTGCATCCTGAAGAACCAAATACTTGTACCCCCCTGTAAAATCCCCTAAGATTAAGTGGGTTTTTCCCCATGAGGTAACTGCTAAGACCCCAAATTTGTTAACCTGGGTTTTCCCCTTATGTCATCTCCTAAAACCCCATATTTGTAATAAATTGTAATAATTCCAACCCCCTGTTGAATATGTAAACCCTAAGCCCTTTAAAAATGAGTTTCTTGCCTCCCCTGGGATCGTCTTAGTTTTATTGACCTCCGCACATGGCAAGACCAGAATCTTAAGTGGCTCAAGTGGCAGCCGCTCCATGTGGTGAGGAAGCAAAACATGTGACTAACAGAGAGGCTCAACAGGAAAACATCTGACAGATGAAGGCAGCAGCAATCATGCAGCAAATCCCAACCAAAGTATCTCACCAATAAGCAGGACAGATTGGCCTGAAAAGCAGAATGTGTAATGGTCCTGAGATAACCAAGTTACACCAGGACAGCAGTAAAAACCTATCCCTGTAAAGAACTATGGCTTAATAATATCTTACAGCCCCACAAGTCAGCATATGCTGGCTCAGAAGACAAGCCCTCAAAGAAAACCCCATCAAAGGTGCAGGAACTTGTATGAGATTTCAAAGGAGAACCATGAACTGCCAGAAGAAAAAATCTGAAAGGGATAGGAAGAGGTCAATATGAACTTACACCACCAAAGTGCCAGCTGCACACACACACTATTTCTGTGGATAATTCTGCTAAAAAGGATGTAGTTTATTTCTAAAGCTAGGAGTTTTCTTATTTTGTTATCCAGAATTTAATTACTGAAGGGGGATCATACAATACAATAGGCTGCTTTGACAAACCCTTGTTATTTAACTGGCTACATGTGTGTTATCTGTCACAAAAAATTACCATTTCATAACTACAGCATATCCCTTCCAGGCATCATTTCTGTCATCCACTCATGTGACAGCTGCAAAGGATTTTCATTGCAGTGACAGTCAGAAAGGAAGGATGTGCAGAATGGTTTAAGACAACCACTCCGATTTCTAAGCATGTTGGCTCTTGTTGATTTGTGAGTAATGCAAATGTTTTGCTTACTGGGCTGAGATCATCAAGAAAATAACTGAGTTTCCTAGTGGACATAGAATACATTGGCTTTGAATTCTGATGCTGCATCTCTTCAGTATCACAGAATTTTAGTTTAGAAAAAAGTACCTGTGAGTCAGAAAGACTTGTGTGCTTGTAATGGAAATTATAACTAGAGAACATGAATTAATATTTCTACCTAGATAAAAGTAGGTATAGCTTTAGAAAAATGCAGTTAATATCTGTACTAGTAATCACTGTAAAGACATAGTACCACCACAGTAATGACAAAGTATCAACATACTATCACATCTAGTACTCAGGTCCTATTCAAAACCAAAGTTTTGCACATAGAAAATTGCTACCCATTGGAGACTTTAAGTCAATAATTAGCTACTCTTTAGAAATTCTTATATTTTATTGCCTTATCATTTCTTTACTGCCTGATCTCTCTCTTAGTGAGAAATAATGCCTTAAATCTTAAATTGCAGAATAACTGCAAACATTAAGTGAGAAAAAATTTAGACCATAAACAACAAAATAACTGCTAATTGGGAGAGGATATAGCCTGGGTACGAAGGGAAGAGACTGTGTGACTGCAGTCCATCGTGTTATCGAAGTATCCACAGTGTTAGTGGGTACCTTGGCTGCTAGTACCTTGCTGTTGGCAGAGGGTGGGAAATGCTGAAAGAGTCAATCCACATTTGGCATTGGTGCCTTCCTTTGCAGCAGTTGCCGTATTGCATCAGAAGACTGGAGAGTGTGATGCATGGACAAAGAGTAGCGCGTTCTAACCATCTTTGTCTGGTCTAAAGCCACATGCACACATCTAATAGGCAGAAAGAGAAGTCACTGCAAACATGATGCCCACTTCTGCATGCCAAATCAACTTCTTCCTTGAGTTACCCCATTATCAGTGGCAGGTGGCATAATCAACAAGACTTCATAAAAGAGAAGGTAGTGATGAATTCTGCATTTTACCCCTATCCCATGACAGCATGAAGAGATACTAAACAAACTATGGACAGGAATGTTTAAAACCCCACCCTGAACAAGCACCACTCTTTCCTGCTACTTTCCTGTGAGGGTGGACTAGAACCTGTTGCTCTAGAAATGCAAGTATATTGAAGTTGCCTGAGTTTTGCCTTCTGGAGCTGATGATCAAGAACATCACTGCTAAAGCTTTGTCTTTTAGTTACTTGTATGTCACAAGTACTGTAGTGTAGTTCAGGCTTCATTATTAGATTCCTCAGCAGTGCAGAGCTTAACTTCCTGATTCCTCATCACTGCAGTCCTTGGCACATGTCCTATGCATCATCAAACAGGGTCTGAGGAACATCTGCAGGATTAAGGAGTGTGGAGAATTGAAAATTCTCCCCTGAATCACTCAGACCCTCTGGTTTCCTGAAGGAATGAATTCCCTTGTGTGTTTCTGCCTATATTTAAAAAGATACAGAAATATGCAAAATCCTCTTTGACAAAGAAACCATAGCAGACTGAGGGTGAGAAATGAGGACTGAGTGCAGGAATTGAGGACTGAGTGCTGAGGTCTCTGACAAAGAAATACATGTTAGCTTTTGACTTGTTTCCCCCTTTGCTACACCTGTCTTTCTTCTGGTTTTGAAGGATTAGGCAATGATTACAAAGTACTTTAAGTATTAAGTATTAATCATTAAGGATAACTAAATGGGCTGAGTGGGGCTAATCACAGTGGGTGTGCTATTCAACAGGTAGTAATTTTGTTAATTTTAGAGACAATCCTAAAACATCCTATAAATTGTGTAGCTATCAACATGATCATCAGCATTCATTAAAAATTCTTTTCCCAGACATCTTCCAGACTCTGAAAATTACCTGTTTCATGAACAAAGTACTAGTGGCATGAATGGATACTGGGTGGGTTTTAATCTCTTGAGAGTCACATCCTGCGCCAAACTTGCTCTGTGGGATGCAAAAGAACACAACAGCGCTTTTACTCCTTCTTATTCTTTTAATCTGAAATTCACTCAAAATTTTTGCCTCATGTCTTTGCTTCTATTTTTAAGTGGGCTTGAATGGGCTACAGAATCATGCTGTGTAAGAAAAGTAGAATTCCCCAAGGTGGTGGAGTTAGAGGTGTGGAGGACAAGGAGGTATCAGAATCAAGCCTTCCTCCTTGTGCTGTTCTTCCTCATAGGCTTTCTTGAGAGGCGTCTTTTAATGTCCTGCTCCCAGGTAGCTTTTCAGCACATCAGCTCTCCTGCACTGTGAGTGCTTCCTAACATCTGTTTCAGATTTGTTGCTCCTTTGTTTCTATTTATGTCCCTTCTCAACCATTGTTGTTTTTAGGCCAAAAATATTAAATTGTATAGAAAATCTCTGGATAGGCTAAGACTGTTGTATGCACGAGGTAAATTTTATTTTAATTATTGTTTTATATCACATTAAGCACAAGAGGTTCAGCTGCTTTGTGGAAAGGAGAGGAAAGATTTTTATCTGTCTTCATTTAACAAAGCAAAGTCTGTAGAGAGTCTCTGTCTTTTTACAGACCAGCTATTGCAGCCAGAAAAACACAACAAGGTTTTGAGCTCAGAGTGCTCATCACATCACACTTCTACCATCAAATCAGCACTACTATAGCAAAATGAACTTATTTAGAAATGTAGCAATTTCTTATTCTAATGAGTCTCTTGATTTTTGCAGTTGCTGCGGGATGACAGTGCTGTGGGAACTGCACCTTAAGGAAGTCCTGGTACGCATCTCTGGGTCTGGTTTTTCGATTATATTGGGGCTCCCACTGGTGCTGGGGTGATCAATGGTCACGTAGATGCTGAATGAAAACAGTGGAATTTTTTTTTGGCTCTTCATAATTGCTGAACAACTGAACTACTTTGCATGGTGTCAAAAAAAACATAAGATGGGAATACAAGTGCTTACTTGTTACAGTTTATCAAAGCAATCCACTCAGGGAAAATTGCAGCTTAATCTTGAGCAAGTATGACAAACAATTAAAAAGTAAATATTTGCATACTGTACCAAACAGGTAAGCATTGTACCAAATAACCTACATAATGCAGAGCAAGACAACAAAATAAAGTCATGTGTACAACTAAAAGGATCTCTTCAATTTCTGTTCATGTTCACCCTTCATTGTTGATGATAATTTCTTCTTTCCTTTCCTATTCTCTAACCTTCAAGCATACATTTCTAGCTCAGTCACCTGTACCTGCCAAGGTGAGAGGTAGGCAGCAAAAGTTAAATGTGGAATGGTTCTCTTGTCATTTCGCAGTCCAAGCATTTAATATACCCTAAGATGGTGCACAAAAATTAAGTACGTGGCTTATGCTTTAGGGAGCAGACATCATCTGGCAACAAAGAGAAGTACCTCACTGTTTGCAAGATCATGGTTTTTTTTCTCCAGTGTAGCACATCTAGTGTTTAAGCTTTGCCCCAATTCCATGCATTGCTCCAAGCCACATCCTGTTCAATGGAGTAAGCAGAACGTCTGAGTAACTTCTCTGTGGGGCCATTTTTAAGTTCCACACTGGTAGGACATCAATAGCTCTGTACCACAAACGTGGTTTTGGCTGGGGTGTGAGGTTCGGAGGCAGCCTCTAAAGCAACTTGCTGCATTCTTTGGCAGTCAAACTACAGAAGCATATGGCACTGAGTTACTTACTGGATAATATTAAAAATAGTATGAGGCTCTGCATTTTAGCTGCGCAACTATATTGCTGCTCATTAAACACTTCAGAAATGTCTATCTTCATAAATATAAAATATAGAATTCCATATGCCAAAGAAAGGCATTATTACAGTTCCTTAAAATGAAATCTTCCAGGTTTTAAAATGCTTAGTAATACTGGCCCGCTGACATCCTTGTTGTGACCTTAAAACAATTTTTTGTTGTTTCCTTTAAATAATTTACTGAGTGATTGCTCAGTGATGATGTTTAAATAAAAACACAATGTGATAGTTAATCTGCGAGACAGATGCTATTAATATTGGATGGATGTAGTTTCAGAAGTATTCTGCCTGAATCCAAAGTACTAAGCTGGATATAAATAGTGGTGGATTTCCCTTATGGGGAAAATGTAATAGCCCCATTAAGCATGTCTTCGCTGCAGAGTCAGGCAGTATATTGGCTCTCAGCTTCGAGTACCAGCTTTTACTGAGATGAGGTGCAAGGAGCCAGGCTGCCAAGCTATTTTGGGCTAATGAATCCTCATTAGCTTGATGCTCCCCTGAGTGTTTCCTTTGGCCTTCACAGGACATCTCCCCCAGTCCTTTCTCTCTGCAGTACACGAAGTTGCTTCAAACCTAAGTTTTTGAGGGAATAGTGTCTTTTGGCCATAAGGAGGGAAGCAGGAGGCAGGGGGTGATGGTATGACCTGACTCACCTTTTAATAGCTGACTTATATAGCTTAACTATAACCATTTCAAATGAAATTATCTGGATCTGTAGCAATAAATAGTGGGTAGCAATCACCATGGCATGGCCTTGGAGAGGGTTCCTCTAGCTTAATGTCACTAACCAAAAACCAAAGAATAAATGTCTAGCTGTTTCTGAAATACTTTGTTCCTGTGAGCTAGGTCTTCACCAGTAAGCAGGGGAAATGAGAATGCTGAATGAAGGTGAAAAGCTGTCTCTAACCTCCTTTTTCCACTTCATGATCCTGCAGAGACTGACAGCATCAGAGTTTGTGTGTCAGCATGATGAATAAAATGCAGAGATGAAATAAGAGTCAAAAAATAACTCCAATCTGAAGACTTACTGTTACAGGGGGCTGTTATATGGCCAGGTCACTCTTCCCAAATGCCCACAACTTCAGAATAAGGCAGAAGAGAAAAGCTGTTTCTGTATATATATGTGCCAACAAAATTCTTGTGGGTATATACTGACTTATTTCAAGTCCACCCTTCTTTCTGTCCTAGAGAGAAGAAATGTTAAAACTGCTGCTACTACTGTAAAGTAGTAGGCTATACTCGCAGCTACATATTCAATTACTTTTAAACAATTCCAGTGACAATTCCTGCAACAGGCTCCCTTTTCCCCCGTCCTTTTTTTTTTTTTTGACTTTTACTAACAAAATAAAATATGGATCAGCCAAAGATCTTTTTTTAAAGATTATTGGCATACAATAAATTTAGTAATGCTAGAGTTGGTCCTGGAAGGATGTTAATAAGATTACTCATATTACCTATGCACTTAATAAATTTTTTGCTGGCTACTGCTGGATGCTTTGTAGCTCTAGAAACTTATACTTTAAGTTAGGGTAATTCCCAGCTCAGTACTGAGGAGAAGGCTAATCCAGCCACTAGTTACTGTCTGAAGTTTGGGAGATGCAGCTGCATCTTCCTTGTTTTGCCAGAGCTGCCACCAAAAGCAACAAAGCAGTCAGCAGAGATGCTACACTGGGACACAATGCAAGGCAAGCATTGGCTGGAATATTTAATCTTTAACACAGGAAGGTTTCTGGTTCAGGATTTGATTGGCGGTGGCATGAATGCTTTTGCTGGCACACAGAGAAGGGCAGTGCTGGGGTGGGATGAGAGGAAGGAAGGACTGATGCTTTTCCATCACTGGAAGTGTTTGTGAACAGGAGCCACTGTCCCTCTGCCTCACCATCCTTTCTGTAAAATGGGGCAGTAATACTCCTCTTCCTCACAGGGCCCTTGAAGATCAATAATTCCTACTGCTGAGGCACTCAGGTGCAACAGATATACACAGGTACACTAGATCAGGCCTCCACTGGAAACCTGGGGAATGAATTTCAACTGTTTGTCTCATATGACTTGAATCAGAAACCTTAAAAGTTTTCTTCAGCCCACTGCTGCATCGTTTTCAGGATAATTTAATCTTTTTTACTTCTTCCTTGCAGTTTATTTTATATATTGGGGGAATACTGAAAATAAAAGTAATGTGCAGAAAACTTTGCAGTGCTTTAACATATTCTATTTTTCCCAATATTTTGGTCAAAAGCAATCTCATAATTTGACACCAAGCTTCTCCTCACCGTATGAAAAATCTGATATATTTCACTGAATTTACTGTCTGCTGAAAAAATAATCTCAGAGTCATGTAAGATGTAGGCCAGTCTGAAAAATCTCTGTTTAAAGACTTCAGTTTTTTATCATCGTGAATAACGATGTTGGTATTTACAATAGGTATTTGCACTACTGAAAGTTGGGATAAAGCAAGTGGTTTCGGAAACCAAATCCAGAGTTAAGACTTGAAGTGTTTTTCTTGGTGAAAGAAGCTAAGTATTTCTACAGTGAGAAACTTTGGACTGTCCTAAAACACTACCAGTGTCTATCTGATGATTAACAAGGGGACATGATAATACATTGTATATGCAGGAAAAGTGATAAAACTAAAGACAGTGGGAATAGTGTGATGATGAAAGAGTGAAAAAATAGAAAGAATAAGATGAAAATAGGAAAAGAATAATTCAGTTTGTGAGGAAAGTATCTTTGAAAGTACTTGGAAAAAAAGTCTCCAGTCTCCTGCGGTGAAACAATCCCTCTTGAGTTTCTAAAATAAATCTTCTATTTTCGTGATAAACAGCACTATGATCTGGATATGTTTTCTGTATTACTGGTGTAGTAATAGCAATCTTACTGTTTCCTAGTATTTGGATCTTTTCTCAAAATATTCTAATACAGAACTTCTGCACAGTGAAATTAATTCTTCTACGATTATGTTTGTTTTTCTTAGGTACTTTTTACAGAACCACAAATCTTGGTCTGAATATCAATGCTATAGGGAAACAGACTGAAATAATTCAAATATTTCCAGTGGAAGAGGAGGATCTTAAAATGACTGAATCACATTTAGAAATTTGACAAAGAAAAATGAATGACAAATGTGTTATAAAACTTTATGTTTCCCCAGAGTACGTCTTATTGCTTATAAGTACACATTAGTGATATATGCTAACATTGAATATGTACACAATACAGTTGGTTAAATCATTCTTTGCAAAGAATACCTACAAATGTAACCCATCTTTCTGCCAGTAAGTTAGTCTAATTTCTACAAAGACATTTCTTGTTTATAATATTTACCAAAGAGTTTCCAGCAATTGATTCTACATGGTATTTACAAGGTATTTGTTATGACTAGTGCCTTGTTTTATTATAATTGATTCATTGCTGCTCAAATGGAGCACCTGATATTCCTAACACTTTGAGGTAGGTAAAGTACTTGGCATTTCTCTTCCAACTCCTGTTTTTGTAGCTAAAAGTGATTAGTGTGGTAACAGGGCTCATTTATTACTTTATGCTATTACTAAACTGAATATTCTGATAAAGATGCACATTTTTTTATTACAAATTTAGTTCTTCATTAGTTCTACCTACACTTAGTCTTCATGCACACCGCTGCCTCCATTTTTTTTTAAAGTAGGTACTTCTTGTAGAGGTCTGTATTTTTGTCACTCACACAAAAAAAATTCAAAGATTCAAAGATTCACAGTGGTTTTTTTCCTAAATTTTTGGCCAAAAATTTCAGACTAACATAAGAAACAAGTCAATCTCTTGAAATGCTTTTTTTCAGTCTTATGATACATTTCAAAGCCATTAGAAGTTAATCGGGCAACATTTTTATGTGACATGGTTGTCAGTAGGAAAAAAAAAGAAAGGCATGTGAAAGCAGTGTGAAAAACCTGAAAATAAGAGACTTCAATATTGTTGGGAACAGATGCTAGTGAGATACGTGTGTGTACAGGAAATGCACTACCCTAAAGGATCAGGATTTTACTAGAGGTTGGATAACACTTTAAGGTACGCTGTTCCGTGTCTTTACTGTTACTGCATTTACAAGAAGAAAGTCGGAAAAAAACCAGCTTGATGAAGCAGATTGCAAATGAAAGAAACTTACAACCTTCTCTGAGAAAGTTGAATTAGGAGTCCATCAGCAATTAAGAAATTAAAGCCCGGTTTCTAACAGGTGATTAAGGGAATAAGTAAGACCACCCATTCTAAAACAGAGGTTAATGTGTAGCAAAAATCAAATTGAAAATACTTGCACAGAGCTCTGAAAAGTCATCTTGAGGTTTCAGAATTCAGCTGGAGCACTTCCCTTGGTGAAGGTGAATGGCTGACTTTATATGATAGGGCAGTGACAAGACCCTAAAAGACTTTCTAGTTCTGGGCTAATTAATGTATCTACTATCTATTTTTGCATCTAATCTTCACTGAACTCTCCAGTCTGGTATAATTATTAAAATAATTACTGCACTGAATTATTAAGTAGTATGGAGGAATTTTCTTAATTTAGTTACATGGTATTTGTATAATTGATTAAAACACTCAGCTTGCAAATGCATGACAAATTGTCACACACTTTGGGTAAACTAGCAGTGAGATGTTGGCTGTTTGTGTCACAGTATTAAAGATGCAGAAGTAGTACAGACTTCTGAATAGTTTGGACACAGTGCTTAATATGATCTGAAAAGCACTGAGAATTTGTGTACCAGGACTCAGTCACTTATCAGGCTGAAAGTGTCAATAACTTCCTACAAAAGTTGTATTTTTTTAAATGAAAGGGTTATATTAAGGAGGTTGTGTGCTCTTGGTGCTACAAGGTACATTTTTGAAACCCACTGAAGGAATTTAGTTGCTTCGCTCTCCGACGTTGATGACAGCACACACCTCTTTGAAAAATCACTCTCTGTGCTTTGCCTATGTCTGAGTTCTCCAGCTCCATAAGCTCCCAGAGTGTATTGTTATTGCATTTTTGACAGCTGGTTCGCATACCAAAAGTGATGTAACCCAGCTGACCTTATATCCTTTTCAGGTCATGCATGATTCTTGTATTCACATTTTAATAAAGCTAGGAAACAAGACTTGCTGAGAAATATATCCTTCCCTGCACAAAGCAGGTTGCAGCAGCTCTAAATTGTTTTAATGACCTAATGGAAACAGCAAAATATCTGTCTGTGTCAAATTATTTTTTTATTTTTATTACAGTAAGCCACCATGTGGATTTTAAATTCCTTCTCAGAAGAGAATATCTAGGGAGTCACAATGGACAGGGCAGGTAGATAATGAGTCTTTCCCATATCAACACTTGCTCACTTATTTTTACATCATTTTAAGCACATGATGTTGTCATTTCTTTTTCTTCCCATCTCCCAAAACACAGTAACTCTCCAAGTTTAAAAATTACCAAAGAGAATGGTTTTGCTGCTGCTACATGACTCCAGAGGGACCAAAAATTCCTTTAGTTAATATTCTTCCCAATTTTTTTTTTAAGTCTTGGTGTTCTATTTTCTGTTGGATTTTTCTCAAAATTCCCTGTATTAATGTTAATTAGGTTTTGAGAGTACTCAAACAGAGGATTAGGTAAGGTCATGTGCAAATGTTTCACCTTTATTTTA
>JAWWLV010000121.1:58463916-58525780 GCA_035041135.1 Platyrinchus mystaceus | reverse complement strand
TAATGTTAATTAGGTTTTGAGAGTACTCAAACAGAGGATTAGGTAAGGTCATGTGCAAATGTTTCACCTTTATTTTATGCTGTAAATAAAATAAAAAAAAAAAATTGTGTTGCTAGAGATAGCTTCCATTGTGCCTTTTTGCATCACAAGCTATCATAGGAGGCTATGCCTTCTCTAGACCAGGTTTTGACTGAATGAGAATTATGGGCAGTATGCAAATGCCTTGTCCCTCTCGAATGCATGAACCTTCCACAAGGTTTTCTTTTTTCTTCTCTCTGTTGTAAGATCATGTTTTTATTCATCCACTTCAGTATCTGGGATGACAGAAGATGTTAAACCTCTCAGTAGCGCAGCTGGAGTCTTTGAAACAGCCTTTACCCTGAGTTGCCCTGACTGTCAGTGTGGAAAGGAAATTTGAAGACACAAAAGGGCAGTGACAAAGGAGAACAGAGAGGAGCAAGAGCCACCAGGCAGCTTCTGACAGCTTAGTGCATTGAACTCACACAAGGCTCTGACGACTTAATTACTAGCTAACTTTCTTCTCAGTGGAACTGATATGCCTGCACTTTCAGTACAAGAAAATAGTTCAAATGCTAAAATAATTCAGCAGGCTTTGCCCATTTCAGTTTTCCTTAGCTATCTAGTTGTGAAGGTGTAAATATTGTAACCCCAAAGGGATTTTAGGGATCATTAGTGGTGTAGAAGGCTGAAGACGTGAGTGACACTTGGCTGAAAGCCTGCGATTGATTGGTAGCTACAAATACGATTTTCAACTACAGAAAAAGAGTGAGATCATCATCATAAGGAAGGTAAAGAAAGATGGAAACAGGAGGACCTTTTTCAGAGTGAATTCAAAGTTTTGTACCTGTGCCTTCAGTTTATGTTGCTGGGAGAAAGATTTAAAAGATACGATAAAGAATCACAATATCCACAATGAAATTTAAAAAAACCCAAAGACTAGAAAGATTGACACAACCATGGGTAACACAGTGGAACTTCACTGACCTTCAGTTAATTTGTTCTTATGTTCCTATTAGTGAAGCCAAAAATATGTTATTTCAGCAGTATTAATTTCACTAAACTTATAAAGAAAATATAAATGAGAGCAGGAGGGAGAAATTACCTAGTAGTTGACTTCTAGAAATAATTTCCGGTCACAACACAGTCACTTTATGAACTGTTTCAAAAAACTAGCCTCCCACCAAAATCACAGTATATAAAATACTTGTCTATGTCCTGAAAAAATCCTCACTTTACATTTCATTCTGCAGGGTAAGCTCTTTAAGTCCAACTGCAACCTTCAGAGCATGACAAAGAGCTATCCTTTAAAAAAAATATTAAAAGCACTACAAAGTAGAAACAAGGAAGAAAGAAATAAATTCTTTTATTTGATCAAACAAGAAAAAAAGATGAAGTGGGAGGAGCAAATGAAGTTTTTTGAGGTCATGGAAGTGTTTTCTTTGTCAGTTTGCTCAATCTACAGCTTCATTCACTCTGTTTTCATGCATTTCACTGACAAAACTTTACAGGGGAAAAAAACGCAAATCCTTTTTCCTGAAATAATAAGCCAGAGATCCACTACAGCCTCTAACAAAATTAAAAGGATCAAAACAAAGCAGATGAAACCTGTAGGTCACTTATCAAATCTCCCAAAGTCAATCTGCTGCAGTTTGCCCTGCCCTGCTTAGAGTCCTCCTAATACTGGGAGAGCAGTGAAACCAGCCATAGAGCAGACAGTGAGAGTATTATGGGGACATGGGGAGGAGCAAGAATATTTTCTACACCTAAGACCTTAATTTTTTTTTTTGATAGGAAATGATAGAATCTTTTGATAAGCAATTGAAAGCTGAGATGAGGGTCTATTTGGATGAGAAAATGGTATTTATAATTGACTTTGAACATTGTCCAGCACTTCGAAATGAAAGCACAGAACTGTAAACCATTCTAAAATTTACACATGAAATTCATAACTGTTCTGAATTAGAGCAAGATGGTGTCCCCCTTATGTCTTTGTCTTGTGTTTTAAGTAAATTAACCTCCTTTGGAAGCACTAATTGAGGCATGACATAAGTCATTTACTGAGTTCATTCACCATAACACATGAAGACAATAACACAGCTCCAGATACATGGGAGAATAAAGAAAGTAGTAATACCAGCTGACCCTTCTAATTTCTTTCTTTCCCAGTTTGAATCCTTGAACTTATTGGGAATCACCAGCACAAGTTCAAGAGCTTCCCTCTCTTCATCTCTGCCTGGATGTTGTTGTAGGCTCTCTTGTCTCATTTTGCTTGTGCGTGACACTGGTGACATGACTGATCTCCTGGACCATACACAGAATTCACTTGCAGGCACTGGGCAAGAATTTAAAGCAATTTAAAACACTTCTAGTATAGATGAGATTGAAGCCAAAGATAGCTTAATTGCACATCATCCTCATACCTCTCACTTTTGTGTATTTGGGTTGTTCTGCAAACTCCACCTATAAAAATGAGACACAAAGAGATGCCCACACAGCCCCCAACTTTGCAAACCCCCCTGCCTAAACTTCATGACACCAGCAAGCCAAAAATATTCATTCTAGAGAAATAGGTTGTCAGAACGGGCTAAACTCTAGTCCTTGCTGAGTGTTTGTGTCCTGCTGAAAGAAAGCCTTCTAGGAATAATTTGCATCATTGCCTTTGGATGCCCATTGCCACAGGTCTTCCCCAAAGCCATTCTCAAATATAACGTAGAACCCTAGAATCATAGAATCATAGAATCATAGAAACGTAGGTTGATTTTGGCTGTAAGGGACCTTTAAGGGATCATTTAGTTCCAACCCCCCCCAGCCATGGGCAGGGACAGTTTCCACTAGACCAAGGTGGTCATAACCTCATACAAGCAGCCATGCGAGTTGTCTTGATCAAAACCCCCAAACATACAAATAATAAATGAAGACTGCAGGTAGGACTGCTGACACTCTGATACCATAAAGTTTTGTCATGTCCAGAACTGCCACAGTCAGTGCCTACAGTGAAGAGATTGATTTACATCCAGTGAATGCACTAGCAATGTAATAATAGCATGTGTTTTTCAAATAGGTCACTCTGGAAAACCTGGCTTTATTATAATTATATGTGCTTCTTGGACCTCCCAGCATCTTGAATCACAGGATCCCAGTCTGTACTCACAAATCATACTGAATTGCTGATTTTATACATATATTGTGATTGTAATTTATGTGTTGGTTTATATTTATTCCCCTGCTTGACATTATTCTTCAGTATAAGAATGATTTATATATTTTTCCAGTGTTATTTTGACCTTAATAAAGATTGTCTTACTGCAAAATGAATTATTACTATATGGACCTCTTGAGCAAAGGTGGTGCTCAGAGAAACACGACCCAAATTTTTCAGATGTCCCTATCTTTTGGATTATTTGTTTTCTGAGTTCAAGGTATAGCGTAAACTGTACAGCTTATATCTCATGGCCAATGAAGTGGCAGAAAAGACGCCTATAAGGAAGTTCAATCTTTGAGGAACTGCCATCCCCACAGGCTCAGGGCACAGCCATTTCTGGGTTTGTCCTCTAGACCAAAGCAGTACTCATCCCAGCCTTGATTTTACAAGCCTTTCTACCTCCCATTTTCTTTGTTTCTTATGGTGTTCCTAGCAAGAAGCTCTACAGCTCCTTACAGAAATCCTTCACTTTCTGGCATCCCAGGATTTCAGGACTTCTTTTACTGTTGCTGGCATTGAAGGGAATTGAGACACTCACTCACTGATGATGATTCTTCTCATTAACTTAATCTATTTTAAAGTCTTTGTTTTTAAACAAGGCAGTTTGCTTGCTTGACTGTTGAAGATGGCTTACTTCAAGCAAGATCCTCAGGGGATTTTGGAGACATTTTGGAGGTGTTGAGTGCTACAAGCTGAAGTTGGTGGGAAATTCCACAAGGTCAACTCACTTGAACAAGGTCTATGAAAATTGCTTTAAATGTGCCACAGCAGGTTGAAACTAAAGAAAAACGGAACGGGGGGGAGAAAAAAAAAAAAGAAAAAAAAAAAAAAGAAGAAAAAAGAAAGAAAGTATATTTTGTTGGTTTGGGGGGCTTTTTTATTGGGTGGTGGGGTGGGATTTTTTATTTAATTCTAGGAGGGATATAGTACTTTGGGATTCCACAGGTAGTCAAGTCTATGACTTAAGAAGAACTTCTAGTCTCTCTTTTGTCTCAGCAAGCAAATACACATTCAGCCATGTATAGAAAGAAAAGCTGCTGTTATTCTAAAGGCTTAAAGTAAAACTACAAAAATGATTGCTTAAATATTTTAGTCTATTCTGTGTTTAAAGTGGATTTTTGTATTTTTATTTTAATTATGTTTACTACATAACTCACAAAAATCAGCTTATTTATATATATATATTTAAAGAAACATAAAAAAAGGCAAAAAATATCTAAAAGTATTACAGTAGACCTTCCAATGACATAACATGATTCAGTTCTGTTGTGATCATTTTAATATACCTCTTTCCTGTGTTAACCCTTTTTCACCTTTCTTGGTCATTCATTTCTGGATTATTGTAGATTACAGTTTTTCTGTATGGTGTCTTGATGATTGCTTATTTAACATGTGAAACAACTTTTTGCAGTATAGCAAAGAATATGACAAAATAATTTAGAAATATGATTTACTATTCTCTATACATCTTTAAGAACAATATTCTCTAAAATTTGGGGTATTGGCAATAAATTTCTTGATATTGTACTAGAATCCAAATATAATATCTGAGATGGAAGTTGAGACCTATAAATCTTCTTATGTATTAAACATTGTAAAATATTGTATCTAAGGTCTCAAACCTTTCTTTTAGCTTGAAATTGCCTGAATAGATGTTCATTAACATTAGTTGTTCGGTGGGCCAATTTTTTTCTCCAGTTGTGTCAATAAAGAAAGCCCATTGATTACAAAGACTTCAATCCATATTTATTTAATAATTATTGAAAGCATTGGAATTTGACTCCATAAGCCTTTGTGTTGAGAGATTTCCATCTTTACAATGTAATGGGTTTTTTTACCTTTTATTAAGACTCGAGCTTTCTTTTTCTAAAGTTCAAGGTATTTAATTTGGATATATTTCTTCGAAGAAACACCACACTGTAAACCTGAGTTTCATAGAGGTTTAATTCCTAGTACTATGCGTATTCTGTCTATAACCTGTGCTTAGATTGGTTTTTACTCTATCAGATTCGACATGAATACCTATACAAGACAAAATGCCAAAAACTGCTGATCCAGAATAAAGAACAGGAAGCAATGGGAACCTAAATTCATCTTGTCCTTGATTTTGGACTTCATATGCAAAGCTTGTCAACACAGTCATAAAGCAGGAGGTTCGTCTCTGCTCCAGAAGTATGAGAGGGCTTAGGATACATAATACTACTTCCATTTTGGTAGACGTGACTTTACCACTGGGCAAAATTTTCATATAAATTCTGCCAAGATGTTTAGTACATAGTTTATCTCCAGAGACAAACACGAGCATGTAATTCAACAGGCTTTCTCCATCAGTAGCCCTGTGATGGATTTCCAATGGGTATGGGCTCCTTCATTATGCTTATATCATAACAGTCTCACTATACTCAAGTTAATTAAAAAATATTTCTATTGACTCCATTCAGCTTTTGATCAAGTCTTAATTGGAAAATTAAATGAACTTTAGCAAGCTACTAGAAGCACTGTGTAGCTCTAGTCGTCTTTGCTCAGGTTGTATAGCCATCTACTATTGGGCCCTTCTTCTTACTCCCCGTTCATGACTGTTAAAAGAAAAGATTGCATCCAGCTGGTAAATCAGTGACATTGGTCAAGATGTCCCTTTCTTCAGCTTTAGTGGCATTTGTTAAGCATTTGAGGGAAACTGGCAGGCATAACATAGAACCATAGAGTCTCCTGAGTTGGAAGGCACCCACAATGATCAGCATTGAGTGTAGATAGTGTATCAGCTGAAGTAAGCATGGAAGTGGAATATTATAATTTACTTATGGCCCAACCTACCAACTGTCTTCAGCTGGGAGTTACATCTTATTTTGTGGTCAATCATTGGTGCTTATCTGAAAATGTTAGACCTGATAGACAACCTCAGCGCTCACCAGAGGTCTTTTTCTGAGTGTGCAACCTAATTTCTGTGAACACCAACACCAAAGCTCAAAGAAGAAAGGAAGGTGAGTGCTTTCTTCTTTCATCCAGAGTGGGCTGCAGTCTTAAAAAGTGTTGTGGGTATACAACTAACCAGATAAGAAGAGGCACACTCAAAATAACCATCAACAAAGTTAAGTAAGAGGACAAAAAAATGAATTCTAAGTTTTGCAGCTGAAAGATGTAGGAGAGGTATTTGGCAACGAGGTTTTTCTTGGCTATATTAGTTACTATGTACATTTTCCATTGAGGTTTGCACTTATATCCCATTGGTTTGCACACATACAAGGATGTATGGGGCTATTAATGATATACCAAAGATATGGGGATATTTTGCAATTTCTATGGAGAAGGGGGAGGGAGAGGACCTGTTCACACACTGGCTGTAACCAATCAGGTTTTGCATGATGCCAAAAAATTAAACACAGTAAAGCCAGACCCTGTCAGCAACGAGTTGATTGCTTTAAATAGGGAGATTTCCTGAATGTTTAAATTGAAACTTCTACTATGATTAAGGAAAAAAGAAGTACCAGGATGCTTCCTAACCATTTAGTTCCTAAAATTCTTGTGAGGTCTGGAGATGACAAATTCAATTCTGATGTGCTGTGTTTTACACTCTGCAGGCTGTAGTAAAAGGTAAAACTAATCAAGCTTGGGTTTCCCATGGGCTGTGCTTTAAGATGTTTTCTCATTTAAAGTCATGGAAATATGTTAAAACCCACGTAGACTGGGTGAAGTTTATACAAGGCAAAATGTATTTGACTATGCTTTTGCACAGTGTGTATATTTTGACTTTTCATTATTTTTTGCTTGTTTAATCCTTCATCTCACTTAAAACTGTATTCCAACCACATTTGCAGACTGAAGATGGGGAAGAACAGTTTATAACTCTCTCAAAATGTTACTTAAGACTGTTTAGAGCAGAGGACAATTTGGTAGTGAACTGAATTTCTTTTGTAAGATTTTAAATGCAGTAGGAGACAGAATAGACATACTCAGCAGTAAATGTTTAATTACAAGGGACAGAATATTCATGCTGCTTATATTCATTTCAGACGAAACAGAATTTTATCCCCAAGGATATATTTTAAGGGAAAGTTTAAGTTCACCTACAACAATCATTGCACACCATTTCAAGCTCCATGCAATGAATAGACAGATGGAATGTACCTAATTAATCATCATATGTACACACTGAGCATTTTACATGATTGAATGGGATCTTTTCAGAAGATCTGTCTCCATCAGAAATTACTTCTGACCTGACTATGAATGTACTTCTCAAACACATATTTTGAAATTATAATTTTAAAATTTCCTGACTGAAAATGATATTTCCATTGTGAATAAATGAATAGCTATTTCTGTGCAACCACACACTTCACCATATAAAATGATCTCATCAAGATTACTGTATCCCACCAGAAGAAACATTCATCTTTAAATCTGCTTTGTTCCAGAAGTTTTAAGGCTGGTTTGAATTGCTATATTGTTTATACTTCCAAAGTTTAGCACTTTTCATTATGTTGATTAATTGTGGAGATATTCTTTTCAGTTCATAATTAAAATCTCCCCATGCAACTTCTCTGATATGGTTTCCAAGTTTAGATTGGAGAGAAAGAAAGCAGAAATGTATTTTGAAGATTTATTATGCCATAAGTTGTCTAGTGGTCCTTTACCAAATGAATGACAGATGGATGACGAGTATTATTTAACTGCCTATGTCATCATTTTACATTCTGCTTTTGGAAGCCTAAAGTATATTCATAACAAATCAAAAATACAGACACAGAAAATTCATGTTTAGATAGTCTTGTAGTCTATGTTTAGATAGCATTTTAAAGGCAGAAAATGCCATCTTTTCTAAACGCAATGATTTGAACACTTGACTACACATGCAGTTGTAGTCTAGGTTTATATTTTTCATTCTGGACAGCTTTCACTAAGTGATGTTGCAATTGCTGAGAAACTGTGTCACTATTGCAGCCTACATGTTGGTTTTAAATAACATCTTCCATAAACAAAATTGTTTTGATTGGTATATCCTAAAGAACACCTGTTGACAAGTGAGCATTGGAATCCCTTTAAATTACATCCCAATTAGTCCATATGGTAAGTGACAGTGGGGTGCTGCTGTGAGATTCTCTCTCACACGTCTGCCTTACACAGCCAAGTGCAGGAGCTGGGATCACACAATCACTTGAAGGTCTTTATTTATGGCTGCATTTAAGGTTCAGATGGTTTTCAGGCTTAATCCCCTGTAATCAGATTGTGCCCCCATGGAAGCAAATGATGAAAACCCATCCTCTCCAAAACAAACAGATACACGTGATTAGTGAGGTGGTAAATGGTTTCAAGCCTCCTTCACATGAGTTCTGCTTGCTCACATGGAAATTTAATTTTTCATAACCCACTAAAAGCAGCCATCAGCATCTATGGTGAAATGCAAACTGGTATTGAAGTAGCAGATGACAGCGGAAGGATTAAAGCCCTCATGATGGTGAGAAGACACCAGTGAAGTGGCTAGCTAGAAATCTCCTTATGCCTCTTTCCACATGATCGGGGTGTTACAAGGTAAGAGCCCAGAAGACCTTTTTATCCAACAATATGGCAGATGTCGATGGGGGTCTGTATCATAAAGGAGCCTTTGCCACAGCCATGCACAATTAAGCTACCTGTGTTGACAGCAGTAGCAAGCTGGGCTTGCCAGGGCAGCCCCAGCCACTCAGGCTGGATGTCCACTGCTGGATCATATCAACACCCTGGTGAGCATCAGCATGGTAGGAAACCCTGGGATGCCTCTGCGGACCCATTGCGACTGCATCCTCAGAGCTATCCAAGGCAAGCGAGGAAGCAGGAGCTGCAGCTGCAGACAATTACAGCCTCCACCCAGACTAAACAAAGGGCAGCCGTGCAGCCAGATCCCAGAGATAGAGACTGTAAAGACTTACCCCTTCAGCACAGGCGGGTGTTCTGCACGGCCAAGTGCGCAAAGCCAGCAAGTCTTGGGTAATTGTGAATGACACGGAAAGGCAAGGCAAGGGGAAAGAGCAAGTTTAGCTTTGTAAAGACATAAAAGATCTCTCCCTAGTGCAGCATTGTTTTATTCCCCACTCAGAGGCAGATCTAACTCTACCCACATGGATTTTAGGCGCTCCTTTTGGAGAGAAGAATGGGGTTTCTGTGCTCTTTGAGGCCTGTGTATGCTGGTCAGACAGGAAGCCAGAGCTTCTGTCAGTCAACAGCACATGCAAAATTTATCAAGTATATTACTTGACAGAGGTTACTCTGTCATTACTAGCTAACAGGACTCTGCCAGAGAATTTTTTTATGGAAGCATGTGCTGTCAAAGGCAAAGTGTCCATTGATTGATTGCCACAGCTGACCTAAACATACAGGGATCACTGTGTAATAACCCTTTTATCATATATAAACTGCCAAATGCTAAGTTCAATAACACTAATGGTCTCACTTAAAGCCCCAAAGAAAGGCAAATTGAAAGGAGAAGGGAAAAATGCCATAATTTCTGTAACCAGTACAGCAGGACTGCCACTCAGGATGAAGATGTAGGACTGTGGAGTGGGAGCACTGAGCCCTGCTGCCTGCAGTGGGCTCGAGGGAAAACACCATCCAGTCCACAGCCTGAGCTTTCCACAGCAAAAAATTTATTTATCCATATATATTGCTCAGATCGGTATTTTTTACTAAGCAGCATGCTACGGTTATCATAGAAATACTGTGCAACAGTCAAGTCCAGTAAGCCTGAAAACTGCTTGAATCCCAACAACAACAAAACAAACAAATGAACAAATACAGGAAAAAAACCCAACCTTCCCCTCTCTCCCCCCAAGCCCCCAGAAATAATGTAGCATTTACAAAAGAAGGAGCAGTAAGATTTCTGAAGCTGCAGGCTTGACTTTAAGATCTCTATCAGCTGTCTAAATGTATCATTATAATTGTCTTTGGAGATAGAAGTGTAGGTAGAGAAAACAAGGCATGAATGTTACTTGTGTTGTGGTTTTCTTAGGAAAGACAAAAAAAGGCCTGAATGAGGGAGGGGAAGAGAACTGAATATAATATTTACATTGCAGGCTATTACAATATTAAGAGTTTGAGAAATATAGGATTTGAGGGGAAGGCTGAACTTTAATTTGTTGCTGTTGTAAAAAAAAAGAAATTGCAGTTTTTCTTTAAATATTACTATGAGTTCTCCCTCCAATTGTTCTACAGCTTTTAAAATCTTCTGCCTAGCTGTAAATGAAGCAGTTATTTAGACTGAGATCAGTAGTAATTTCAATAGCCAGGAGCCGAGACCGTGTTCCCCTGAGGTCAATGACATAGCTTACTATAATAAAGACGTGGCATTGGGCTGAGAGTCATTTCTGGTGGGAGGTCTAAGGTCTTATGGGTCTTTCTGTCATGGTGTTTTCCTGGAAGACTACGATAGGACTGCAGCTGGGGATGCACAGAAAGACTCTGCACGAGGAAAAAGCCCTGCGAACAATTTCTGACAGAAACTACTTGATCATTGGGACTAGGTTTATGTGTAGAAGAGATTTTTTTTTCATTCAGCAGCCAAACCAAAACATTGCTTTGGTTCTGCTCAAGCAAAGTATTTGTGTAACCTGAAACAAATGGCCCTACCATCTCTCAATGCATGCACAAGGCTAGATCACACTTACCATATTAAAAATCATCTTTTGGAAATCAAATTAAAAAAACAACAGTGCAAAGTTCTTGATAAGTATTGTATAATAACTGAGAAAAAAACAGAAGAAAATATCCAGGATGCCCTGGATATTTGATGCTGCACCTGTTGCTCTCTTGCCTGTTTAAGGGAAGCGCAGAGTAAGCACCGCTATGAGCAGAGCAAGGGAGAGGGAACAGTGTGCACTCTAAAGATACTCTAGCTTGGAGGATGAAATTGGCAGGGAGCTTTATTTCAGGGGCAACTTATACCTATATAACTCTAGCAGGAAACACCCCAGCTCTGCAGGTGAGCCCTTGGGGGAATATGCTGCTTTGTTGAGAGCTGTAGGGCATGAATGAGGTGTCCAGGAGAGCCAAGCCAAACTTTCTGGCAGGGTCAAACATGCAGAAATGTCACAGCTGTAAATGTGAGTTATCATCACGTGGACAAAATGTCCAATGAACTGGAAAGCATTTACTGCTTCTAGTTAAAGCCATATACAAATAGATTTCCATGAAACTGGTTCCCAAGAGTTTCAAGTTGAAAACAAAATTTAGTCAATGGATTCAGATAAGAATTTCTTTGGCATATGAGATTTGATTGAATCTGAGGTGAAATGCAGTAGTTGGAGGCTGAAATTTAGTTTTCCTGAACCCTTTCTTGTCAGTCAATACCCCATCAAACCCCCAGGTTGTTCTGCTACTTAGTACCAAGAGGAGACATTACCCACCTTACCGTGATTCATGGAAAATGTCTCTGCCAGTTGCTGTTGGTAGCCAAAAAGGCAGGATTCAGATATCTATGGTTTCTACTAAAAGCCTTCACTATCCTTGGAAAAGCTGAATTTTACCCAAGTCTCTTGCCATTAAAAGGCAATCCCAACTCTCTCACATATAGAGTCAAGGTATAAAACAGCAAAATTCTTTGTTAGGGGATACAATGACAAATCATCAGTAACTCAACTATCGGTGAACATAGCACAAGTAATAAGTCAATCACTCATAGCACAGTGACTTCGACTACAATGAATTGCAACCACTCCAATGAAGCAACATTAACTTAAAATACTCATATGAGGAAATGCTCCAATGAGACCTGGATTAAAAGTCAGTGTGCACTCAGAAACTTTTGAAACACTGGAGGACATTCTTCCTTATGACAGTAAGGAAACTACAGTCCTCTTGGTCATATCTGTGGGGTTTTTCATGAGCTTTCCATGTCCCATATCTTGTTTTTAGCTGAAGTACTTAATATATGTCATCACACATGCTTGTCTGTTTTCATTCACCAGTTCCTTACAGGATGGTTTCTCTTACACTCTTAAAAGAAGAGCCCAAGCTGAAGTCAGTTTCAGAGCCTCCCTTCTTAAAAAAAGCCAGCTATTTCATTCCTGCTGAAAGTGTCTTATAGTACCTGGAAGGTTGGACAAGAGTGGCCAACCAGCTCTCACCTGCCACTTTTCTTAAAAATAGCTATCGAGTCAGCCTTTCCAATGACTTCCCACTGGTGCTCAGTAACATCGTAAATAAACAGTGAGTGATTCTGATGACACCCTACAAATTACGGCAAGGTCCATGAAGAATCCCATCCATCTGGCTGTAGTGAATGATGCTCTCCATCTCATCTTTTATATTCAAACAACAAATTTTTAAGTGGCTACATGCATACATGGTCCCAGTTCATTCACAGCGCTGATACGCACAGATAATACATATGGAAAACTCTTGACTTGGGTACTTGCCTAAAACTACTCTGGGAAGAGATAAATGTATTAAACAGCATGATTCTGAGATATGATGAGATACAGAGCTGTATTAAGTGACTTAACCTGTCACTTAACCTTCCTCTCTCATGCCCCTTTCTGTGAGGGTGCACTTTGCAAAAGATCTTGTGATCAGCCTCTTACCACCAGAGAAAGATATGGTAGAAGACCTATTCATGTGGCTTTTGCCACTGGGTCCTTCACTGCATTCAGGGACATCTCAGGCCCAGTGGTGTCAAAAGCTGACTAGAGGAGTTATAAACTAAGCATAAGCAGCCTTCCAGATGTGGGGAGAAAACCCTGGTGGGAAAGGATGCATAACACACACTTGGAGAGGAGTCAACCATTCTGAGTCAGTGGGCAGCCGAGGGAAACAAAATGATGAGGAGGCCTATGTTTGGAAGCAGAACAGTGTTTCAGGATCCAAAGTGCTGTGAATCAACATCATCACCATAAAGCAAGAAGCAGAAGGGAAACCATGAAGAACTAATAAACAGATGAAAAGCTGGCTCACAGAGGTACCTGGCTCAGCTGCGGGTATTATAGTCAATTTGCACATCTCTCTGAAGAGAGTTTTCTAAAAAACATCTTTTTAAGAGGTATGCTTGCCAAAAATAACATTTTAGCAGCAGCACAGCTTGTCAAAACTAGCATTTTAGCTAAGGCAAGTACTCAGTGTGCAAATAATATTTTTCCAGGAGCAAAGCTTCCCATATTGGAAGGTAGAATGTTGCTAGCATACAACTTGCACCAAATCCATATCTCCCCCCTTCTTTTTGTTAAAGTGTTATTTGTGTCCATCCCCTCCTGCTAAAAAACCATTATTTCTGGAAAGTTCCTGCCCTTCATGCAACACTACTTTCCTCAAGCCAACCTCCTGGTAAAAGTCCACTTTCAGCAAACTTTTCTCCTTAAATTGCCATGGTCCTTATGCCTGATAAAAAGGCATTTCTGTTAAGTCTCCATGTCTGATAAAATGTTACTTTTTCCAAACTTCTGCTTCTGATAAAACATTCATTTTGCCAGGATTGGCTCCTGAGAAAATGTTATGTTTGGCAAGGGCTGTTCCTGATAAAACATTTATTTTTGCCAAACCTCCACTTCCATTAATTTTTTCCCCTCAAAATTATTATTATTTCCCCTAAAGCCTCCTTAATGTAAGATACTGGATATGACACAACAGTGGGTGACAGAGGATCACTTGCCAACCAGTCCTTTATCTACAGCGAACAGTGAACAGTTAACAGTGAACCCCCTGAAACACTGATGTTGAATGTCTCTTATACGGTATGGAAGACTTGGAAAGAACAATGAAAAAGATATTTGCGCCCTTGTGCTAAAAATGGGTTTAGTTATCATATTATCTCCTCATATAAGGCAAACCTGGTCTTATTTAAAAGTGAATCAGATCAGACTCACCAACAAACTGAAGGTAAAACACTCACGGAGATGTTCAGAATTTTCCAATTCTAAAATATTTTATATTCCAGTGAGGTTAAATGAGGTTATAGACAGGAGACCAGGAGATTGCTGCTTGTTCACAAAACTTTAGACCTGCCAGCAGTTCTGTGTCTATTGTGTCTCATTCTGCCCAAATTTACACTGGTAGCTGCCACAATGCACCGCATATTTATCAAAAAAAAGGCTTCTTCCATGAATACATGCAAAAATCTGTTCTGATGTTGTGAAGTGCTGTAGGAAGGGATGACAACAGCAAAGGGCACAGGCATCATGTTGGCACAGGACAAGAGAACTGAGGTAACAAATTCTGGAGCACACTCTTCCCTTACATTGTCACAACCCTCTGTCTGGCAGTGTTCAACCTGCATCCAAGGCAATTTGTCTACTTCTGTGACAAGTGTCATTCAAGAACCAACAACAAACCATCTGATACTTTTCATATGTTTGCACAAAGTGAGGCTAGTGTGTGGGTAGTGGGTTGTGGCACACAATGTGTGAGGAAGTGGTAAGGACCCAAGTCAGTCTAGCCTGGAGAAGCCTCAGGTCTCTAAATGCAGCCTGAAGCTACCTAAAGGGCAGTACATGGGAGGTGGATCCAGACTCTTCTCAGAAGAGCACCTCTGCAAGGTCAAGAGGCAACTGGCACAAGTTGCAGCAAGGGATATTCCACTTAGATGAAAGGAAGAATAAATATCACCATGAGAGTATCCAAGCACTGGGACATGTGCCCATAGAGGCTGTGGAGACTCTGTTCTTGGAAATACTTAGAACAGAGCTGGACGCAGCCCTGAGCAGTACAACTTCTAAGACAGCTCTGCTTTTAGAAGGAGGTTAGGCCAGATTAGCAGAGGTCCTTCTGACCTGAATATAATTTTCAGCATATAGCAATTTACATATTCAAGCTGGAGCCCAGACAACCGAGAGCATTTTCTTTACAGTGAATAAAAAATTTACCTTGAACTGAGTTGAATGTTAGACTGTACCTGGTGCATTTTGTTTACTCTTACTAGGTAATGTCTCATCTGAGTTATACCTTCAGTAAATCAGCCTTCTGAAGGTTAGATGGAAGACAGTAGGTGATTCATGGGAAGAAGCATTAAAATTAGTAATTTTGATTAAATATCTAATTTATGAAGCTTCAAAGACAAGCTTGGAGTTAGACATGTGAGATCTCAATGCAGTCTCACATGGTAAAATTTGAAGACAGACTTGCATGGAGACTGTGACAGAGGCAGGCAAAATAGCAGCACCATTCTTTCCAGCAGCAAAACACTTTGATCAATTTAAGTCAATTGAAAAACTGCATTTTCAGGAAGTGCCCACGATCTGAGCTGAAGTTTTGGTAGCAATATATGTTGCTCTTTCTAACCTCTGTACCTTTGTTCTAAGCCAAAAAATTGTTAGGGTTTGGGGGGTTTTTTTGTCTTGTGAAATGTAAATTCATTCACCTATGCTTGTACTGGGAGAGTTGATTAGGGGTGAGGCCGGCAAGCCACAAGTATTGCATTCCCTTTCTGGTCTTGTCTTTGCAGTTCCTGTTCTCAGGTTTAGGGGCACTCAGGACCTAGAGCCAGTGATGGACAATTGTGTGATGATCTCCTTGCCTCATTGCTTAATTTAGGCACTAATAATGCGAGATGTCAGATGGAAGTGTGTTCTGTAATGCTGAGCACCAGACAGCCTGTTTTTCATAAAGTGCAGAGCAGTGGGGAGAGTGCCGCATCCCAGGAGTGTCTTTGAATTGTAACCCTCTGCATTAAAAGGGTCCAGTGTATATTCTGAACAACAAAGCTGAAGAGTAGCACTTGTGCAAGAACTCATGGGCTGGCCTTGGTCTTGTCTCAGTTTACCAACCACTGTGCTCACTAATTGACTAGCCCTGGTAGTAATGAGTATGGGACAGAGAGCTGACTCGATGTTTTCACTGCTTCCTTGCTCAGCAGGGAGAGAAGGACCCCTTTTCCTTACAGTTAGCTTTACATTTTTAAATAAAAAGTTAAAATCAAAGGCATGTCTTACTACCATGAATACAAAGTAATTAATGAGCCCTCTCTTTCTTTCTTGTTCTCTCATTTTAACAAAGTGACAGTGGACAAGATGTAGTGACATGCAAATCCTTAAGTTATTAAGCCGCAAAACATGACAGCATTACCTTTCTTTCATAAAAGAGACTGGAAAATCAGTGTTGATCCTTTCCCTCTCTCCATACTTCAGCAGATTGCAGGTACTGTCCTGAAAATAGAGTAAAACCTTGTATTTTTTAAAAACTAGTCCAGAGTACAACATCAATCTCTCACTTCAGATTAGCAACTGCAATGATTCTTGTCTAGTTTCATTTGTATTGTCTCTTCATCCCAGAATGGGAGCATTTTCTTGCCAAGAGAAGAAAAAAAGCTAAAATGTTTTCCAGGTTATGTCATACTAATAAACCTTAGATCCACTACAGAGAGAAATGTTAAGTCAGTAATAATGATGAACAAGACCACAATCTAACAGCCCCCATGTTGCAATGAATTTTTTAAAAGAAGAATAAGAACAAGGTTCAAATGCAGCTTCTGATTTCGGATGACACACACTGCAATGTTAAATTTTGGGTACCAAAGTAATGCTCTGAAGATACCCCAAACCAATGTCCCCTTTTGAAAATGTCAGCCATAGATTTTACTACACTGACATTTAAGTTAAAGTCATTTTTACCTCAGAGAAAGTTGCCACTTGCATACTATTCAAATTGAGCTTATAGGGGAGTAATTTTATTCATATTAGGCTTTTGTAAATATTTTTAGTTTTTCTTTTTTGAAACCTGGACTCTGGACAGGCAGCTTCCTGCTGTGTTCTTGCAACATTTCCAAAACATAAGCACATGCTTAAGACATTTTTCCAGTTCCTCACATTTCCCTTTTTTTCAGTGTCTAAACTTCCACAAAACCCATAAGTGTTAAGCACAGAGGGTAATAGTGAATGGAGTAACATCAGACTGGTGACCTGTCACTAGCAGGATTCCACAGGGCTCCATCTTAGGCCCTGTGCTCTTTGACATCTTCATAAATAACTTGGACACAGGACTGGAAGGGATACTAAGCAAGTTTGCAGATGACACAAAACTAGGAGGAGCTGCTGATTCCCTCAACTTCAGGGAGGCCCCGCAGAGAGAGCTCACAAATTAGAGAACTGGGCAATCACCAACCATGTGAAGTTCAACAAGGGAAAGTGATGGATTCTGCACCTGTGATGGGGCAACCCTGGATGTTTATACAGACTGGGGAATGAGATGTTGGAAAGCAGTGCTGGGAAAGGTACCTGTGGGTCCTGGTCTGTGCCAAGTGGAATATGAGTCAGCAGTGCCTTGGCAGCCAGGAGGGCCAACCGTGTCCTGGGGGCATCAGGCAAAGCGTCACCAGCTGATCAAGGGAGGGGATTGTCCCACTCTGCTCTGCACTGGTGCAGCCTCACCTTGAGTCCTGTGTGCAGTTTTAGGCATCACAATATAAGAAAGATATTAAGCTCTTAGAGAGTGTCCGAAGGAAGATCTGGATGGGCGTTGAGGGGAAGCCATAAGAGGAGCTGCTGAAGTCACTTGGCTTGCTCAGCCTGGAGAAGAGGATACTGAGGGGAGACCTCATTGCAGTTGCAACTTCCTCACAGGAGGAAGAGGAGGGACAGGCACTGATCTCTTCTCCGTGGTGACCAGTGACAGGACCTGAGGGAATGGCTTGAAGATGTGTCAGGGGAAGTTTAGGTTGGATATTAGAAAAAGATTCTTCACCCAGAGGGTTGTTGGGCACTGGAACAGGCAGCATCAAGCCTGATAGAGTTCAAGAAGAGTTTGGACAATGTTCTTGGGCACATGGCTGTGACTCTTGAGGATGGTCCTGTGCAGTCCCAGGAATTGGACTTGCTGATCCTCAAGGGTCTCTTCCAACTCAGCATATTCTGAGATTCTGTCATTCTGTAAAATATAGGATAGTTTCTCTGGCTGTTCAGCATTTGTCCTCTCAAACACGAGGCACATGAATCAATACAGTGTGTTTTACTGTATCTACACAAAGTATGTTCATATACTCTGATAAAGCACAGCAATGTAAAAAGTGCAAACCCACTGACAGTCTGTTCCACTGACTTTTTTCAATACTCACAACCTTGCTGTTTTCTGGATTCAGCCTTGGGACCCTACAGAGGTTTCTGCCTCCCCGACTAAGAGTAGGAGTTAGAGCTTCCTGAAATCTCTCTATGACTCATGTTGTTGATCTATTTTAAGAAAGCCATCCCATTTCCAAAATTTAGTCACTGCTAACATCCCTTGCCATGTTCACCTGCTACTCCTGGCTGCTCTTCAGCAGCTAATCTGCACACCGCATAAACATTTAAAATTTGCAGTTAAACTAGGAATAGGATACCAGTACTAGGCATAGTTGATGACCTTTCTGATAATGACATAAGCAGATTAAGAGGTTTTCTTTTAAAGAGAGGACACCCACCTCCTCCCAAAACTCTGAGACTTTGCTCGTAGGAGTCATGCATCAGGCCCTGACTCATTTGCTATTCTAAATGGCTGACAGAATTATGCTATGCTTAAAATATTAGTGCCATAAATAAAGGCATTAATGCTTATGTGATTTTCTAGGAAGGCTTTACAAAGAGATTTCATTTTTCCATCAATCCCTGTAGTAGACAAGAGTATAGAGGCATCCAGTCTCTGTCCCGATCTTATCCCCTTAATATTATACACATAAAGTTTGCGTTGCATTTCTCTACAATAATCTAACTAGTCCACAAACAACATGGCACTGGTAAGAAGGTAGGAAACATCTAGCTCCACACCTCAGGTTAAGTCTTTTTGATTTGGCACAAACATAAATAAAAGGAGGTTAATGTGAAAACAAACTAGCTTGGTTTAAGAAAGCAAGACAGAATGACAACCTATTGATTTTCTCTGTAGTAAATAACTATAGGAGAGGAGTAACGTTGGAAGTGGTTTTGTACTGTTAAGGCACAACCTAGCTGTAATGTGTAGGCTATGAATTCTCCATACTATGAAACCAGTTGCCAAGCCATTTCTCTTGTTGTGAAGAAATAAAACGTTGACACAGAAAAACAGCCTTCTGTCACCTCTCCTACATTTTATTGTAGGTACCAGGTAATGAGAATTTGAATTCATACAGATTTACTGGTGCTATTTAAAAAATTTAAATAATTCAGTTTGCTTTCCTTTGGGGGAAAAGACTTTGCCTCTGGACATGCAAGCAATGAACAGAAGGCAATAGTATTAGCCATGAGGCATAGACATCAGTGCAGATGCTTGAGTGTCCGTAGGCTTGGCCTTAGACACTGACTCAGATCACCTTGCTGGCAGCATAGCTGGTTGCCTCTGTGCCTTCAGGTCAACTTGGCTCCAAGCTTTCTAGAGCATGAATTTTTATGACTTACAAGCTGTGGAGGTTAGGAAAGACTTATGATTGTACAGTCGACAGCACTGTATTTTCACAGTTCCCTGCAACTGTTAATTGTTATGGAATTGGAAGTATTAAAAGGGCTTCCAGAGCACAGGAGAGCTGCTTGCAGTAAGTGCATTTTAACAAAGCGAAAAATACATCCCTAAACCAAAGTGAGTATTAGGTTGCTTTAGGAAATTCTGAGTTTCATTAATTAATGCTTCTTATATTTTGCATTGCACCACTACAAGAGAGGTTGTAAGAATCTTATTTCTAGTTGGTGGTAGCCATCAAAAATTCTAGGCTAGGGAGGAAGGAGACAATGTGCACTGTCTGAGAGGAAAAGTGTCCTTTCTACTGCAACAGTACTATGGATGGAAAAAGACAGTTTTGATAACTATCCTGGTAAGATGCCAGGTGTATTCCGTGTTGAAGCTTGAATCCACTGACTTATGTCATGGGAAAAGCTACAGAGACTGGTCTGTAAGGTATTAGAGAAGACACATATGCCATAAAGTATTTTTGTGCTAAAACACAAAGCAGGAAAGTCCACTGTTGCCCTGAAGCTATAAATTGTGTTCAGCAGACAAGCTATCAGAGAATTATTATGAAAACTAACCTGGTAAAAAATCTCAGTGAATTGCAGCAATAACACATGTGGTTGGCTAAAAGTTCTGATTAACCTAAAGAAATAGAAATCATGGGAACCTTGCTCTTACTAGAAGCGCTGAGGCAAACTCCCTCATAGCTGGAAGCCTCTCAGATAGGATTGACTGAAATCTGTACTGGTAAACATTAATAAAACCTTGGGGTAACTGATGTCAGCACTGAGACATTCACACACAGCACAGGATAGCTGTGAGCAGATCTAGAAAAAGGAGACGAAAAGAGAGGAAAGAGTATTTTCTGAGTAACATGATGCTGGCAGGTGGGGCAGTGTGGTTGGGGAGAAATTATTCCCTTTCTTGACATCTTCTCTCATTATGCTGAGGATGTATCTCAAAATAAATCTGGAGACAATGAAAAAATATTTCTTCTTATTATTTTTCTTCTTCTTCCTTTCTTTCTTTGGAAGTTCTTTCACTTGTGCTATCTTTTATTTAAATTTCAGTTGTATGGTGACTTGTCTGCACCTTCTCATTCTGCCGTTCATCTGAATATTTTAAACCAGCCCTGTTTACCATGAAACCTCCCTGGGCAATGTAAAGAAGGTGTTTGCAGCTTTTAAGAAGTCCTTTATTCATGTTGCACCTGCAACAGTCACAAAAGGAAATAATGAGCAATTTGTTCACATGAATTTCTACAAAAATGCCATCCATCAGTGCGCTTCTAAGAGAGCAGACTTTTCTAACAGCTTTAATTGCACTGCATAAAGAATTTACTGCAAATAAAAAGGGACTCTCAGAAGGTTGTTTTTTCATCATGAAGTATTCAACTTCTTCTGAAGACCACATATAACTTACTAGAAAGCTTAGCAATACTTTATTATTTTCTTTTCAGAAGTGTAAAAAAATATTTTAAAGTACATATATGGACTGACCACAGATTTACTGCCACTGGCTCTTTGTAAGGCAGCCGGAATGAGGCTGCTCGTGTACATAAATGAGTCCAGCTGGTACATTTACTGGCAGCTTTATAAGAACACCTCCAGAACTGCTGAATGCTTGTGAAAGGTAGGGTATCAAACAAACTGGACTGGACATGTGGGCCAGTTGATGGGCAAGGCACTATAAACCTATCCATAACTAGTGCAGCTGTGACTATAAAACTTTTCAGAAAGCCCCCCCCCCCAAAATCAGACACACAAACATTTAATGAATTTCAAATGAAAAACCTGAAATGCTTAAAGGGACCACGTAATGATTTTGAGGAGTCCATTACAGGTCACACTTTAAAACAAGAAGTGAAGTTTAGTAGTCAATATATTTTGTTACTTCCTTTAATCAACCTCAATTAAAATTTCTCAGCAACAATTAACTTTCTTTCTATTTTTAAAATCACATTTCAGAGTGCAGCCTGGTATTAATATCCAACAAACCAAGGGGACCTCTTTAATATTGCTGCCAAGAGAGTGGTAGCATTGAGGTTCAAAGGCAAGCTTTGTGCATTTGTGTTAAACAGAGAAAGCAAAGCCATTTGTCTCAAGTGTAATAAAAGCCTATCTGAAATTTATTCTTCCTCTAGCAGTGAAGTGCCTACATCTGGTCACTGTAGTGCCCCTCAATGAAACTTTATGTCCTCAAGATCAATTGCTTAATTTATTTACTTTTTCTTCCCCCACCCTCTAGCCAAGTATTGGCACTTGGTAGTCAAGTCCTGAGAACTAATTGCAGTATGTTATCACATGCAATCTTTCCTTTATACATGAATAGGTAAGTGAGGAACTCATTATTCCATAGACATAGCAAGTTATTTGTAGAGATGCCTCTTGTGAGTGAACAGTAATAATATCTCTTCAAGTTCTGAAAGTATCAAGTAAACTGTACCAATCCGGTCTAAGGCATATTTGAACACAGCCCTCAGGTTGGCTCAAAGGTAATGAGTAAAATGGGAAATATCTCCCATCAAAGGTCCAGAGAAAACATTTCAGTATTGTAGCAGCAGTCAAAGTAGGACCTTGTAGCAGAGTGTGCATACAAGATTTAGTTCTAGCACAATTCTTGGGCAACGGCTCTGATGAGTATCACAGGGATTACAACCTGCACAACGCCCTTGCTTACACACCTTTTTTAAGACAGAGAATGCTCCAATCCCCTTTGGGTCTGTGGAATGCTAAACACCCCAGCCAGGCCACTGCTGCCCTATACAGGGACAACTCAGAGGCTATCACATCCCTTATCATGAGATCCAGACCTCTATACCCAGTCTGAGCCACAAAAATCACTGATTGTGCAGCCAAATATGCGATATGTTTGTTGCTCCTTGGAAAACTGCCAGAGTCCCTGTTTCTGAGGGACTCACAGCCTAAGTCTCCCCAAAATTTGGAACCTCCTTCACAATTCCTGAGACAATAACTGCTGAGACAGCTGAATTTACTCTGGAGACTGTCATTAAGATAAAAATGCTCTGCAAATGGAACCTGTATAAAGCAGAAAGGCCAAGCCTCTATAAAAAAGGGAGATTAAAAACTGTTTTGGAGGATCTTTCAGACTATGTTACATTACGGTATATAGCTGTATTTCATCCTTATCTGAACTGCTGTCTTAAAACAGCCTCAGACACATCTGTGTGCAGAGGATGAAGAAAAAGCATCTCCATCAGTGGTGTTCAGATACCATCCAGAGCACCTTCTGCATGTGCAGTTCAGCTGCCCATACCTGTTATAGGGCAGACCATTTTCACATAATAAAGTTGTCCAGAGACAAAAGTGTTGAGACTATCAAATCCTATTAAGGATATCTTTTTTAGCAAGAACCAAGTGCTTACTTTTTATTGCACTGACATGTTACAGTCATCAGCTTCCTAACCAGGGTAGTAAAGCCAGGGGATTAAAAGTAGCAGAGACCTGCAGTTTTTCTATTCTGTGCAGATTCAGTGGAATGATTGAAATATAGAATAGTTGTCAGCCTGTATTCTGTATAAGCCCATTGATGAACTACTCCCTGAAATACAGTAATAGATTAATTGATCCCATGCTGCGGCTTCTCAACTACTCCAATGTAACCTGCAGGGCTTCTACTGTAACGAGCAAGTACTGAAAAAACACACAAACTTCATAAACAACACTTTCTATTTGCCCGGACTTTTTTACTCTGATTTGCTTATATTCCTGGCAATCAGGAGTCTCTATTTTTATTCTTCTCCTGTTCTCATTGAACTGGATCAGCAGCAGAACAAAGCAATGCAATTCAGAGGGAACTATGTTGATTTCTACTTGCTGTGGGGCTGGCCTTAAAGTGTACAAATACCAAGAGATTTGACTAAGTAATAAACATTACTGGTAAAATCCCTCCCACTCCTTGAGATTCTGTACTCTGGCAGAAGCAAAAGAAAGGGAGGAAAGCACATTGTATAACTCAAATTTCAAATGTTCATTTCCTGCTGCTGAAGCATAAATTGTGGGGAAAGAACAGGTTAGCATAGGCTTGAAAAGGCATCTCCAGCAGAATTCCTGCTCATGCATTGTCAGAGTCAGGCCATGTTAGTTACCTCCCTTAGCATTTTGAGTTTGCATTACAATTTCTTCTGCTCCAGCTGACAGACTATCTCAAAGTCCCATGCTGTATCAGTAGTGATAATCTTTCTTTCTTTGGCGGAACTCCACAAAAGTGGAAACATAGCCAATCTCTTATTTCTCGTAGTCTCTAACTCACCCTCAACACAGACAACTATTTTTTTGCTTTCAAGACTGGGAGTCAAAAGCTGTGACTGATCTTAAATACAGGAGGTGTTTGTTGGGAATTGCAAACAATCTGGACAGTTTTAAAGGCTATGTTCAAACTAGATGATGTGGCTTCAGATGGATCGACATCATATCCTGCTTATTCACCCAGGTAACTTACCAACTTCGAAATATCCACTTGTGATTTTTATTTTGATCATTTCTTCCAGCAATTACTTTTTTCCTCCTATAAGACTTTTATTTAAACAGACAAAATTGAAAGCAGTAGCCCCCTGATTCACTAGCCTTCTGACTACTGGACAGTTGGTGACTTGGTCAGGATAAGCTCTCTGATTTCTTTGATCAACTTGAGTATTAGAAGGTTTTCATGTCATTACCAAACATGCTGAAATCAGTTCATCTGCTACCCTCCTTCCTGCTATCTTCTTAACACTTTAAGATGGCAAATACAATGCACTGCTGCTTGGATTTCCATAAATTATAATAAGAGTAGTATTATTATTTTGGGTGATATCAACTCCATCAGTAAGTATATTTTTTAATGTTTGCTCTCTGTGTATGATGGCCTTAGTGAAAATTTACCCACTCCAGTTTGCCATCATTATATTGAATTGTGGGTCCAGAAAGGTCTTCAGTCTGCACTCTTGATGATTGCTCACTTCTGTAGATACAAGTATACAATACAGATAGTGTAGTGTAGGCAATAGGAGTTGCAGTGTGAAGAACTAACATAATGCTGTGCAGAAATGCTTCCTGATGAACAACGTCCCTGATGCCAAGTTGACCATGTAGTGATATGAACAATGGCCAAACTTCAAATGAGTCTGGTTACATACTTGAGTCTGTTAGGGCTTTCACCAGCCTCTGCATCTTACACCATTTATGTGTATATATACTTGAAGGAGATCTTTTTCTCTATCCCTCCATTACTGGCACCAGACTATACTTATGGCACACTGGTAACAGTTTTTTCTTCAAGTGAAACTTTAGAGGTCCCTGGGCTGTCCAATCTCAGACACCAGTCCAAGAATCTGTCCCAAGATGTCTTTCCAAGTTATAACCTGGCTGCATTTGTTTTGTACACACTAAAAATTTAGATGCACAGTCTACTCATATCACCTTGTAACAAGAATAGCTTTCTTAAGACTGTCTTTGATTGTGTTGATATCATAAATATCTCAGCAAAATGACATTGCAAGACACACTACTACAATGTAGTTTGCTAATCCAGCAGTGTATTTTTCTTACTCTGTGATTTATGTCAAGGCTGTATCAATCAAGGACTGTAAATGCATAAATCTAATTGTTTTTTGTGATTTGTTTTTGGAGAGTGCACTGCATGCTAGCTGAAATAACACACTCCAGGCTACACATTTCAGAGGATTACTGAACTTATTACTCTTCTTGGGTGGTTAAAGTCAGTCAGTCAGACAAATATGTTTATAATACTGCATACAGAGGGCCATATTTTTATGGTATAGTATATGAAAGAGATAATTCCAATGGATAACGGCCTCCCACCACTTCATAAATGCTGAGGTAAAGTCAAGACTTTATTGTGAAAGGAAATTGATCTCAAGACAATGTTCTATTGCAATTGCTGAAGATCACAGCTATTTTATCACAATAGCTGCAGCCTACTATATGGCAGATGAAGGGGAACTCATTTTTGTGGCCTTAAACCTGCAGAAAGAAGCCCAGAAGATTGCTCAATGTGCACAGGGAAAGAAGGACACTGGTTCTGTGTCAATAAATATTCTGCCATGGTGCTACTGTACTACTTCTGTGTGCAGTTGAAGGAAGAAGGCCTAACAGAGCATTTGTTTGAGAGGGACAGGCAGCATGGAGATGATGGATAAAGCCTGAGATCTGGTGAAACAAATAGGAGATTTCCCCTTGGATCTTAACCTACATTCTTAGCTAATTTCAACTCTTACATATGCTTATTTATGCCATTTCTCAGAGAAAATGACTGCCTATCAGGCAAATGCAAAAGGTTGATTACACTCTGTGCAGACACCCTAGCCCAGGCATGTATAGTTTTGCAGCACAGCTGGGACCAAGGCTTTGCACCTCTGGCATCCCCAGTCCTGCTTTTGGGCTGTGGGAGCCGGGCGCACTTACTTTTGCTAACTTACTGTCTTCAGCTGGGGCTGGTGTGCATGCTGTCCAATTAGGTGCCAATCTGCCTTTGAAATACATATCTGATGGTGCCACTAGAGGAAGAGAAGGGAGTATAGAAATTGTGGTACTGGATCTGTGGGTTGGGTCTGACCTTGGCCTTTGCCAGGTGCTCAGCAGATGCCGGTGTACCACGGTTGGCAGACGTGGGAAAATCTCTATTCCATGGGCATTAGGCCTCATTCTGATCTCAGGCTTAAACTCTGAATCAAGAGGTTTAATGGCTGGATTGCTTCCAATGGGCCAGTATAATTTATGTAACCAAATCAGGGCTTGTCCACATAGTGAGATAAAAGCAGGAGAGCAGAAGGTTTTGGTAGCTCTGAGTTAGCACAGAGGCTGCAGAGAGGTCAAGAGAGTGACCTCTTTATACCAAGCAGACTAGGGGGCCAAGTAGAGCCCTGACCCTGCAAAAATAATGTGTTTAAAGTAATCCCACAGAGTTTCTCCAAGTAATTGTAGTGTGTCCATGATATTTCCATTGTTTTAGCACACCAGCCAGCTCAGGCCACGATGCACACAAAGGGGAGGATGAACCCTTCCAGCGCTCGGTGCCAGGTACCTCCCTGGCCTCATGCCCAGCCTCCCAGATGCTGTGGCCAGCAGGGTGCCAGCTCTGCCCCAAGAGCCTCACATCCAGTGGTGGACTTCCTGCTGAATCCAACTCGCAGGAAAGGACAGGATCTGCCAGCTTTTCTGGACACAAAAGCCCATGTCTGGAGTTTGCAGGGTCTCCAGCACAGGTTTTGGAACAGGTTCAAACTAACTCCATAATGTGTACAGTGATAGGGCTTAGGAGGTTGTTTTGCCAGGTTTAGGTGACTAATTATCTTGTTGGGAGAAGTCCAGCAGGTACAGTAATACCAGACAGGTGTTTATTAATATTAGAAACATACTTCCTCCTGGCATTTGATCTCACCAGCTCCTGATGTTGTCTCTTTAGTGGAGACAATTGCCAGCTGACATCATTTGTTTGGCACATGAATGTCTTGTATTTCACATCCCTCCTCACAGGTGCTAAAATAAAAACAGAAAGGGAGAAGTCGGGTTTACGAGGTTGCCCGTGCTGGGCAATGGGAAAACTGAGTGAGGTTGGCCTGATTTTCCATGCCAAGTACACAGGGGCATGGTCAGAGTAGGTACCTGGAGCTGGCAGATGCCAGGGGGAACTCAGGTGAGGGGATCCACAAATGCAAGGTGGCATAGCAGGATTACAGCCCTTGGAGGTTCCTTTTCAACCTTGTTGGAGCTGATAGAAGAGTCCTTTTAAGATGATATCTGGGAAGACCCGCGAAAAGAGATTAAAGCTGTAAGATACAGGGTGGATCTGAAGTGTAGCTGTTTACAACACAAAGTGGTAAAGATTTATCTGTGTGTTTGGTTTTACACATGTGATCCAGAGGCTGGGGAAAGACTGGTGGACTTATAGGACTTTGGATCAGATGCATGAATGTTTCAATAATCCAAATATGACAAGCATGGAGTCACAACCTTCATTAATTTTTTTTTATAATTTTTGCAGAACCGGGGATGAACAGCTGAAATTCTCATTCCTGTATCTATTTTACCCAAAAAACCTTTCATGGATTTTTTTTTATTAGTTGCTGTTCCCTGACAATAAAATTGTCCTGCTATCAATACGTATTCAAAAGTGACTCTTTTCAGACTACCCATATTGGTTTTTGTTTTTGAAACATGCCATAGTGTTACGATGCAATCCTTAACATACATGCAATATACTAAAATAGGTATTTGAGGAATTTGTTGTTATATCTTCCTTCCTGTCTAATTGAGGTATTATTTAATGTTTACAGCCCATTTGTTGCTGTAACTAACTAGAATTTAGGGTAAGCCCTCATAATGATTAATGATAGAGGTAGATGTTTTGGCAGTACAAAGGAGAGTATTAGATAATATGGGTTTGGGTTTTTTTCATTATGGCGTTCAGTTTTGCCAAATTTAAAAGTTGTTTCCAGAGAGATGGAAGAGTTGTTTCTAGAGCAAAAATTTGCTTGTGCCTTTAGATGAAAAATTGATCTTATTCATAATGCAGTGGCTTGACGAATCTTCATCATGGCTGAACATTTAAGGAGAGCATTCTCTGAAGGGATAAACAAAGTCCTGCCAATGTGCATCCTGGGGCACGCTGAAGGCATCTCAGTCCTCTCAGCACCTCCCTGCCAATGAGAAGCCCACCTAGGCTTGGTGAAGCCAGAGGTTTCACTGTAGGATGATTACTTGGCGTGTGACATTAAATGACCAGCAATGCTCCCTCTTTGCGGTAGGCGTGTGAATCACCAAGTCCATGCCTTTTATTGGCATGTTTGGTAAAGGCCTGAATCCCACAGGCTTCAAGCTAGGCCCTAATAGATGGAACAAGATAGTCCCTCTTTCTCCAAATAGCAAGCAGTGTGTGAGTTACCAGAGGTATAAGGCAGGTGGAAAATGAAGAAAAAAGAAAAAAAAATCACAGTCAATGCATTGATCCATGTTTTGAGTCATTCCACAAGACAGGTACTGAGTGCACAACTGTATACCTGCTGGAGATTGTACAACACAAGAAGTTACTCCTTTCAAGTATCTGTTTGACAGCTTTCAAGAGGAGACTAGCTCTGTAACCTAGAAGTGTGCAGCCATGGACCTATTCTGCAAACCTTAGGAGAAGATGCAAACATTTACCCCTTTCACTGGCTGCAAGCAGAGCATATGTTTCTATCTCTGTGTAGAAACACTTTTGGACCTATTTATCTGTGTAATGAAAAACATAAGTATGCATCACTGTCAGGACCTTACATGGTATATCTTTCCAGGAATGGCACATGTTTCAAACCCTACTGTTTTGGGTATCATCACAAAATAAGTGTTATTTAGTTTTTCTTAATCAGTACTAGTGATTTACAGACTATCAAAAACTAAACATACATTTTTTTTGTAATGCAGACCTAACAATTGTGGGATGCTACACAATCATTACCCCAATTCAGTAAGATTTTGTTTCAGTGAGAGCTCTCTCTTTGAGAGGAACACTACTATTTAACATGGTCTAGTAAGGTGACTTTTGTAGTTTCTGGAACCTCAAAAGTGAAAGGAAGTCACACACAGGAGCTGTAAGAACAGGAATGGCTGGGATTGCAGTTTACAAGATAATTCAGGGCCTATAGAGACTTTATACTGCTGTTAAAACAATAATTTCATGTCAATAAAAGACATGAAAATGATAGGTATAATCATCTGTTCCTTGTGTTATTATTGTTTTCATTTCTATTAGATCCCATTTCAGAAATGGTATCTGGTTCACCTACTTGGTAAATCTGCTTTCCTAGTTAAGTTTTTGATGTGCTGGCTACTTGATAATATTTTTTTCTTTGTAAATCTCATACAAATTGACTCCATTATAGCATCAGAAAAAATGTCTGAAACACTTTCAGTTACTAAGAAAGCATCCACAAGACCTTTCATAAACTGGTAGAGAAATGAGCTGTAATTTTTAAGTACTGGCCTTGTGTGGGATTACTTTTTTACTGACTTCTTTCTGACACATCCAAAGTATATCATTTACCACTAACCAGGTAAAACTATTCTTTTTGTGTATGTGATTTAAAAATGATATATATAGAGACATAAACAATTTCAGAAGCCAAAAAAATGCCAGGGAAATTATTACTTCCAGTGCTAATGTTGAAACAGTGCCAAGCCTAAAGTTTTGTAAATTAGACTGTAAGTGTGAAATCCCTCCAGCTGTTAAAAGTATTCCATATCTAATTATATGCACAAACTTCTCTTTCCATTTGGAGTATCCTGAAATTACATACTGTATGCGTGGAAGTGAGGGGCACATGCATTCTGGGAAAGCATCCAAAAACATAAAGAAAGCAAAATAGTCAAAATAGATAAGCCACATTTTTGTATGGTTTTGTACGGTTTTGTACAGTTTTGTCAGTGTTTTCCTATGTGGCTTTCTTTGTTTTCAGAACATTTCTTTCTAAACACTATTTACTGTAATGTGCCCACCCTGTCATTCCAGATGCCATGAACAGTTATATGTAAGGAAGTGACTATTTTTCAAACCTATTTGTACAGGAGGCTAAAACAACAGCTGCATGAGAGCAGTGAAGTCCCAAAAGGAGGGAAACTTGTTTACAGTCACTGCTCCAGCTTTCAGAAACCAACTGTAAAAGCTCTTTGTGAGAACCAAATTGTATTGTCAGAAACTGGGTAGGCTGCCTATTTTGTGGAATAACTTAATCAGATTGATAGGAATTGCATTTTTAAAAATTTGCTACAAAACTTCTTGACTGTATCTGATCCTCTGCATGTTCATATTGCAACAAAACTTACTAATTAGCATCTTTGTCACTTATTTGTAAAGATACTCAGTGCAGACATTCTCCTGAGCGGGAGCCTAGTGACGTAAGCATTGAAGAAAAACTAAGTCCTCCACCTTAAAAGCAGCAAAACGTTGGCAAGAGTGGGAAGATATGAAAAACATTTGCCATCAAAAACATTTGCCATCGTACTTTCTTTGTTCTTCTCTGGATGATTTACAGTTCTATATGTTCCCTCTGTAGGAACTTATATGTATATGTATGTATGGTGTGGGGTGTGTGTATTTCTATATGCAGGTTTATTTACTCCTTTGTTGTACATTCGAAACTTTGTGAAACCAATATGTGTTCTCCAAGACCATGGTTACTATTGAAAACTGTTCATTTGCCATTTTTGGTTTGAACATACCTACACTGCACAAATATTTCAATCATTTAACTAAAAAAAAAAAAAAAAGTAAGTAATTTACCTAATCTATTGTCCCATAGGAAAGATATAATTTTCCATTCAAAAGTCCTTTGAACAATAACACTGTGCTACTTGATAACATGTACAACTGACAGCCTCGACAGTCCAAAACATTTTGCATTTTTAATGGCTCAGAAGTTAAATGCCTTGAAATCAAAATATTGAAGAAAGACTAATTACGTTACTGCAAGGTAAACTGCTTTATTATGTTTTCAGATAGAAAATATTCAGGTAGTCATTTAAAAGAAATGGACATAAAAAAGTTGTTCTTATTTTAGTGATCTTACCTTAATTTAGAATATCCCACCCATGTTTTTAGATGTGAAGTTATAACATTTATTTTGATTTCCATGACCCCCCCTTCATTAAAAAACAAACAAACAAACAAAAAACCCCAAACCACACCCAAACCATCAACAGTATATGCATCTGGACTGCAAAACCACAGCATTCCAGGAAAAGCCAGTGGCGCAGCCCTGCCAAAGGGCCTCAGGAATGCACCCATATTCTGCACAGTCAATGTAAAATCACTTCAGAGTTCATGCAAATGATATCTGCTTGCTTGTTGATGATCAGCTAGCACATGGTATATTTAGTATTTTTGGTTACTAACCTGTGAAAAAGTTTGTTGAAAGGGTTTGTTGTTTGGGTTTTTTTTTATTCCAATGCATACAAACATCTTTGTTTTGCTGCTGCTGCGGTTAATCACTGTCACATTGTAGGACTTCCTTGATCGGTTTATATGTATTACATTTCACTTTTCTAATTCTAAGAACGTGTTTTATTTGTTTGCTTGCCACAAACAATAAACACTCATTAAAATGTGGATGAGGAGAACTGTACAGGACAATACCCTGCTATAAACTAGCAGCGAGATGCTGGGCCTAGGAAACTAAGCTGATGCCCTAAGATTTCAAGCACAATAGCTGGGGCAGTTAGGCACATTAATGCTTTAATCTGATCAAACTCCCATCCAAAAACTGTTTTCAAACCCTGGCAAGATGAGCCACAGAATTTTTGCCAGGGACAGTCATCAGGCCTTCAGCATTGAAAATGAGCCTGCCATTTACAGCATGTCATGCCAGTGAAAGTTTTCCAGGAGACCTAAAAAACCAAGGATGTCTGCAGGAGCAGAAGAAATATGAAGACTTCTAGCAAGGCTGAGCATCACAGAAATTTGAAACTAACTAGCTCGCTCTTCACCCATTCACTGCCGTGAATGGGAAACTTGTCATTTCCTTGGATTCAATTCCTTTCATTTCAGACATTAATCTTTATATTCAATATATAAAGTGTAAAATCAAAGATGTATTCTTGTGGCAAAACTCAAAAGCATATGAATCTTGTCATTCACTTTGAAAACAAAATGTTTTTAAAATCAGCACATTCCTCAGAAACTTTTGATCTTTACAGAGTAGCATATCTATTAAAAAATTTATAGTCAGAACCAGTATGGAGCTGTGCATAGTCAGATTAAAAATTCATTTGACTTTGCCTTTTGCCATGTATGTAAATATTTTTCCTTTTTGTAGCATATGTTTATGCCACTTTCTTTAAATTTGAAAGTGCTACATCCCAGTCCTGCCACTTGTTCTGTGTGAACGTGTTATTGCACTTATGTATACTTTGAAGTCATGACTGTTTAGTAGATTAGTCAAGCATATGTTACAAATAGATTTTCGTTGTGAACTATATTATCTAATAAATCTTTGACATATGACAAAATCATTGGTGTGTATCTGGTTGCCTTCAGTCTTCTTCTGAGATCAGAAAAGGAATGTTTTGATAAAATAATCAATCAAATACATCATAAATTTTCTATTAAACTTTAATATTTTGAGTGCGTATTAACCTCTACTGCAGTAAGGGTAACAAAAAAATCTTTTCCTGTATTTAAAAAGATACTTTTAGCACCAAAGAACTGCATCCATTTAAATTTTACAAGTCCATTTTTCATGGACAATGAAAGTATAATTGCTGCAACATTTACATATTTGGCAGCTGCCACGTTGAGTTCTTAAAGCTCCAGAAAATGGATAATGTAGAAGTTCTCAAAAAGAATATAACTAATCATAGGATTAAACAGAACTATAAAACTACCTCTCCGTTTGAAACATGGCAGTTAACTTCAAAGGGAAAAGAAAAGAGGAACTTTATTCTGTATGTTGTGATGATACTCATATAGAGCAGGTTCTATATAGCTTCTACGAAAAAGGTTCTATTGGTGTGGATATGTTCTATATGTTCTTAATTCAATAAAACACTTGTTTCTTTGAAGGTTTTTTTTTCTCTTTTGAGTCAAAAGTAAAGAGCTATAACTAACTTGGTGCAATACTTTCTCTGAGGCTTACAAGTGTCAAGTTAGCAGGAGACATCAGAAATGGACAGATCCTTTACAGTGCTGGAAACTGGGAACTCCTTTCTTATTACCAGCTACATTCAGTACTAGAAGTCCTGCCCCAAGCTTCTATCACAGCTGTGCATGGGGTCCCAGGATGAGATCCTGAGCACATGTTCCCCTGAGGGTCATGTCCCCTCCTGTCACATAGGGCTGCAACATCATTCCTTTTGTGCACCACATGAGCTGGAACTAGTTCCTCACCTATTACTGTGAATATGTAGAATTGTCCACGTGGGGCAGGGACTGACTGTCTGTATTTCTACTAACCATAAAGGAGGCTTGATATGACCAGCTGAGACCTGGGCTATGTCAGCATTAGCAACTATATCTGAATATTTTCTTGCAAGAGGAGAGACCAGGAGACCAAAGCAGTTTTGGTGCTCAGCCCCCAACATCAATACTGCATGCAGCTCAAGGGGTTTGCCTGAGCTCATGCTTGCAGTTCAGAGTTGTCCAAAGGACAGATCTGCGGTTAGCACCCTTATGTCCTCACTAGGGGTTGGAAAGCATTCTGATCTTGAAAGCAGAGCTTCTGGCCTCATTTCCCTTTAGAGGAATCCAGCTTCAAACCCCTGAAACTGCTCTGCAAACCAGACCAATGTGCAATAAGGGACAATGATAACAGGATTCAACTTCAAAACCACGCTGCTGTCTGCAGCCAAAATGCTGATGTAGGCACAGTCTCAGCCAGCCAACTTTCATATGTTAAAAGTTACATCAAGTAAATCTTGACCAGTGAATATAAATTTGGACCTTTCCTAAACATCTGTCTTCCTATGGATGCATTTTGAGACAATCAAAATTAAAAGAAAAGAGCACCACCTTTTTTAGGTTTAGGTTCAGCAGTTACATGGCCTGTTCTTGCCATGATTAACTGAGGGGATCTAGAACCCCAATATTTTGGGGGGACCTTCAAGACTGTCAGTATTCTTGATGGTGAAAGAAAAGCAATTGGGAACTGAACAGACCATGCAAAGATACAGATCTATTAAAAAAGTCCTGTTACACTTTATAGTACCTTTTCTCACAAATCATCTGAGCAGAGGAGAAAATTTACACTTAAAAGTATGTATGGGGCACAGGTACTTAATTTACGGGACAGGGTACTTACTGAGTAAAACACGGATTTGAGCAGAAGTTGCATAAACTCATGAAGTAGCAGTTTTAATTTCTCACTCCTCCTTCTCCACTGAATAAAACATCTTAATGTAATTACAAAGAAGCTGTGAAAAATAGTTTGTTGGAAGAGACAGACAGTTAAGGTCATGATCTGCAGCCTTTATCTGGCTAAACTCTATTTTCTAAGTCTATACTGCCAGCGACTTCCTTGGAAACTTTGCATACATTTGTGTGTGTGCTTGCATAGCTGTGTGTAACCAAGCCTTGGATATTGGATTACCACTGCATATCCTTATCTGTCTGCTATGGCCTCTGCATCTTGAGAGTAGGAAGATGTATTCCTGTATCTCATTCTAATATAATTTGCAGAGCTGCTCAGTCATAGGAGAAGGCCTTTGGTTCCATTTGAATCATAATTTTTTAATTAGAAAAGAAATCTCTGAGCATGATTTCATCTTCTCTAACAGGCAGATCAGCTATTTATACACACACACACACACACATACGTTTCCCTTTATCTAACGAGTATGCCATGTTGTGGTCTCTGGCTGCATGGCCCAGCCCAAGATTCTTTGAAGCCAAGGAAAAGACATTTGTTCATTTGGCAGCAGCAGGATCAGGCTAAGAAATAAAAAGTAGTGAAAAAAAGGCCTTTCCTGTAGAATTCCTGGTCTCAACTGAAGGAAGTAGTGCTAAATATTTCACAAGAAAGCCTGATCCTGCAATCTAATTTTAGACATGATGTAATAGGAGCGTGTACTAAACAACAGGAGAGAAGGAGGGGAATTAAGGACAAGGATAGAAGTAATAAGAGCATGCTTTTCTCCAGTCTTTTTATTTGTGCATATTGGTAGCTCTGTTGAATGGGAAGACATAGTTATTAATTTACTTATTTAGTACTTATTTTGTCATATATACTAATAACCCAGAGAAACTTACTTTCTCCTTTCCTCTGCCAATTCTTGTCCAGCACAGGCCATCCAACAACATCTGCTACATGTACATGGCAAATGGGAAGCAGTAGGCAGAGTGGGGCAAGCCTTCAAGAGAGTTTTTTTCTCCCCTCATATACCATGTTACAAAGCACAGCCTTCAGCTTAGTCCTGGAGATGAGTCCTGGGAGAAGTGGTTGCAGAGGACCTCACAACAAGCTTGGCCATCACGCACTGGCAAGGAAGAGGGCAGGGTGTGGAAATTGCAAGTATTTCGGCACAGCAGCACCAGCACTCTTAGCAAGCAAAGATTACTGTTTTCATGTCAGCTCCAAATCTCTGTTTCCACTGTTTGGGGAGAATAACGCCAGTTTCCACTTGCAAAATAAACCAGTTCTTTCTTCAAATGAGCCTGTGTTCCCTGCCCACACCTACAGCAAGTGTGTGCACTGGATTAAGGGCTCAGCGTGGCTCTTGTAATGTGAGAGATGCTGCTTCACAGAGAAATGCATGAAATGGTATTCTTTCTTCAAGTGGATTTTGCCGTTCTCTGCAAGCCAAATCAAACATTAATAACATTCAATCAACATTTCCATATGTAGATGATTTTATCAAACCACAGCCTCTTTCATTGTTATTTTTCAGTATCACTTTGGTCCCTTGCACGTATTGACCAAAGTAAATAGCAGTGTAGCTTTATGAAATGTTACTTCACATTTATGAGTGTTTTTTAAAGGTTCTGATTTTGTTACTCTTGCCAGTACCAGTAAATGTGTTTGAAGTCCTTCACATGTTGCTTTGTTTATAGTAAAAACACCACATTTTGCTAAGGAGCACATCTCCCTATTAAAAAAAAATAAAAGAAGAAGCTAAAATTTTTCTGAATAAAAGCCTTCAGAAGAGTCAGTTGCTCCAAAACATTATGCACAAGAAAAAAAAGTTAGTGTCCATTTTCGTTAATGACCTCATGAGTTTTGCTAGTTAAAACTGAAAGCAAAGAAACCAGGACTGATGCTTAACTGGCAAGAATCCAGTTCAGTGAAATTAATAACATATGTTGAAGAACCCATTTGTAACAATTTTTCCATTAAAAAAAAAAAAGTGGCAGCTTAAAACCACTGACAGGACTGTCTTTTCTTTTTTCATTTCTTTCTCTTCTTTCCTCCCCCCTTTCCCTTCACTACATGGGACACTTTGGCTTTTGTCCAAACGTGTGGTACCAAACTTGTCTCAAAGTTCAGATTAATGCTTTATGCAATTTTAAGTGATCCTCTTGCAGCTGCTGCTCAGGAAAATATTGTACTGAATGTGTTTGCTCTGAGGAGCCAGTGGCAAAACCACAGATGCAGCAGCCATCCCTTGGCAAATAACAGATGTGCTGTATGCTGTGTTCAGCCCCATCCTCAGCACTTACCTTACTCCTGAACAATGTGTGGGGCACTGACCCAGCTCACTGCCATCCATACACAAATTCAGCTGTAAAGCACTTGGCTTATGAGATTTTTGACTTGATTGTTCTCTGATCACATGCAAGTGAATCTTATTTATTGGTACCTGCAGTTCAGATTTAGAAGCAAGGACCTTGCCCTAAGGAAGGTTGCCTCTCTTATCACCCTCTGGGATATGTCACCTCCCTGTATTTTTATCTTCCTTTTCAGCCACTGTTTGTTTTTATTTTAGCTAAAATGCTACCTCCTCTAGAGACTGTATTGTATGTCCTTTGGGGCAAAGCACTCTCTCTTGCTGTTACCCATCCCATTTTCTGTGAGAAACTCCAGGCACACTAGGGCTTCATAGCAGTGTTGGGATTCTCCCACTTGGGCTTAAGCGCCTTCAGTGAGATGCACAACCCAGAAATGGTTTTGGTCATTAGAGATGATGGGAGGAAAGCATCATGTTTTGAAAAATCGCTGCTTGGCACAGAGGAGACACCTTGGATTTTCCAAGTGGCCAGTGTGTTGGTGAGGTTCTTTAAGGATACACTGGTTGTTTAAAACTGGGCACAGGGAATGACAGAAGAGGGGGATTCCCAGCTGTGGGAGTGCAGTCAGATGCCTGGAATTAGGGTATGGGGAAGTGAGCTGATAAGGGAAGGGAATGAATAAAGCTGTGGATGTCCAACAGGTTGGAGGTATTGAATGACAGTGAAGATTATTCAGGAAGTGAAGCATCACTGCACAACAGGTGGAGACACCAAGCAGGTAAAATAAGGAAAAAAAAGAGTTAAAGGTGCCATACACTACAAATTAAATGAAAGGTTTTGAGGCAATTAATGCTTATAGTAAGCTGGGAAAAGCCTTTTTAATAGTGGACTGAATTCCTTTTTGTGTAATCTCATTGAATTCAGTGGCTTGTACAGGATGGTACTATGTTGAATTGGTCCCAAATATCAAAATAAATTCAAGTGCAGCTATTATGCTGTGCTCTGACTTGAAAAGAAATTGCACAGATTGTGGATAGGAAAATCTTCAGTCATCAGTTCATTGTATGACTTCAGTAAAAAAAGGAAAACAGGTGGAGCAGAGTGGGGGGAGAAGACTTGAGTGTATGAATGAGGAGAGAAATCCAAATTAGTTCCAGTGTTCAGAGACTGTATGAGGTGCTAGCTCCATTTCCTCCACAAAAGTGGACGCTTTGGGTTTCCTCACAGAAAGTATACCATTGCTCTGGAGATAGAACAATGCTTGGGAAACATTTCAGACTAAAGCTGTTTTCCAATGGAGAAGGAAAAACAAGAAAACAATGTGCCTATTTCTGTAACTAGTGGCCTGCATGGGCTTGGTTTAGACCTACAAATACAATTTTTGATAGGCAGAGAGAGTGTTTAAAATATATTTAGCACCAAGAAGAATGGAAACTTTAAAATGTTTGGACAGTAAGAAGGTGTCTAGATCACAGGATAATCACAGCAATGGCTAACCCAGTCATCTAATATTATTTAACATTTGCATTGCACACTGGCCAAGGTGCCAGTCAGCTACAGGAACGCCTCTGTGCTGAGCTCTCATGCTGAATTACAAAACATGTCTGTATAGGATGCACACCACATTTTATTAAAAAGTAGCTAAAAATTAGGTGCAAAAATTACAATGGGTGGGGGGAGGGGGAAGTGCTTACAGAAATATTTAGAGAACAGAGTAGAGGCTAAGTTGAGGATATTTTGAAAAGGTGTCCCTTTTCAAACAGGGTAGGTAAGCCAGCTCCAAGTTTTTAGGTATAATGTATTTACAAATGCCTATGCTATGTTGTCTAGGCATACAAGACAGCATTCTATTCACTGGGATTTACCCTGCCTATTCAGATTTAAGCCACATACTTATTAATTTTTAACCTCTTTCTTATTGTTATTTCATGGGTTTACTTCTGAGTCTGTTATTCTGTCTTAATTTAATGTCTGACTGCAGGAGTGGTTTTTTTCCATTTTTCAGCAGTAAGTTGAAAAAGCATATTTCTAGGTGCCTATGGGTTATTATATCTATTATAAGAAGCTCTGTGAAAAATAAGCTTTTCAGTCTTGCCATCAAAAAGGAAGGGAGGTTGCCAATTTGTGTCAAACTGAAACAGAAATTCTGGGGTACAATGACAAACAAGGAAATTAAACTAATGACCATTTGTGTAAATAAAAAGATTTCACAAACCACAGTGAAACGTCTTCACATGGGTAAGCCCATTATTTGATTTCAGTTTAAATTCATTCATTCCAAGCAGAAAAGAATTGAGGTTTGAAGCAAGTTCAATGACTTACAATTTTTTAACAGATCTCTATTTTTTTATCCAAAACTATTAAAGGAACTAAATATTGACTTGCAAAAACCTCAACCCTACAAAACTTTTTTTTCCTTACATTTAGATTCCTTTTTCTCAAATTTGTTGAAGTGTTTTTTAAGATAAACATGACTGACATCTTGACCTCATTCCAGTCAATAGCCAAAACCTCACTGACTGCAACATAGTCAAAATCTTGTGTATGCAGTGAATTAGTCATGAGAGCTCTGCTCAATCATTGTCTGTTCTCGTCTCCATCAGTTGGTACCAGAAAGTGCAGGCACAGCACTTGACTCCTAGCACTCAACTTCCAAAGTTAAATTAATACAACTTTTAAAAAGAACTCTGTAGAACAGCCTTTTCATTTTCAGGGTAGTTAATTGGATGAAAATAAAACCAAGACTCCATTATTCTGCTAGTCCCTCTTTTTTTGCCCTTTACTTGAAAAATGCGTAACATTAACTTATATTCACAGATTTGCAAATCTCCCTTTTTCTATAACCACTAAACCAGTTTTTCTTAGACTTCTGCACATTACATATTATTTTTTATTACAGTAATTTATTAGTATAAGTTGGAGAGCTTTTACTGCTCTTTATATAAAAAGATTGGGTTGACTTCGGATCTCTTTAAAGTGGCCCTTTAGATGTAGTAGCTCTGACATTTGAACTTTCTTGGACATTTGACATTTGAACTTACCCAGTATCTTGGTAATGTGCAAAATATGCCAAAGAAGGACCATTCCCTTCAGAAAATGGGGGCATTGTGCTCTCCTACATTCTTATACTAGGCATAGCCCAAGGAGTAAAACGCCAGTGCAAATCCATGTCCATGGAAAAAGGGCCTGATGACTCAAAAGACAGTTTTTGTGGCCTTTTGTGCTGAGATAGATCTGCAAGCCAGAGTAAAAAAGTTGGGTCAGTTAGGGAAATGATGTGCTGAGAAGAAAGGCTGAGTTATGTTATGCATGTGAAAAGGCTGAGATGCAAAAATGTAATCAGCTTCTTGAGATCTAGTGGCAGCAGCAAAGCTCACGTAAATATGTTTTGCCAACCTACCTTAGGAATCCCCTATGCAAGGTCAAGACCCTTCTACCTCACATATAGGATGTCCTGTAAGAGACACCTCTATCTCTGTCACCACGTAAATCATCAAACAAGACCCCTAAGACGTTACACACTGATTAGGTTAGGAAAGTAGTTTAGGTCTGAGTCATTGGCAAGCACTGACTGTCCAATGATCCAGTCTTCATTTCTTTGCATATATAATTTTAAGGACAGAATCCTCAAATAATTTAGCCTGCTTCCATAATGACTTTGTAAATCCAAAGTGAGTAGACATTTCCACATCTTTTTGCCTTATTATCGTTAATTGAAGAAAACCAGCAATGCAATATGGAATTTTTTTCATGGTCATTTCTAAAATAAAATGTTGAGGTAAAAAAGCACAATTATAGGCAATTATTCAAGACAGCAAAAGTCTTACTTTGTGTAAGTCCTACTTTATATCTCCAGGCAGGTGGTTTGGCATATAAGGTATTTTTTCTTTCTTCATTTCTCTCCTTTCAGGATGGGAAAGCACTGAGGAGACTGTTACTTATTCAGCACCTCTGTGGCAAAGCCCAGCATAAGATGGTCTCAGGAATTAAAGGTCATCCTGGGGCTGAATGAAAATACTGATATAATTAGAGATGACTACATTCCTTTTAATAGTGAAGCTGGCATAAAACTTTTCTCGTTCAGGAATTTCTACAGTACTCCAGTATCCAACTTCCCTTGTCTTCTTTCAGTTGTTTCTGGGGCTGCACCTTAAAGTTGGATAAGTGAAGTGATATCAGTTAAAAAGAAGCCCTGAATTTTAATGTTTACTGAACTATACTTGACTCTAGTCATCCTCTGCTCTTACTTTTTGGGGAAATCTCTTTGACCCAGATATCCAAGACACAATGTGTCATCACTTCCTGTGGTAGAAAACCATTTCACAGCTAAAGCTGTGCAGGGAGCTGGTAAATGCAAGCACATAGCCGTATTTTTATCTTCTGGTATTGTGTGTTGAATGATTTCATGAGATATTACTTTAACTGTAGCTGAAGTCTGGCTTGAACTTCTCCGTGGTCTTTGTTGTAAATATGGAACAAAGCTCTTCAGAAGCAAAAGTCAGCACTGTACAGCATGCATGATCCAACATTAGACATAAGTCATTTTAACTTTCGCTGAACTTAGTTTAATAGCTATTTTAGGGGAAAACTGCTATAAATAATACAATTTGCAAGGTGTAAATCAAACTTGCAAATACATTAACCATTCAGCCTAACCAAGGAATCAACTGCTGCATACTGTAGTTCAGAACGTCCCTACAGTTCAGCCTTACAGATCAAGTTGCCTGGCAGGTACTGTAAAGTAAAAGGAAAGACTGAAACAAAATAAAAGTATGTACATTCTCTCTAGCTTTTGAAATTGCTGTACATATGAAAAGTGATAATGAACTGAATAACCACTTCCTGCAGTATTTCACAATCACTTACACAAGTATTTAATTTTTGTGTTATAGTAAGCCTTTTCAGTACCAAATACTTAGTCGCTTTTCATTGGTGATTTACTTTTATTTTAATGTGAAATTCAGGATTTGACTAATACTATATATTTCTAAAAAAGTGAGTAAACCTTCAGAGAAGCACAGGAAGATTTATCATAGAAGTTGTGGGTTTTGTAGTTCTTTAAAAGTGAAGATGGAGGGTGAGGTTTTCTTTTTACTAGACTAAAATTTAAAAATGCTGCATAAAAATATGTCTAAGTAAGTGGAAAAAGCCTATACTGAAAAAGGATGCCTGATTTAGGTGGGGGTTTTTTTAGGTCAGGAAGTCCTTCCATTAAATGTCATTTTATAACCTCTGAATTCCTTATAAAGGAATTCCTTGAAGAACCAAATTGTGTGAATGAGAATGTTATAACACTATCACTTTAGTGTCTGAAATGCTAACTACTATTACTCATGGAAAAGTCCTTTACAATCGTGGCATGTAGCATCAATTTGATTTGATTCAGTCTCTTACTATGAACTACGAAACCCCCAAACATCAGGAATTTTCTTGTTTGCACCTTTGATGACATGCAAAGACTTGTGGAACCATTTCAACACAGTACTTTGGCATGTGGTCAATTAGAAGAAGGCAAGTCCCCCGTCTGCCCCGCAAAACACTTGAGCACATACTTAACTTCAACCATATTAAATGGATTCACTGAAGTCAAATGAATCCAAAGTGATTTAGAGTGAGACTTAAAGTTAAGTCCATATTTCATAGATTGCTAGCATTTAAGGTCAGGAAGAATAATAATAGTCATGTAGCCTGACCTCCTTTGTAACACAGGACCAAAGAATTTTGCCAAGTATTCCCAATATGAAATCAACTGCTGCTGCCTGAATTGTAACTGTGCTTTCCAAAAGACAGACAGATATGATTTAGGGACTTCATAGGAGAGAGAATACATTGTATTACAAGATAAGATTTTTTTTCTTTTATTAGTTATGATCCTCCACTAAAAAGAGCTGTGTGCTTGAATGCTGATCTGACTTCGCTGAGATCCAGCTTCCATCCGTAATGACCTTTTCTGTTAAGTTAAAAAGTCAGATTCTCCTGTTTTCTTTCCATAGAAGTATTCTCAGACCATCATTATATCAAATTCTAATCTGAACTTTTCAGAGACTAAATTAAGATGCCTTTTCCTCTCACTTCTGTGACTGAAGTTTTCTTTGTAGCTCCTTTCTGAACATTTTCCAAATTGCTTACTTAAATGTGTACATCAAAAGCGGACAGAGAGATCCCAGTAATAATCTTACTACTTAACAGTAATCCATAGCAGTAAAACTCCTTTGTTTCTATCTGATAGTCTCCTCCCATGTATGAATCCAGGATACCATTTGCTGGCTCAGCCTCTGTGTTGCCCTTGGACCTCTTGTTGGTCTGTTTGTCCAGCAAAACCACTAAATCCTTCTGTGAGTTACTTTGTGCCTAAAGACTGTCAATAATTCTGTAAAAATAATCCATATTTTTCATTCTTAAGGAAGGGGTCTTTGAATGAAAGCCAACATTTCATGTGGCATTTAACAGTGATACAGGTGTGTCCAACTTACAAATCAGCTCACATTTCTGTGTAGCACTGGTATGTCTTCATCAATACTCATATTTTCCAATTTTGGTGTAATTTGCAATGATTTTGCATCTTCTTCTATATCCTTTTAAATAATTCAATCCTATTAAGTAACAAATCTATGCCAGGAATGTTCATATTTAATCACTATTTATTAAGTATATTTGCTTTCTTAAGATGCATTGTCTACCAGAAGGGAGGAAGAGAGAGTAACATATGCTATGCTATTTGCATAGGAATAAAACTGACTAGTTCCCAATCTAAAAGAATGAGCCAACAAAATATGCAATGAAAAGTAAAATAGACCGTAAAAATCTTTCCTATCAATTAATAGTGTTGGTGCCAAATTTTTCATCCTGAAGTCAGTTATTCTGCTTTAACATATACTGCTTTAGGGGTAAGTACTTCCTTTGGCTTTCATCACATGATTTTCCAATAAAAAGTGAATTGGGTGATTGTGGGTGAATTTTCCAAATTTAGGGAGCTTAGTTAATATCATGGAGAAGGGCTTTTAAAAATATGTGGAGATTTGAGAATCAATTGATTTCACTGCAGATCGCTGATTGAAAAGAGGCAATGTGACAATGTAACAGTGAGACATTAATTTTAGCTTAAGAAGTAGTTATGTCACAAGTGGTTAGTTTTTAACTGCCTTTCTTAAATGTGATTATTTCCCAGCTGGCTGCTTTTCCCTCTCACTTTCTAAATTAGAACAACTGGCAGAAGAAATGAAATTGATTTTTACATCATATGTGAAAAACAGGCTCAAGACTGACTGATTCAAGCCTATTTATGCAATCTCTCTTTAACTGCTGAATCTCATCGCCATCAATATATGTACAGTAAAAGCTCATTACTGGGTGAGATATTGAGTAGAACGTCTTCTAAATACAATCTTGACACTTGAGAGAAAGGAGTTTTATAATCCCTTGCACAATTTGCTTTTTCCTCGTGTCTGAGTTTGCAATTTATAAAAGAATAATCTTACCTTCTTATATGAAGTGCTTTCAGATCTGTCATGGAAAAGTGCTTTGCCAAGCAAAGTTATTATGCAAACCCCCTGTAGCTTCAGTCTTTTCAGAAGGTAATTTTAGTTTGGCTAAGGACACCTATTTGGAGATGGGTCACTCCATCATCTACTGGGCAACTTCTGGATGCTTCTGAGTGTGTACCTCAGCCACACAGAGGAAAACTGCTCTAGGAGACTGGCGGACAGGTCTGTAATTTAAAAGATGAATTAAACCAGAGAAGCAGTCACTTATTTCCCTTTCCAGGAGGTTCAAAGCTGAGTTCAAGGGACCATGACATGCTTAGCTTAGTTTTTGTACAAAACACCCTCCATTCCTAAGCAGCTCTGTTTTCAAATAGCAACTATTATTCACAGTGAGGGAAGAAGGGGTGTGAAGTAGATGAACATCAGAGACTCACACAATGTCCAGAGAATTTTTATCACTGTAGGAGTGCAGGGTGTAAAGCAATAAAATTTGAAATCCTAAACTTTTACACAAACTGTAACTTACTAAGTAATACCTTCATCATCACTGCATAACTCCAAAGTCCTTCCCTGCTTCCTGCTGTTCCTATAGCCTCCAGGGTTACAGTGGCCTTTGGGCTTTCTCTTTTTTTTTTTTTTTTTTTTTTTTAAACATATATCATAATCTGTTTTCTTTCTATTTTAATAAAAATATCAAAGGCATACTTATCAATGACTGAGGAGGGAGAGCTGCGGTGCAAGCTATTTTTTAACTGGAACATGCACCATGCTGTGACACACTCATCCAGGAGCAGAAGATTGATGGCTAGACATGTGGAGAGAACTGCCACTGATTGAAATCAGACAACTGCAAGCTGTGAGGGAGATCCAGGGGAAACCATTTTAACCACAGTAGTCCAGTCTTAGCACACTTGGACAAGGTCTTTCCTCTGCCTGAAGTCTGCACTGTGGGACACAAAGAAACTAGGCAGTACAGCAAGGCCAAAGGCAAAATATAAAACTATGACAATGTGGAAGATTTATGTGTACATCTCTATCTCTCTCACCTTGGTAAATTATTTCCTTCACTAACAGATAATAGATCAGAAATTTCATTTTTCAAATACCAGTCGTCTTCTTACACCCTTCAGATTCTTTCTCAAAGACCAAAAGAAAGGAAGAAATAAAAATAAAAAAAAACTAAAAAAGAAAAAGAAAAAAATTAGTAAGCTTTCAAATAGGAAATAAAGAATGAGAACAGTATTGGAAACCTGATTTTCAAAAGGGCTGGGGTGTCAGTTACAGTCACTGTGAGCTGGAGCTGTTCACCATATCTAAAGACATCAGAATTACTGCAGCACAAAATCATGAAGAATTTACTTAATTCCACTTCAGAAAAGTATCTCTTGTTTGCTGCAAAACAGGGAGAAGTGAAAAACGTGATGTGGAAGGGCATGTTCCCCAGCACCCATCACTGGAACTGCCAGGGTGGGTGTTGGTAGCAATTGCACAGCCTTGCACTTGCACTGAGACATTTTTATTTCATTGCGGGTGTCAGTTTACAGCCATTAGCTAAGCAGATCGACCTGGACCAAAATGCCTCCTTTTTGTGTGCATGCATGTGTCTTATCACTAGATCTTACTTCCATTATTCAAGTCCTTCAAAAAGAAAGAAAAAAAAAAAAAGGAAGGAAGGAAAGAAAAGAGGAGAAAATAAAGGGAAAAAATAAAGTCTTTACATGTATTATGTTCTGGAGTTTGTCCTCTGGCCAGAACAGTCTGAAATAGATTTTATTGGAAATCATTACTTAAATTCCAGCACTGAGGAGAATATTGATCTCTTTTACATAATGGTTACCAGACTGCAGAAAGTAGCAGAGAGGGCTCCAAGCAGGCCGACATAATGTCAGTGACAATTCATTTTTTCTACCAGTTAGGATGCTGGTTTAATATCCTGTAAAAGGCACTTAATGCCAGCCTTCTCATAGCATCTGTCCGGCCCTGGCGGCAGCGGGGGGCTGCTCCTGGGGCGGTGGGCTGGCAGGCACATTGGAGATCTGCTTGGCCAGAGGCTGCTGGCAAAGCCCCAGCATTCCCCCGGCACCCCGCACGCGCTCACCAGCTGTTCCAACTTTCCAAGACCGTTCTCAATTTTCTAAATATGTGTCACATAAAAATAAAATTTTGGACAGTGATGCGCTCAGGAGCCCTGTGCCTACAGTGCATAATTCATTCACAGTGTCCATAGCCCATTATTCCCACATTCCTCCCGCAGAGCTATCAATTTCATCTCCAGCCAAACTGGAATCTGAATCTTGGGAGCGCAGTGAAGTGGCGATGGTGTGGCTATGCCACTTTTCTTTTTTTTTTACCTGACTCTTTCTTGACTGTCCTGCAAGAAATGTTACATTCATTTTGTGTTTGCAGACATGAACCACCTGGAAAGTGACACGTATGTAGCTCCAGATTCCCAGATCTGGTAGATTTCAGGGGAATAAAAATATGCAACTGTCCATTAGATGCTGAACCACACAGAGAAAACTATCATCTTCTTCCCAAACTAAAACTGCCAGTTGTTCAATGCATCTCTCACCCACCAACTCTCATGGGAAAACACAGGAAATCAGCTCTTTGCTAATGAGGTTTTTGTTCATCTCATAAAATGTGTGAGGATTCCTATAAGTTTCCCTGTGTTAATCATTTCAATAACCAGGGGCACAAAACTTTCCACAGATATCAGTGGCATTTAATTAACAGAGATTTGGACACCTGCCCCAGCACTGCAATGACCTACGAAGAATGGTTTGTACTGCATTTATTTGAGCCAGCAGTTAGTGTGCTGCAAGCACACTCAGAATGGTACGAGCAAACTGCAGTGTAATTTTGTCTCAGATCTCCTAGCTCTAATGAAGGAGCTGGCAAAGCAATGTCATCATGGACTTCAAGTCTGTTATCTGTACCAAGAATTACTATCTACTTGCTATGTTTAGCAAATAAAATCCTTTTTCCCCCATAAAACTGAACATTCTTAACTAAAGTGTTTCTAACTTTTTTTTTTTTAAAGTCTTGGTAACTTAAAATAAATAATAAGTAAATCACTTTGTTTAATTGGTAATAGAAAAATTAATAACAGTGACTATCAGCTATTCAAAACTCATCTGGACACAGTGCTGAGCAGCCAGCTGCAAGTGGCCCTGCTTGAGCAGGGGAGTTGAACCAGACGACTTCCAAAGGTGCCTTCCAAACTCAAACATCCTATGATTCTGTGATTCAGATATGTAAAATTAGTATTAATGTGTTTGCACAGAACCACACAGGAGCACTTAAAGATCAGAGTCACATGCTAATAAATTTGAGACAGACAAAAAGTTATTGCTATTCCTATTTGACAGTGTGAGAAGCATGCAGAGACGCAGTGCTAAAATTCATCATGTCTGATATCAGTTATCTCAAAGTTAGGCATTTAGTCTAAGATAGAAATCTAGGCTCTTCTGTAATCGTGTCTCTACAGAAATAGCAGAGGTTGCTGGTGTGCAACCAAATACCTATTGCATGGAGTGGACCCTGAGGCAAAGCTCTCTCTTCATTCATGCCCAGGGTTTGTCTTAGCCCCTATGCAGAATAGACTATCAAAGACATACAGCTAGATGAGATATAGTCCATGCAGAGCCTAAAAAGAGAAGTGAAGTGTCTTCTAGGAGTATGTCTTTAGTCTGATAGACTGTATGAGTAAGTATAATAACTAGCTTAGAGAATTAATTCCCTTTCTAGATGGCAAAGTTAGGTGAGATGGATCTGGATCCTGATATCTTAAGAAAGTCAATTACAAGAAGCTCCAGGGCAGAAACAAAATCTGTAATTGCATAGAAGGTCCATGTCAGAAATAAAGCAGAACTATGTTTTCCAATCTCTAGTCTGGCAAGACAGAGTTTCTGCCACCAATAATTCTCCACCATTCGTATCTATAGGTTCTTATCGCTTTCCAAAGCAGAAATTCAGCAATTTAACATAGTCTTTTCTGGTTTTCCTAGGATTTTCTTAATTTTCTTTCTGAAATTGAGAGGCCTATGGAACATGGAAATGATACAGTAATCTTGTGAGAATTCATATGCAGTTTCCAAGAACAAACATGTTACAGAATCATTACAGTATTAGCGTCTATCTGTAGTCCTCTAAAAATCATTATAGCTTTTAAAGAATTCTAATTAGGCATGTCTGAAGTGCCAAATCCAGGTGGATTTTCACCCACTTCCAGTAATATGGCCAGTCTGAACCCTAGCTGAAATAGATCATATCTCTGGAATCTAGCTGTAATGGAGATCAGGTTCTGACTTATCCCATAACCTCCCAAAATAAAGTTAAGTTGCTCAGATGCAGCCTGTTTTAAAGCTCTGTGGTGCTTACAGCTATGTGCCTGTTAACATACCCTCACAGTTGCTTACATTTAGTAGCTACAAACCAGAGTGTTAAAGCAGAGTCATTCTTCTCCTCTCTTTCCTCTATAACTCTTTTTTTACAACTTTGTTTTGTACTAATATGATATTTTTCTGCACACACTGTGGAATTATACTATATTATCAGCATCTGCTTCTCAGCCGAAGCAGTATGGAGCCTCAGCAATAAGGAGGAAAATGCCATTTCTAGCCATAATTTTGAGCACAGGCATGTTTTTTCCTTAACAGCTGTTCCAAGACATACATGTTAAGGTGAGAAAAGGGCCATTTCCATAAAAAGGCCCTGTCATCAATTTTTACAGTACCAGAATCTACATTATATCAACAAATCTCTGCTATTATGAAATCTTTCTGATGAGCTAAACTAGTCTATACATATGCCTTCAACATGGTCAGGGGAAAATGAATTCAATGAAATAAGCTAAGCAGTTTTGTACATCTCTGCACTCAATGTAAAGAACAAAAGATCCATTTCAAAAACCAAAATTGCTGCTTAAAGCTAGGCAAATTCCAAATACTCTACTGATCAGTCAGAGTCTGTAATATTAATCAGACCCTCATTTAAAAAAATATATAAGTACAAATTGAATCAAATTGTTATTGTTGTCATTACTATTATTTATTAAGACAAAATAATGTGAAATATATGTTTTGAGTTCTGACACCAAGTACGTCTTCATATAGAAGTGATCTCATGCAGAGAAGAAGACATAAGGGATTTTTTTTTTTAAGATGATCGTCTGATCTGATTCTGCTGTTGCCTTGCCACAGGATGAATTGGGTATAGGCAGAAACAACTTGTTTCTCAATTCTCAAGGATTTTGCAGTTTAGAAGAAGCCATGATGGTTCTTCCTGACCCTGTTCCAAATCCTCTTCTTACGTTTAGAGGACATACATTTTTAAAACCCATATCTATTAAATCTGATGATAAATCTGCAAAGTTATTCTCAAAGAAGCAATGAGAGTTCATAGTATACTCATAGATATACTATGAATGCACTCATCATTGCTTAATAAAGCCAGAAAAAAATTATATTAGTTTCAAATAGTTTTGTTCAGGCCACATAACCATAAATATAAGCATGCCTCTTTTTTATTTATAAACTATCTGCTATGCTAATATATGACAGCCATTGGAGGTGAATTTTAAAAATGAAATCCTCACTGATGAAATCATTCAAAGGAATGAGAGCTGCCTAAAAAGTGGCAAAGGCTGCATGATTGTTCACATGTGCCATTCACAGTGCTTTAATAAGGAATTACAAGTGTTTGGAGGTTGTCAAAACACCTGTTTGTGGGTCAGGAATAGACTGACCAGTCTGGAGACATATGAGCCTTTATTAAACAATGCTTCCAGGACAAAGGACAGTATAGAGAAATATATCTGTTCCAACACTTACTAAGATATTAATCTGTAGGGGAAAAAAGCAAACCATAGAAATTATATCCATCTCTATGCTCTTAAAATGTCCCGGTAATATACACAGCTTACCAGGTATAGATGCTGAATCGTACCATGCTTGATTTTGGAAAAATGCAGTTATAATTAAAGGCGATAACAATGATGATGATCGTCACCAGATCATCATATGCTAGTGTTCTTGTTTCTATACTTACAAGAGACCCAACCCCTTCTCATTTAGATCTGTGTGGCCAGCAGGCAAACAGCCTTGCACTGTTTCACCGGAGGAGCAGAAATATATTCCACGCATCCCTGTGCAAACTGAGATTGGAAACAATTTCAAGGCTAAGTATCAAGCTGATGTCCATGCTAGTCATTCTATCAGGCTAAACTGCACAGCCTGCAGGGCTTCACAGGGTGGGGGCCACAGTTTTACTCTCAGCTGTGTGACCATGCTACCGAAATCTGAAAATCAGTAGGAATGACAGTAAGTGCAATAGGAGAAACAGTCCCCCAGGGACTCTACTAAAAGGAAAGTCTATGTAAATGCAAATGAATTAGCATTTCCTGAAGATAAGGTTCAAGGAGGGAGAAAAAGGTAGTCTCCCAAGGGTAAGTACTTAAATAGGTGGAAACAAGCCTGGTGATATACAACCTGGTTTTTTTCCAACTGAAATCAGTAATGATTGTTATGGCTGTAATATCATCACTCCCCATTGCTCCAAATGTTATTGAACATTTGATAAAAAAAGGCCAAAACAGCTGAGAAAGTTTTGAGTGTATCTAAGTACTCAGCTTTACTATTGCTCTATTACCATGTGAACAACCATTGTCTGAAATGGCAGCATTGTGTCTATGAACATTATGAGCACCTCAGTTTCCCTTTGCTGGGTATAAAAGTAGCTTAGCAATTTTTAGTAGATCCGACAGGATCAGACTGTTGGATTTTGCTAATGAAGACTCTCTGGATGCAATAATCTATTGGATTTGCTGTGGTTTAGAAGTGTTTGCTGGTGAACCGTGCTGACATGGAAGTTCAGCATGGGAATTTTGTCATGTTTCTAATGATCCTGAAAAGTAATGAAAAAGGACATTGATGAATGTTATGTTGACTGCCATTTGTACATGTCCAGCTCCTGGTTTCTCCTTCATACTTCAGATCCATTCAGAATCAACAGCTCCTTTAAATCCAAGATGAAAAAGGAAATAGTGTGATGAGACGTTAAAAATTCATAAAGTTATGAAATCAATATATGAGGGAAATGTTATCTCTTTTAGTCTGCCTAGATGCTTCCAGTATTAAGAACCTTGATGCTTATTTTCAATTGGGTGTTTTCAGAGGCTCTTTAAAATACATCATAACTCCTAAAGTGCAGTGATAATTCAACAGCACAAAAGGAATGTTAATATTAAAATTCTATTAAGTTGTGCCAGTAGTGTTCAAATTACTATCACTAATATAATTTCAAAGACTATTAACACTGTTAAGGAATTTGTTTCCAAAAATAGCTTATAAACTTGTAGCAGTATACCATCTGCATGCGAGTGGTTTTTTGTCTCTGAAACAGTAAATCCCAGATTCTGGGAAGCCAAAATCATTCCATCTCTGTGAGCTGCTCTTGAGAGGTACACCTTCAGCTAACTCCTGCATCTTCCCCGTTATGCAAGCTTCTACTCATATAAATCTTATTGCAGTTTGGACTTTCTCCTATCTGACCAGCAAAGAATGCTGTGCAGAATGATCCACTCTTTGGTGCCATTTTGGCGAGGAAAAAAGAGAAGAGAGAAAAAGCCCCTGCAAAAAATTCTTGTCAGCACTGGTGAGGTTGTTTAGCCTGGAGAAGAGGAGGCTCAGAGGAGACCTCATCGCTCTCTGCAGTTCCCTGAAAGGAGGTTGTAGCCAGGTGAGGGTTGGTCTCTTCTCCCAGGCAGCTATCAGTAAGACAAGAGGGCATGGTCTTAAGCTATGCTAGGGAAGGTTTAGGTTTAGTAAGAAACCCTTTACAGAGAGAGTAATCAGACATTGGAATGGGCTGCCCAGGGAAGTAGTGGATTCTCTGTCCCTGGGGGTGTTTAAGATTAGACTGGATGTGGCACTTAGTGCCATAGTCTAGTAACCACAGCAGTAGTGGATCAAGGGTTGGACTTGATGATCTCAGAGGTCCTTTCCAACCCAGTTGATTCTATGATTCTATGAAATTGATCTGTTTCATATATTGAATGCTGAAAAAAGAAGCAGCAACTAAAAAGTAGTCCTGCATGAAATCTCTGTTCTACCTCGCCTTGCTCTTTCTTTCCATATATATATTAAGATATGTATATCCATATATACACACACGCATATACATGTATTTCACAAGAGACAGATAGACATATATGAAGAGGCAGAGACAGCTGTGTAATAGGAAGAGATACAAAGTGAGCACCAGCTATGTGTTCTGAAAACATGCAAATCATTCCTAATTACTCCCACAAAGATAAATGAAAGAAAGTGAATGTCAAAGGCTACATACACACTTAGAAGAGTAGGGTATGTATCACCCAGCTTGTAAAATGTCTATAGCTTGATGTAAATGTTAAGAGTAGCTTCTTTTGTTTCCCAGATTTTCAGCACCTTGAGCTTGAGCTAACAAGTGAAGCTTCAACTCACATAGGTGAGAGTTTTAAAGATGTCCAGCTCTCATTGATGTCCTGCCATCTTTTTGTAAGAAATCATTATGGGCTACTTTTCATATGCTCAACCACAAACACTATGACACCTTCAAGTAAAGCCCTATATTCTTCTAGCTTATGTCACTAACCCAGCATTATTACTATTTTTATAGCATTTAATAGGGAGAAATAAGCCAAGATCTATATTTTTAAGTGTTGCAAATGGTGTAACTTTATTTTATTGCACAGAATTTCTGACTCAAAACCATCTGTTTAAAGAGTTTAATGTGTCTGCCAAACAGCCATTTGACAAACATTACTTTCCTTCCCCCAAATGTTTTCTTCAGCAAGGAATGGCAAGCAAGTTAAAAATATTTACATCAATTACAGAGGCTTGAAGCTACTATCATAAATTGATGCTTGCTTGTTTGAGTGCTTGATACACATCAAAACTGCAACATCAGTGAATACAATAAATTATTAAAAACCATTTTCTGAGCTCCTTAAACAGTGGAAGTGACACACTGAAGTGTCAAAAAGCAAAGAGGTTCTGTCCCTGTCATGCTTTAACCCCAGCCTGCTCCAAGAGCCACACAGCTGCTCGCCCACTCTCCCATCAGTGGGATCAAGAAGAGAATCAGAAGCCTAAAATCAAGAAAACTCATGAGTTGAGATAAAGATAGGGAAAGAGAAAGCAAATCCACACACACAAGCAAAACAAACCAAAGAATTCATTCACTGCTCCCCATGGGCAGGCAGGTGTTCAGCCATCTCCAGGACAGCAGGACTCCATCATGCCTAACTGTTACTTGGGAAGACAAACACTATCACTCCAAACATCCCCTTCCTTCTACCACCTATTTTATATACTGAGCACAGTGTCATATGGCATGGAATATCCCTTTGGTCAGTTGGGGTCAGCTGTCCCAGATGTGTCTCCTCCCAGCCTCGCACACATCCTCAACTTCCTTGCCAGTGTGGCAGTACAAGAAGCAGAAAAGACATTGGCTTTGTGTAAGCGCTGTTCAGCAACAACAAAAGCATCTCTACTCCCCTGAAAGCAGGGAGGCTCGACAGAGAGACCTCAACAAATTAGAGGACTGGGCAATCACCAACCGTGTGAAGTTCAACAAGGGAAAGAGTCAGAATCTGCATGTGGGATGGGGCAACCCTGGATGTACGTACAGACTGGGGAATGAGATGATAGAAGGCAGTGCCATGGAAAGGGACCTGGGAGTCCTGGTTGGTGGCAAGTTGAATAGGAGTCAGCATTGCCCTGGCAGCCAGGAGGGCCAACCGTGTCCTTGGGGGCATCAGGCAAAGCATCACCAGGAGCTTCAGGGAGGGGACTGTCCCTCTCTGCTCTGCACTGGTGCGGAGTCACCTTGAATATTGCTTCAGTTTTGGGGGCTGCAATATAGGAAAGATATTCAGCTCTTAGAGAGTGTCCAAAGGAGGGCAGTGAAGATGGGGAAGGACCTTGAAGGGAAGCTGTGTGAGGAGGGCTGAGGTCACTTGGTCTGTTCAGCCTGGAGGAGACTGAGAGGAGACCTCATTGCAGTCTACAACTTTCTCGTGAGGGGAAGAGGAAGGGCAGGCACTGATCTCTTTTCTCTGGTGACCAGCAACAGGACTTGAGGGAATGGCCTAAAGTTGTGTCAAGGAAGGTTTAGGTTGGATATTAGAAAGAGGTTCTTCACCCAGAGGGTGGTTGGGCACTGGAACAGGCTCCCCATGGAAGTGGTCACAGCACCAAGCCTGACAGAGTTCAAGAAGCATTTTGACGCATCTCGGGCGCATGATGTGACTCTTGGGGATGGTCCTGTGCAGAGCTAAGGGTTGGGCTTGATGATCCTTATGTGTCCCTTCCAATTCAGCATATCCTGTGATTCTGCGATTCTGTGATATTATCAACACTGTGTTCAGCACAAATCCAAAAGAGAGCCTAATAGTTTGGGCACTGTGAAGAAAATTAACTCTACCCTAGCCAAAACCAGCACAGTTCGATACTAACTTTCGATGCAAAGTTGCCTAAAGATTGGCTTAAGTCATTAATTTTCTTCTCCCTATTTCTTCTCTTCTATTTGGCCCACCTAAATTGGAAAATCCAAGGTGTCACTAGAGCTGGAGGTGTTCAGAGGAGCTGATATGGGCATGTCATCTAGCACTATGAGATTAAGTAGTCAGGTCAATATCCTGACCAACCATAAAAACAAGCCTGTATGAAACGACCTCTCCTACCCGGTGGATAGGCTGATCCAAAACCTGTGGAAATCCACCAGGCTTCAACAGGCTTGAGAGCGAGTTCTCGTGAGCTTCCTAAAACCTTGCCATATAAAGCCTGTCTTGCAGGTGAGATTCTTGAGGATTCACTAGGCAATTTGACCAGTAAGAGCTTTAACCAGTTTTCCTAACTGCCAAAATATAGTGAAGTGGAATGTCAAGGATTACAGGTTTGAAGAGCTTCATATCCTTGTCTACTTAACCATACACTTTATATTTCCTGTCATGTCTTAGTAGAGCAAATCACTGTCCTTGGCAACAGCATCCTACAAAGACCCTCTTACAAAATGTAAATTGAACAAAACCAGTGAGTATTCTCAGAAGTAAGATGGCACATGGCAAATATTTCTTATTTCCTTGCTCTAGATGCAAGTCAGAATAATTCACATCAGTTTCCAGCACTGCCTTTCTAGTGTTCTTTCATCATGTGACTTTAAACCTTGTTTTTGTTGTTTTTAAATTAAATGCTTTATGTTTAAGAGCATTATATTTGAAAGAGATATTTTTAGATATCTGAGATAGCTGAAGTGACATACAAGTAAAAAAATAGCCCTGTCTGTTTTCAAATGGGATTCAGGTTGGAGAAGGTACTCCATTGCCTGCCTATGAACCAAGCAGTGAAAGAATAAAAACAAAGTACTTTATGTCTCAGCTTTGTAAGCTAAATCTTGGATGTCTCTATGCTATGCACATCACTGCAGCAGAAGAAGGAATAGAGTGTGTCTGTATATTAGGGAGCATTTTTCATCTCATACTGTCATTTTGGTGGTATAATTCCAGAAAGGCAGTTAATCTTCTTCTACATTCACATCAACACAAATAATTTAAAGTAATAATTTGAAGTGTTGGGGTTTTTTTGTAATTTGTCTCCCCCACAATTCCTTCTGCGTCTCCTTCCTTCCACAATAGATGGATAAAGCAGATGTGTCAGCGGTGAGCATTTTTAGCCAAACACATTGTTGAGTTCAGCCCATGTGTCTGCCTAACAACAAGTTGAACATTCCTTGTGGTGGCCTTGGTGCATTAGAAAAGGATTTAGTGTCACCACTTTCCAAGCTGCATAACAAATCCTTATAAAATATTACAGCAAATAATAAAGGGTGTCTCTTGTACACACCTCAGCTCAAAAACAGCTATTCAAAAGTAAGCAGAATGGTTGGGAAAAGAAGAGTTACATCAGGGTAATATTTACTGGCATTTTTTTTAAACACCAAAATCCACTTGTCACTGGCCATGCACAAACTGCTTTTTGAGGAAATTGCTGGAAGGAGAAAGTTAAAATGAGAGCTGATGGTAAGAATAGTAGAGAAACAACTGGTGGTTACAGAAATCTGCCTAGGACTCTGAAAACAAAAGGCTAGCAACTATTAGACTCATGTATTCAAATATAGAGTAAAGAGAAAAGGACAGCTCCGTGTGGATTGGGAAAGGATTGAAGAGCTGGCAAAAGGGAAGAGTATTCCTGAGTAGTTTAAAACTAAGTGGGAAGCTGCATGTTTTGACATATGAGAAGCATCAGGTTTGTCAGACAGGCAAACATGAACCTGGATGCTTGTAAGCAAAAGGCTAGCCGAATATTTTTGTAGCTGGTGAACCAATTGTCTCAGAGGGGGAGATTTAGGAAACGAAGAGCTGGAAGAGGTGATGGGAGGATTCAGTAATTTTGACACTGGCAAATTTTTAACTGCTGAGACTGTGGGAAGGTAAAACAAAGGAGTCTCAAGTCAGGCACTCGATGGAATTATAGGAAGATGGGAAAAATACACTAGTAGGTTCCACTTAAGTAGAGTTCTCTGGGCTATTTAATTCCTAAACACATAGTATCTGATTTTGAGAACCCTGGTGCATTTTGCTTTGAAAACTTAATGGTTTTCTACATGTCACGAGTTAAAAATGAAAGCAAAAACTTTGGAGTGAAGCAGCTAACCTTTGAGAGAAGGGGGACAAGCCAAATAAAGATAAAGGTCCTCGTCCTTGTAGATGTTGAGGTTCCACCACTGCTGCCCTCAAAGGCACAGTGTCTTACAGCTCTCTGCCTTCACTGTGCAGAAGAGCTCTTTCGTACTTCAGACCATGATGGGACTCCCTTGTGTACCTAACGCAGGGACGCTTCACTCAGTCAGAGGCAGTGTGACCTGAACTGACACCGTGATGATTAGTGAGGTTCATATGATTGACCTTCTCAAGTGCATGCTGAGGACTGCAGGGAGCAGGCAGTATTTGGACTGTACACATCTGTCTATGTGATCAGAATGACCAATCTTCCTTTATGAGATTCTTTTAAAACAAAGAATGAGGGGCAGGCACTGATCTCTTCTCTCTGGTGACCAGTGACCAAGGGAATAGCCTGAAGTTGTGTCAGGGGAGGTTCAGGTTAGATATGAGAAAAAGGTTTTTCATCCAGAGGGTGGCTGGACACTGGAACAGGCTCCCCAGGGCAGTGGTCACACCACCAAGCCTGATAGATTTCAAGAAGAGTTTGGATTATATTCTCAGGCACATCTTGGGGATGGTCCTGTGCAGGGCTAAGGGATGGACTTGATGATCTCTATGGGTCCCTTCCAAGTCAGCATATTTGGTGATTCTGAGATTCTGTAAAATGGAATGTTTTCCAAAACCTTTCTAAATGTATATGTCTTTATGCCATGCCTGTGTCAATGTGTGTTGACACTCCTGTCACAGTTATCTCTTTGGGACTCAACATTTCACAGGATTAGAAATGAAAGACTTGTGCCTGTCTCACTTTGCATCTCGTTTGAAGAGCAATATGAACATGAAGGCATAAACTTGAATTTGCTTTAGAGGAAAGGAAGGTGAAGTAAGGTGCAAAAAAATTATTTCAGGCATCTCTGAATTTCTGATTATCAAGCCTCCTATCCCTTAAGTTCTTGCTTATTTAGTCCTACTCAATACAAGTAGTCCCTGGAAGGAATTAAGGATCAGACTCCAGAAAAAGCACATGATTTATCTATATAAACAGGAATTAGAGAGATGCCTCAGTAGCCATCCTTCACAGATCTGCATGCAAAATGGTATAACTCTTCTTTTTCATAAGCTCAGAATCAGAAGCATTGTGATTTTTACATCACATGGGAAAGTTTTGTAAAAGACAGATCTGTATGAAATGATTACATTTAATCTGAACCAAATTTCACTGGTGGGATGGCAGTCCTGTAGTAGATTTCTCCAGGAGTTTGTGCAGACTCTGACATTTTGAATTTTCTTTCTTCACTGAGGTCACATGAAGGTAACATGAAGGAGATAACACCTACTAACTCCCATCATGGGAAGGGAAATTATAGTGAAACTTCCTGTTATATAACACTAGCAGTGAAAGAGTATAAATGTACAATCTGTGAAACTTACCCAAAAAAATAAAGACTTTAATCTATAACTAGCAGGTTGCTTTTCAGTGAGACCAAAGTACCTGTCACAGTCAGAGCTGGAGGTGGCACATATAGGTTTCATGGTTTATCTGCGTAGTTTAAGGGACTATTGAAAATACTTAGCAGCCTACAGTACACTTTAATATATTAGAGAAAGCTGAGCAGAGGTGCAAAATAAAATATAATTGTTAACACTTTAAGCACATATTTGTATATGTAGAAGAGTGTCTACACAGTTTGATTATTAAAAGAAAATTCAGTGACTATCAAATATAAAAGCACCTATGATCATGAAATCCAAGGTCAGATATTGAAAGGAAACCACAACAGAGGTCAGGAGTGAGTGCCTGAATTCTAAACAGATAAGTCATTGACAGCTACAAAAAATGACTTAAATAACCCTAGGATAGCTCATTTACTTGTCTTTGTGCAACTAGGAGATATCCATTTCAATCTCTGAAATACTGGATACGCTTATAGCAAATTTCGCCTTCTTCAAAATGTGGACAATGCCTACTATTATGTGGTGATGATGCAAAGCACACAGGAGAGCGAAGGTGCAGTTTTTATTTGTGCAATTGCCAAGAAAAGCCAATGGCAGTGAAGCAGCATAAATTAAAGCTATGAAAAACAAGGAGTGGCAAATAGAAGAACTAAGACTGCAAGTGAAATAATATATTAATAATTAAAAATTGATTGGAGATGTAGATTCCCCAGGGTGGCTGCTGTGGTTAAAATAAAAGAAATCACTTCATGCCTGGATGTGAACAGAGTTCAGTTTGACAGTGGCTGAAGACTCTCATGCCATTAGCCCTTTATAATTCTAACCATATGCTGCCTCTCCTAGCTCCATCACAAAAATCCCAAACAGGATAAGTATTAACTACCTCCTTCCTTCAACCACAGGTGCTACAAAGAATTCAGTCTCAAAGTAGCATCCACATTGCATTTTCATGGAGCTGCTGGAGCTGGAAACTGAAAGGCATTAATAGGAGATGCCACTAGCATGACATCCACCAGAGTGCTTCAGGAAATTCTAGAAGCTCCTCTAGAGATTTGTGAGATTTATCTAGATTTTATGGCAACACTATACCCCTTTAATACATGGCACTGTTGGCAGAAGCTCCACCCAGCAAGTGCTGGGCTGAACTTCATTAATGCTGGAGACCTGATTTTGGCTGGGGTTATGTGGCTGCACTGCCCCTTGTTGGGGCATGAGCATCAGGGTGAGACGGAGTGGCCGAGGAGGGGTGCTGGATCAGGACCCAGCACCACAGGGAGCTCAAGCTGACAAGGCATGACTGTGGGCCAGAGTGTGGGTCACACCATAACTCCTCATGGCTGTCATTAGGAGAGAGAAAGGGAACTGGAGGAACATGCTCCCCAGAAATAATGGAGAAGCCAAATAAACCCTCACTACTAGACTTCTTTTGCATTTCATCTCAATGAGACAGAATTCAAGTCAGTCTTCATCATTCCCAAATGCTCCCAAAATCCTTTCCACAGACCTCCCATTTCCCTTCAGTTAGTCCCACCACATTGTGTCCACATGACGTAAAAACCTACCTTCCCTAGTGGAGCACTTTAAGATGCCCAAAAGGCTATTTCTCTGCAAAAATGCCTGGCATTTGGGTTAAAAATAGTGAAGATTAATAATTTTATTCCTAAAGTACTCCCCCTGCTGATGGACTCTGTACTATATATTTAAGTATAATGATAAAACATAAGAAAACATTAAAATAATCACTGAACAAACCAGGATAACCTGTGAGAGGGACAAAATAAGACAATGAAAAGGGACTGAATCCCCAGAAAAAAAGAGCAAAAACTCTGATAGGAAGACATGAATACAGAATCAGAGAATATGCTGAGTTGGAAGGGACCCACAAGTATTATCGAGTCCAACTCCTGGCCCTGAACAGCACAGTGTGCCTGAGAGTACTGTTATATTAAGAATTTCCCTAAGAGATAAGAGAACTTTAGTCACATTTCTCAGGAGAAAAAGCGACCTTTGAATTCAATGCAGAGCAACTTCTGCAGCTTGGGACCACCGCAGCGTGCTGCAGGATGCTGGAGAGTGGCATTCCCCGAGGTGGCAGTGCTTAGTAGAGGTTGCTGTATGCAAAGGGCTCAGTGTGTGCTGGGGTATTTTAATGGGTACAAGCCTCAGGGAGGATGCCTTCAATGCTACCAGGGCTCGAACCCGCTCCCAGCTCCTAAAAGCCGTTCCTTGCTTACTCAAATCAAGCTGTTTCTTCTTAGGCAGGCCATGTAAAACAATCCTGTAACGCACTAATGGCCAGAAATGGAGGCCTGAGCAAGCACGTATGTCGACAGCTCTGAAACGCGGAGAAAGGAGCAGAGAGCATGGGAGAGATGTGGAAGGGGCCCTTTCTGACAATCATGATAAATGTTTGTGGCTTTTCTTTCACACTTGGAAGTGTAACAAACACCAGGCTAAGCATTCACATGTAGGAATGTGGGCAATCTTTATTTAATGTTAAACTCTATGTGTAATACTATTGTGTGGCTTTATTACTGCAATCTGTTCCTACCTTTCCCTCTCCTTGCCCCCACTCCCTCCAACTCACAGCACAGTAAGACATTGAAACCATGGATGTCCTGCCTACTGAAAACCTTCTCTCACATCTTTGGAAACAATCGCGCATTTTTAAAGGGTTGTAAAAATAGTTGTCATAGTATTGCTGAAAAATCTATCCAGCTTTATTTTCATAGGAACTATTTTTCACAATATCCAACAGTCCTTCCTATTGGTAGCCTTTCCAAAAGATGGAAAAGTGTCACAATGGTAAGTCATCATTAAAAAAAAAAAAAAAAAAGAATCAGAGAGCTTTTCCATGGCATTACCCAGATAATCCAACCCACATGTAGCTCTGCACATGAGCAAGTGACCCCATGGAATGGAGAAGGTCTACACACATGTGTAAATCAAGGCAGAATAATTCTGTTTGCAAGATCTGAGTTCTGCTTCAATTCTGAAGCAGAGTAAGATTCACATGGTTGTGATTCACATTGAACTTGAGCCTCAAATTTGAACATGCCAGCTTGCCATCAAGCTAACTGCCTTTATTTAATTTCTGGCTTTTCCTTTGTCAGTGGAAGCTTCTTATATTTCAGGCATATATATATATTGCGAGGCAGCTCAGGCTGCTGAGCCAGGATCTTTCATCAAGGAAAGAAAAGTGCATTGCTTGATTCTTAGAGAAAGAGGAAAACTTTGCTTGTTTTTTGGAATCCATCCACACTGTGCCACCTTTAAATACCATACAAGTAGTGTAATTTGTCATAAATTAAACTATTAATGGGCTTTAAAATACACATAGTCCAATTAGCTTGTGATCGAGTATAGCAGTCAATAGCAGTCAATAACATATCCTTCTACAATTCTACATCTCTAGTGATGTCTAAAGATTCTGTTCCTGAATCTCCTGTGTTTTAACAAAATAATGGATTCACTGTTTTGCAGCATAATTCTAATTTTTATTGC